>JAPXFQ010001268.1:0-607047 GCA_028564705.1 Apricaphanius iberus
CGGCCAAGCCCCAGCCAGGGCCCCAGCCGGAGGGCACGCCGCCCCAGAACCCCGAGCCCCAGGCCCAGCCCAGACCCCCCCAGAGCAGCACAGCACCAGGCCAGTAACCCGTGTCCGCCAGCACGACCCCTCTAAGGCGCCGCATGCAGCCACTAGGAGTCACCACACAAAGCCCCCAAAGTCCCACCCCAGGCGAGGGTCACGGCACCTACCGCCGAACCGCAAGCGGACCCACCCCCAAGGACCTCCCCGCAGTCACCACCAACCCTTAAGCTCCACATCGGCAACCGTGTCCCACAGAACGGAATCAAGGGCCCGACCCCACTAGGTGATGGAACTGATCAAGGGTGACCAGAAAGATTGATCAGATGTGGAGGCAGATGCCGTTTCTAGACCAATGTAATCCAGAAGGAGATCTCTATATTGATTAATATTCAGAGTATTTTTATTTTTCCAGTTCAAGAGGATATTTTTCTTAGCGATGCATAAGGCGATGTAAAATAATTGCATAGACTTTGTATCCATGGTAACTTCATCTACATTTCCCAGCAAGCAAACTGTGGGAGCAGGTGTGATATTACATTTCAGACACTTTGATAGATCTTCACATATCTGGTACCAATATTTCTTAACAGGTGGGCAGAACCAAAGAGCATGAATATAATTGTCTGGTAGATTGCTTGTACATTGTAAACAGGTATCAGACGGCGTATAACCCATCTTGAACATCCGTTGCCCTGTATAATGCACTCTATGAAGGATTTTATATTGTATTAATCGTAGATTAGGATTTTTAAGAAATTTAAAGGTTCTTAATGAAATTTGAGACCAGAGGTTTTGGTCTATTGAGATGGACAAGTCCATCTCCCATTTTGAAATAGGAAGGGCTATTGATTCATCTATTCTATTTAATGTTTTGTATATTTTAGATAGCAGTTTGGGAGGGTTAAGATTAAGGAAGTCTAAAACTTTTCCTGGAATTTGTAAATCAACTGTATTGAGCCTAAATTTATTTTTTATAATTGATTTAATTTGTTGGTATTCTAAGAATTTATTCTTGTTAATTCCGAATTGTGTAACCAATGTATTAAATTGGATAAAGTCTGTTCCATCAAATATATGCTCCAGGTATTCAATTCCTTTACAACTCCAGCCTGGAAAGTTGATCATGCATTTTTTTTGTAAGATATCCGGGTTATTCCAGATGGGTGTACGCCTGCATGGGACTAGTGAGGTCTTTGTCATTTTAAGAAATTCCCACCAAGCTGTCAGAGAGGAGCTGATATTAATACTTTTAAAACATTCATTTTGTTTTATATTTGAGCTAACAAAAGGTAGATCTGAAAGTTTTATCTTATTGCATAGTGTCTGTTCTACATCTACCCAGCACTCATCGATATAACTGTGTTTTACCCATCTTGATGTGTATTGGAGTCTGTTGGCTAAGAAATAATGACGAAAGTTTGGTAGGTCTAGACCTCCTTTATCTTTGGACTTCTGTAGTGTTTTTAAGCTGATACGTGGGGGTTTATCTTTCCAAAGAAATTTAGAAACAGAAGAGTCCAGAGATCTAAACCAATCAGGTGATGGTTTGCTTGGGATCATTGAGAATAAATAATTGATTCTAGGCAAAACCATCATTTTTATTGTAGCTACCCTTCCAATAAGTGATATTGGAAGGGATTTCCATCTTGCCAGATCATCTTCCACTTTTTTTAAAAGTGGGACGTAATTTAGCTTAGATAAGTCTGACAGTCTTGGTGAGATATGGATACCTAGATATGTAATATTTCCCGACCGGAGCTGTAAAGCAACAGGACTCTGGTAAGAACAGTTGATTGGAAGGACTGTAGATTTTAACCAATTTATGGAATAGTCTGAAACTCTTGAGTAAGATTTTATTAACTCAATTACCTGATACAAGGAAGTTTGTGAATGCTGTAGAAATAGTAGTACATCATCTGCGTATAAACTGATTTTATGTTCTATTTTGTTGCATTGTATACCTTTAACATTATTATTTTGCCTGATTGCTGCTGCTAATGGTTCAATAAAAATAGCAAAGAGGGAGGGAGAAAGTGGACATCCCTGCCTGGTACCTCTCTGAAGAAAGAACCTTGATGATGTTTGATTATTGGTCCTAATACATGCTGTTGGTGAGCTGTATAATATTTTTAACCAGTTTACAAAAGAATTACTGAATCCGAATTTATTTAAGGCTGCAAATAAAAATTTCCAGTTAACTCTATCAAATGCTTTTTCTGCATCTAAAGATAATATATTGGTTTGGACGTTTTTACAGTGGGAATAATCTATTAAATCTATTAATCTATGTGAATTTGTTGAAGAGAGCCTACCTTTTATAAAACCTGTTTGATCAGGGTGGATTATTAGAGGTGTTATTTTCTCTATCCTTCTTGCAAGAGCTTTGCAAATTATTTTCAGATCCACATTGATAAGAGAAATGGGACGATAACTGGTAGGAGACATAGGGTCTTTTCCTGGTTTTAATAGAAGATTGATGTAGGCAGAATTCATGTTTGGTGGTATTCGACCATTTTCCTTTGTTTCCTGCAACATTTTGTAAAATGTTGGTGCCAGAATATTCCAGAATTCTTTATAGAACTCTACTGGAAATCCATCTGGACCTGGAGCTTTATTATTAGGCATGGATTGGAGGGCCTCCTGGAGTTCAGACACTGTTAGCGGTGAATCCAGGGCCTTTGCTTGACTGTCTGAAAGTTTAGGAAGAGTTATTTTATCCAGAAATTGTACAATATCATTATTTGAAGGGTTTATCTCTGGTGTGTATAACGTCTCATAAAATTCTTTGAAAGTGTTGTTTATTTTTTCAGGGTCATATATTATATTCCCAATTTTGTCTTTGATTGCAGATATAGTTGTTTTTTCTTTATTTATTTTTAATTGATTAGCTAAGAAGCTACCTGATTTATTACTATGTTCAAAGTTTTCTATTCTAAGTCTTTGGATTAAAAACTGCGTCCTTTTATTAATAATTTCATTTAATTCTAATTTTGCTTTCCTTATTTTACTTAAGCTCTCTTTATCCAGGGAAGGTTCTAATGATTTAATAGTTTCTTCTAATTCCTGAACATGTTTATTTTCTGTTCTCTTTTTATTTGATGAGAATGAAATTATTTTACCTCTAATCACAGCTTTCCCTGCTTCCCATAGAGTGGATGGCGACATACCAGGGAGATCATTAAATTCCATGTATGAAGCCCATTCTTTTTCAATATATTTAATAAATTCTTTATCCTTAAGTAATGATGTATTAAATCTCCAATTTTTATATTGAAGGGTTGCAATTTTATTTGCTAAATTTAAAGAAACAGGAGCGTGATCGCTGATCACTATAGGATGTATCTCAGTGTCTGAAATGTCATTCAACAGTGAGCTGCTGACTAACAAATAGTCCAATCTAGAATAAGAATGATGTACGTTTGAGTAAAAAGTGTATTTTCTGTCGTTGGGATGAAGCGATCGCCATGCCTCGCAGAGTCCATAATCGCTCATGTACTGTTTAACTATATCTATGGATTGCCATCTGCGCTGAGTCCCTGCTGTACTGAGCCTGTCTATTTCTTCATTTAGTCGAAAGTTGAAATCTCCCCCAAGAACAAGTGAGCAATCCATGTGATTAGCCAGAACCGAGAGAAAAGTATGAAAGAATGAGGGGTCGTCAACATTTGGACCATATATACTAACTATACATAACTTTTGGTTATTTAACTCCTCCACATTTTAATAATTAAAAGGTAAACTTAGAAAGTTCTGAAAAATCCTACAACATGCCTCCTAGAAGGATCTATGCCTAGCGAGGACCCACCAGTGGAACAGATCCAAAGAGGGTAGTTCATTCGTGTTTGTATATCTAGGAAGTCTGCTGACATTTGAGCTTTACCAAGATAGCTCTGTCAAGACAGACCTGACAAAGTTACCCTCCTGCATCTAAATGGGTTTATCTCAAAATAAGATGTGCAGACCATTGTTTCTAATGGACCCTGCCACAGTTTGGACCTTTCTCTTCCCTTTTCTCCGTTGTTAGTCTTGGACTGGTAGCAAGCATAGAAGGTCATCGCCACAACAGCATAATCTTGGTTATACTATAGGTGTTTCTCCACTTGTACTTTTTTGCCGTGCCATACTGTACTGGACTACTTGCTACTTGGTGCGACACGGTACGATCTGTTTTGAGTTGATTCTCAGTTGCAACAAACCAGAGCGTCTCAAGTGAGCTGGTGTATCATATGGTGGGCAGCCCCAGAGTACATAGCTGGAAGTAAACAAAGGCTCAAACAATGGTGACCCCATTGCCAATCGTGAGCTTTTTTGTTCAGTTTGTGGCCTTTCGTAGTCGCACGTCGAAGAATAAAGACCCTGGAAAAGCTACACGCTGCAAGGAAAAACACAATAGAGTAGTACAAACAAGTGTGAGAAGCTCTGAAGGAGTATGACGCTACAGACACGACCCGGTGCAGCTTGTGTGGGTAAGCCAATGCAAATAATACCCCAATGTGGTGGGCTATAAATACGCTCTGGGTATTTATTTATTGCTAAAGCCCAGTGTAAAATTGTATCATGACAAGTTGGCTTCAGTAATAAGTACTCTGTGTGTGCGTGTGTCAGATGACTGCCCTGCAAAGTCGTTGCAGATGACCGTCGGTTTGGTCGTTTAACCGGGCCTTGCAGTTATGGGACGATGTTGTTTTGGGTTTCACCAAAGCTCAGTGGCTATAGAACTTATGGATGTCGGAACAAACATGCATTTTTGACTTCGAGGCTGCGCTACTGTAATTCCTTATTATCAGGAAGTCCATAAAATGCAATCAAAAACCTTCAGTTGATCCAAAATGCTGCAGCAAGAGTTCTGATGAATATTAAAAAGAGAGATCACATTTCTCCTGTTTCGGCTTCTCTCCATTGGCTCCCTGTTAAATCCAGAATAGAGTTTAAGATCCTCCTCCTTACGTATAAAGCCCTTAATAATCAAGCTCAACCGTACATCAGAGATCTGATTGTTCCATATGTTCCTAACAGAGAACTTCGTTCTCAGAATGCAGGTCTACTGGTAGTTCCTAGGATTTCAAAAAGTAGAATAGGAGGCAGATCTTTTAGTTATCAGGCTCCTCTCCTGTGGAACCAGCTCCCAGTTTTAGTTCGTGAGGCAGATACTCTGTCTGTTTTTAAGACTAGGGTTAAAACCTTCCTTTTTGATAAAGCTTATAGTTACTTATATAGACACTAGACCTTATAATCCCTCTCTGATTACTAACAGTAATGTATTAATTACCAGAATAAAATGATTAGAGAATTGAACAAAGGTTGAATCATGAATCAGGACAGAAAAAGATTTACACCAGGTTTTAAGGCTAGAAAGTGATGGACAAAGATAATGCCAGATAAAGAGCGGGCCTTTATCTACTCCAGTTATATCACTTACCAATAATATTATCTCTGTAATACATAGATTCTGGAGAGGGCGCAGTCCTATGAGCAAGGAGAGATGCATAAGCACTACAATACTTACCCACTTACCTCCTTCTTTCCTCCTGGATTTCCAGGCAGGGAGTAGAGGGAGATGGAGTGTTCAGCCCGATCCGGCGAGGGGAGGATGCAGCCCGGTCCGGCAGCCCTCCTCAACTCCATCTCCCTCACACCGTACATTGCTAATAGACTTAAGAATTAGGAAAAAAAAGTATCCTTTTTCAGACTCAACTGACCCTAACACACCTTCTACTTTTCTTTTCTACTACTCTCCAGATATATTTTTCCTAATGTTAATGCAATTATTAACCCAGTTTTCTCTCAGTGTTTTTCTCCCCATAGAAGCACTACCCGGTCTGGTAACCTGCTCAGCTATAGCGCCCCCTGCTGCATGGGGAGTGTTGGTCCAGATGATGCTCAAAGTCACTGAGCATCCTCCATGCTGTCTCTTTTCTGTCTTCTCAGACCCCCAGATGGTAGTGGCAGATGACCGCTTGTACTGAGCCAGGGTTCTGCCAGAGGTTTCTTCCTGTTAAAGGGGAGTTTTTCCTCTCCACTATCGCCACATGCTTATCAGTATGAGGGTTTGGTAAAGAATTGCTGTGGTTGGAGTCTGCATGATCCGGGCACAACCTCACGCCGATGACTCAACGCAATCTGCCTGGATTCCTTACATAGAAAACTTAATTGATTGGAATGTTTGTATAATTGTATTGAGATGACATTTGTTGTGAACTGGCGCTATATAAATAAAAGCTAATTGAATTGAAAACATTCACCTACATGTGCAGCAAACTACATCCAGCGCTGGAGTGAAACGGCTTTTCGCCTCTGTATCCCATTACAGAAATGAGTTGCCATTGCTCTGTGGAAGCTAGACATGACAGAAGCATGACTTTTTTTTTAAGAGTTGACATCCCATAATTTAATAGTATCAATTTGTATGCTTAATGTAGCAAAAGTGTTGGGATTCTGAGTTGGTGCTGGCGTTTTGGCTGTGTGTTTGTTTTCCTATCTTCTCTGCAGGGTCGTGGCAGGCTGATTGGCGGCAGGAGATTATTACTTACCTTGCCTTCCTCACAGATCCTGATCCAGAGCCTTCTCATCCTCCTGGGGTTTCCTCCTTTTATCTCCGCTCCTTTGGAGAATTTATTCTAGAAACCACTTAACTGCTTCCACTGAATGTCCTCTAGGTCAGTCTCTACATCGTCAATCATCTGTCAGCCACTGGTAACTCACGTCTTCCAAGATCTAATCCGCACACCTCTCCAGTAAGTGTCTTCCTCCAAAATCAATTTCTCCATCCCTTTATCAAATCTAACCTATCTATTTTCTAACAGCAGTTCTCCACCCCCTCCCGTGATTCTGTTCCTGGTGATCCTCCTGAGACAACCAATATTATTCATTCTGTAAATAAACATCATTTTATCCTACCACAACAATGCATGGTTTTTCTGAGTTTGGTGATGGTTTCTGATTCCTAAAATCCGCAAAAATGACAAAAAGCCTTAGACTGCTACAGTTTAAATCATGTGGTTATCTGTCCAAATTCTGTTTTATCGTCTCATTGGTGTTAAACCTTTATGATTGATGGCACGATTATGATTGATGAAAATTAATTCATCCTCCAGGCTATACATTTAATTCTGTTGATTTAATATGTTTCACTTAACCAGATCTACTATTTCATTTCAATTCACTTTATTTATATATCGCCATTATATATCTAGGGGCACAACGAAAGTAATTTCAATACAATTACACAAAGATTCCAATCAGTTAAAAGTTTTCTATGTAAGGAATCCCAGTAGATTTTGATAGGTCATCAATGTGAGGTTGTGCCCGGATCATGCAGACTCCAACCACAGCAATTCCTCAGCAATCCCTCATACTGAGCAGGCATGTAGCGACAGTGGAGAGGAAACACTCCCGTTTAACAGGAAGAAACCTCCGGAAGAACCTGTTTCAGTACAAGGAGCCAATGAAGAGAAGCCAAAACAGGTGAAATGTGATATCTCTTTTTAATATTCATCAGAACTCTTGCTGCAGCATTTTGGATCAACTGAAGGCTTTTAATTGCATTTTGTGGACTTCCTGATAATAAGGAATTACAGTAGTCCAGCCTTGAAGTAACAAATGCATGGACAAGTTTCCCTGCATCACTCATGGAAAGGATGTTTCTAATTTTAGCAATATTCCGGAGGTGAAAGAAAGAAATCTTAGAAACCTGTTTATTATGGGATTTAAATGTAATGTCTTAGTTAAAAATTACACTGATGTTCTTTACACTATTAGCAGAGGCCAAATTAATGCCATCCAGATTTCCAAAGGTTCATAATATAATATGTGAGCAGCGCGGAACATGCTGTGGTGAAGCTACTGCCAGGCCTGGGTCGCGTTTACTCCTCAAGGGAAGCTGTCTAGGTGAGGAATCTGTTCAATGCTCACTTCGCAGCGGAGGGAGCAGTGCATCTGCAGCCACAACAGCTCTTTTAAGAGCCACCAACAAACCTCTTAAGATATTTACTGTCTAAATAGTTTGACCTCTTTATGTTTATTTTTTTATTCATGTCCCTGTATAAAAAACCTGGTGTCATGTAGCTCGGGCTGATTAGGCACGGCGTTTATCAGTATTTGCTCTGTAAAGCTGATGCTGCGTTTCATCAGCCACTGACATTACAGTAGGCTTACTATGGCATCTTCGGTGCACAAGACTTTCTTTTTTCTAAGAAGCCATTGCGCAATTGGGAAAAATAACTAGGTATTTATCAATTTACACCAGTGACAGCTGATTGCTGTTTGAAGACTTTCAGTACAAACGGTCATCTGCCACGACCGTCTGGGGGTCTGAGAAAAAAGAGAAGAGTCCGCATGGAGGATGCTCGGTGACTTTGAGCATCATCTGGACCGATGTTCCCCATCCAGCAGGGGATTTTATAGTTGAGCAGGGTACCAGACCATGTGGAGCTTCTATGTGGAGAAAAATACTGAGAGAAAACTTGATCAACAATCAAAATAACAGCAGAAAAAATATATCTGGAGAGTGGTAGAAGAGAAAAGTAGAAGAGAGAAGAAAAGTGGTCAGGCTGTCCTCCAACAGTCTAAACCTATAGCAGCATAACTACAAAAATAGCTCAGGATAACCTAAGCCACTAACTATAAGCTTTTTCACAAAGGAAGGTTTTAAGCCTAGTCTTGAAAACAGACAATCTGCCTTACGGACTAAAACTGGGATTTGACAGGGAGCAAATTTATGCAATTCACTTATTTTGTGGTGCTAGACTTTTTTTACTTTATAGCAGCCAAAGAAAATTTTGATATCAGACTTTAAAAGGTTGTTGATACCAGATATGTTTTAAAATGATTCCACCAACCAGCGTTTAATGAAACTGCAAATGAAAATTTTATCATATAACTTGGACATTTTTATTGGACAGGTATAGAAAAAGTTCAGAAACAAAAGTCCAGTTGCACATGTCTGTGGGTCATGTTGTACAATCTGTCGCAGCATCCCAGGAAGGTTTGATTGAAAGCAGATTGAAGGCATTGTGTTATCTCCACTCTCTGTAAGCCGGTTTCCTGCTCCTGTCCATCAGAAGAAAGTGATGATCCCGCTGCAACTGATCGCAGCGATTCATTTTTTTAAAGTACTATGCTTACAGTGCATTTAAAAACATACACTAAGAATTCAAATTAAGGAATAGAAACATATGTTTTACTGTGCTGCAGAAAACTTAATTAGATCATTCATATTTACAAAAACAAAAAGTAGCATCAGAATTAATTTGGAAAACCGATAAAGAAAAACAGTCATACTGATTTTGATAATGCAACTGAATAGGTTAATATTGTGAATAAAATGTACAATCGGGATGAAATTTGCTTCTTACGAAGAGTACGAGACAGTGAGTTCAGGGCTTCGGTGTTCTCCATTTCTCTGCTTCGGCCTGCTGGATAGAGCTATCGGCTTTGAACCGCAGTCAGCTCCGGGTACCCTCTCACAGTGAGTAGCTCCATCCAGCCCACACTGAATCTTCTCTGCAGCCAACAAACTCAGACATTCTGAAACTCCGTTTGAATAACAGCCCTGGTTTTTAACGTTGTCATTGTTCTTCAGCAAACACTAAACACATCCACTCGCTGTAGCGAGGCTTCAAATGGCGGTCGGTTTGTTGTTAAAAGACGCTGTCAAGTTGCTCTCCAGTGACTCCACCCTCTAGCCAATCAGTGACCGACAACCGTCTGAGGTTCATTACCAGTTCAGCACGGATGGAACCACAGCAGAGCTGGTACGAAAAATAGTATTGGCTTGCCGCAGCTTGGCGCGACTCAGCCCGACTTCTGCCAGTGGAGATTAAAAGGTACTAAGGCTGAGTCATGTCGTGCAGAGTTGAGTCGTACCAGTGGAGAAACACCTTATTTGTTAAGGGTCTTATGAAGGTAACAAAAAACAGGTCTAGATCTTGTGTGAGTTGCAGGGTTCCTACACACTGCCAATGTCAAAATTCCATACTTTTTCTAGACCTAAATTTCCAGACTAAAATTTTCAATAAACCTATGCGTCACGTCAAGAAATAATGGAACTGATCATTTGTTTAGATTACTCAGAATATATTGTCACCAAAAACATTCTGGACGATTTCGGCTACTTCAAAAAGGAAACTGGGCCAGCAAAATAGTCGCTGAAGATTAGCGCTACCAGCTAGCGGCTAGCCAGGAGAAACACTGCTCACTGAAAGTCCGAAACCATTTCTTCCTCTCAGTACGGACCGTTCGTTTTGGCTTTGGCCTGCCGTCTGATTTAATTCGGAGTTTCTGCGGTAGAGGCAGTTTAGGAAAAGTATTTTTTACTAAATACTCAAAATCTCCACCCTCCATAATTACAATTAATATTTTGACTAGCTTATCAAGATATCAACACAAATACACACATCTTCCATTATTTTATTCATTGACTTTGATGATAACGTACTGTAATGTGATTGGCCTGATGCCAACAAGTTCAAGGCTTCTCCAGAGCCTTCGCTATTGACACTGTCCTGACCAATCAGAGGGGGACAGTGTCGTGACAATAGCCTCATTATAAAACGCTCAATAATGAATGAAGAGAAGAGGAGGAGATGATAGACGCATTACGTAAACGGTTTAAAAAATGAGATATATTCTGAAAAAGTGAGGATGCCTGACCTCCGCAATAAAACGCCACTGTAGAACAGTGGTTAAAGTCTTGGAAACGTGAATATTTTTCCAAACAACAGTTTGCATTTTCCATACTTTTCCAGACCTGGAAATTTATAAAATTGAATTCCATACTTTTCCATACTTGTGCAGGAACCCTGGAGTTGGTATAATTGATTTTTTTGTAAAAATTAAAGTACTGTTTGATCATTGTTCATTAGCATCGCCGCATGCTAGTTTTGAGCTGTTGTATGTCGGTTCTGTGTTCACTGGTTTCAGCTAAAAGCAGTTTCATATCTCCTCTTCTAATACTATTTGTCCTTTGTTTCCACATCAAAACCCCTGTGGACTGAAAAGCATTGGACTTAATGACCCCTCCCTTTAAACACATACATATTCACACGCACACCCACACACATGGTAGCAGCATCTTTGAAGTGTTGCTCTGGTGACTGTTCTCTTTAATTCTGTCAGTGTTATTTGTTCGATTTGGTTCCATTTATCCATTCTTCTAAGATCGTCGGTAGGTGTAGATTACAAGCTTTGGCATTGTTGATACAGTGAGTAGGCTGTAAGGTTAATCTAATGTGTTACTTAACCCTGTTATATTTTAAAGGAAAGCGTCTTTGTTTTATTCAGCGTGTGCCTGCAGTTTACTGTCACAGTGTTTGATTTTAATTTAGGAAGAAAACAACAATGATCATCTTTGGTGAAGCAGTTTAAACGGAAGACTGCAGCATTATGAAAGCAAAACACTGACAGTCATTGGGATGTCTGGGCAGTATGCAAAATTGTTTACTTTTTGTAGGTCTCTTTATTAGACATGTTTTGGGGTTGACCTTAAGTGTAAAAGCTATTTTAAATGGAGATTTGATTTTTTTAAATAAAACGTAGATAAACAAGATTTTCTTGTTTTGCACATAATGTTTTTTGTTTTTTTGTTTTTTTTACGTGTCCTGTCTAGCAGTATGCTACTCAGAATTGGTGTCTGAGTACCAAGTACAAGCCCAACAGTTTTACTTTCCCAAGCAGAGTATTACAGCTTCGCTGTAGTACTCTGCTTGATGTATATGTATGAAAAATCTTTATTAGTGATTACTGTGGGTTCAATTTCCTGACGTCATGGACACTAAACCGAGACAAGAAGGGAGAAAGGAAGAAGGTGAAGAAAAGAAACCGGACCAGCAGAGGCGCGAACCGACGACACAAGACAGGGAGGCAAACAAAGAACACAAGAAAACATCCCAGTCCTCCACCTCTGCCGGACGGCAGAGAAACAGTAATATAAAACAAAAACAACAAACTGTACAGAACCAAACCAATAGTTTGGATCTAGTAGAATAAACTAAGAATTACACATTCACTACACACAAGCATGGATTAATGAACATACAGACGTGGACAAAATTTTTGGTACCCTTCATTAAATCAAAGAAAAACTCATAATGGTCACAGAAATAACTTTAATCTGACAAAAGTAATAATAAATAAAAATTATATAAATGTTGACCAATGAAAGTCAGACATTGCTTTTCATCCATGCTTCAACGGAATTATTAAAAAAATAAATGCATGAAGCAGGCCTGGACAAAAATGATGGTACCCACAACTTAATATTTAGTTGCACAACCTTTTGAGGTAATCACTGCAATCAAATGATTCCTGTAACTGTCAATGAGACTTCTGCACCTCTCAGCAGGTATTTTGGCCCACTCCTCATGAGCAAACTGTTCTAGTTGTTTCCTGTTTGAAGGGCGCCTTTTCCAGACAGCACGTTTCAGCTCCTTCCAAAGATGCTCAATAGGATTGAGATCAGGGCTCATAGAAGGCCAGTGTTTTCCTCTTAGCCCTTCTTGGGTGTTTTTAGCTGTGTGTTTTGGGTCATTTTCCTGTTGTAAGACCCGTGACCTGCGACTGAGACCATGCTTTCTGACACTGGCCAGCACATTTCTCTCTAGAATCCCCTGATAGTCTTGAGATTTCATTGTACCCTGCACAGATTCAAGACACCCTGTGTCAGATGCAGCAAATCAGCCCCAGAACATAACCGAGCCTCCCCCATGTTTCACAGTAGGGACCGTGTTCTTTTCTAGATATGCTTCATTTTTCCGTCTGTGAACATAGAGCTGATGTGCCTTGGCAAAAAGTTACATTTTTGTCTCATCTGTCCACAGGACATTCTCCCAGAAGCTTTGTGGCTCGTCAGCATGTAGTTTGGCATACTCCAGTCTGTTTTTTTAATGATTTGTCCTCTGGCTCAAACAGCGAAGGATGTTCCGATCTGACACTGATGTTCCTTGAGCATAAAGTTCAGCTTGGATCTATTTTGAAGTCTTTCTAGGCTCTTTTGTTACCATTTGGATTATCCGTCTCTTTGATCTGTCATCAATTTTCCTCCTGCAGCCACGTCCAGGGAGGTTGGCTACAGTCCCATGGATCGTACATTACTGAATGACATGTGCAGCTGTAGTCACAGAAACATCTAGCTGCTTGGAGATGGTCTTATAGCCTTTACAGTTAACATGCTTGTCTATGATTTTCTTTCTCATCTCCTGAGACAACTCTTTCCTTTGCTTCCTCTGGTTTATATTGAGTGTGGTACACACCACGTCACCAAACAACACAGTGACTACCTGGAGTCCTATATATAGGCCCACTGAGTGATTACAGGATTGTAGACACCTAGGATGCTGATTAGTGGACATACCTTGGATTAACATGTTCCTTTGGTCACATTATTTTCATTCTTTTCTAGGGGTACCATCAAACAATATGTTTTTGGCATAGGCAAAAAAAGTCTAAATTAATTAGAAATATTATTGAATATCTATATAAATAACAAACATCCTAAGTTTCTAAATGATTTGGGCCAAATAATATTTTGGATCTGGAACAGAACTGGGCCTGACTCAGGCCAGATCTGGTTCGGACTAAAGCCGGATCTGGGTTGAAGTGCGAGCAGATCACAACCTAGGAATCCACATCTGGCCCAGAGTCGGTACAGTTGTGGGCTCAATTCAGCAAAACGCATCTGCACTGGTATTGACCCGTTGTGCCAACCGTTATACGGATCTGGGATGGAACTTTTGTAGACTCTGTGTCAGATCCATTCCAAATGATTTTTGCTGTCTCGGCCGGCTTAGATTTAATTAAATTAAACAGTTAAGTAACTGAATCTCTGCAATACTTATATTATTGTTAAGTTATTGATCATAACTATTTCTGTTGATGTAAACCAGACATTAAATTGCTTGCATTCTTTGCCTTCTCTAAATCCTAACCCCACCACACACCTTTTCTAGGGACAAAGTTCCAGTTTCTCTTTTCATATCCTGCTACATTTTACCATCAATCAATCAAAAAACAAAGACAATAAGACACTTAAGTTACACTGCTTGGGGTAACACTGAACACTAATCCAGAAGAAACAGTTCACCCTCTTTCATATGAGACCCAAGCCTCAGGTTAAAAGAAGAGCAATCTTTCTGGCCACTTCACACTCGGCTGAACTGATCCAGTGCATATGGAAACCAATGATCTGAAGAAAGCAAAACAACCTCACTCCCTACAAAAAGCAAATATGAAACTCAGAAGTTACCATTCAAGACACCCACCTCTCAATGACTAACCCCAACAGGATCAGTGTCAAGGATCGGCACCAGTGGACTCTAGACTTGTAGTCAAGACCGCCTAAACCGAGACCAAGACAAGACCAAAACCAGAGCCATGGCTAAGATGGCGCCGAGGATGGCAGCCGTGGTGCTTTCGTGCGCTCTGTTTTGTTTGTTATTGTGCGTTAACTGTTCGTCTGCGTGCTCTTATACCCGCATGGAGCTTCTGGACATTAGAACTACCACCCCTACGGACTTATTACCAGTTTTTTTAGCATCAGCTGCGGACCTGGTCCATTTTTTGACCAAAAGAGGGAAACGGCGCCGTGGGAAGCGAGCGGGTTCACTCGTCCGCCTGCGCAGACGGGGCGCGCGCACGCCTTTACCTGGCATCTTTCTCTCAAACGTCCGCTCACTTCCCAACAAGATGGACGAACTAGCGCTGCTGATGAGAAGTAACAAGGACTTTTCCTCGTCTTGTGTTTTGTGCTTCACTGAGACGTGGCTAAGCGCGACTGTCCCGGACAGCGCGCTTTACCTGGAAGGCTTCCATCTCCTCCGCGCGGATCGCAACGCGGAGCTCTCCAACAAAACAAAAGGTGGTGGCGTTTGCTTCTACATCAACAGCAGCTGGTGCACGGATGTGACTGTGATCTCCCAACACTGCGCTCCTTCTCTGGAATATCTTTTCATTCACTGTAAGCCTTTTTATTCACCGCGTGAGATCGCTTCATTCATTCTGGTTGCTGCCTACATTCCGCCGAGCGCGGACGTGCACGAGGCTCAGCGCACGCTTGCAGGCCAGATATTACATGCGGAGCGGTCTTTTCCGGACTCTCTTGTTATCGTGCTTGGTGACTTTAACAAGGGAAACCTGAGCCAGGAATTACCAAAGTATAGACAGTTCATTAAATGCCCGACCAGAGAGGAGAACACGTTGGATCACTGCTACACTACAGTCAGCAGAGCGTATCATGCTGTTCCGCGCGCTGCCCTCGGACTATCAGATCACGTGATGGTGCACCTAAGTCCCTCATACCGACAGAGACTGAAATTGGCCAAGCCTGTCGTGATAACAACAAGGAAATACACCTCTGAAGCTGTGGAGGAGCTGCGCTCATGTTGGGAGACGACAGACTGGGGAGCGTTTGGAGCAGCCACGGACAATCTGGACGAGTATACGGAAACTGTGACCTCATACATTCAGTTCAATGAGACGCGCATCATCCCAACGCGCACCAGGATTTGTTATAACAATGACAAGCCCTGGTTCACACCCAAGCTCCGGCGCCTACGTGAGGAGAAGGAAGTAGCGCGGCGGAGCCAGGACCGGAGTACATACAGACGAGCAAAGTACCACTTCACTAGTGAAGTGAGAAGAGCAAAATCTGTGTACTTCAACCGTATACAGGAACACTTTAGCTCCAATGACTCTGCAGCTGTGTGGAGGGGGTTGAGGGCTCTCACAAACTACAAGCCCAAAGCCCCCCAGGCCCTGAACGACCGGACTCTCGCCCAGGGCCTGAATACACACTACTGCCGCTTTGAACAACCGTCTGCTCCTCACACCTCTGCTCCCCCCACCATCACCCCAACCATCAGCGACCCCAACACTTTAAACACTTCAAATGACTCCTCAGACCCCCTCTCCTCCCCCCCTGCCCTCTCCATCCAGGAGGAGGATGTGCGCCGACAGTTCTTGAGGCTGAACAGGAGGAAGGCCCCCGGGCCGGACGGTGTCTCCCCCTCCACCCTGAGACACTGCGCGGATCAGCTGGCCCCCGTGTTCACGGACATTTTCATCACCTCCCTGGCGCTCTGTCGCGTGCCGTCCTGCTTCAAAACCTCCACCATCGTCCCTGTCCCCAAAAAGCCACGGATCACAGGACTTAATGACTACAGGCCAGTGGCGCTGACGTCTGTGGTCATGAAGTCATTTGAGCGCCTGGTTCTGCCCCACCTCAAGGACATCACCGCCCCCCTCCTGGACCCACTGCAGTTCGCCTACAGAGCCAACAGGTCTGTGGATGATGCAGTGAACCTGGCCCTCCATTTCATCCTGCAGCATCTGGACTCCCCAGGAACCTACGCCAGGATCCTGTTTGTGGACTTCAGCTCTGCCTTCAACACCATCCTCCCTGGACTGCTACGAGACAAGCTCTACCAGCTCAGCGTGCCCGACTCCCTCTGCAGGTGGATCACTGACTTCCTGTCGGACCCGAGACAGCACGTGCGGTTGGGGAAGATTGTCTCGGACAATCGGACTACAAACACTGGGACTCCTCAGGGCTGTGTACTCTCCCCCTGGCTCTTCTCGCTGTATACAAACTGCTGCACCTCCAGTCACCAGTCCGTAAAGCTGATCAAGTTTGCGGACGACACCACCCATATCGGACTTATCTCAGACGGTGATGAGTCCGCCTACAGAAGAGAGGTGGACCGGCTTGCTTCTTGGTGCAGTCACAACAACCTGGAGCTGAACGCCCAGAAGACAGTGGAGATGATGAGGGACTTCAGGAAAGTCACAGCCCCACCGTATCCCCTCACCCTGATGGACTCTCTCACCCCTATCTCCATCGTGGACTCCTTCCGTTTCCTGGGCACCACCATCACCCAGGACCTCAAGTGGGAGCCAACCATCAGCTCCCTCATCAAGAAGGCCCAGCAGAGGATGTACTTCCTGCGGCAGCTGAGGAAACTCAAAGTGCCGACCGAGATGCTGGTGCAGTTCTACACGGCCATCATCGAGTCCATCCTCACCTCCTCCATCACCGTGTGGTTCCCCGGCCCTGCAGACCGGGACAAACACCGACTGCAGCGCATCGTGCGTGCTGCTGAGAAGGTGATTGGCTGCAGGCTCCCATCCCTCCGGGACCTGTTCTCCTCCAGGACCCGGAGGCGTGTGGGTCGGATCACAGCTGACTCTTCTCACCCTGGACACCGACTATTCTCCCTCCTCCCCTCAGGCAGGAGGCTACGGTCCATCCAGACCCACACCTCCCGCCACCTGAACAGTGTCTTCCCCTCCGCCATCAGACTCATGAACAATAACAAGACCCGATAGTTCAGTTAAAGACCCATGTAGGATAGAACCATCTGCACTACGTAACTTTATTTTACTGCACTGTGTGGTCTGACCACACTTAGATCTGCTGCTGTCATTCACCTGCACATCTGTGAATGGAACCCTGCTGCTGCTCTTATGTTAAAAGGATGTGTATCTTTTCGTAGTTCTTTTATATACATACAGATTATAATAATTTATAAAGACTTTAGCCTTATGGCTCATTCTTTTTATTTTATTTCTTTTTATTTTATTTTATTTTTACTTATGTTAAATGTTTTATGTGCACAACTGTACCGGAAAAAATTCCTAGTTTGTGAACTTGTTCTCAAACAATGGCAATAAAACCGATTCTGATTCTGATTCTGATTCTGATTATCGAAACCATACAAGACCAAGATAAAGACAGACCATGTCAAGACCAAGACCAAATCGAGACCAAGACCAAGACCAAATCAAGACCGGAGGAAAAAATAGACTAGTGTTGAAGCTACACAATAACTTGATGAACAGCAGCATACTAGGGTTCAGCCACAGTTTACATTCAATACATAATAGACGGTATTAGTTCAACTACAGGCAGAGCAATACAGAGACAGATCATGTCATGTCATGTGTGTGACTGAACTCACTGTAAATGTTTTTCTCAGACAGGGTGAGACCAACGATGTGTAGCAATTGTATGACGGCCGTTACTGCACTACTGTCCCCAAATAACTGGAACCGCACATGAAAAACAACAATAATTCAGCAGATAATGTACTTGATCTGTTTGGTCATGTTGGTAATGTTTTACCTCAAAGACATTGAAAATGTCTAGATAACTTTAGCTTACCTTTCCCTGTGTTTGCGCTCCAGGTGTCTGGTAAAGGTTGAGGTAGTCTCTGCTGTCTCAGTTAGCAGGCTTTACAGAATCTGCATGTTGCCGAATGCTTCTTTTTAGCGTGCAACAGTTTGTGATCTACAAAAGCAAATTTTATAACGGACGAATTTGCTGACATACTGACTGTTAGCTGCTCGATGTTTGTTTGTCTCTACGTTACGCTCTACACTACACTCACCAAGGTATAACCTTATATGGGTGGATGAGTGCCAACGGCTGTCTCAAAAAAATATAATACATGAATGTGATTGGTTACATTTGATTTGAAGGGCGCAAAATGTTGCATAATGAACGTTGTGTTGTTGTGGATACCAAAGATTCCAGAGCGCGTAGTATTTATTTTTTTTAATGTTTTTTTTTTTTTGAGCGTGTAGTATTGCTAAATGCCCGATCACTATGACGGTCTGAGACAGCGAGACCTTGACAAGACCGAGAGGTCCGAGACCAAGACAAGACCAAAGACCGTAAAGGCCGAGACAAGACCGAAACCACGTAAATGTGGTCTCGAGACCAAGACCGGTCTCGAGATATACATCACTAGTGGACTCCAACAGACGCAGGGAACAAGCCCTTGCTTTTAGGTTACAAAGAGGAGCCACCCAGGCATCCTAGGTCTACAGAACACAGGTGGACAGGAGAACCAACCTTCTATGACCCCCTCAGCAATTTTGTACGGTAATGATCTGGCCCACTGTTCTATGGCCTGGATGAAAGCCACATTGCTCCTCCTGAATCACAGGTTTAATCATTGGGCCTGTTTCCCAGGAGCATGAGTCCCCCCAAAATGATCATAGCCCCCCCTAAAAATATTAAAATGATTAAAACTATTTTTTCATTATATATCCAAAAATATTATAGAAGAGTGCTTGCAGTGCTACAGTCAGTGTGGGCCTTTGGACCCAGGAGGAACCCACGTGTTGCTGCTTATTAGGGAGCTAACCAAAAAGAAGCAGCCAGAGAATTATAGAGATTATGAGCATCAATATATGTTCATTGCTCCAGAGAGTGAGCCAGATAGCGTAATTGCTGTACATTATATTATAAAATTTAGGAAGCCTTTATTGGTTTGGTGAAAATTTTTTAGCCCTTGATTCACTAATTGCTCATTTCTCCAAGCAATATTGGGGGATAAGCCCTTTTCTCTTTCAATACTAATGCTTCTATGGGTTTAACAGTCAACCAGAATCATCTTTCTAAGTTCCTAGAGGACACATTGCCACGTAGGCTGAGAGTTATGAGCCATCAATAATCTAAAAACTCCCTACAAAACTCCCTAGTTGCTTTTCATCACAACTGGTACCACCAGCCCAGTCTGCCGCTCCACAGGTGCATGTCAACCACAGCTAAAGCACCACTCTAGCCTCCATGTCCCAAAGGAGCTTTTAAACTTGCTGGGGGTAGAGTCTGAGACTGACTTTCATGGGGAGAGTCATAGCCCAGACTCCTGTCTGCCCCCTCCACAGAACACCTACTTACTGGATTGAGATCCTCAAAAAACACCTAGCACCGTACGCGTATACTTCCCATCAAAACCACAATAACTAACTGGTGGTCAATGTTTCTCCTTTCAGAGCCAATAAACAGTTTTCCAGGATTCTCACAGCCCAAATAAAGTCTTTTTCATAGTCTCTCTAAAATCCTTTGGCATTAGGAAGATAAAAATATCAAGTCGTTCTTAGTCGATATGCCCATCAGCAAGCACACTTTCCTCACAACTGTCTGCAGAGGTTAGTAGAGTATACTTTGGATATCACTAATGAATGACTACTGTATTGGCATCGTAACCAGTGGTAGAATGAATTTGCCTTTCAGCACACCTTTCAGGAGAGAAAACATTAGCTATACATCAAAGAGGTGGTCAGGAGGCTGTAATGAATTAACTTAGGCTAACTTAACACATAATTACACTTTTACAACCTGCTACTGAGTATATGCATGACTAAAATAGATTTTTGGTTGATGTGCTTCATCTTATAATAAAAACAATATTAAAATCGTCATACTAAGACAGTTTTCAGTTATTACAGTAACTGACTCTGGTAGCGCTTTGTCAAAGTATTCGACTGAAAAAGTTGAATGTGTCCTACCACTCCCAAGGTCCATGCCGGTCAGGTTTCCAGTTATGTGGTGCCAGTATGCAGATCGGGGTAGGATGGCAGTAGGTGTACATGGGTAGGAGCCAGTTTGTGAGTCCTTAGACAGCAGCTAGGTGTCACATGTACATAACAGCACAGTATATGAAGATAGAGCTCAGAAACTGCCATACAACATTCTTTATAACTTTTAATCAGACTGTAAACTTCAGGTGAATCATTTGGTTTACAGCAGTCAATCCACACAAACAGAAGAAGCAGCTTTAAAGTCTCCCAAATTTCTAGATGCATCATAAAATAAATATGCATTAGAAACATTTTAAAATCTAGTCTACTCATGCAGACCAGCTATTCTTCCTGTCTATATCTGCAACAGAGGATCTCTTTTACATATAAAAAATATGTTAAAAAAAAAAGTTGTAGCACAATTATGTGCTGAGTAAACTGGAACAACCAGGTCACTCTGTTTTGAATTCTGTAAAATACTGAAATAATTTGGTGTGAAGCACTTTGTGGTCCTCTGACTATAAAGTGTGATACAAATGAAGGCCTTTTACCCTGTGTTGCTATCTGATTAAACTTAGTTCATAAATAAGAAAATCAGTTAAACAGGGGCACTGTTGACATAGTTGATGCAATGGACAAAGATGGCCAACATAGCAAGAGTAATACTTACTGGGAGCCACACACTGTCTATAAACAGGCACAGCACCAGAGGACCTGGTGACCTACGACAACCAGCTGTAGGTGCTGTAGGCTATTAATCAGGACTTATAGATTCATATGTTATATTAACTATTATATCTAACATATGAGTGTGTTTAATGATTTGAGCAGAAAAAAAGTTGTTGAGGGTGGTGAGCAAAAAACAGATCAAATCAAAAAAATTTGTAGGCTGGGCGTGCATAAAAACCAAAATTCTCCATTTGTCTGTTTCCCTTATACAGAACCATGTCTTTTCGTGTGCATCCTTTCTCTTACGTCCACTCCTCTTTCTTCTGTATTTTTTTATCTCTTGTAACAGGAAAATATTTTGTTGAGTGAGTCTATTTACTGCTTAAAATTATAGTGCTGCAACATGTGAAAATATAAAAGAAATTTTTTTCCGGTGTGGGCAGAGGTTGCTTTATTCTGAGTTGATTGTGGACGAGAAAATTATTATTTTATGAACATCTCAAACTACACAAATTTACAAAATTTACAAATTTTTTAGCAAAATGAAGGTTCTCGGCGATGAAATGAGAAAAGCATGGACAAGGGGGGTGGTCCAGGGTGGAGAATTCTGATAACGCTGGGTGATTCGCTGTCATGTAAATGGACTTGCGCATCCCACCATCCCCCGATTATTTTCTGGGTAATGAGGGAGAAACCATGAAACACTGCATACACGGGTTACACTGCCATCTAAAAGCTGGGCATATGTACTACATCGTTTTCAAGGAGATCAGATCACCCGCCGTGTCATGTAAACACAGTGTCGTTTCTACCCACAATTTCAAACAAAAAACTGCCTCTAAGTCACAGGTGAGTGAGTGACTGAGTGAGTGTCTTTCTGTCAAGTTCTCACCCTTCTTTTTTTCTCTATCTCCAGCAGGACCTTTTTGTGTTGCTCGGCAATGGCCAGTGTAGAAGAGTGGACCCTCTGGTAGATCTGCTCCCCCTCTTTGGTCTGGAAGGTGTAGAGGCCTTCACCACTATGACACATCCTGCACACAATTACATTTATATTAAATCAGATTATAAATAAGAACTAGCTGATATACTAGACTTTTAACAATTATTTAAAATATTTACAAGAAAAGACGCCTTGTAGTGTTTAACCCAAATGTATAACTTGTTTCTGATAACCTGCTAGGAGGATCAAAAACCAAAAAATTATTAATTACCACCTGAGACATTGTCGCCCCTAAAGGTGAAAAATAGAAGGTAAATAAATGGGGAATTAAAGTTGATAAAACAAACATGGATGAAATAATGCAGAATTAATGAAACAACATGAATGGGTTTTATCAAATAAAACTTTATTTATAAAGCACTTTTCATACTAAAAAGAAATACAGTTGAAAGTGCTTTACAGAATAAAAATTACCCCCACCAACACCACACACACACACAAACACACACAAACACACATGTTTAAGAATGAACACATTTATAACCCCCTCACCCCGGTCCTATTTCCATGTGTGGACACACTCAGAAGCAATACTAAGACAACATTGAAAGAGACGATAAAATAGACACCGGGCTGAGTACTAATGAGCCAGGTTGGCTAAGGAAACACCATCAAGAGAGCCATCTGTATCGGAGTAGGGGGAGGGGAGGCCGGAACCCCCACCTCCACCCAAGCATTACTTGGAGAGCAACCCGGCAGCTACGGCTCACTACCCCCAAGGCAGAAGGCTCTCACATAGGAAACACTGGAACTATGGGTCTATGTATTTGTTATTTATGTAAAATAACAGGATAAGATGTTAAAATACCTAAATAAATACATAGCTAGATAGCTAAATAAATAAATTGATAAATAGAATATAGCTAAAAGGATAAATATAAGACTAAGTAGTAAAGCACCGATCAATAAAAACAATTAAAAAATTATAAGCAAATTAACAAGCAATAAATAATAATCAGTTAAAAGCCAGGCTAAAAAGGTGAGTCTTGAGTCTTCTCTTAAAAACATAAACGTTCTCTGCGGCCTTGAGGTCCTCTGGCAGTCTGTTCCAGAGGTAAGAGCCATAATACTGAAAGGACGCCTCACCGTGGGTGTGTGTCCTGACTTTTGGGATGATAAGTAGACGACTGCCAGAAGTAGCGCAGAGACCGCAAAGGTTCATATCGTAAAAGCAGTTCTGAAAGATAAAAAGGCCCAAGACCATTAAGACACTTACAAACCATTAAAAGAACCTTAAAAGCAATCCTAAAACATACAGGGAGCCAATGCAGTGATTTTAAGATCAGTGTTATGTGCTCCTGCCTCCTAATTTTTTCGTTTGTAGAAGCTATAAACCTGAGATACTCTTTTTGGAAAGACCAGAAAGCAGGGCATTACAGTAATCGATTCTACTCGTGATAAAAGCATGCTTCAGTGTCTCCATGTTGGCCCGAGAGAGAATGTGGCAGACTGTGGCAATGCTCTTTAGGTAGAGCTTTTAATATGAGGGATAAAAATCAGCTCAGAGTCAAAAATCATGTCCAGGTTCTTCACTTGTAAAGAAGGATTAAAACACAATGATTGTAGTTTAAGTAAAAGCTTCTCTCTCTTAGCCTCGGGACTAAAACTAAAGGTTTTGTGCTGATTAGGCTGGAAAAGGTTTTCTGCCATCCAGGATTTGATGTCTAAAATGCAGTTAAAAAGCATCCATTGGCCGTGTGGCATCAGGAGACATGGAGATGTACAACTGTGTATCCTCAGCATAACTGTGAAAGTTTACTCCATTTCCTCTGATGGCACTGCCAAGAGGGAGCATATACTTGTTAAAAAGCACTGGGCCTAAAATGTGATATTGTGGACCTTAAAGGAACATGTATCTAAATTTACCATAAACGTCCTAATTGTGAGATATGATGTAAACCATTAATGAAAAGCACCAGAGAGGCTAATCTGTTTTAAAAAGGTTAAAAGAATAGTATGGTCTACTGTATCAAAGCCAACAACACTGTCACCTTTTTAGCATCATAGTTTAAAGGTCCCATATTATGCAAAATGCACTTTTTCATGTTTTTCACACATAATTATAAGTTGCCGGTGTCTGTGGAGACCCCCTGAAGTGTGTGCAAGTCTGTGCTCTCAGTATCTCTCCTTCCCTGCATTTCTGTGAAAGAGCCTCCCACAAGCTGTTTCTATTTAGGTCCTCTACATACGTATGTAGAGGACCTGGCCCATCCCACTAGGCCGTCCCACTTTCACCTGTGAAGATAAGCCCTCCTCTAAGCTACTGCCGTCTGCCACATTGAGCAACACGCCACCGACAATGCCCAGTGGGAAAGGACGACACGCCAGCTGCTCTGTTGCAAGCTGCAACAACCAAGACAAAAGTCTTTTTGCAGTTCCAACACAAGAAGATGTGAGGACCCAGTGGATATCTTTTATTTTTGAGGGAAACTCTCCTGGAACGGTCCCGAAAATACTACATGTATGTGCTAAGCATTTTACACCGGAGTCTTTCAGTAACCTGTTTCAGTTCCAGTCAGGCTTTGCCACTAAACTGTGGCTGAATGTTGGAGCCATACCAACTCTCCGTGAGCCGCCTTCAACATCAGAGGAGGTAAGATGTCATGTTTTACCATGTTTAATCAATGTGAGTGATGTGTTGGCAATATAGACCGAGCGTTAGCTGTGTAGCTGTTAGCTGTGTAGCTGTAGCTCTTAGCTGTGTAAGGTTAGTTGTGTAGCTGTAGCGATTAGCTGTGTAACGTCAGCTGTAGCTGTTAGCCGTGCAACGTTAGCTGTAGCTTTTAGTTGTGTAAGGTTAGCTGTGTAGCTGTAGCGATTAGCTGTGTAACGTCAGCTGTAGCTGTTAGCTATGTAGCTGTGTGTGAAACGAAACTTTCTGTCTCATTATACCACTGACGCGTAGTATAGAACGGTCACAGCAGCTGTAGCCTTTTTACATGAATGCTGTTACTATTGGGCATTAGTGAAAAGGCTTTTAATGTTTATATGTTGACGTTAGATTTGCTCCTGAGAACGGAGGAGGAGCGGTGGGTGTTGCGGGGGTTTTGACGGAGAGACTAGACTACATTAGCGGCTGGTCCGCACACTTGGTTGCAGCTTGTTGCTCTTCTCCCTCTTCAACCTCAGATTCAGGGTCAAATATATCAGTTTGGAATATCGCGCTCCTGCAAGCGGCCATCATTACAAACTCTGACTGCGTTGTCATGGTTGCGGGTTGGTGGGGGCACGGCCTTCGGGAGGGAGGGGGTGTGGAAAGCAGCAGCTCATTGCATTAAAGCCACAGTGCAACCAAAACAGCTTGTCCAGAATCAGGAGGTTTCAGATACATGCTGTATGCCTAATCTGAGAGGAATTTTCCTGCACACACGGCAAATATATACTCTGGGGGCCTGATTGAAATATTATTTTTTTCTAAATGTAGCATAATATGGGACCTTTAATCTAAAATCATTTCAAATCTTCAGAATTGCTATTTTAGTGCTGATTCATCCTAAAGCCAGTCTGAAATTTCTCTAGAACATCATGAGCTTTAATAAAATCATTAAGTTGAATTAAAACAAGCTTTTCTAATGCTGTGTCCACACTGAACGCGATAGGAGCGACTATATAGCGCGACACACGCCTAGCTGTTCGTGTGCACATTCGCACGTTGAAGCGTGTACAACGCGAACTGGTTGCGCTTCAAATATGGTATTTTCACGCGCGAACTGGCCTTCAGCAGAGCTGGGGCCACAGTGCATCTGCAGTGGATTATGGACCAAGCTGACGGAGGACAGCGTGTTCGGCCCGGGCTTCAGCGGAGCTGGGGCTAGAGTGCCGCTGGCGGTGGATTATGGACCGAGCTGACGGAGGACAGCGTGT
Organism: Apricaphanius iberus; assembly: GCA_028564705.1. Classification (NCBI taxonomy): domain Eukaryota; kingdom Metazoa; phylum Chordata; class Actinopteri; order Cyprinodontiformes; family Aphaniidae; genus Apricaphanius; species Apricaphanius iberus. The sequence goes on from JAPXFQ010001268.1 coordinate 25,877, forward strand.
TCGGCCCGGGCTTCAGCGGAGCTGGGGCCACAGTGCATCTGCAGTGGATTATGGACCGAGCTGACGGAGGACAGCGTGTTCGGCCCGGGCTTCAGCGGAGCTGGGGCCACAGTGCATCTGCAGTGGATTATGGACCGAGCTGACGGAGGACTGAGTGGATTACGTGTTCGGTCTGGCCTCCGGTAAAGCTGGGACCGCTGCACTGGGGGTTTGGTGAGCTACAGATACAGTCTAGCTACAGCGGAGGGATCCATAAACAGCAGCGAGCCTCTCATAAACACCGGCTCCTCGCCGCCTGGAAAACGTGACCTGCTCGCCCAGTTTGTGCCGTGAAGGTCCAAGCTTCGCCTGCCGACACACCAACTACATTTCTGAGCAGCTGTCCATCTGTCTGCGGTTCGTAAAAGTTTATAATATATGAGCAGCGTGGGACGTGGTGTGGGAGCTGCTACCAGGAAACCAGGTGAGGAGGCCGTTTCTAGGCTGTGAGGTGCTTTTACAGCAACAACGGCTCTTTTAAGAGCCACCCACAAACCTATTAAGAGCATTCCTGTCTAAATAGTTTATTTTTTTATTTCTGTCTCTGTATAGCAGACTGCTTGTGTCATGTAGCTCGGGGTGATTAACCACGATGTTAATCAGTATTTCCTCCATGTCCTGCTGAGGCTGTGACTCCATGACAGTCACAGAATCACTGAAACTCTGTCCCTTGATTGGTTGTCATGGCGCGATTTGACGCTGGAGTTCAGATTTTTTCCAACTCGAGCGATAGATGCCATGAGCGAGAATGCACAAAATGCACCACATAAAATGCAGCGCGAATTTTCCATCGCATCTGTAGCACTAATTGTTCGCGCAAATCAGGCAGAAAAGCTTGTTCGCGACGCAAATCTGCTTCTTAAGTGTCGCGGGACCTCAAGTCGCGCTTCATCGCATTCCTCCATTGATTTTACATGTAAACCTGAAGCTATAATCGCTCCTATCGCGTTTGGTCTGGACACACTGTAAAACTTTGCTTAAAAATGGTAAGTTAGATACCAATCAAATATTGTTTAAATCAATAAAATCTAAATTGCTCTTCTTCAACAGGGTCCCTTTAAAGGCAACAGGAAAACCTATGGACGAAGACCTACGTATGTCTGAAGGGAGCAATTCATCATGTTTAAAATCTTGTCTCTAAAAGATCCCTGAGAATTCCATGGGGATTGGGTCATGAACACGTGGTGGGCCTCACCAAGCGTCTATCACGACAAAGCTGTCTAGTGTTTCCTCTGGTAAAGACACACATTTAGATTTGTCTAAAACCATGTTACTTAGAGAAGAGAAGATATTACATCTGATGGTGTCTACTTTCTGTGTGGTCTGCAATCTCATCACATAGTGTTTTAGGGGGATTTCTGAAATGCATTAGTAGTACGGTAAAAGATTCGATCAACAGTGGAAAAAATAATTTTAGGATTACTTTTTGGTCTTATATGATTTTTGCACACAAAAAAAGCATTTCTTTGATTTCTTACAGCATAATTGTAAAATTTGAGAAGCTCCATGCATAATTGATGGTTTATCTTGGTTTTGTATTTCCTCCATTTTCTCTCTGCTGCCCAGCAGTTATTCTTTAGTTTTTTTAGATCTTTATTTCTCCAAGGCACTGCAGGTTTTGAGTACGAGTGTTTAACTTTAAATAGAGCAGACTGAAGCCTTGTATTAAAATTGTTGACGATAAAATCACAGGAGGCAGGAAACGGAATAGGAGGAAACTTTTGAAAACCTTCTAGAAAACCTGTAGCCACTTCCTGACAGTTCTGACAGAGGTCTCTAGTTGGATGGAACTGGTGATGTTAAAAAAAAAACACAGTAGTGATCAGAGACAGCCAAGTCAACAACAGAGGAAACACTGGTGGACAAAGCATATGTGATGACCAAGTCCCGGGTGTGTCCTCTGTTGTGAGTTGGCTGTGTGACATTTAGACTAAAATCCATATAATTAAAACATTTTCAGAAATCTGCTGATAGAGGATCTAAAATGTTATCTATATGTTGATTAAAATCACCAGGTAAAATAATCTTGTCATAAGAATTGTACAAAATTGAGAAAAACCCCTGAATAAAAAGTGCACTCTTTTTTAGGAGACCTAAAAACCGTCACACATAAAATCTGAGGAGCGCTAACAACAGACACAGTAAATGCTAAGGTACTACAATTTTCAAATATAACAGGTTAGGCAGAAAGTGTTTTTGAGCTTATAAAAGCAGGTCCGCCTCCCCTTTTGAAAAACCTCATTGAATAAATAAAGTTCAACATTTGGTGGGAAGGCCTCTGTAAGAACAGCAGGGGCATCTGCACATAGCCATATCTCTGTTAAAAATAAACAATAAAAATTATGGTCTAAAATCAGATCATTGACAATAGAAATTTTGTGCAACAGAGCACAAGCATTTAAAAGTGCCATATTAATAGTGGAAGGAGATGGAGTGACTGTATGATTAACTGCAGGTTGGACTTTTGGTCACTGTTTGAGATTACTTGGGTTGCATTTGTTGGGTTTGTGATTTTGAATCCACTCTCTGCTGATAATAACAGGTATGAAAGATGTTGTGCAAGGTCCAAGTCCAATATGTGAGCTACTGATAAAATCAGGGTTGAGGTCGTAGGAGCAGGGACCAGTTGGATATTAGGATGGTGGGGCAGAGATGGCAGGGGTAAGTGTGGGGCATAGGGGTGGACGAAGGCATGCCAGGCTCATAGCAAGCATGCGGGTGCCTTGTCTGTTCAGATGTAGTAGTCCATCCAACCCAAACAGGTAACTCCTGCCCAAGAAAATGTTAAAACTGTTTAAAAAAAATATTGTGCATCACAGTGGCAGAGGAAAGTGTTCAAAGATAAAAGCCTGCTAAAATGACAAATTCCTCTGGCAATAGTGGGGGTAGGGCCAGAGATAAAAAAAGATGCATGTGAGTTGTTTTAGTGGGTTAAGAGACAAATCAAGTCAGATTTCCTGGGTTCGGTGCAACATGAAAGGCTTTGGGAATCAGACTACTGCTTCAGTTTCTGGGAAGGGTTCAGCTGACGGCCAACAACTATCAGGGGAGAAAAGTCGGGTCCAAAGCACCAAAACAGTAATAAGCAGTATAGCAGGCCGGGTGAAGGAGAATGGTGGCAGCTACTCTCTGCACCCCACCGGCCGGGTCCAACCATAGACCATGAACCCTGGAGCACCGGGGTGGAGCTGATGGGGGCTTTTGGCCTTTACTTCGCTGGAGCCAGCGTTCCTCCTCTGCGGCAGATGTAATGCCAGTGTTCGGCGCCCCAGGTCTGTTTGGACCCCAAGCAGTGAATCTCCGCAGCTTAACTGGGTTGATATGGGAGCATGTTGGCCAGTTCAACACTGTTTGCTGCAGCAGCAAAAGTCCGGCAAAAGATGATGTCTACGTCGTGCTTGTGTTCCTAGATTTGGTGAAACATGGAGATCCTCTGTTCCAGCTCCAGAACTTTCTGGCTGAGTTTGAAACAGCAGTCACACACAAGATTACACGTGAATGGAGGCATGGTAGGGGAATGTAATACTCAACACCGATTAAAACACGCTTGGTAAAAGTGTCTGTTGATGAAAAAAACACGGATGCTAAAATACGTTAAAACCAGTTTAAAAACCAGCTAAAAAAGTTTAAAACCAGGGATGAGATATTTAGGGGTGCTGAGCACCCAGAGAGCTGCCCAGCCAGGCAAGACACATTTGACCGTTTTGTACATTTTAACATACACAAACAGAACAGGAGATATAATGTCGATGATCATCCAGTCACTTAGTCAGTGGCACCCTGGCTATCAGCACATGCATCCAACATAAAAAAGTCACTGCTCATAAAAAAATCCCAAACTGACTGAATCAATCAGAAATTATCTTAAAATAACTAGAAAAGCAGAACTTGGAGAGCTTAGCCATCTGCCAAGCAACTCAATACAGTTCAGATTCCTCCATAATACCGGATCATCCCCACAATGTAATCACTCGTTCCTTGGTCCATTTATGACATTTCCTGAATATTGCATCCAACTCCGTCAACAAGTTTGAGTTATTTTGTTAACAGAAAGTGTTATATTTATTTATTCATTTTATAATATGCTACTCCATAGCTTATTGTTTGTTTTCACCTGCCTTTTCTTATTAATTTTATGTGTGACATTAACATGTAAATTCCCACACTGTTGGATCAATAGTCTGTCCATTCATTCATTCATTCAGACACAAAATAATAACGTCTTTGGCAGATGGATTTTAGTAATAAGAAATATCTGAAACATATGAAAACATTAGAAAACTTTTTGAAATATTAATTAGTGTATCTCATTTTCTAATTGAGTTTGGTGGACTTCTGATGCGTAAACCCAAGAATAGGCTTAAAAGAATGCAAAAATATGTTTTTTTTCTAAATAAAAAAAAATATATATTGTAAAGCTTTGTTTTTCTTAATTAATAGGAAGTTTTCCTGAATTAAAGCTGTTGGGTTATTTTACCAATACAAGCTACTATTTCTAACATAATGGAAAAAAAAAAGTCAAGTTTTAATAAATAAATAAATAAATGTATTTATTTATTAAAACTTGAAAATTAAAAAAAAAATGTATTTATTTATTAATGTAATAAATAATTAATTAATAGTTAATTAATTAATTAACTATCTACCTGTACCGATTATATCGTAACCCTGTCCAGACCAACGTGGATCTGCTAACCAAAGGAATGGTTGCACTGGAAAATAAATGTGACAATTTGGAATCTAGATCCCGTCAGAATAACCAGATTATCTGTGTTACCGAAAACTGCCTGACATCCAATGACAACGTATCCAAATTGCTTATGGAGGATTTCGCACTTCGGAAGGAGACGTTGGTGGACAGGGCTCATCGAACTGGACCAAGGGATTGTCATCACACCATAGTTGCCAGGCTCCACAACTACATCAACTTCGCAGAGACTCTCAGAAAGGCTAGAGAGCGGCAATGGATTAGAGTACGGGACATGTCCATCTCTGTGTTTCCTGATTACACTAACAAGACGGCACGGGTTCGAGCCATTTTCAATTAAGTTTGCCAGCTGCTGCCCGGCATGGAAGGTAACAGGTTTGGTCTTTTTCGCCCAGCCCGGCTGCGCATTACGCACAACGGTGTGCAGTGTGATTTCACATCACCTGAGGAAGCTAAGTCCTTTATCAACATGCTCACCAAGTAAAGGTAAAGACGGCAGGATGTGTAGTTACTTTGATGAATGACTTAGCCAAAAACAAACTGAAATGACTTGTTGAGTAAAATCACTACACAAGTTGCATGATCATTGCAATTTTGGATGTTGGACATTTGTAACTCTATGGGCCTATGTTTAGTTTGTTTGTTTGCTTTATTTTCCTTCAGTTCCTTGATCCTTTCTGACCTGGATACTTTTATTACGTCAGACTAGCTCTTCATAGGGAAAATCCTTCACTTGTTATTTGTATACTTATGATCAACATTTGTATTCAGTGGACCAGGGATGACAGTATGCTAAGTTCAAATGGTTGTTAATTTATTTATTTTTATTTATTTTATTATTTGCTTTTATTTAGTTATTATTATTATATTATTATTATTATTATTATTATTATTTATATTTGTTCTGTTAAAATAATGCTAACAATGTTTTTTATTTACTATTATTATTCATCTAATTTTTGTTGACCTTTTTTCCCCGGTTCCTTTCATTTAAGGTATAAACTCACTGCTCTGCAGGGTTCTACCAGTTAGTTTAGGTTTAGCTACATCACAAGCAGTGGTTTGGGGATGACTCCTATTGGAGTCTGCACGTCTGTTTTCCTCGTTTCGGGATTGGAACACTTGATGTGCGGGATGAGGGTGGGTTTGGATGTATGGTTCATGTGTTTATCTCTGTATTACTATGTGTATAACTTTCAGGCAAGGCAAGGCAATTTTATCTATATAGCACACTTTCAACAAAGCGCAGTTCAAGGTGCTTTACATGATTCAGTGGTAATGTAACCAAATACACGGGTAACTTAAGGGAATTTGACAGATAGTTGATGGGATAAAGCTGTACAAGCAATACCCTTATCTTTTCCATCTACTAGATTACAAGATGTACAAGATGTTGTACAGACTTCACTACAGTAAAACCATACTATCTAAAATGTATCCAAATATCGTCGGCCTCTGTGACAGATGCCAAGCCCCCTCATGTAATTTGAGTCACATGTTCTCCTTTTGTCCCAGGCAATTCAAATTTTGGACATATTTCTTCACACACTGAAGGGACTCAGATAAAGATGGATCCCTACATTGCTATTTTTGGATAGCCTTTACTTCCCTTCTAGCCAGGCATCGTATCGTATCCATCGTATCCTACTCCTTTGGAAGTCCTCCAATTCACCATCCATATCACTGTGGCTTAAAGATGTCATGTTCTTTCTCAAATTAGAAAAAAATAACCTTGACAGTAAAAGGGGGTTGGATTAAAATTTTTGTAAAATGGCTACCATTCTTAAATTACTTTAAGTCTTTGCCATCTTTGCCCTGTGATTGACTCCTCCTTATATTTATTTTTGATCAACTACTTTTCCATTTCTATTTATTTTATTTTCCCCCTTTTCTCTTTAATTAATTAGTTTTAATTTGTTTATTTATTTTCATTTTGAATTATAGTTTACACAACTTACTATTTTCTGTACTGCAGAGACTGTGTTCAATCTGTTAAAAAAAGATTTTTTTTCATCTATACCTGTATTCTTCAGGAAACAGGAACTAAAACATGTCCTGTTTTTTTGGTTAAATTCACCATTACTTTGTTTGTAATTTAGATGCTGATAAATACTCATCTCTAAAGTATGTATATAGTTTTTCTCTTACATAACATTTATCTTGTTGATATTGTTGCTAATACAGAAAAATTTTGCTTTTGTTTTTTAGCATTTTGCAGTACACTTCAGTAGGATGTAACGAGTAACAGTAACTAGCTTACCACAATATATTGGCATGTATTAACTAATCATTCAGCAAAGATTATCTGTATGCAAAAAAAAAGCTAAATGTAGTTTGTTTGGTAAAAACAGCAAATCCTCTTACTTTTACTAGTTTGCTGAACATTTAGCTCTCTGCAATAGACTCCCACTGGACCAAACGCACATACGTGTATGATGCGTTTAAAGACGGCTTGGAAAAAAATATTTTTGCATAAAAATGGAATAAAAAATGTATATTGTTGTAATTTAAAAAAAAAATTAAATTTCAAGCAAGGATGTATATCATTCTGTACTTTGTAAAAAAACCCACAAAAAAAGCAAACAATTCTTTAACTTTAGGGGGTGCTTTGACTCAGTATGCGGGTGCTACAGCAACCCCAAAAATGGCCTAAAAAGGCCCCTATTTAAAACCAGTAACAACCATGTTTTTTTGGAGATGGTCTTGGCGGGTCTTGCTGATGCTTACTCATGTATAAATATGTTGATCAAAGAATATGTGATAGAAAGAGAAATTTACTTGATAACCAAGGCTGTGTTCAAAGTTAAAAATGGACATTTACAGCAGGATTTCAAGACAGCTTACAACATAACTATAGTCAACCTATTGACCGAGCATTTTTTTAAGACTTGGAGCAGCGTAGTAAACAGGAAGTCTGTGGATTTCTCTAGACACGGTTTTATGTAACTTCAAAACAATGAATATAGTTTTTCTTCAAAAACCGGTCAAAATTTGATAGTGAAAGAAAGAGTAGAGTTATTGTGTTGTGCACAACTGCATGGTGCACGCACAGCTTACTCATTTCACTGCTAAAAGACAGCTTAAGAAGAACACAGTATATATAGTAATTCAGTCACTAAAGACAGTGCAGAAAGTAACCTAAACTGCTGTAGCTTTTATCATTTACATCCTAACTACCAGCAGCACACTACCAAAGCAAAGCAGCTAAGGAGTGGAAATAGAGGCCAATGATATTTGGTGAATGGCTATCATGTGACTGACAGCAGCCAGATAATTTTATTTAGCAATATTACTCTTAATAGTGAAATGTTGATGTTCAGTGGCACAGGCAGGCCTCCACATGCATATATATATATATATATATATAAAAATGTGGGGGGGATTGTTTTCTTTTCTAATTTATGCTACGACCTTAATCACCAAGCTAACAGAGCTACGTAAACAAAGTGAACATGAGAGCAACCCACTGCAGACATTAATACTAATTCAGTGTAATGGAATAATTTAATGATCGAACTCCGCTTCCTGAAGTTATAAACTGGCTCTGGAACCCAGTTAAGTTACAAAAATCTATTCATCAAAATAGTCATGCAGTTAAGGCTTTTTTTTACTTCTTCATCCATTCTGTTGCCGTGTAGAGCAGCTGTGTCAGTCACCTCCTTTCCCCTTACCCCTCTCCTGACACCTAAATTGCAGTCACTCACTCATGCGGGTAGCATACAAAAAGCTTTTTCAGACAAATTTTTTCTTGGTCCCAAATACAAATATGTTTTTAAGTATTTGTTCGAAATAAGAAAAAACATTTGTGCCTTTCCGAATTCTGTATTCAGGTTTAGCTCCACCCCTAATATATCAACTTTATATATATATATATATACTTCTTTTTTTCTTTTCAAAAAAGGGCCCTTGGGGCATAATGGAGGAAAGGGGCAGGTGCCCAAGCCTACCCGCACCTGTCTGCCTGCTGATAAGGCTCATTGTTAGTCATCCCAACTGCTTTTTATCACCTTCTTATTAGGATAAGGAAGGGTATATTAGAAACATCTGGATTAAGGACCTTCCACAATTCCTCCAGAACATTACTAAAAATAAATTAAATCAATCTTTAAAAAGACAGAAAAGAACAAAGTCATCCGTATATACCCTGATCAGGCCTCATCTAATCTTAAATGACCTTAGATGAATCTCCATATCATCTGAATGAAGCAGTTGGTGTAACCTGCTTTAAAGCCTCTGGCAACAAGTGAATATTCCCATTGGCTCTGGTTATTCTTCTGGGTTGTTGGCATTAATCAGCGTGACTCCTCGTCTGTCTCAAACACTGCTCACAGAGTCGATCAGCTCTTGTCCCATGTTAATGTGAATGTAGTGATGTGGGCTTTTAATGTTAAGACTTCATCAGTTAATTTATGCTATTGAGAGTGCCGTTTGATAGGCTCTGAGTCAAAATCAGGGCAAAACACTCCGATAGACTCTAAAATAAATGAACTGAATTTCTGTTGAGCTTTTCTAGTCATATTGACCACTCAAATTATATGAATCAATTCACACTCATAAATGTTCGCTAATATACACCGACAAGCAACTTGGGGTTAAGTGCCGTGCCATCAACATTTGACGGGCAGTAGCTGAAAATGAACCTACAACCTTCTGATTAAAAGCCAACTAATCTATCTATTGAGCCACAGTAATGATCAAATAAAGAAAAACAAAAATAAGTAAATATAAGACTGGAAAGGTTTCTTCCAATTTCTGCCTTTCTGTCTATTCTAAGTGAGTGGGAACTTATATGTATATGTTTTTAGGGGGACAAATTGAGAGAGGGACCTGAATGTATGTATGAATGGGGGTGTGTTCATATAAAGATTGACAGTTAGATGGACACAAGTGTCTGGTCTGAATGCTATATTTATTATGTTTAGTACACTATCTAACAATAAACGTAATTGTTTCAACGCTTTTCCAAATATTTTTTTTCCCATTTTCCTTTTTGTTTCTAATCAAAACATCCCTAAATATGCCAAAAATCAAATCAAACTTTATTTATAAAGCGCTTTTCAAACTACAAAGCTTCTCAAAGTGCTTTACAGATTAAAATGACCCCGCAACCCCATTCATATGACTAAACAGTGACAAAGAGAAATAATATAATAGATATTTAAAGTGCAACATACCCCCAAATCAAGATTTTTTAGCTGATAAACTGTATAAATTGGTGTCTAATGTGCTGTCTGCGTGTATGGTAATTATTTTTTTATTTTAGTACATATAATAGCTATATTTCAAGTACTAAAAGCTGTTAGTGGAGTGCCTTCTTATGGTTAAAACTTTACACTGCTCTTGAATTTGAATGGAGCATTGTTACTGGCTGAGCAATTATTTTAGTTGTTAGATTTTATTTGTGATGACAGCCTCCTGTGGAGTATGAAACAAGTTCAGTCTCGGCCACACCTTCGTAGTGAGTTGGAGTCCGCAACTCACGAGCCATCAGCCCGAAACACTACTGCTCGGGCCGCTTGCCTCCTCCACAGAACCTTTCTCCCTTTTCTCCTGGTAAAGGAGGTGAAGAGAGCTCTTCAATCTCAACCCACCCCCATTTTATGAATTTTTCTTTCTGTCTGTGTGTACCGCTGCAGAAGCGCTGTATAAAGTCAACACGTCAATCACAGCGAAGATCACGTCCAGCTCTCCCCCTTACTGATCTGCCATGCAATGCCTCAATTTGAGTTAGACTCTGGTAAGGAGTGTGTTACTTTTTAAATTCGAGGTAATCTTGTATTTTGGACTAAACTCCTAAATCTAGGGTTTTAGGGTATATTTAGTTTCTCACAAACTTTTTTAATTGTTATGCCAACTGACCAATCCAGTTGAAACGCCACCTTGTTGTCAAGCTAATTGGCCAATCGAGTTGTAGAAAAAACATGTGGTACTGAGAAAAATGAGGCCCCCGCTAGTAGTTAAAATCAAAGTACCATGTCAAGAGTGTAAGGCAGGTGAAGAATTTTGAAGTAAAATGGACAACAGGGAAGACGATAAAGATGACCACATATTTGGCACTGACCACATTTAGCCGTCTTAAGTCAATGCAGAATATTCACTAGACACTTTGTATTGACCGTTGATGGCAGAAAGTGGGTGTGTAAAAGGCGGGATATGACCCAGAAACAGCTGCGTACATTTCTGCAAAGAGTCTGATTTATAAAGTGGAGATTGCGTCCATCTGTGCGTACTCCAAGTTTGATAGATCAGAAACCTACTAGGTGTAAATAAAAAAAAGTTGCTGAACTTAAGTACGGTTTTAGTGAGGATTCTGTGCAAAGTTTATGAATGAGAAGTCCAAAAAGCTGAAGAGGCATTCGATTTTTCGGCATCATAGCGAGTCCAAGCATAGAGCCCAATATAAAAAAAACAAAGCAAAAACAAAAACCAGACAGCGGCCACACAAAAATGAGGCAGGTTATTTACTAAACAGGTAAGACTGCACCTGTTAAACCTGCGGCAAGATGTGTGCAATCCATTTAGCGCTTTTGCCCTTCATGATTATGAATGTTCTGGAAGATAGGGCTCATGTGACAGGTGGATGGGGATCTGGTAATGATATGTGCGACAGAAACGTTTTTTGGGCTTTTTGAAAAGATAGTTATGAAGCGCTCACCTGGCGAACACTATTGCCAGCCCGGTAAAGCTGTGGAGGTGGGATCCATCACTAGGTCTCCAAGTGGACACGGCCCCAAAGCCCCACAGTTCCACAGGACCGCCACTTAATACCTCCCAGCAGCTGGAGCAGCAGCTGGACTCCCACAGCCTTATAAAGGATATTGCTGAGTAGATCCAATGTCATCTAGATGTGAGTACATTTATAATTCACGGTGGAACCGACAACATTTGTAAAAAGCAGTCCCAGCTCCTGAAACGTGATTTTATTTGCCTCTTCTATCTTTTAAAACACACATGTCTGTTTTAATTTCTGGCCCCAGCCCACCATCAGCAGAGAAATTGGTCTTTTAGCAAGCTTTTATCTCTTGGCTTTCCTCTGCCACCGTGATGCACAACATTGGTTTTATGAACAGTTTTAAATTTTTCAGGGGCAAAGGTCACCTGTTTGGGGCAGATGGGTTCCATCTTTATAGACGGGGCACCCACATGCTGACTTTTTATTTTTTAAATATCCTGAATTATATGGATTCTAGTGAACATGTCACACAGCCAACTCACAAAAGAGGACACACCCTGGTGTGCCGTCGTGCTGACTTGGCTGTCTCTGACCACTGTTATGTCTTTTTTAATATAACCAGTTTAATCCAGCTGTAGACCTCTATGAGAACTGTCAGGGAGCGGCTGCAAGTTTTCTTTAAGTGTTTGGTAAGATACCTCCTATATCTTTACTTGTTTATCGTCATTGATTTTAACACTAGGCTGCAATCCGCTCTTGACCTACTGGCTCCACTACAAGTTAAAAACTTACACTCTTAAGTTTCATCACCATGGAGAAATGAAAACCTCATAAAACTAAAGAGAAATTGCATGGTCGGAAAGATAAAGTGGAGAAAGAAAAAAATAATGATAAGGCATCAAATATACACAGAACTTCTCAAATAATACAATAATGCTGTAAGAAACTCAAGTAAGACACATTTTTCAAAAATGATCTCAGAGCATAAAAACAATCCCAAAATAATTTTTTCCACCATAGACAACACTTTTAACTGTGCTACTAATGTATTTCAGAAAACTACCTCAAACGCTCTGCGCAAGGAGTTTCTTTTAAATATCCTTTATTCTAAAATGTCCATGTATTACAGCAAAATCCACTGCTATAACTTTCTGTAATGTTAATTTTGATATAACGCATTACTGTTTGTTTCCTTCCTTTGCGTTTAAATACACAAAAAGAAGCATTAAAAGTGTGATTGTCCTGGTAACCCAGTGTTTCAGAGATTGCCTTGAGATCCTAATGTCATGGGTTTAAGACCGCTTGTCTGCTTGGTGTTGTTTTAATGAATTCATTATTTTGCCTTGTACACAAGTCCACTTTTGTGGGGGTTTTTCATATTTTTATACTGAGATAATGTTATTATACTAAGTAAAGCACACTTATGCACAAGTTTAAGATACTGCAGAAGATATAGATGACAGTGTTGGTTCTACTGTATCTAAGCACTGCCTTTGATACAGTAGACTATACCATTCTTCTAACCTGTTTAAAACAGATTGGCCTCTCTGATGCAGCTCATAAATGATTCACTTCAGTTTTTGTCTAAGGTGCCCCAGGGTTCAATCTTAGGCTCTGTGCTTTTTAACTTGTATATGCTCCTTCTTGGCAATATCATCAGAAGACATAGAGTTAACTTTCACAGTTATGCTAATGACACACATCTTTATGTCTCCTGATGTCACACGGCCAATGGATGCACTTTTTACCTGCATGTTAGACATCAAATCCTGCATGGCAGAAAACTTTTCAGCTCAACCAGTACAAACTGGAGTTTTAGTAATTGTTCCTGAGGCTCAGAGAGAGAATTTTTTTCAACCAAAATTCCAATCATTGTACGATCAACACGGAGATACTGACACTTGATTTTATCACCAGTGGAATTGATTACTGTAATGCCCTGCTTTCTGGTCTTCCCAAAAACAGCATATCCAGTTTACAACTTCTACAGAATTCAGCAGCAAGTGTCCTGATGAAGACCAGGAGGCGGGAGCACATTACATCGGTCGTAAAAACATTGAATTGGTTCCCTGTATGTTTTAGGATAAATTTTAAAGTTATTTTAAAGGTGTCCTAATGGTCTTGTCATTCTTATCTTTCAGAACTGCTTTGACAATATGAAACTTCACAGTCTGTGCTCCTCTGCTTGCAGTGGTCTGGCCGTCTGCTTGGTAAACCACAAAATAGTGTAGCACTTTTGTACAGCAGACAGGTGATGATGATTTTCTCCTCCATTGTAAAGGATGTCTTGCACCTCCTACGATGCCCCTTTTTTGCCTCTGCCCTCCGATCGGAGATTTCTTGTGCCAAAGTACCGGACAAAGAGGTATAGATCCACTTCAATTCCTTTACTATAACCCTATACTTAATAAGCAATATTTTACCTAACAGTTGTTAGACTTACAAAGCCCCTATCCATGTTCCTATCTAATGTATTTGTGTTGCGGAGACAGCATGTTCCTGTTTGGTTTCTGACTATTTTTATCTTATTTCATTGAGGAGCTCGGAAAAAATGTTTGAAACGGGGAATCTATCAGTCTATCTATCTATCTATCTATCTATCTATCTATCTATCTATCTATCTATCTATCTATCTATCTATCTATCTATCTATCTATCTATCTATCATTATGGCCCTCACCTCTGGAACAGGCTGCTGGAGGACCTCAGGCCTGTTCTGCCTAGCTTTTAACTGATTAGTATTTATTTTTGTCTGTTTAACTACTCTGCGCGTTTTACCTGAATTGATTTTATCACTGTTAAGTCGAGCTTTTAACTGATTATTATAAATTATAGTCGGTTTAGTTGCTCTGCAACCTGATTTTCACCTGATTAAATGTTATCAGTATTTTGCTATTAAATCTTATATTTATGTTATGATATAATATTAATCCACTGTTTATTTTAATATTCTAACCTGTTATTGTAATCTTCCTTCCTTCTTTCTCTGTGGGAGCCATCTGCATCGTGAGCGGTGGATGCCTGGGGTGCTCTCTCCGCAGCGCTTAGGTGGAGGTGGGGGCCTCGGCCTTACCCCCTCTGGGCACTCTGGACAAGTGGGTAGGATTGAGGGGAGGGGGCTATAAATGTGTTCATGTTTAAAGCTCTGCCAGTCGGAGTGGAGATACATGTGGGGTCATTTTTATTCGGTAAAGCATATTTATTTGTATGAAAAGCTCTTTATACATAAAGGTTGATTGATTATATGAGTAATCTGGGGGGCTGGTATAATTACTGCAGATCTTTAACATACGCTGGTGCTAAACCATTCAATGATTTATAAACCAATAAAAGTATTTGGAAGTCTATTTTCTGAACTACAGGGAGACAGTGTGAAGACTTCAGAACTGGGGTGATGTGCTCTACTGTCTTTTTTCTAGCGAGGACGCAACCAGCAACATTCTGGATCAGCTGCAGCTGTCTGATTGACTTTATAGACCAAAATGTGGGGATGCTGTTGCAGTAAACAATCATACTAAATATAACATCATGTATTAGTTTTTTTTAGATCCTGTTGTGACATTAGTCCTTTAATCCCGGAAATGTTATTCAGGTGATAGAAGGCTGTGTTAGGATTCTGTGGCTGTGTGATGGTGTGTGATGGAGTGTGATGGAGTGTGGATTGGTCGTTCTCCCACATTCCCTGTAGGGTGTGGCAGGCAGCAGGCACTATGTGCACACCAGTGAGCTCATCAACCTCCAGTTTCAAAAGGGGAGCTGACATCGGTTCTCACTACTACTCAAAACCAAACATGTCAGGGTGAACTTTTCATTGCTTGTATTTGACCCTGGAGGGAACAGTTTGAGTCCATTACTATACCTAGTTTTGGGCCTAATCAGTAGTTCCTAACTGTATTTACTAAATATGTGTGCTGACTCTTTATGCTCTGTGTGCTGACACTTTATCGCTCCTCTTCTATCTTCAGTTTTATTTCTGTTCAGCTGGGAAAAAAATATGGAACATCCATCCATTTATTTGCTCAATGCATAGGTTAAAAGGTATATTGCCAGAAGCTTTAAAAAGGAAACTGCTAAGTCAATCACTTCATCTGGATGGCATTTATCTGGCCTCTGCTAATAGTGTAAAGAAACTCTGTGTAATTTTTGATCAAGACATGACATTTAAGTCCCATATTAAACAGGTTTCCAAGATTTCTTTCCTCCACCTCCGGAATATTGCTAAAATTAGAAACATCCTGTCCAGGGGTAATGCTGAGAAACTTTGAGGCTTGACTACTGTAATTCTTTATTAGCAAGTCCACAAAATGCAATTAAAATCCTTCAGTTGATCCAAAATGCAGCAGCAAGAGTTCTGATTAAAAAGAGAGATCACATTTTTCCTGTTTTAGCTTCTCTTCATTGGCTCCCTGTTAAATCCAGAAATAAATATATTCCCAAAATTGGAAAAGACTTCCTTTCTCTTACAGGCTCCACCTGTAAAAGGTAGTTGGATTGTTACTATATAAACTCCCTGTGTAGGTACTTGCTGCGTAGTGTATAAACTTAGCATATAAAGATCCTCCTCCTTAGGTATAAAAGCCCTTAATAATCAAGCTCTATAATACATCAGATATCTGATTGTTCCATCTGATTGTTCCATATGTTCCTGACAGAGCACTTTGCTCTCAGTCTGCAGGTTTACTGGTGGCTCTTAGGATTTCTAGAAGTATAAGGGAAGGCAGATCTTTTATTTATTAAGCTCCTCTCCTGTGGAACCAGCTCCCAGTTTTAGTCTGTAAGGCAGATACACTGCAAAAACAGATGTGTCAAAAATGACATGTCCTGAGTGTGATCAGGGACTACACGTGTTGTGTAGATATTACCACACGGTGTGTAATCCTCCAATCAATTGATTAACACAGTGGAAGTATTATTTTCTGTGCCTAAAGATCTGGCACAGGAAATTTGAAGATTTTAAAACAAAATAAAATAAACAGAAAAACTAAATATACATTAAGCAACCAAATGAATGCATATAAATATATGCATACAAATAAATTCACAGTTTAAGGGGAGCAACTATTTAAAATGTCTCACACATACAATATGGTAAAATTAACTCAACATGTGTAGACCCTGATCAAACTCAGGACATGTGTCATTTTAACACATCTGTTATTGCAGTGTATCCTGTCTTTTGTTAAGACCAGGCTAAAAACATTCCTTTTTGATAAAGCTTACAGTTAAAATGGCTTAAGTTATCCTGAGGCTATTTTATCTTATTTTTTTATCTTTAAATTTCAGTTATGCTGTTATACGCTACTTTTCTCTTCTGCTATTCGCCAGTTGTATTATTTGGTGTTATTTCAGTTGTTAATATTTTTTTTTCTCAGTGTTTTTCTCTCTATAGAAGCTACACCTGGTCTGGTATCCTGCTTAGCTACAATGCCTAGTTGAATGGGGAGCATCGATTCAGATGATCCTTCAACTGACTGAACATCATCCGTGTCCTTTCATCAACTTTTTGCTTTCTTTAATATAAGTAAAGTACTCTTAAATCAGTTGGTTTTGTTCTGTTTGTGTCTCTTCTCCGTCTTTTCAAACCTCCAGATGGTTGTGGCAGATGACAACTTGTATTGAGCCATTTTCTGCTGGTTCTAATTGGAGGACCTGAGTGGTCTGCTGGGTTGGTATAGTGCCAAGAGGTCTTTAACATACTCTGGTGCTAAACAATTTAGTGATTTATAAACAAGTAAGAGAATTTTAAAGTGTATTCTCTGGCTCTACTTTCCTGGTTCTGGTGAGGAAGCCAGCAGCAGTGTTTTGGATCAGCTGCAGCTGTCTGATTGACTTTTTAGGTAGACCTGTGAGGACGCTATTGCAGTAATCAATCTGACTAAAAGATGAATGCATCAAATAGCTTTTCAAGGTCCTTTTCTGACATTAGTCCTTTATTCCTAGAAATGTCTTTCAGGTAATAGGCTAACCTTGTTATTGCCTTTATGTGACCCCGGAGGTTCAGGTTTGAGTCCATTATTACACTTAGATTACAAGCCTGATCAGAAGTTTTTAGTTGTACTAACTGAAGCTGTGTGCTGACTCTTGATCGTTCCACTTTAGGATCAAAAATAACTACTTCAGTTTTGTTTCTGTTCAGATGGTTCTACCACAGTCTGTATTGATGCAAATGTCCTCAAAAACTTTGACGAGGGCTGTGTTGTGATGAGCACGGAAACCAGACTGATAAGTATCAAAGCGGTTGGTCATTGTTAGGAAACTATTTAACAGTTAATAATCTTACCGATGAATGGAAGATTATAGATTTGCCTGTAGTTCTGCATCAATGTGTTGTCCAGGTTCTTCTTCTTTAGGAGTGGCTTGATAACTGCTGTTTTTAAAGCCTGGCAAACGAGATCTGACAGGAGGGATGTGATAACTATTTGAATCTGATCAGACTTAATGACAAGGAGAACTTTCTTAAAAAAGGTGTGGGTAAGACGTCAAGGCACCAAAAGCAGGATCTTAACTATTTAATTATTTGATCAAGGTTTATTTGGTTTAACTCATGGAATAGCGACATTTTCTCTACATAGGTGTTGAATGGGGATGACATTGATAGTGGGTTCTGTAATAAACTATATACTGAACCAAAAAGTCTTTCGGATAATCAAGATGTTTTTGGAAAAGGTTTTGGCTTCGGACCTATTCTATGGTTACAGCTTTGTGCCCAGTATCTTTTTTATTGATGAATAAGGTCTGACCTTAAGGTAAATGAGGCTTGATGTGTTTCAGATGTTCCGATTGATCAAGCAAGAAGGAACAGTATTACAGAGTATTTGCAACAGCTGAACCTGCCTCCCACGACTGACAGACTTTTTATAGATCTAGTTTATCTTGCTATTATCTACACCATATCAGTAAACATTTCTTCACGGTGATGTTGGTAGACTCTCACACACCTTCGTCTGATAGGACAGGCTCAATCTTAGAACATGTCAGGATGTTCAGTGCACCGAGGGTCGTTTCCATGGCAATACAGGACGTAGGAATCCTAATATCAGTTCATTTGACCTGACCTGATATTATAGTGTCAGACTATCACTATATCATGATGAAATAGCACACAGTTCTCTCAGTATGTAAGAATGCACAGAACAGATCATTCTTCATATATAAAACAATGTCATTGACTTATTTAGATCAGAGAGGGATGTGTTGCTTCTAGGATTCTTTGGCCTACTTGTCATGTTTCTGTGATTTGATTAGGACCCAAAGTTCTCAGAGAAGAATAGTTGTCTTGCAATTTGCAGGCAGTAAATTTGTTTTCAGCTTCCAGGTGTTGATGTGCCTCTGGCCAAAGCACTTAACTCCAAGTTGTCGACCCATCTGCGTATCAGTGTATAAAAGTTAGTGAGTTTGAGAGTGCAAATGGGTGAATGTAGCTCTAGTGTAAAGCGTTTTGGATGGTCAGTATGAATGTTCAGTCCATTCACCATTTCCTAATGTGTGACATAATGAAGGCAGACTTGAAAATGAAAATATTTAGAAAAAACAAAAACATTGATGCACCAAAGCTTTAGGATAACAGCAATAGATGAGTAGAATGACAGAGGATGAAGCAGTGAGTGAATGAAAACATGGAGCTTAAATACTGTGGAGATGTGATAATGGCATGAAGATCAGGTGAGTACCATAAACAAAATGCAAAGCAGCAGGGGAATAATCTAAACAGCAAACTGAGGCAAAATAACTCTAGGAATTAATAACATAACAATAAATAAAAGAAACAAGATGGAACAAAATGGTCAAAATAAAAAAAATAAACTAAAAGTCCACCAGGTTCTTAGTGATATATTACAGTTCTAAGACAATAGCCTACGGCCAGCATAATCAAACCTAGGGACATAATGTAAGTACTTACAATCTAGATTGTCATGCTTTGTGGCTCAAACTAAAAGGAATACTCCCTCCTAGGGAAAATTCAGGTTGGGTTTATGTCCTTGGAAGGCAAAAGGTGTGTTGGAGGCAGGATATGATATAAAAATCACATTTCTTGGGAGGGTGTGATATCTAAAGCGGAAAACAGTGTTGCTGTGTGTTCTTAAAGTTAGATAGATCTGAAACTTCTTTGCCTAAGTCAACCCTTCCAGGTCTCACCGTCCAGCTTCAAAAGTGAAGCGAGTGGCATCACGTCCATAGCGGCGGAGAGAGCAGAGGGGCCAGGTAACGAGCTTGGTGCGAGGGTTGTGGATATCCCACAGGTATATGTTCTCATGGGTTATTTGCATCATGCACTCCCCATAGATGTCCAGGTTGGGACAGGGAAGGAGGAACACGCTGAAGCGCTCTAACAAGACAAAGGAGGAAAAATGACAGGATGTAAGGAGACAATACTTTCAAAGAGAAGACATTTTACCAAAGTGAACTTATAAAGAATTACCTTCGATGGCTGGATGTCCCAAAAATGTGTGTGTGTGTGTGTGTGTTTGAAGTACCTGTGTGTTCACACTGTACTCCAGCGGCCAGCAAGTCAGGTTCTCCCATGCTGATGTCATTCAACCGCAAACCAAGACACTCAATTGAGAGCATCTTGAACCAGTCTTCTGCCTCCAGCTCTGAGAAACACACTTCACATTTTGTGTACTCCGTCTTACTTTGACAAAAGCCTGTTCCTTGAAAGGCTCAGCAGCTGCAGCTGAGCTGAAAAAATAAATAAATGAATGCTAGATTGGGTGTTTGCTTACCTGATTCACATGTAAAGGTACGTGAAGAGTCATCTGTAAACACAATGGCTACTGCCTGTCGCTTGGTATCTCGAGGTAGCCGAGTTATGTTCTTGACGTTACTAATTTCTGTCACCTAAATAAAAAGTTAACAGGACAGATGGTGACTAATTTAAAACACTGTACCTTATTAGGTCTTAAGTTTGTAATGCTGCTATGTCAAAGTTTTGTGTTGTTTTTTTATTGGAATTTTATATTGAAGGCCAACACAAAGAAATACATAATTATATTGAAAGAAATGTATATGTTTTCAAAATATTTTATAAATAAAATTCTGAAAAGTGTGACATGCATTTGTGTTAAGATGCTTTTCCCTCTATATAAAAATGCTGTCAAACCGTTTCCTCTTAAAAGTCACTTAGTAAACACAGTGTGTGTAATGCTTTTTCTTTATGAATCAGCATCAGGTAGACTGGATAAACACAGTAGACAGGTCATGACAATTTTGTGGAATAATTTAAAGCAGGGTTTGATCTGTGGGTCTTCTACTCACGTTGGTTCAGCATTTAGATCATACATACATACTAGGGCTGCACAATAAATCGGATTTTGATCGTGATCACGATTTTGGTGGCCACAATTAAATGAAGCTGATTGTGAACGATATCTACATACAAAATGCGAGCTCTTCTGCTTCGTTCTTTATCACATATCGACTAAATCAATATTTTACGAGCCACCAGGGGGCAAACGCATGGCTAAAGCTTCATTAAGCTGACCAAATAAAAACCGCGCACCTGCCACTCAGCACTCATAATGGCTGCACTACGCTTGCTATGTGGTGAAGGTGAAAATAAGTATTTGAGCAATGTAGTAGATCCAAATCTCCATTATAGATCTGACTAGTAAGAACAAAGTTCCCGAAAGTAAGCACCCGGTGGATGATACGCTATCCCACAATGCAGCGGACGCCCCGAAATCATAGAAGAAGGATCTAGCTAAAAATGGCTACTGACAAACTGTCAACCATTGATACCGCCGCAGTTTCAGTGGATAAATGTATCTGAAGCAATGTTACTGATTACTGTAATAGTTTTTCGACTGATCAAACATTTAAGTTGTTAACTCATACCAGACAAAATAACGGCTAGAGAATGGCGGGACGTAAACATCTTGGTCAACAGAACAGTCAATATGGGTCAAAGGACATGCAAAATATGTGGAGCAGTACGCCTGATTTCATGTCTTATACGCGATCGTTTGCTATGCAGCATTTACTACCTTAACGGGCGAGGAATAGTTGCTAAGTAGCATATAGTAAATACTAAGGATTTGGGTGCAGGGAATGTCAAAGGCCTTTTCTGTATAAGCTGTAATTGTTTCTGTAAAATTGCACTTTGAGATTGCACTCTGCAATAACATATTTAGCTTGTACTAAGAGGTTTTTTTTGTTTTTTGCATTTTTATCATCTATTCTAATCTAAAGTTTTATTTTTCGCAAACAAATTTTGCAACATTGTACGTTTATAATTAGTGCAACAAAAATAGATATTTTACAGGACTGGATGAATGATCGTGATTAATAATTGTGATTACAGTATTGATCAAAATACTCGTGATTATTATTTTGGTCATAATCGTGCAGCCCTAATACATACATGATTTATGTTCTGTTCTTTGTATATGGGTCAGGTTCTTACTTTATTGTTAGTCTTAAGCTTTTGGTTTAATAAAATTATTTTGTGTCCTGTTCGATCCCTTTTTGTCTTTTCTGTGTTTATTAGACATTTTCCCTCAGCTACTTAGTTGATTCTGTTGCTTCCTACATCACTACAGTGGACCCTCTGTAATTTTTGTAAAGCAAGTAAAACATTACATTGCAGTGGCAAAATAGAGGAAAGCAATTAGAGGTTAAAAACAAACTGTAATTTATTATGTTCCAGCTATTAAAGCTATTTTACAGATTTCTTTAAACAAGCTAGCTTAAAATATAAAACAGTCACAGAGCTCTCACCCCTCGCATCAGCTATCATCCCTAGGCCACTCCCTGCTGATTTGGGAACACGCATCACCACAGCAGACAAGAGATCACAAAACACCATTTTCAGTTCATTCACCCATCTTTCAGTATCTATGACTTCAAATGGGGTGTTTTCCTTTGGGGACTTTGGAAGTTTGTCCTAAAATTGAAGTGTTAGCAGCCAGCTGTTTCACCTTCCCTGACATTATTGAGCAGATAACCTCTCTCACCAGTGGTGTTCTGTTGCAGAATGCGGCAGCATGCAATGAGGAAAGGAGCCAAGTAAATGCAGAAGTGTGCTTGTCTGGTTACTCATGGTCCAATCATTGGATTCGGACTGAGCCATGTTATTGCCTGAGGTTTTTAGACAAAAGCAGCACAATCACTTAATTTTTTTGGTTCGTTCTTGTATTTAATCTCCAAAAAATATTTATAGCTATGCTGTGTTAAAACGTTAAGATGCATGAAAAAAAAAGTTTTGATCTGGCTTGTTTTGGAAATTAAGTAAAACAACTTTAACTGAAAGCAACTCTAGACAAATGGGGTTTGGCCTTAACTTAAAGGAACTCTATGGACAGAAGTTCGTGCCATCAGAAGCCGAATTCAAATTTGTTGTTTTCAAATCTGCATTGCCCAGATGGAATCTGAACTGCTAACTTGAGCCATTATATGCATTATGCTTCCTCTAGACACACAGTACCATTCTGTAGCAAACTCAAATGAAAATTTTAGCCTAAATCATTCTGAAAATCCCATATATATCAAAATCCACCTTAAAGAGATTTGCCTTCTCATCACTTCCGTATTTGACGCCTTGATATTGGCCTCAGCCTCTTTAAGCCCCGCTACCCTTTGTGGAACTCACCCTGCAGAATGTCATACATGGCTATTATCACAGCATGCGCGTGGAGATGGACTCCAATAGTTTACAGAAGTTTTCAGCGTGTTGCATTTTAGTATTTAGGGAAAAAAATCACATCGGTGAACAAAGGCAACACTGGAGATTGTAAGACAACAAGCAAATGATCCGATATCCGACCCTGAAAGTGGAGTTTCTGAAGAACCAGGGAGAATTCAGAGGCTTTTACAAGACGTGTCGGCTTTGTAATATTTAACTCCTTGGCACCTTTTATAAATATTAATTACTATAAAGCTAGGTTTTGCACTGAAACCATAAAAACACAGAAATAGGAAGTTAAGTCTTGCTTTGAAATCATAAATGTAGAGAGAAATTAAGGTATGTTTTGCTCTGAAACCATAAATTCAAACAACTATGAAGCTACGTTTTGCACTGCAACCATAAACGCACAGAAATATAAAGCTACGTTTTGAAGTCAGAGTAAGTAATGCAGAGCAACAGTTCTTACCTGTACAAGTTCTGATGGAGTAGCCACGCCTTTAGGGCCAATCTGCTTATTAATCCACTATCAAAAAGGCTTTTGTTGAGAAAGCATGCCTCTGTGAAGGGATCTGCGCAAAGATAACAGATGTTTTTCGGCCTAGGATTGTTTCCAAAGATGAAGTCCAAACTCTTAGCCTTACAATTACCGTAAGTTAACTATAGCAGCGGCTAGCTGCTCTACGGGAGCTGAGTGGGGAGGGGAAGTGGAGGGTTGCAGGCGCAGAAGCTGCTGAGTAAGCTACGTCAGGTAGGAAGAGGAGATTCGTGGAAAAAGGCGGAGATAGGTGGGAGCAGGCATTTCAGCATCTCCAATAACTACCAGCAGAGATTCAATAATTATTTAAACATAAATGGATGAGTCAAAGCAACACGTCAGGCATGTTTTTAATGAGGAAATAAGATGTTATCAGGATGTTACACGTCAAACAGTCAATTTTGCACAATACCTCCCCTTAAGGAGTTGAATTCAAATTGGTGTAAGATGAAATCCAGTGTAGTGGTTGGGAAATAATTGTTACTGAATTGAAATAGAGTTATTTTGCTTTGCATTTTATCCTATTGAAAAATACCACTCTCACTTTCAGTTTCAGTTTTCATCATTCAGTTTCAGTTGTTCAATTCAATTTCCATTCCTAAATTCAGTTTCGGGTCTTCAAAAAAGTTGCGCACAGACTGAAGGACTAAGTTCTAATTCTTCTAACCTACATCTTAAGCTAGAACAGGGCACAAATTAAGTTGCAAAGGGCACTTATTGTCCTATAGGTATTATTTCTGCAAATGTGAAACTTTGTTGTCGGGTAAAGTGTTTATCACCGTCCCTCCTTATCTAGCTTAGGGTCAAAACTCCATTATTACCTGTAGAGCTGGGATATCTTGCCTCCCTGGGGCGACTGTGACTCACTAGGTAAAGTAGTTAGCTTGTAATCCACATTGTTGGGAGTAATGCATTTCAAAAGTAATAAGTTTCACGGAGAGAGGACGTCAACTCTGTCCTCTCAGTTCTGTCTATTTTTCCTTAAGATAGTTGTCGACTATCGGTCTCGTGCCGGTATTTAGCCTTAGATGGAGTATACCACCCACTTTGGGCTGCATTCTCAAACAACCCGACTCCGAGAAGACCCCGGCATGACGGGGGCCGTTACCGGCCCTACACCGTCCACGGGTCAGGAGGACTCAGACAGAGTGTTGGTAGCCAGGTCTCCTAGTAGCTAGGAGACAGGTTAATGTTAGTAGCTATGCTGCTTTAGGCTAGGCTGTTGGAGGACATTATTAGGGTCTGTTCCTACTTTCTCTCCTACTTCTCCCCAACTGAATGATGTGCTGTCAATTCAAGCACTAACCTGTTTTCTATTATAGTAGGTGCTCCGGATTAGCCCTGCTTGATGACCCTGACTAAGATGGCATTGCAGTGACGGAAAATTCTCCACGTCCTGCAACAAACTTGTGCATCAGTTCTATTGCTCTTTCTGTGTCTCTGTTATGTATTCTCCAAGCCACAGACGGTCGCGGCAGATAACCGCTTGTGCTGAGCCTGGTTCTGCCGGAGGTTTCTTCCTGTTAAAAGGGAGTTTTTCCTTCCCACTGTCGCTGCATGCTTGCTCAGTATGAGGGATTGCTGAGAATTCCACGACGCAATCTTCTGTGGTTCTGTAATTTCTACACTAAACATTGTATTGTAATAACTCTTTTTGTAAAGTGCCTTGAGATGACATCTGTTGTGAAATGGCGCTATATATCAGTTTATAAATAAACTGAATTGAATTGAATTGATATATTACTTTTTTTAGTAACGCTGCAATGTAACGCATTACTTATAAAATGTAGAGCAATATGTTCCTTGTTACAATTCAGTAACTCAAGTTACAATATGGATTTAAAATTGTTTTTTCGCCCAACCAGTGGACCAAATAGAGTTGGATACCGTAGTAGAAGATCCAAGGTATACTATACTTCCTGTTGGTCAAAATCAAAACATCAGAGAATCAGGATGGCTGAGGAAAATATCACCTGTACATTTACACAATAGCATTATTTAAACTATTTTCCTAAATACCTGTTAAAAGACTGTTCAGTCTCAGGAGTCTCATGTTTATCAACCATATGTGATCTGCGCTTTCAGCGCCTTTTTTTGATGCAATTTAACAAACATTCTAATGACATAGAAGCCATGCAAAGGCAATCAAGAGTTGAGGTTTAATAAAATAGTTTAAAAAATACAGTATTAGTGGTGTCCCACTTCTGTAAAATGTAAATTGATAGGTTACAGTATGTAAAAATCGTGTTACATATTTAAGAATTTTTTCCAAAAGTAACTTAAAGGAGCGTAACTCAGTTACATTTTTGAGAAATTTATATGTAATACGAACATATTACCTTTTTGAGGCTGTAACTAAAAATAACAAATAAATTAACATTTTTTGGTAACTTGCTCAACACGGATAATCAGAGGGTTGTATGTTCGATTCCAGCTTCCGCCTGTCACATGTCGATGTGACCCTGGGCAAGGCACCCAACCCCATGTTTGCCTATCAATCTGCATATCGGCGCATTTATCTGTGTGCGTTTCTGAGTGTAAATGGGTGAATTTGGCTCCAGTGGAAAGCAGTTTGAGTCGTCAGCATGACCAGAAAAGTGTAAGATAAATTCAGTTCATTCCTGAGGTTGGCAGAGGCACCTTGCTTCTGGTTTACAGAGTAAAAGATGTTTAACGTGTAATCCAGTTTTATTCAGCCAGAATCCATTTGGCTTGAATAAATATTTGCATTGCCAAAAAATTTGTAGGTTGACAATAAATTTAACTGGTGGTGCAGGTGTTTTTTAGAACACTTATTCAACATGAATAGTCTGTAAAATCTTTTATCTCCATCCTGAACTGTTGGCAGTGGTTCACTGAGATACACCTTGATATCAAGAATTTTGTTCAGCAATGCATATCATCTTTCAAGATTTCTGAGTGCTGCATAGCAAGATCAAGGGCTGCTGTGTGAATGCTGAGGTTTTCCACTGCTGGACTCACATTCATTATTTTCAGGATATTTTCTCTGAGATGTCAGACCTGTTACGTTTGCTCAGAATTTATATTGAATGGACTCAGTCTCTCTCTCAGCATCCCTTGCGCCGGGTTGGTGGCCATTTTGTTGACTCCATCAGCTTCCCATTGGCCAGTGCCACCAATTTTGACCCCAACAGCTTCCCATTGGTCAGTTGGTGGTGATCACACCGCCGAGCTGATATAAGGTGGCACAACGACATGTTTGTCTCTCTTTCAGGTAGCTTCGTGGAGCTCATACGGCGGGAAACTCAAATAACCGCTAGAGAATCCTTCCTCCCCTTTAGTTATACCTGGCTGGTCTAAGAGGAATCATCCTGAAACTGGTTTTGGTTTTCTGTGCACCATCCTGTCCAAGACGCAAAGCTGTCTTTGAGCTATTTTACCTCCTCTCTTCCTCCCTCGTTAAGCTAGTTAAGAACATTATTTTTTCTTTTGTGTTCCCTGGGTTGATCGCGCGCATTGATTAAGGTGTCGCCTGGTAATAAGGGGCAACTGCCTGACGCTCGCCCCCCTTCCCACACACAGCCCACTACACATACGCACGTGAAGTCGGGACTCCCTGTGAGGTTATTTTGTTTTGATTCTGGTCCTCTGCATCCCATTTGTCCTCTCCCTGATAGAATAGATCCATTCAATTAGAATAGTAGCATAGTTCATTTACACTAGATTAAATTTATTTTGTGACTGCTTGTAATAAGAGTTAAGCAATCTTTAATACATTTCTTAAACATGAGACAAAATCTCTGTACTTCTTTTGGTGTTGTGTGATTCAATACATGGGTAAAAGAATTCATCCTTCTCCAACGACTGGTGAGCTGGATATGATTCTTTACAACAGTGCTTGGCTCGTTTGAGTCTTACTTTCAGAAAAGGAAATTCTTTGTGTCACTAGGACATTTTTCGTCGGAACAGACAGAAATCCCATATGGGGTCCCCCCAGGGCTCCCAGCCTCTTCTGTATAGATCCGGACGTCACGTGACTCAGAGTTTTGGCACAACGCTGGCAAACAGGAACGTAATCAAAATGAATGTCACCGGCTGGGATTTTATTCTGTCAAAGTTAACTTCCGATTTTAAAAGTGAATATATTATTGTATATACCTGGAAATTCAAAAGATTAAAAATCTCAGTCCCTTACCATGCCCCTGGAATACTTTTTAAAACTATAGAAGCTGTCGCATCTTTTTAAAACTTTAGAAGCTATTTTACCGGAGTTGTGATACCCGGACATACTATTTCCCGATCAATTTTCCCTCGTTATAATCTGGAGCATCGCTTAAAACAAATACAAGACTGAAGGGATATTAATGGACACAATCGGGGTTTGTTATCCAGATCCGGAAACTTCCTGCGCTTACAGGAGAGTAAGTGGAAACGTGTCCTCATTTTAGCTACCATGAGAAAATCTTGTTGTAGTAATGGCACAACCTCATGTCGATGACTAATCGCAATTACAAAGAAAACTTTTAACTGATTGGAATGTTTGTATAATTGTATTGAGATGACATTTGTTGTGAATTGGCGTTATATGCATAAAAGTGAATTGAATTGAATTAATGGACAAAGACCTTAACTTTCAAGGTCACATAAAGGCAATCACAAACTCATCATTCTATCACCTAAGGAACATTTCTAGTATTAAAG
The DNA here is from genome assembly GCA_028564705.1 of Apricaphanius iberus. Lineage (NCBI taxonomy): Eukaryota > Metazoa > Chordata > Actinopteri > Cyprinodontiformes > Aphaniidae > Apricaphanius > Apricaphanius iberus. Next base: position 54,117 of record JAPXFQ010001268.1, read on the forward strand.
GACTAATGATGCAACGGGACCTTGAACACTCATCCATGCATTTATCTTTAGTCAGCTCGATTAATGCAATAGCGTCCTCACAGGTATACCTAAAAAGTCAGTCAGACAGCTGCAGTTGCTCCAGAATGGTACTACTCACATCCTCACTAGAAACAGGAAAGTAAAGCACATCACCCGTTTTGAAGTCCTACCATTGCCTCCCTGTAGCTCAGAGAAAAGACTTTAACATACTTTTACTAATTTATAAATCAATGAATAGGTATGAACCAAAGTATGTTGAAGATCTCTTATCAGTATACCCCCTTAGGTCTTCCTACTCTAGCATACTAATCATCCCTAGAATTAGAACTAAACATGGAGAAGCAGCTTTTAGTTTCTATTAGATGTGGGTCGTTATCAGCGTTAACATGCCGCGTTAACGTGATACTCTTATTGGGCGATAAAAAAAAATATTGACAATCTATTCTCAAAGTTATGGTGGGAGCTGGGCCTATATTATGCAAGCTTTGATGACTTTCATCCTGATATTTTAGCGCGGATGTATACATTGCAGTGTCACAACTGTCACATCAAATGTGACGCGCTGACATGGATGCAGCAAAGCCGCCGGGTTCGCTAAAACGAAAATGTATTTTTAAGATGCGGCAAGTCCACGACACACAAACGCAGTTTATCTTTTTGTGTCAGGTGCTTCGAGTGAAAAACGGAGGATGGAGAGAAGTGGAGTGAGACAGAGGGCAGGAGGAACTATAAAGGAGAGGGGGCGCAGAAGCTACGTTTCGGTAGACTCATTATTCTCTGTTTTTCTACATTGAATGGCTGAAAATGCTTCACTGTGCTGCTGCATCGTGTTGTCAGACCTGTGTAACACACATTTAGCACAGAGCTCACATGTCCACGCAGTTTTTTTTTCTTTTAAGGGTGAGTTGTACGTAGGTGTTAAATTACGTACTTTCTACGCAAACTACGTAGCCTACAGGTTGGCAGGTTTGCATTTTGTAGGGGTAGAGCTAGAATTTCTACCGTGGTGGAGTGCCATGGTAATGCCTGTGTAAAAGGGAAACACTGCCCTGGTCTAATATGCCACCGGGCTTGAGGAAACCATTCTCACAGACTTACTATTAGTAATCTTTTGGGTAGCACACATATTCTGAATGCCTTCGGCAGAATTCAAATGAACCATTTTAATCTAGATCAATTCCAAGATTACAATGAGATTAATCTAGATTTAAAAAATGAATCTATGCCCACCACTAGTTTTTATGCTCCGCTGATCTGGAACAGACTTTCAGGCCACTGCAAAGTTGCTGAAACAATTAGTTCCTGTAAATCAAAGCTAAAAACTCATCTGTTAAGAGCTGCCCTTGAGTAAGTGATTAATAATCCTTGGAATATCTCATGTTTTATTGCATCATCATTTTTGTGTCTATAATGTACTTTATTCTTGTTTTCCCCAAATCATGTAAGCATGTTTAATTGCATTGTGATTGAAGTTGTGTTATACTAATAAAGTTGACTTGTCTTGGCCTTTCTGACTTTAAAGTGTAAAGAAACTGTTAAGTAAATCACATGGTTTGGGCGATATGTGACTCCCTGCCTTCATCCCAATTGCCTCTGCATGTTTGGTGATACGTACTTGTATGTACTTGTATATCTGTGATGAAATTGAACAACTGCATATGCAGGATCCAGCTTAGTGATGTGAACCTGGAAAATGTCTTCATCTAAATGCTGTCAATGTGATTTTCTTTTCCCTTTCCATGTTTCATGCAATAAAAAGGCATTTCAATAATACAGAAGAAAATACTCAACTGAAAAAGAAAAACATTTATTCCAGCTGTTTAAAATAGTATGTCTGATTTTAACACAGCTATTTCCCTTTTTATAAACAATGTCCTCTGGCCAATGATTAACATAAGACAAGTAGCCAATAGTCATTGAATACTGTAACTACACCTCTTTTTTCTTTTGAAGGATTCGACAGTAAATAAAGAGGTAAGAAATGAAGTTAAAGGAGATGGAAACCTTATAATCACAATGTTGTCAACTAATGTCTTAAAGAATGAGAAAACAAGAAAGAATGGTGCTTGCTAAGGACAGAAGTATGCATAGAAGTAAAACTTTGATGTGGAGGCTTAGGGCTGGTTTAGGGTTTAGGTTTAGGCTCATTTCTCAGGGAAATTGTGCATGTCTATGAACACAGAAGTTTTTGTTCTTTTACAAAAAACCACAACCTTACTTTAGGACATGCCCTGGTGTAGGCAGCCTTCTCATCAGGGTATTTCTCAAGACGACGGGGTCCTTTGCTCGATGACTTCTTAAACACAAGCCAGCAACGCCGATAGATCTGTAATATGCAAGACATACACATAGTCATACACATAATTCTGGTCAACCTGATTTTACCCATCAGTTTTACAATCCTATGCAGGGGGTTTAGCTCATTGTCATGTTCAACAAAGCAGTCTAAGATGATAAGAGCTGCATGACATGGCAAAATCTTGCTGGAATTAGCCATCAGAGGATCGGCATACTGTGGTCATAAAGAGATGGATATGGTCTGTAACAATACTCAGGTAGGCTGTGGCGTTGCAACGATGATCAATTGGTACTAAGGAGCCTAAAGAGCCAAGTAAATGTCCACCACACCAATACACCACCACCAGCCTGAACCGTTGATACAAGGCAGGATGGATCCATGCTTTCATGTTGGTGACGCAAAATTCTGACTCTACCATCCCAATGCTGCAGCAGAAATGGGGATTCATCAGACCAGGCAACATTTCCTGTCTTCTATTGTCCAATTTTGTGAGCTTGTGCAACTTGTAGCCTGAGTTTTCTGTTCTTAGCTGACAGCGGCACCCAGTGTGGTCTTCTGCTGCTGTAGCCCATCTGCCTCAAGGTTCGACACGTTGTGCGAGATGCTCTTCTGCATACCTTGGCTGTAACGAGTGGTTATTTGAGTTACTGTTACCTTTCTATCAGCTCAAACCAGTCCTGCCATTCTCCTCTGACCTCTGGTATCAAGAAGGCATTTTCGCTCACAGAACAGCTGCTTACTGAATATTTTCCCTTTTTTGGACCAGTCTTTGTAAACCCTAGAGATGGTTGTGTGTGAAAATCACAATAGATCAGCAGTTTCAGAAATACTACGACCAGCCCGTCTGGCACCAACAACCATGCCACATTCAAAGTCACTTAAATCACCTTTTTTTCCCCCATTCTGATGCTTGGTTTGAACTGCAGCAGATCGTCTTGACCGTGTCTACATGGATTGAGTTGCCGCCATGTGATTGGCTGATTAGAAATTTTTAGTAGCAAGCATTTGTGCCTAATAAAGTGGCCAGTGAGTGTATTTCCTCTTGTGTTCTGCCATAAAAGCTAGTCTTGCTTTCACAGATTCACATAGTTGTCTGTTTCGCCTCTTTGCTTGATTTCTGCCCCTGCTTTGAGTAAAATTTCTAAGAATATTAGCCTGCAAGAACCTTCTTACAGGCCAAAACCCATCATTGCATTTAATTTTTCATTCCATATCATTTTAAGCTTCAGATAACATGCCTACAAACATTTGTCCAGTGAACTGAAAACCTGGCGATTATGTTGTCCGGTGCCAGTTTTTCTAGCAGAAAGATTTTGGGCCTTTAATAAGCTGTCAATCCAAATATACTCTTCAGGCTTAGGCTGAATTCTCTCGGGCCCAACTTTTAAGGCCAGATTAAAGCTCTATTACAGAGTAAAATACCTTCTTTAGGAGCACACCCCGCTGTCCAGAAAATCTCTGTTTCCTTAGCAGGTCTGACCTGACACAATGTTAGATTGAGGTTATCTTACTAGGAGTTATATCAAAACTTCGCCAGGGCCAGGAAACCAGGTCTGTTGAGCAGCAACGAAGGACGAGGTGGTGGCAGAGATACAGCACCGACGAGTTTAGGGCGCGATTGACATAAACTGGTTTGTGACTGGATCGGGATGGCTACACAGGTAGTAGAGGACGAAGGTGATATGGAATTTGATGATTGGTCACAGGTTGATAAAGGAGGACGGCGAGGAGGTAAAACAAGTATGAGGCAGGGAAAGGAGGTTGGAGCACCGGATAGCCGGAATAATAAAAGAAGTTTAGAGGGAAGTAGTTCAGATGAGGAAAACCGCATAGTTCGCAAGAAGGTTGAAAGGGAGGAATTTGCAATAATAATCAAATTCAGGAAGGAAGATGAACAGATTAATCTTAGCCCAATAGCATTGTCCAGAGAGCTGAAAAAGAAGATAGGAGACATAGAAATGGCTAAGGTTCTTAGAGATGGGAACTTGTTGGTAAAATGCAGCAATGAAGATCAGAGAAATAAAGTCTTGCATATGGAGAATATTTGTAAAAAAGTAGTGACGGAAAAAAGAGCTCTGGGTGGGAATAACCCTTCCACCTCCACTTCGATGCTACAAATGCCAGAGGTATGGGCATATAGCCGTGGCTTGCAAAGGTAAGCAAAGGTGTGCTAAATGTGGAGAGGATCACAGATTTGAAGAGTGTGGAGTTAATGTGCAGCCCAAGTGTTGTAATTGTGGTGGCCAGCACAGTGTGACATATGGGGGATGTGAAGTCAGGAAAAGAGCTGTGGAAATTCAGCATGTGAAAACAATGAATAACATAAGTTATGCTGAAGCAGTAAAAGCAGTGCAGGGACAAAAGACAATAGAAGAAACAGCTACAATCAGCCAAACTGTAAGATCAGAAGGAGGTCAAAGAGAGCAAGCTAAAAAGAAAGCAGAGCTGGAAGTGGATAAGTTGATTTTGTTTGTTGCCTATGTGATCAACTGTGCAGATCAAGTCAAACACAAAACAGAGAAAATCAAGATAATTGTGAAAGGGGCTGAAAAATTCTTGGGTATGAAAGACTTATCCTGGGAACAAATCAACAGAAGGCTTGAAGAAGTCTGGAAAACAGGGGGTCAGGGGGAAAAAACTTGATGCTCATTCTGCAATGGAACGCAAGGAGCGTAATTGCAAATGGTCAGGAATTTTAAGGATTTATTAAAGATCTCAGAAGGAAACCTGAAATAATATGCATTCAAGAAACTTGGTTAAAAGCAGTATTAGATTTTGGAATTAAAGGTTATAAAAGTATACGCAGAGATAGGGAAGAAGGTAATGGAGGAGGCTGTATAATATTGGTAAAACAGGAAATGCAATATAGAATAATAAAAAAGGGCACAGAGTGGGAAATGATAGTGATTGAAGTATGGACAAAGGATGTTTTTATCAAAATAATCAACTTTTACAACCCATGTAAAAAGTTATCACTGGAAGGACTTGAGGAACTGGCAATAAATTTAGATGGGAAAGTTATTTGTTGTGGAGATTTTAATGCACATAGTACATTATGGGATAGGTATAATGACGGGAATGGAGAAGTGATTGAAGAACTAATGGAGTCTAAAAACATGGTATGCCTCAATAATGGAAAGGGTACAAGAATTGATGTCAGAAATGGGAGGGAATCTGCCATGGATCTCACTTTAGTATCAGAAACTCTGGCAGGTATTTGTACTTGGGACATTGTCAAAGAGACAACAGTAGGAAGTGACCACTATCCAATAATAATAAAAGTAGGCTTAAGACAGGAAATGTATGACACTGAAGGAGTAGAAAGATGGGTTTTCAGGAGTGTTGACTGGGAAAAATTTAAGCAGCTTAGTGATAAGGAAATGGAAAAAGTTAATATTTGTCAAGATGTAGATGAATTAAATCATGATATTTGTGAAGCCGTTCTAGGGGCAGCAAAACAAATAATTCAAAGGAATGGAGGGAGAAATAAAAAGAAAGTTGTACCATGGTGGACAAAGGTGTGTGATAATGCAATAAAGTCTCGGAATAAAGCATTTAGACTTGTTAAAAGAAATCATAATTTCCAAAATTTTATTGAATTTAAAAGGTTGCAAGCTAATGTGAGGAAAACAATTAAAAATGCAAAGAAGAAATATTGGAGGAAATTCTGTAATTCAATAGGAAGAGAAACCAAAATAAGTAAAATATGGGGAATGATTAAAAGAATGAATGGGATTAATAGAGAATATGGATATCCAGTATTAACTGAAAATGAAAATGTTGCAGTGACAGATGGGGAAAAAGCAGAGATGTTGGTACAGAGTTTCATCAAAGTTCATAGCTCAAGTAATATTAATGAAGAGGGTCAAAGAGGAAGGGAAGCTACATTAAATGAGAATGAAGAATTGTTACTACAAGAAGAAGATGCCGATGATTTAATAAATGTTTCATTCACAAAGGCAGAACTGAATCGTGTACTTAAGAAAACAACGATGTCATCACCTGGAAAAGACCAGATATGTTACATTATGCTAAACCATCTCAGTGAATCATCTAAAGACATACTACTGGAGTTATATAATAAAGTTTGGGAGAAGGGGAAAGTACCACGAAAGTGGAAAGAAGCAGTGGTAATTCCGATACAGAAGCCAGGGAAAGACCCTAAAAACCCAGGGAGTTATAGGCCTATAGCTTTAACATCTAATGTATGTAAAATAATGGAAAGAATGATAAATGAGAGATTAACATATTACGTAGAAAACAAAGGATATGTATCAAAATATCAGAGTGGATTCAGAAGAGGTAGAAATACCATGGATCCTGCTTTATGTTTAGAGCATGAAATAAGAAAAGCACAAATAAATAGGGAAAGTGTAGTAGCCATATTTTTTGATTTGGAGAAGGCTTATGATATGATGTGGAAAGAGGGGTTATTAATTAAGCTACATAAAATAGGAATTAAAGGACCAATGTATAGATGGATAAAGGATTTTTTGTTGGAAAGATCTATACAAGTTAAAATAGGAAAGTGTTATTCAGATAAAACAGTTATTGAAAATGGAACACCTCAAGGGAGTATAGTGAGTCCTTTGTTATTTTCTATTATGATAAATTATGTTTTTATGGGTTTAGAAAATGGGATGGGATTTTCTCTTTTTGCGAATGATGGGGCAATTTGGAAGAGGGGTAGGAATTTGAAATTTATAATGGGAAAAATACAAGAGGCTATCACTAAAATAGAGGAATGGTCATTCAAGTGGGGGTTTAAATTTTCTGTTGACAAAACAAAGACAATGATCTTTACAAAGAAAAGAGTTGTCGGTAATTTAAAACTTAAATTGTATAATCAAGAATTGGAGAGAGTAAAGGAATTAAAATTTTTAGGTTTGTGGTTTGATGAGAGAATGACATGGAAAGTACATGTTCAGAAAATAAATGACAAGTGTAAAAAAGTTTTAAATGTAATGAGATGTTTGGTAGGAAATGAATGGGGAGCTGATAGAACATCAATGAAAACCATTTACATAGGATTAAATAGATCAGTATTGGATTATGGATGTATAGCGTTTGGATCTGCAGCAAAAACATCTTTGAGAAGGCTAGACAATATCCAATATCAGGCTTTGAGATTGTGTTCAGGTACTATCAGAACAACCCCAACAGCAGCACTACAAGTGGAAATGGGAGAAATGCCACTGGAGTTGAGGAGAACACAGCTGTCATTAAATTACTGGGTCAATTTAAAAGGTCATAATGAAGATCATCCAACACAAGAAATACTGAAACAATGCTGGGAAAAGGAGAAAAAAGAAAAAGAGTTTTGGATGGATCATTGAGCAGAAAGCAAAAGAGCTAGAAATAAATGAAATGAATATTTGTCCAACAGTACCACTCTCAGCAGTACATCCCTGGATACTTCCTGATCCTGTGGTAGACTTGACATTGCTAGACAAAAAGAACAGAGATAAGGAATTCATTCTGCACCAACAAGTAATACAGACATACATAGAAAATAACTATTATAGCTGTATTCAAATTTATACAGATGCTTCAAAGAACTCAGCTAACAAAGTTGGTATTTCGTTCATAGTTCCAGAATTCAACATAAAAATATGCAAACGAATTACTGATGGATTGTCAGTGTATACTGGAGAGATGTTGGCATCTTGTTAGCATTACAGTGGGTTGAGGAGGTGAGACCTTTGAGAGCAGTGATATGCTCTGATTCAAGCTCTTCATTAATCAGTATACAGAATAACAAGTCAGAGGGCAGACAAGATATATTAATGGAGATACAACAAACATTATATAGAAATCAAATGATGGGACTCAGTATAGTACTTGTATGGATACCAGCACATATAGGAATAAGGGGAAATGAATTAGCGGACAAGGGTGCAAAGGAAGCAGCAAAAAGAAATCATACGGACATGGAAGTTCCTTTTAGTAAAACAGAAATGAAAACTACGATAAAGTATAAATTGAGAGAATGGTGGCAAAAGCAGTGGGAAAAAGAACACACAGGAAGATGGTTTTACAGTATTCAAAGGAGAGTTGGCATGATGAGAAACACGGGGAAAACCAGGAGAGAGGAAACAATCATATCCAGGCTACGCTTTGGTCACACCAGATTAAACAGCAAGTTATTTAAAATGGGAAAACCCAACTCGGGGAGATGTGAATTTTGTCAGGAGGAAGAAACAATAGAGCATGTTATGCTTCATTGTCAGAAGTATGTTGTTGAGAGGAGAGAAATGGTTTTTAATCTCAAAGAAATCAAGGTGAACTATGATTTGAGGGATATATTACAGAGAAGTACTGAGGAAAAGTGTTATCGATTCTTAATTCAGTACCTTAGAAGCACAAAATTGTTAGAAAGAATATAATTGTGGATGTTTATATTTTGGTATCTCACCGTTTTTCTTCGTCCATTTTTTTCTTATTTTTATTATTAATAGAATGTAGGATAGTCCCGGTTCACACTCCTTACCAGTAGGTGGCGGTAATACACCAAAAGTTGTTTGTCAACCGCCAGAAAACACCACGAAGAAGAAGAAGAAGAAGAAGAAGAAGAAGAAGCTTGCTGCCAGTTCGTTTTCGTCACTCCCGTGTCTAGTCTTCTGTCGTCCTGCGTCCCTTTGCTCCATTGTAAGTTCTCTTTTTGTCACAATCATCACTATTCAAATATGCCTTCACCTAAAATCTTCCTGTCTGAGTCAAAACATCAAAACATGACACATCAAACCTAAGGTCACTATTTATCTTGTTGTGCAGAAGTTAGCCTATGTTTTTTCTTTTAAGGTTTTTTTTGCCCATAGGAGCCTTTATTTTACAGCAGACAGTACATTTCAAATGGATAAGAAGTGGTGAAAAACATGCACCGGGACATGTCTCGAACCGGGACAGCCGTGCCGAGGACTGAGACCTCCACACATGGGGTGGCCCTTCCAACCATTATGCGACATGATGCAGCAGCTTATGTTTTTTCAAACTAAAAAACAGTACAGGTTACCTGCAGTGTTGTCGAAAACACGTCACACCTTTACATCGTATTTTAAGAAAAATAAGAACATCATGCAAAAGTTAATTTATTTCAGTAATTCAACTTAAAAGGTGAATCTAATGTATGAGACCTATTACATGCAAAGCAAAATATTTCAGGCCTGTATTTGTTTTAATGTTACAGTTTATGAAAACCTGAAATTCAAAATCTCAGAAAATTAGAATACTACATGAAATCAATAATACAAGGATTTTAAATGAGAAATGTCCGCCCTCTGAAAAGTAGAATCATACATATGTACTCAATAGTTCATTTTGGGTCCTTTTGCATCCCTTCCTACCTCAATGCGGTGTAGCCTGGATGCTATGTGCCTTTGGCTCTGCTGAGGTATAATGGAAGACCAGGATGCTTCAATAGCGGCCTTCAGCTCTTCTGCATTGTTCCGCCTCAAGTCTCTCATCTTTCTCTTGGCAATGCTCCATAGATTCTCTATAAGGTTCAGGTCAGGCCAGTTTGCTGTGCAATCAAGCACAGTAACCCAATGGTCATTGAAGCAGGTTTAGGTACTTTTGGCAGTGTGAGCAGGTGCCAAGTCCTGCAGGAAAATTAAGTTGGCAACTCCATAAACTGGTCTGCTAAAGGAAGCATTAAGTGCTCCAAAATGTTCTTGAAGACGCCTGCGTTGACTCTGGACTTAATAAAGCCCAATGGACCAACACCAGTAGATGGCATGGCTCCTGTGGAAACTTCTTTCTGGACTTCAAGCAACTTGGATTGTGTCCATCTCCATTCTTCATCAAACTCTCTAGGACCTTGGTTTCCAGATGACAGGCAACATTTGCTCTCATTACAAAAGATGACTTTGGACCACTGAACAGAGTTTTTCAGGACTGGCTTGACCAGATGAATAGGATATTTGACGCCCACGTCCAGGATCGTCTGGGATTGGTGGCTCTTGATGTACTAACTCTAGCTTCAGTCCACTCCTTGTGAAGGTCCCCAACACTTGTGAATGGCCTTTTCCTGACAATCCTCTCCAGGCTGCGCTCATACGTGTTGCTTTTCCACCATTTTCTTCCACACGTTTCCCTTCCACATAACTTTCTATCATTGTGCTTTGATACAGCACTTTGGGATGATTCAACTTCTTTTTCTTTTCCTTTTGAGGTTTTCCCTACTTATGAAGGGACTCAATGATGGTTTTCTGCTACACTATGAGGTCAGCATTCTTCCCGGTGAAATTGACTCCTACTGAAGCAGACTGAGAGGCTCAGCAACCCTTTGAGGTGTTTTGGATTAATTAGCTAAATAGACTGTGACACTTCAAGCCTAAACTATTATATCTGTTTACAATATTCACATTTTCTAAGATTTTGAATTTTGAATTGAATTTTTTTCATAAACTAGCCCTTTCCACAATAAACATAAATACCCCCAAAACAGGCGAACTACTAGATTCATGTAAACAACAAAAAAGTTCAATAGCCCACCGACTAGAGCAGAGCTGGAACTTTGAAACACTAAAGCACAGACAGGTGTGTGAGAGAAGTAAAAAAAATATAGTGACAATTGGATGTCACTATATTTTGGAAATGAGGATGAGGTGGTCTTCCTAATACTTGGGCCAAGGCTGCTTGTTTATTCCACTCAGCCTCGACCCAGAAACTGGTCAAACCAGTCTCATTAAAGAGCAGTTTCCATGGCCTGAGAACCTCCATTGCTTCCCCTGCCGCTGAAATTCTAGCCCATGGTGATCTTATGGCAGACACTTTATCTAAAAATAGTCTGATGGAGCTATGCAGGGCTGGCAGGCCAAGAGCAGGAGAGTCCAGGAGATTAGCTCGGCCTGGGAACAGTGCCGGTGCCTGGTGGTGCTGAAGGGGATGAGGAGGCGGACCCGAAACTGGCTGCTGGCTGCTGGAGGAAGCGGCAGCTGAATCAACGCAGCTGGGAACAGCATCAAGCGGGATGGAAGGAACCGAGGTGCTACGATCCTGAGAGGGAAACCAGGACCGTCCAGGAACTGAGGGCTTGGTCATGGAGGAAGCTTCCGCCGAGGAATCGCCACCTGGATCGGTCCATTCGGGAGCGCGGATAGAGGAAGCGGAGCTCTCCTGGAGCGAAGACGGAGCAGCTCGGCGACGCCTCCTTCTTCTGCGCCAGGAAGCGGATTGATGTCCAATCCCAGAGGGTTCAGAGACGGGCGGAGGACCAGTGGAAGGGGCCTGGGAGGACGATCGGTCGGACCAGGTAGCGGAAAGCCGCGGCAAAACCGGCGCACTTTGGGCGCCGCTGCAGAAGTCCAGCCCGTCGTCCTGGAGGTCAGTGGAGAGATCCGGGAAACCATCATCGTCCTCCTCCGAATCATCATCCATGGGGGCAAGGAGGAACGCTGGGGAAACAGCAGCCGTGTTCCCAGGAGGACGCTCAGGAGCGACACAATGGCTTGAGGCACGAGGAGCGGGGAAGCCGCCCCCCTCACGACGGCGGGGCCCAACACCGGGCGGACAGAGAGCCAGCTGGGATCCACAAAAAGTTGAGTCTGAGTACTGATTTTTAACGCACCAGTCTATCAGTTCCCTCCACTCTTCCTCGGTGTGGCCATACTCCGCTGGGTCCAGTGGCTGGTCGGGTCGTACTGTCAGGTTTGGGTTAAAGGAGGACCCAGATGCGGAGCGGCGTTTGTGGCTCTTACGGCCCATGTTTATTAATAGTCCCAAAAAGCAGACGAGAAGCACAGAGAACACAAGCACTAGGGGTGGTAACGACAACAACGACCCGACGAGGACAGACAGATACAGAAGGGCATATATACTGTGGGGAGGGTAATCAGGAAACGAAGAACACCTGGGAGCAGAGGCGGAAAACACAGGGAGGACTAATAGGACAACAGGTGAAACAAACTAGGACTAATTAACTCAAACAGACGGGGAGGAAACAGGGAGGAATAAACAACACAGACAGGGATGGATTATGACAGGTTTGGCTTTATTAGCTAGATAAAGCTAGATAACGTTGACATCGGGTGCATCAGCGCCCATTATTCAGATGCGTTCTGAGTTCGGGGAGTTTAACCATTTGCTCCAGGAGCTGCGTATGGATGAGGTTCGCTTTCAGCGCTACTTCCGTCTGTCCCGCGCCTAATTTTACGACCTCCTCGGCCGTATCAGAGCTCAAATCTCCTACCAGGACACCAACTACAGGTTCTCTGTTCCTCTTTAGGAGCGCCTGTCCATCTGACTTCGGTCAGTGTTATTTATGATTTTTTAAATCTGCGTTTGTTGAAAATGTTTTCACTGGGCCCGCGCTTCATTCAAGATACGGCGTATAGTGATAAAACTACAGTGAGACTCTCTGATTGGTTGCTGCACTGCGTTGTCTCCGTTGGATCTGTCAAAAGTTCTGCTTGCTGAACTTCTGTAACGCATGCGTTGGTACGTTGCCGTATGAAACGCAAGCGTCGTTGACGGAGCCAACGTACTCAACGCAACGCAGAACCCTTAACGGACCTCTGACCTACTCCGCCATAGACTTTACATGTAATCTTGTTGCAGCTAACGCAGACCAAATGTGCGGTGTGAATGCAGCTTTAGTGTTCTGTGTGTGAGTGAGCAGAGCGGAGGGGCACTGTGAATATCACAGACTGCAGACACAGTCAGCTACCTAATGAGAATCCGAGCACAAATATTGACTCGTATTACTCGTAAGATATTCGTACTCGGCATAAGTGCTTTATCTATACTGAATATCCAGCTCAACTCTACCCAAATCCATACAGAGACCACCATCATCCACTCCCTCTCCGCCCAACAAATGATGCCTCACCAAAGGCCCCTACCCCAAAAAAACAACACAACAAAAATCCCAAACATAACGGAGAAGCCCCCAACTACCACGCAGGAACAACATAACCTACAAAAACATAGCCAATAGTTAAAAACAAGCGTCTGACAACTCCAGACAGCCCCAAAGCTGACCACAAGCCAACAAACACCTAACCAATGCACTACCATGCTGGAAAGCAACGGTTCTAGCAGGCCCAACCCTCCCGACTCTCAGGTGTAGCAACATCCCGCAAGGGTTCATCCCAAGACCCTACATGGGTAGTAAGGTGATTGAGCGATGGATGGAGGGGTCCAGAGTGAAGGGTTGGGGGGGAAATGTGTTTCCAGGGTGTTTCCAATAGCCACCACCCCTGCTCAACAAAGATCATGATCTTGCTGAGTGGATAAATACCATTTGAAAATATATAAGGCACTGGGGAAATTATGAAATGAAAGCTGATTTTGTGAAAAATATATTTTGGAATAAAAAACGAAATCAAATAAAGTCTTCATGTAGCATTTCATTAGTATTAGTGGATATAAAGCATACTAACCCCAAGCTTCCGACTTCGCATTCGTACATAGCCCTGTTTGACAATGTCACTGAAGTTAGAGGCCATCTTTGTAGTCCAGAGAACCTGTTGGCTGCACCGGAGGAGGTCATTCAGATGTTTCTCCTGTCCTTCAAGTCAGACTCCTTTTTGTCCTTGGTTTTTAACTTCTTTCAAATGTAGTCTGTGTGCCTCCCAGGTCTTTGTAGGTTTCTTTTACCACTTTCTTTTACTTCCATTTGACTTTGGTTCTCATTCATTTGACTCTGAACCTCCTACTCTTTTCTTTGACTTGCACCCTTTATTTAGCTCATTTCTTTTTTCCACTCTTCTTGCTTGTTTCTTTTTTATCTTCAAGCTGTTCTTTTCTTATCTTCATGTAGATTGCCTTATACTTATCCTGGGGAAATAAAAGGAGGAGAAAAAATCAAATTCAAGTAAGAATTAGTCTAATATTTAAGTTAGAGGCACAGTGCATTACAAAAAGATGTGCTGGATGGCCTTAAATTGCTCATGACACAATTTTTCAAGTACAGTTCATTAAAATTGTCATAAAAAATATAACCAAAATAAAAGAACATCTTGCAGGAGTGTGTATGTGTATGGAGTATGGCTTACAGTTTGAATACCATTGAAAACCTGATCATTTCTGACCTGGGGGTTACAGGCGAGGCGACGATTGGTCAAAGAGACTAAACAAAATTTTCGTATTTTTTTGATGGATTAGCTTTTTGCTATTAATAGTTAAAGGACTGCTTATGGCAGTAAATAAGATTAATAATATTTGGACAATTATTATTATTCGGGGCACAACCTTTATCAGGATCTATTTTAATGGCCAAATGTCTATCAGTTTCATAATCTGAAGGACTGAATTCTTCCCCGTTTATTGACCAAAAACCTTACAATGTGTGTGTGTTGAACAAGAAATGACAACCGTTACTTTCCAAACACAAGATTTATTTACGTAAAACAAAGAAAACATTTTGATCACCACAATAGAAAAAGATTAATGTAAACCAGGTAGAAAGTGTAAGTAGCTAGGTCTCCTAGTAGCTAGGAGACAGGTTAATGTTAGTAGCTATGCTGCTTTACACTAGGTTAGGCTAGGCTGTTGGAGGACATTATTAGAGACAGTTCCTACTATCTCTCCTATTTCTCCCCAACTGCATGATGTGTTGTCAGTTCAAGCACTAACCTGTTTTCTCTTAGTCTCTTCTTATAGTAGGTGCTCCTGACCCGCCGTGCTTGACGACCCTGACTAAGATGGCATTGCAGTGACGGAAAGTTCTCCACGTCCTGCAACAAACTTCTGCATCAGTTCTGTTGCTCTTTCTGTATCTCTGTTCTGTATCTCTGTTCTGTATTCTCCAAACCACAGACGGTCTCGGCAGATGACCGCTTGTGCTGAGCCTGGTTCTGCCGGAGGTTTCTTCCTGTTAAAAGGGAGTTTTTCCTTTCCACTGTCGCTTCATGCTTGCT
Organism: Apricaphanius iberus; assembly: GCA_028564705.1. NCBI lineage: Eukaryota > Metazoa > Chordata > Actinopteri > Cyprinodontiformes > Aphaniidae > Apricaphanius > Apricaphanius iberus. The sequence goes on from JAPXFQ010001268.1 coordinate 69,297, forward strand.
CAGTGTGAGGGATTGCTGAGAATTACACGACGCAATCTTCTGTGGTTCTCTAATTTCTACATTAAACATTGTATTGTAATAACTCTTCTTGTAAAGTGCCTTGAGATGACATCTGTTGTGAAACGGCGCTATATAAATAAACTGAATTGAATTGAAATATTTAGGATTCACCTTGTGTCAGCAGTCTTTGGGTTCCTTGAAGCGAATTTCTCGAGAAACTCGTGCTTTCCTCTGCTAGCCAAGGAATAGGATTGGAGGTTCTCTTTCTCTTATGTTTCCCACCACGGCCAGCAGCAGCATGCGTAAAGTTCTGCAGCGTTTAGGCAGAACAATGGGGTTTGTTTATCAATTTTTTCAGTCACCTGATCGGTCGTCCGTCGGTGTTGCTCAAACGAGTTCCTCCTCAAACTCAGACGTGTCTCCTTCGCCCGCGAAGGAAGGTTCTTTGAGTCTTGGATCTTGCCTTGGTCGTCCCGGCCGGAGGTTATATGGCTAAGAACGGGCAGCTGGGGGGGAAGTCCTATTTATAGGTTGCCCTGGTTTCCACTTCCTGTGGGGCTACAGCAGAGTAGCGCCACCTGATGGCTGTGTGTGTGACCCAAAAAATTTTTTTCTCTCCAGCATCCGTGTTTCAGACAGTGAAAGAGTCACTGTCAAGAAACCCCTGCATCGGCCGCTGATGAGAAGAACCCCGGTTTCTAAAGCCCAGTCTGTGCTGGACCCTCAGAAAAATTTTCTCTGATTGAGTTTTTGGTGATTTTTTTTCTACGGTCTCCGATGCTGTTTACTTTCTACCGCGAGCTGGCCAGGGGGAGAGCAAAGAGTGGGCAGCTTCTTTAAAGAGATAGAAAGAAAAAACCTGGCACTGTGGACCAATTGATTATATCCAGCTTCTGCACCCCTCCTCCATGCAAAACTGGATGGTAGATTCGCCTCTGAGGTGATCAACAAACTGAGTTTTGCAGATTTTGGAAAATGTCAGTCAATCATTGTTAACTTCATAATAATGCGTCAAGAGTCAATCTATTGGATTGGATCTATTGTCAACTCTTATCTACCACCTGAGAGTTGCATAATGCATAGCGTCATTTCAGTATGGAGATATCTGCGACACGGCTTAAATGGCAGTGGGCACTCTTTGCATTCTCCCTCAACCCAAAGTACTCACATCATCTATTTCAGCTAAAACATTAACGTTAATGCAGGGTGTTTCCTGGCTCAAACTGAGGCAGAGGTGGTACCATCCTGACCATTCGCCAACACATGCATGAATTCTGTGCATTCAACTGACTCACTTTTTTTAAAGGCACATATTTTTTAGTTAAGCGTTTTAATGAGAAAATGACAACTATCATGTTAAAGCATTCTTTTATTAAAACAATATACATACAAAAATAAGGAGCCAACTTTAAACTGAAAGTACATTAAGTTGTACGGATCTATCCACACATCTGGCAGCCAGACATTAACTATTATTATTAACTTTAATTATTTAACTATTCATAGCCTATTATTATTCTGTTCCACGTTTCATCACAAGAATTGATGGTATAAACAGGTGTTGAAAATCACATCTTTATTCAATTCATAACAGTTGAAAGCCAAAGGATTATGTGTTGTCTCTCAAATGGCAGACATTAAAAACCTACATAAAGGACAAGGATATCAGATATATACGTATACGCCGCAGAAAAATATGCACAACAATAAAATACGTTCCCTTTGCTGTTTTCATCCGTTCTGTGCAGAGAAACTTCAACTTAATTTACAGTTCAGAGTCCTGCAATTGAACAGGTACATGTGGCTAATCTGCTGTTTCAGGTGGACCAATCAAATCTCTCTCTGTGAGCGCTGGATGCTGAGATAGTAAGAATAATCTGCATTCAGCGCAAAGATGGAGACATTTTCAGACAGACTCTCTCCACACATTGGGAAGTTGGAGTCAACAGAAAATATTATTTTAATATTTTTTCACTCATCCACAGAAAAAAAACTTCAGCCAGACCCATGACGTTTAGATTATGTATTTTTCCATCTTGAAACGGTACCTGCAACATAGCAGAAGGCGTTTGGAGCAGAAAGGAGTCAGTAAAAAGCTTGAAAGGTAGTATATGCGCAGAAAAACAATATGACAGTGTGTGCGGTGGTAGAAAGGAGTATTTATTGTTGGAATACACACATTTGTTTATCTACTCTTCACATTTAATACATATATTTTTTCTTCCTTTCCCAGTGAATTAAACAGGAGAAAAGCTCTGTATATTAACTCTATAATCTGTTTAGAACCATAAATATGATCACATTTGTAATCTGCAGCACTTTATTTAGAAAAATTGCCTTTAGTTTTGCAACGGACTGGATCGCTGGCAGCTCGCGCAAAAAGTAGGTCAGACACCGAACCGATGAGTTCAACCATGATTACCCAAAATATGTCCCTACTTCCGATTTTGCCTTCTTTGGGGGCTGATATATGTCCCGAGCACTGCTGTCTCTTCCTTCTGCCATCATTTGAGCTTAGAGAAAGTCTTGCTTATAAATTACAAAGTGTGCATGTGCTGCAATTTCAGCAGATGTGACGGTGGCTGGTAAGGCTTACTGTGCATACATCATGGACGCAGTAATCCACAGAGATATGTTTTTATTAAAAAAAGACTAATTATTATTGTCAACATTTTTACCAGGGTTTACTGCTACACCGTTAACCGTGACATGCCTACCCGACGTGTAATCAGCGCATAACGTAATAAATGTTTTTTACTTTTGAAATCAGCAGCCAACCCTTCCACCAGGAGCGTTTTAGACACGTATTACTCGCAAAAGCATTCCCAGCTGGTCCTAGGGGATCACCAAATCACAGGAGTATGGCAATTAAAAGGTTTGATATGGAAACTAATATTCATCTCTATGTAGATGACACAATCTTATATTGCTCCAAATCAAGTATTTCTGAAATAAATTCTTCTCTACAGCATGATTTTGATTGTGTTCAGCAGTGGCTGTCAGTAAATAAACTCTTGATTAATAAATCTAAATCTTATTGAAAGCTTTTCCAGAAGAAGGATAGTAATAATCTCAACCTGCCCTTTATGGACTCTTCAGCTCTCATGCCAACTGAAAAATCTAGATACCTTGGATATATATTTTTTTACTTTTAATTTTTTTAAGTTTGACATTGTACATCTTACTTTAGCGACCCTGACATTGAACAAGACATACAATAAAAAATAAAAATCTTAAATAAAGGTACAATCACTTAATTTCATTGCTGAAATTCCTTTCCTTTTTCCTCTTTTCCTTCCTTCCCCTCCCCTCCTCTCTTCTCCTGTCCTCCTCCCTCCTTCCCCTCATTCCTTCCCTTCTTCCCCCCTCTTCCCCCCCTCCTTTTCCCCCACTTTACAACCACCATTTCCATAATTTCATGGCAAAAATTCATATTGGCATTGGAGTAAACAGCCGAGAAAACAGGACAAAACAAAGAAAAGAAAAAGAGGGGAAAAAAAGGAAAGAGACCACCCATTGCATCACCTTGCTAGGTACTGTTCGACACATCACACATTCAGCCCCGAACAGATAGAATAGGGAGTGTGAGGGTATCTCCCTTCCCAAGATCTTCTCTAGCTCCTCCTTTATCTTTCTCCAATATATGAGAATAACTGGGCAGTCCCAGAATATATAGGAGTGGTCCCCCACCTCCCCACAATTCCTCCAACAGAGTGGAGACACCACATCTTTTACCAACCCCGATACAACAAGAGGGGTGCGAAAATATGTAGTTTTTACCTGCCAGTCAAATTCCTTCCACATTTGGCTATTAATCCCCTTGTGAGTTTGCCTGCATATATCCTCCCACTGCTCATCTTCAATTAATACATTTAATTCTAATTCTCATTTCTCTTTTATATATCCCGTGTTCTGGGAGCAATCATAAAAAAGTCTCCGATATAAATTAGTAACGTAGCCTTTAGCTTGGGATTTTTTTCCTATGCGTGAGATAAAGTATTGTTCAATTGCATTAGGTTGTTTATATAACCTTTTTTTCTCTTTATGGTTCATAATATAATGCCTTATCTGAAAATATTTCTACATGTTGTTTAAGGGAAGGTCGAATTTTTCCCTAATCTGAGAGAATGTTTTTTGAGGTCCGTCTCTCCAAACAATTGGTCAAGAATAACAAGCCCTTTATTTGCCCATTTTTTGAACCCTGGATCCCATTTGGACGGGTGGAACCCAATACCTTCCAGTATTGGCATGGCCCGGGATATGGAGCCAGTGTCATTCAACATTTTTTTTGTTTCCCTGCAGACCCTCAAAGTGTGTTTTATAAATATGTTATCTATTTTTAAATTTCTAATCTCTTCTGGGTTAAGAAATGGTAGAACTGACAGTTCTATGCCTTTAGTTTCACCTTGTTCTATCTGATTCCATATTAAATCTTTGTCCCTCTCCAATAGTTCAATGATTGAACTATTGCTGTTAATTGAGCTGCCCAGAAATAGTATTTTAAATTGGGCAATGCCACTCCCCCCTTCTCTTTTGGCAGCTGAAGTGTCTTGAGTCTCACTCTTGGTCTTTTATGTTGCCATATAAATTGGGAGAGCATTTGTTCAGTGTCTTCAATATGGAGGCAGGAATTCTCATAGGCAGGGCTTGGAACAAGAAAAGAAAGCACAGAAGCACATTCATCTTAACAGTCTCAATCCTGCCAAATAAAGGTAAAGGGAGAATTTTCCATCGAATCAGGTCGTCCTTAACTTGTTTTATTAATCTGGTGTAATTGGCCTCGAACAGAGCTGTAGGACGGGGTGTCAGTACTATCCCTAGGTATCTAAACCCTGTATTAGACCAATGAAAGGATACTATTTTATTTAGTTCTGTTTGCCAGTCCCAAGTGACCATCATTGCTTCTGATTTATTTTGATTTATTTTATATCCTGAGATTCCTGCTTATATATCCAGGTTATGGAGAAGTGCTGGTATTGATGTTTTTGGATTTTTTAAAATAAAAAACAGATATCATCTGCAAATAAAGCAATTTTATGGACCTTCCCTTCTCCCTCCCTTATTCCTTGAATAAACTTATTCTGGCGAATTACTTCTGCCAGTGGCTCGATACTCAAGGCAAAAAGTATAGGTGATAACGAATCGCTTGCCTCACCCCTCTTTCTACCTTAAAAAGTTTTGAACAATAACCATCAATTCCTACTGTTGATTTTGGATTTTTGTATAAAACATTAAACCAGTCTACAAACTTTTTCCCAAGGCCCATTTCTAAAAAAGTATATTTTAAATAAGTCCAGTCTACTCGGTCGAAAGCTTTCTCTGCATCCAAGCTCAAGAGCATGGAGGTCTGCTTATTTTTCATCATTATTGACTGTAGGTTCAAGGCTCTCCTCACGTTATATATGCCTTGGCGACCTGAAATAGAACCAGTATGATCTGGTTTTATTAGTTTCTTTATATGTATCTGTATTCTAGATGCTAATACTGATGTCAATATTTTATAATCCACCCACAGCAGACTTTGGGCACAGGAAGCACTATACACTTGGTCTACCCACTCTTTTAAATTTTTGATGTTCCACTTCTGGTAAATGCGTTTCCTGGAGAAGAGCTATAGAGCTTTGCATTTTTTTGCAATGTGTGTGTGGATGTCTGAGTAACTGTGTGCATGTCTGTGTTATTGTTTTGTGTCTATTTTGTGTCCATTTATTTTTGGTAATAATATTATATTGTTATTTTGACTCTATATAGCGACTGCTTTCTTTTGATGACTTTGTGGACCCCCATGAAAACGAGATGTAGCCTCTCATGGGGCTGATCCTCCATTAAATGTTTAAATAAGTAAAAACATAAAGTATAACTCACAAAACTCTTCATTTTCTACCCCTTGTTTGCAGTTGGGGTTGTGGGTCACTAGAGGATATAATGTATAATTTAACATGTGTTTCAGCGTGTTGGATCATTATTCAAAATAATATTGTACATTGACTTAGACTTATATAGACCTCTAACTTAATGAAATGCAATTCTTCTGGAGCCAGAATCACTCTTTCACAAGTCAAAATGAAACAAAAATATTCTTGGAAAAGGTAAGACTGAAATCAAATAATTACTGGAGATATGTAGGTCTGTTAAAAACTTTTTTGTGCATTCTTCCTGTCATACCTGGCCCTAGTCTGCTCTGGAGCATGTTATGTTCAGAGATCGAGTTTCTACGGTTAATAACACCTTGAAAGATACTGTCGTTTTTGGAAACAAAAGTTGAGGTCATCCACACACTTACTCTTAAACTTATCTGGTTATGTCACATAACCTGATTTCTGGAACGGACCTCTGGTGTCACAGGTAGAGATGTTTTCTGTTTTTTTTATAGTCAACCAATCTGAAATCTGTATGCGACATTTGTTTTGTATTTTACTTTTCTCCAACGCCTGATGTCCTGTCTGAGTCTGGGGGCTGGTGCCTATCTCAGCTGTCAATGAGGGAGAGGCAGGGTACACCCTGGACAGGTTGGCAGTCCATCACAGGGCTACATAGAGACAGACAGGACAAACAACCATACAAGCACACATCCACACCTAAGGACAATTTAGAGAGATCAATCAACCTGACTGTGGGAGGAATTGGGAATACCCAGAGGGAACCCACGTAAACATGGGGAGAACATGAAAACTCCATGCAGAAAGGCCCTGGGCCAGGATACGAACCAACAACCTTCTTGCTGCATGGCAACAGTGCTAACCACTGTGCCATGTAACCGTGCAGCCATCTAAACATACAATAAATAAAAATAAAACGAGATACTGCTTATACATGAATGCAGGTGTTGATCAGAGCAAAAACAGACAGGTAAAGAGAACACAACACAGGGCCATGTAACTGAATCAGAGCAGGGAGTGGAAACAATTCAATTCAATTCAATTCAGTTTATTTATATAGCGCCATTTCACAACAGATGTCATCTCAAGGCACTTTACAAAAAGAGTTATTACAATACAATGTTTAGTGTAGAAATTACAGAACCACAGAAGATTGCGTCGTGGAATTCTCAGCAATCCCTCATACTGAGCAAGCATGAAGCGACAGTGGGAAGGAAAAACTCCCTTTTAACAGGAAGAAACCTCCGGCAGAACCAGGCTCAGCACAAGCGGTTATCTGCCGCGACCGTCTGTGGCTTGGAGAATACATAACAGAGACACAGAAAGAGCAATAGAACTGATGCAGAAGTTTGTTGCAGGACGTGGAGAATTTTCCGTCACTGCAATGCCATCTTAGTCAGGGTCGTCAAGCAGGGCTAATCCGGAGCACCTACTATAATAGAAAACAGGTTAGTGCTTGAATTGACAGCACATCATGCAGTTGGGGAGAAGTAGGAGAGAAAGTAGGAACAGACCCTAATAATGTCCTCCAACAGCCTAGCCTAAAGCAGCATAGCTACTAACATTAACCTGTCTCCTAGCTACTAGGAGACCTGGCTACCAACACTCTGTCTGAGTCCTCCTGATCGAGGCTCAGCCCGTGGACGGTGTAGGGCCGGTAACGGCCCCCGTCATGCCGGGGTCTTCTCGGAGTCGGGTTGTTTGAGAATGCAGCCCAAAGTGGGTGGTAAACTCCATCTAAGGCTAAATACCGGCACGAGACCGATAGTCGACAACTATCTTAAGGAAAAATAGACAGAACTGAGAGGACAGAGTTGAAGAGGGCGAGAAACGTTTAAGAGATAAACGGGTGGGGTCCGCACAGTCTGCCCGGGGGATTCAACCCGGCAGGTAATGGGCGGCCGCACTGTGCGGGAGGATCCCCTTGAGGGACCTCTCTCCGGCGCTGGCTGGCCCCCGTGGGGCGCATTTCTTCCGCGGCGGTAAGCCGCGACCGGCTCCGGATCTTTACCTGGCTTACATTAATCTATCTCTACCTAGCTACTCTACCTCTTCCTATCTCTTCCTAACTTTTGACACTCTGCCTGACTACTAACATTAACCTGTCTCTTCCTATCTACCTGTCTAACCTGACTCTAACTACCTATAAACATATCTCTAACTGTAAGCTTTGTCAAAGAGGAAAGTTTTTAGCCTAGTTTTAAAGATAGACAAATTGTCTGCTTCACGAACCAACCCTGGGAGCCGGTTCCATAGGAGGGGAGCCTGATAGCTGAAAGATCTGCCACCCATTCTACTTTTAGAAATCCTAGGAACTACCAGTAAACCTGCAGTCTGAGAGCGAAGGTCTCTGTTAGGAACATATGGAACAATCAGGTCTCTTATGTATGATGGAGCTAGATTATTAAGGGCTTTATATGTCAGAAGGAGGATCTTGAATTCTATTCTAGATTTTACTGGGAGCCAGTGAAGAGAAGCTAAAACAGGGGAAATGTGATCTCTTCTTTTAATATTCATCAGAATCCTAGCAGCAGCATTTTGAACTAACTGAAGACTTTTAATTGTATTCTGTGGACTACCTGATAATAGACAGTTACAGTAATCCAGCCTTGAAGTAACAAAGGCATGGACTAGTTTTTCAGCATCACTCCTGGACAGGATGGTTCTAATTTTTGTAATATTCCTAAGGTGAAAAAAGGAAATCCTACAGACTTCTTTAATGTGAGATCTAAATGACATATCTTGGTCAAAAATGACACCGAGGTTTTTTGCTTTATTACTGGAGGCTAATTTAATGCCGTCCAGGTGAAGGGGCTGACTAAGTAGTTTCTTTTTCAGAGCTTCTGGTCCAAAGACGACAACTTCTGTTTTATCAGAATTTAGAAGCAAGAAGTTTAGAGTCATCCAAGTTTTTATGTCTTCCAGACATGCCTGTAGTCTACCTAACTGATTGGATTCATCAGGATTTATGGATAGATATAGCTGTGTATCATCTGCGTAACTATGGAAATTTATCCCATGCTGCCTAATTATTTTACCAATAGGAAGCATATATATAGTAAAAAGAATCGGCCCAAGGACTGAACCCTGTGGTACTCCGCAAGTAACTTTTGAGGTTGAGGAGGGTTTATCATTTACTTGAACAAACTGAAATCTGTTAGACAAATAAGATTTAAACCAGCCTAGGGCTGTTCCTATTATACCGACACGTTGAAGCCTTTCTATGAGAATATTGTGATCAACAGTGTCAAAGGCAGCACTGAGATCTAACAGGACCAGAATGGTCACCAGTCCATTGTCTGAGGCTATGAGAATATCATTAGTAACCTTCACCAGAGCTGTTTCAGTGCTGTGATGAGCTCTAAAGCCTGACTGAAACTTCTCAAACAGCTCATTATTGTTTAAATGCTCACATATCTGGTGTGCAACTATTTTCTCAAGAATTTTAGATAAGAAGGGAAGATTAGATATCGGTCTATAGTTAATTAAGTCGTTTTGATCAAGAGAGGGTTTCTTAAGTAGAGGTTTAATTACAGCAATCTTAAACTCCTGTGGTACATATCCATTGACTAAGGATAGATTCATTATATTTAAAATTGGAGCAGCGATCAGAGGGAAAACTTCTTTTAAGAGTTTAGTTGGGATTGGGTCTAAAACGCAAGTTGAAGGTTTAGATGAAGCTAATAATTTTAGTACATCACAAAGTTCGGCTGCATTAAAGCAGTTTAAGCATATATTAGGTTCCACCATTTTTGAGGCTGCCTCATTAACTAAGGAGGAAGCAAGCATATTGGGAAGGTTCCCAATTATCTTATTCTTTATGGAGTCTATTTTATTTATAAAGAATTGCATGAAGTCGTCACTGCTTAGAGCTTGGGGAATGGTTGGCTCGATAGAGCTATGATCCTGTGTGAGTTTGGCAACTGTATTAAAAAGAAACCTAGGATTATTTTTATTCTCCTCGATTAAAGATGAATAATATGCTGTTCTAGCTGTGTGAAGGCTCTTTTTATATAGCAATAAACTATTTTTCCATATTAAAAAGGAATCATGTAAATGCGTGGAGCGCCATTTTCTCTCTAGTTTTCTAACATTCTGCTTTAGGGTACGTAGCTCTAAATTAAACCAGGGAGCTAATCTTCTATGGCTAGCCACCTTCCTTTTCAAGGGGGCAACTTTGTCTATTGCCCGACGCAGGGAGGAATTAACGCTATGAACTAAAATGTCAAGTTGTGAGGGGTCACGAGTTAAATCACTGTTTTCTGTTCTGCATTTATAAACTGAGGAAATTAAAGTTGGAAGAGCTTCTTTAAAATTTGCTACAGCGTTGTCTGATAACGTTCTGGTATAATGAAGTTTTCTTTCAGGTTTGATATGATCCATTAGAGTAAGTTTAAAAGTGATAAGGAAATGATCAGACAGGATAGGGTTATGTGGAAAGACTGTTATTTCTTCACAGTCAATGCCATAAGTCAGCACAAGATCTAAAGTGTGGTGACAAGAATGTGTTGGTCCCTGCACATTTTGAGTAAAGCCTATTGAGTCTAGGATAGTGTGAAAAGCTGTATTTAGACTATCACTTTCATTATCAACATGAATATTGAAGTCTCAGACTATAATGACTTTATCAGTGTTTAAAACTAAGTCAGATAGAAAATCTGAAATCTGATCTAAAAATTGAGAATAAGGTCCTGGTGGACGATATAAGACCACAAACAAAAGTGGCTTTACTGCTTTGTTATGTGTATGAGGAAGGCTAAAAACTAGATGCTCAAAGGAACTGTAACTATTATTTTTTTGGAGATTAATTAGTAAATCGGAGTGAAAGATAGTTGCTACTCCACCTCCTCGACCAGTACTTCGAGGGACACTAAAGTTTAAGTAGCTAGGGGGAGTTGACTCATTTATTGTGACATGGTCCTCTTCCTGCAACCATGTCTCTGCAAGACAAAACAAATCAATATTATTTTCACAAATTAAGTCATTTACTAAGAGTGTTTTTGAGGGGAGAGATCTTATGTTTAGTAAACCACATTTAATTGATTTGTTTTTATGTTCAGTCCGAGTTTTATTTATCTTTATGAGATTTTTATACTTTGCTCTAGTAGCATTAACTTTTAATTCATTAGTTTTGGGTAGTGGACGGGAAACTATCTCTATAGGGTAGTGGGTGGGTGGCAGTCCCTGTTCCCTGACCTGGAGTCTCAGTCTCAGGCTATTGTTCATGAGTCCACCAGCAGAGGGCAAGAAACTATTCTTATAGCGAGAGGTTCTGGTTCTTCCAAAGGAAACTAGAAATGACTATTTAACATTGTTAAACCTTATTAATGTCCTAACATAGTTAATCTCCAGAACAGTAAAATTACACATTAATGCCCATGATGTTGAAATACCTGATACTGACCTATAAAGAGATAATTCCATAAACAAATGTACAAAAAATTTGTAAAATGATGAAATTAAATAAACAATTTTATGTAAGTCTCTAAATCCATTTATTGTTTTATTCCATCCATTGGAATAAAACAATATCAAAATATAATATTTGAATACTAACACTTAAGAACTTATTTTAATAGCTATTAACACAAAGCCCTTTCCTGAAAGCTAACATGAGGTTGTAAATTTATTTTAAATTTTTTATGTGACATAAAATTTTTAAACTAGGGATGCTTCGATCAGGTTTTAGGCTGCCGATCATCGATACCGATCAGCCAAGTTGCCAATCGTTGCAGATCACCAATACCAATCACATACTTTGGCTTTAAATTTTTCATTTAGTTATGGTGAGTGCTACTGCATGTGTTACATGATTTAGAAAAAGGAACAATAAATATCACCTAAATTTAGAAAAAGCATGGTTTTACTTTTTCAAGAGAAAATGTTTTTAAAAAATCTTGCAATTACAATGCAGCAACAATTCAGTCAAATGTCAACAGAAGAAAACTTCAAATTATGTAATATCAGTAACAGAAATTTGCTTAGCTTTCTGACTGTCATGCTCATATGGGCGAGTGTTTCCAAGCGTAGGCTGCCGTCTGACTTTTGCTACATTAGCTGCCGTCTTTTCATTCTCTGCAGTGAGCCTCAAAAACTCCCCATGCTCCGTCAAGTGTTTTATTCTTTAAATGTCAGATCAAATTTGTTGTGTTGAAGGTTTTAGACGTGCTTTCTCCGCTGGGTATTTTTCGTTGCAAGTTTTGCAAGATGCAAAATTAATATTCTCACAGACCGAAAAAAAGTTCCACACGACAGACATGTTTGTTATTGTGGTTTTGCTGCCATGTGCATGCGCACTAAGTAGAGTGAAGGGTAAACTACAGCGCCTCTGCCGGCTGGGAAGAGTAAGCACTTCATAGTCAGTACATGGACTATAAAAATAAAGTCAGTACCTGTACTTGTGATCGGGAATGAAAGCCAGTGATCTGCGAACACCGATCCCACACAGATCAATTATCTGTGGCCGATCAATCGGAGAACCCCTATTTTAAACTCATCATTATGGAATTAGAACCCTGTCATATGTTGCACTCGCACCGTGAAACGAACAATACTGTAGTCGGCAAGAAGAAAAACAGCTTGAGCTCCCAGAGTGCTACCCTCTTAACTTTCCTTGTCTCTCCATATTTTAACATCTGTAGCATTGTGCTGTGTGATACAACTGAACATTTCAGAGTGGCCTTTTCTTGTGGCCAGTCTAAGGCACACCTGTGTGACAATCCTGTTTTCTAATCAGCACCTTTATATGGCACACCGGTGAAGTGGGATTGATTATCTCAGCAAAGAAGAAGTGCTCACTATCACAGATTTAGACAGATTTGGGAACAATGTTTGAGAGAAATTGTTATTTTGTGTATGTAGAAAATGTTTCAGATCTTTGAGGTCGTCATATTACAAATGGGAGCAAAAACAAAAGTGTTGCATTTATATTTTTATTCAGTGTACAGTGTTGGGATACATACAGCCTATCCATCCATCCATCCATCCTTCCATCGATCATCGTTTTTTGAAAAAGACCCCCAGATACCTAAACTCCTCCACTTGAGGAAGGACCTCATCCTCAACCCGTAGAAGGCACTCTACCCTTTTCCGGCTCAAGACCATGGTCTTGGATTTGGAGGTGCTGATCCTCATCCCAGCCGCTTCACACTCGGCTGGGAACCACTCCAACGAGAGCTGTAGATCACGTTCAGATGAAGCCAACAAGACCACATCATCTGCGAAAAGCAGAGACCCGATCCTGAGGTCACCAAAACGGATCCCCTCCTCGCCTTGGCTGCGGCTAGAAATCCTGTGCATAAACGTTACGAACAGGACCGGTGACAAAGGGCAACCTTGGCGGAGTCCAACTCTCACTGGAAACGAGTCCGACTTACTGCTGGCAATTCGAACCAGACCCTGACAGCTTTCATACAGGGACCTAACAGCCCGTATCAAAGGGCCTGGTACCCCATACTCCCGGAGTACCCCCTACTGGACACCCAGAGAGACAAGGTCGAACGCCTTCTCCAAGTCCACAAAGCACATGTAGACCGGTTGGGGGAACTCCCACGCACCCTCCAGGACCCTGCCGAGGGTGTAGAGCTGGTCCAGTGTTCCACGACCAGGACGAAGACCACATGGTTCCTTCTGAATCCGAGGTTCGACTATCCGTCGGACCCTTCTCTCGAGAACCCCCAAATAGAATAGTCAACCAACACAGCCCTACAACATCCAGAGCCTTGAGGAACTCCGGCCGAATCTCATCCACCCCCAGTGCCTTGCCACCAAGGAGCTTTTTAACAACCTCGGTGACTTCAGCACCAGAGATTGGAGAGCCTGTCCCAGAGTCCTCAGACTCTGCCTCCAAACAGGAAGGCCTTCCTACATACAGCCTAACAGAAGCATTTATTGGAGTCTCTATTAAATGAAGCATTGTAGCATCAGTTCTTTCTCTTTATGACTGTCTGTTGAACATATTTAACAAAGCCGAATGCTGTCATTGGTTAGTCCAAAGTTTTTCTCTTGTATGGTGTGTTTATATACATGATATTTGTCATCATAGTATCAGACAGCCAGGTGTTTTTGAAGGCTTGGTGCTACCGCTCTCAAAGGAAAAGCGAGGGGCCTCCCAAATAAGAGTTTTGAGCTTGGAGACCACAAGTTCCCTTGATCTTTGACTACCAAGCACATTCTTGATTACGCTGTTGTATTTCTACTTGGTGATGTTGCAGCTCTTTCTAGAACTTGAGTTTATTAAATAATCATCAAAAGTGACAAGTGCAATCCAGCATAGTTTAGATACGAGTGAAGTCATTTGTATTTTTTATTTTATGATTTTTACCAGTTTGGAAGTAACCAGGCCTGGGTTTCAGAAAAATAAACTTGTTACTGAATCCAGTTTAAGGCAGATAACACTTAGCCCCAGCACGTAACCCAGAGGGGCGAAGTGTCTGGTGCAGACACAGTGTTTCCCAAACAGAGAAGAATGTGTGGCGGTGCGCCAAACATTAAACTCCGACCGCCACAGATTCAACACCAATCAAAAACAGATTAATTCAACACCGACAGTCATATTGTGTTTCGTTTTCCTTTTTTACGCTATTTAGAACAAGCTGCGTATTCATTCAGCTGCATTTCCCTGCTCTCTCTTCCTCTCTGTCACTCACACGTTATCTCTTTCTCTCACACAAAAACACACACCCAGCCCCTGCCCTTCATACACACCACGTCTGTCTTAAGTGTTGCCTATCATTCGTGGAAGACGTGACCTATTTGGTGCAGCGAAGACGGCTGGCGAAATGTTGGTATCTCGTGAACACTTCTAACCATACTAACCATACCCCAAACGAAAATCTCCCGGAGCCATTCTCCTGAATTTCTCCCGATATCTGATGGCTTTGAATAAAATGTACACTTCCCGTATCTTTTGTGAGGGGAATTAAAAATGTTTCATTTGCATTTAGCCAGTTGTTATGGGGTACAGTTTCCTCATTCCTGACCTAAAAGTCCTTCGCCTATTAGCAAAATTCGCCATTGTCAATCCAAAATAGGTTACCTACATGATTCGTATATGTCAGATGAGGAAAGCAATCAACTTTAACTAGTGACGGAAGCTGTAGCAGTCAGCCACACATTTTCAGAATGGTCTTAATATGACTGACATACCGTAAGCTGTAGTTTCGAAAAACAAACAACTCATCAGTCTAGGGCTGGTTGATATGAGCAAAAATTAATATCACAGTATATTGAGCATTTAACCTCGATAACGGTAAGTGGACGATAACAATGACCACATCAGCCCCAGTTCTTTTCTTTAAAAAAAAAAAAGTGTCCTTTTCTGTATTCAATCTCCGGTACTGGCCAAATTTGCTTTACGTTCTTTAAAATATTATGGATTCTTGCTATTGAACGGCTTCAAACAGCCTTTTAATTCAGTGTTTGACTCCCACTGCTTTCTGTATTTCTAAAGAGTCCAGTTTAAACTCAGAAGTGATCACACAGACCGGATGAGGTAAGGAGGTGAGAGGGGATGAGTGAAATCTGTGATTTTAGTGTGCAGTCGTTTATTTTAGAAAATATTTTACATCGGAGCACAGTTGGGAATAGGCGGTGGCTTCAACTAGCAACACAGCAAGGTTAATCTGTGCTACGCCTGAGCCGGACCTGTGTGGGCGGAGCTGTTGGGCTAGAAACGGTCTGGTTGGCAGCAGCTCCGTTGCTGCAGTAACAAACATATGTGCTCCATTTAAGAGTCTAAGTGTCCAATAACACCATAAAATGTTACTTTATTTACAGCTAATCGCATTTTTCTGAAACAAAAAAATTTCGATAGACGAGTCTAAACTCACTACACATCAGCTTCATTAGCAGCGCTTCCCTGCTCTGGATCTCACATGACTACGCACAGTCATGTGACTCAAGGAAACGCCGCTAAACAAAAAGACATCTTTTATTCTTTTAAATTTTTTTTTTTACAAACCGAATTTACCGGCACGGGCAAAATTACGTTGGTAACAGTCATAATTTCGGTATCGATAAATTTTCGGTATACCCCCCAGTCTACAAACTCATAGCAGTTTTTAGAATGATTCTAAAATCTCCTATGAGTTTTTAGAATGATTAATAAGTGACTATTCCTAAACATTCAGTACTGCTGAGCAGCAGTGTATCCAGGAGGTTAATAAAGAGGGGCTAAAAGGTGCCACGGTGTAGAGCCCTGCATTGGAGCCCTAGGCGCGAAGGTCCCGACAGCTCGAGGATCGTGCATTGGGCCAACGACCGTATAATTACCTTGGACATGGGCTGGGCTCTTTTATTTTTCAATTGAGCTTTCGGCGAGCCCCGCCCCCCTCTGTTATTGTTGCTACATCCGACAAACAAATGGTCGAACACGACTAGAATTAGACTAGACTAGAAGTAGAAATTAGAATGCTGTTTTTTCTAACTGCAGAGCCTTGGCATTTTCAAAGCAACAGATTCAATTTATGAATACAACCTGTGAATATAGCGTTCTATCATGCTAAAACATTTTTATGGGAGGTAAAAAAAAGTCGGACTTGATACGGGTTTGGGCCTGATAATTCTGAAAACCTTTCGGACCGGGCCAAGCTCCAGCCCCTTGGGACACGGCCGGGCTCGGGCCCAGATAATAGGCCTGTCCAGGGCACTACCAGGGTAGGTCTGGGACTGTAGCACCAAAGGAAAAGCAAACATGTTGTTCCAGTGGAGTCTCAGACTCTGCTAGCTTTTCAAACAATTTAAGTAAATGGCGAAAAATAAAAGAAAATCACAAAAACTTTTTCACAAAAGCTTTTTCACAGAAAAGTGGATGGACTGTTTAGTTTATTAACTTATGTTATTGCTGTGGACTGTTATTTTGTAAAATAAATACATAAATACTGTTAAATTTAAGTTAAAAACCAAGTATTTAATTTTTGTTTTTTAACCCTCCCAGCCCTTTTGAAAGTCTCTCTCAAGGTTGGCAAGTAGGTTTAAACACATAATCACAGATTAAAAAGTGCTATAAAATATTTAATATTGCGAATAGAACAGTGTCAGTGCATTGATGGTACTGTAGGTCCCAACCATTAGAAAACAAGCAATTGTGCCTTCTATAGTCGCAAGTTTGCGGTAAAACCTAACTCCAACCCATGCTGATCGCCCACCCCACTCAGAGCATGAGAAAAACCGCCCTGTATGTTGTATTAACTTCTGATTCTGGCGAGCGCCATTATTGCCAGAAACAGAGTTCCCAAACAGTTATGAATGTCTGGTAAAAAACAAAACAAACAGGAGGTATAGTCTATGACTTCTAATAATTCTCTGCATTCGTGTATCATTTTAAATTTCAAATATGACCACTCTAACAATGCATTTGTTAGCACAGAAGCTATGTTCAGAGGAAGAACTGGGTTTAGTGGGTATTTGTAGTCAATCTATTGGTGGACATGAATTAGCCACATTATGTATATGAAAGGTTAATACAAATGAATGACTAAAAAAATAAATAGATAATATAAACAATGACTAAATAAATAAATAAATAAATAAATAGATAATATAAACAACTTGTGTGGGCATCATATTAACATGGTGTAGGGTGTGGAAGACTAGTTTAATCTGTGCATATTAATTTCAACTATTAATAGACACAGTCAGGTAAGTGGGCTTAAAGTTAATTTAGAACTGTGAGTGGACACACTCAGAAAGTCATAACAGGTTTGTGAAGTACTGGTCGCTGGTATGTACAACTCTTTGCTTTTAGTTACTATGGACTTTTAGTCACCGTGTCCGAGATCGTCCTTGAGCCCAAATATCCACTAAACCCTTCGTCTACTGCCCACAAGGGCCCTCTTTCCCTTCCCTTCATTATAAGAATTAGTTATTATCAGGCTGCCTTTATGGCTGCTGTGATAACAGAGACCGTTAAGCAATTAAAAGCTCAAAAATAAGGGCCTTATCATCTGCAAGGGAGAAGCCCCCTGAGTAAACATAACGCTAGCAGAGGTTCATAAAGTGCCACATAAGTGAAAATATTGAAAGTTTAATAAACCAGAAATGTCTCCCCCCACGTAATTTCTCTAGTGACAAACAGATAATTAGTTTTTGTTTTGGTGGGGTCTAGCCACATTTAAAGTGGCCATCCAATTTTTTCCGGGGGTGGGGGTCTGGGGAAGGCTATGACTGTCATGGCTAGATAGTAGGTATTAGGGCTGTCAAACGATTAAACTTTTTTTATCCAATTAATCACAGGGAAGCTGTGAATTAATGATGACTAATTAACATTCCTAAATATGACAAAAAACATTTTAGGTCAAATAAAGACAAATCCAGATGCCGTTGTTTTTAAATGAAATAAAGGAGAGATTGGTTTAATTTTTGTTTTGAACTCCACAATCACATTTGCACATAGCCATTTTAAACAATTAATATTTTAGCCAGTAGCTAAGGCAAACCAACTGGCTAACATTTTCTGTATGTAAAGCTGACTTTCTTTTTTTTCAGCGTTGGACAACCCTGATCATCCTCTCAATAGGACTATCCTATGACAACAGTGTGATTTTAGTCAGAGGCTTCAACATTTTTGCTGCAACAAAGACTGCTACTGTAGTGGAGGAAACATTGAGCTGTCTATAGAGTTACTGGTTCAGACTGGGATCACTCTGTTCATACTGGGAGAACCTGCCAGAGCTCCACTTACAGCTATTCAGAGAATGAGAAGATGTGGTGGAGAAAAGACTGTTACATTTCTTCTGTTCTTTATTATTTCCACACAGCTGCTGATACAGTTTTGGGTCATATAAATGTGAGGAGGGAGATGAATGTGTGTGTGGTATGATATGAAAAATAACATTCATCATCAATGTAAACATTAGGAATGAATGCTCTTGTTGTGAAGTAGCTGTGTCAGGAACTTACGCTAATCAGTTGGCGCTAATTTAAGTCCAAAAACATCACTTTAACTGAATAAATGGCATTTTACACAGCGGTAACTCCCTATGAAATATACTGAAGATATATAGTGAACCAAACTGCATAAATCAGCAGTAATATGAGACTTTTTTTACACTCTTGTTTTACTGCTGATCAGGGGCGTACAAACGATCTTGCTGGGCTCCCCTACCAAATACCATAGTGATACCAGTGGGCCCTGAATATATTTAGGTATGATATTTCCAATACCAGAATTTGCTCCACCTCCACTGGCTAGCATTTGAATAATAGTTTTCCTGTGCTCATCAATAAGAGTTGTTGGCCATAATCCTGGGTCCTCTGACGATCCCTCATCAGTATCCCCAAGTCTCTCATTCTCTTTTCTTTGCTCTTCAGCTCTGTCCTCCTGTTCCTGACTACCTTTATCACATTCTTCACCTTCGCTCTCATCCCTTATATGAACCTTATCTTACCTTATCTTCTATTTCTGCCTCTGCTACAACTGGAAATAAACACACCTTGTACAGTCTTACTGTACACATTTTAACCTTAAACCGTAATAACTAAGTGTTAAAACAGACAATGCTGCTAAAAACTAATCTGGTCTCACTGTCACTGCTTTCATCTGGCCCTAATGAGGGACCTGCTGCTGCAGGGTCTGAAACTGAAATATATGGCTTCAAATGGTTGGTAAAATATCCTTTAATATCACTATACCTTTTTTTAAAGTGAAGGGTAGGAACAAGTTAATTGATGATTATATTTGTCTGTTTACTATCTGTTGACTAAAGCATCACAGGGTCAAACTAACCACCATACTAGACATTCAGTCTTTGAATTACGTTTTAAAATATGTCATTTTCAATCATTAAGATGTGCATTAAACTGAGAACAATCCTGTACCTAATGTAAGAGCGTGTGTGAGCTAATTTTGCATAATAAGGTAAAATAGGCGCTAACGATTTGTGATTTCATGGGTGTTCGATTTTGACATCTGAGGCAAATATTCAGTGTTTTTATGTAATTTTTTTTACTTTGGGGAGAAGTACAGCAGAGCAGCTGCATTGAGCGGCAGTGTTGAGCTCCCAGAACCACCTGCCTCTGCCTCTTATTTACTCAGAAACTTGTTTACTCGCTATGTAGTGTGTGATACTATAAAGTATTGCTATATTATTCAAATAGAGAATGAATATAAATGTATGCTATTCTACCTGTAGTAGATATTTATGTTAAAACAATGTAGATGCTTGATAATGCATTTGGAGCTCACCTTTCTTTTCAAACAAACAAGTGAACAACTGCTTGTCCTTATTTACCTTTCTCTCTTTAATCTTTTTTTCTTTTCCTTTTTGAGCCCCTGGTTTTCCTTTCTTAAGGAAAATGAGTTTTCCACTGTCTTCCTAGTTCCGTCCTCATCTCCTCCAGCTCCCATCTCACCAACTGATTCACCAAAGCACCTGCGGGTCGTACCATTTACACTGATTCGAGAGGGGTGGTGGGGCCTTGCACAGCATGACAATGACTTTTTTATATACCAAACCGGTGCCTAACTACAAGTTAAAATTTGCACAGGAACTTTTTTATTTGTACATAGATGCCATACAAATGTTAGTGCATGTATATGTATGTATAAAGGTATGTATCCCCCCCACCACCACCACCACCTCGGGCCCTGGGTTCTGAGTACCCTTAACCCCCCCCCAGTCCGATGTCCCAGCTGCTGATTGATCTTGATATTTGGCTGATCAGATCCAAACTGTTTTACCTCAAGCTTCTCCTGCAGCTTTCCTGCCGCCCAAATCATCCTGTCTCTTGTACTAAAAAGGACCTACTGCGCATGTACAAATTATAACGAGAGTGTATGGGCAAAGATTTTTGCGCCCCAAGGCAGAAATTTGTCTTCAATCAGACAACGGCGATGAGCGTAACAACTAAACTCACCACAAACTATAAAATATTTATCTTGCACTTCTGAAAATAAACACACACATTTCTAAATATTTTTTAACTTCTAAAAAAAATTTTCTAGGTTTATTCAAGGTAACATTCAAGGTAATATGGCAAGTTGTGATTGGTGGGGCGGCGCCCTAGCACTCTATTGGCCAGCCAGCACTCCCAGCCACCCATTTTAAAAATTGCCATTGTCCATTAGCAGCCACTTCTGTTCTATACTTTGTGGACTATTTTTCCTCATATAAAACATTTTTAACTGTGGATAAAGTCTCGATCTACAATCTAAAGAACACAATCCAGCATTAAATTGCTTTGTTTCTTATTTGTAAGATTTTTCCTTGTTATTCTTGGGAGGGAGTTCTCTTTTAATATGGTTGGACTATTTTTGGGGGTTCCCGATGTCTTTTCTACTAGATTTATCTTGCCTTATGTCTTACACTTAACTTAACTCACTGCACTTGGTGCTTAAAAAATTTGGAATTCATTCATCTATCTGAAGTTGTAGAGGACCTCTTTAGGAACATCTGTTCCTAAATGAATAAGAGTTTATTGTGGTGACCTGCCTTTTTATTTTTGGATGTTTTCTCCTGTCAATTTTACAGTAGGCAAGGTATGGAAGTTTTCTTGTTGTATAGTTAGTCATAAGGTTATATAGACAGTGGATGTGCATCACATATTACCTAATGAGGCAATTTGTTGGCCCAGGTAAGGGTTTGTAAGCTCATTTTATTGCTATGAAGCTAATGCTCAGTGGTATGCTCATTTCAAGCCATATTCTATGGGTGTATGGGGTCTGAATTATTGACTTGAAAAATAGGATTTGTTAAATTTTTAACTTAATTCTTCCAAAGGTAAGTAAAATGTCCCATTGTTGCCTCAAAACCAGCACCATTAGCAAAGTTTTAGCATGGATGATTTGTGTATTGTCAGAAATGTTGATCTTTTTTCTTGCATCGAAACCAAAGGGTTGTAGGCCTCCATGGTTTGACTTATACTAGATAATTTCTGTCTACTGCTAATTTTAATAAGTACTGCCAGGCTTGCATAGATAGATCAATGCAATTTAGTATCCTTTAGAGCAGTGTTTCCCAACAAGGGGTATGTGATCACATTATAGGGTAAAGCTTTGAATATTTAACTTCCCAGATCATGGTGCCAGACACTCGACAATATTAACTGTGTGTGTGTGTATATATATATATATATATATATATATATATATATATATATATATATATATATATATATATATATATATATATATATATATATAAACTGCTTACAAAAATGAAAGAAACACTTTTTGTATTGGGCCTGGCATTAAATCAATTAAACCTGATGAGTTTCTGGTTGGTTAAGCAGCTGAGGGCATCGTTAATCACTTTCAGCTATATTGGTGTTCGTGGACTTAACAACAGGTGCACTACAGTGGTAATTAGAAAACCCTCAAAACAGGACTAGTTTACATGTGGAGGTCATTTCAAGTTTCTCCCTCTTGATCTTTTTCGGCTGGTTTTGGCTTGAGTAATTATCTCTACTGGCAGTATGAGACGATTCCTTAACCCTACAGAAGTTGGACAGGTTGTCCAACTTCTCCAGGATGGCACATCCACACGTGCTGCAGCAAGAAGGTTAAATTTGTCTCCCAGCACAATCTTCAGAACATGAAGGAGATTTCAGGAGACTGGTTGTTATTCTCGGAGAGCTGGAGAGGGCCGTAGAAGGTCCTCAACCCATCAGCAGGACCGATACCTGCTCCTATGTGCAAGGTGGAACAGGCTGAGCACTGCTTGTGCCCTACAGAATGACCTCCAGAGGGCCACTGGTGTGAATGTCTCTACCCAAACAATCCGGAACAGACTTCATGAAGATGGCCTGAGGGCCCGACTACCTTTAATGGGCCCTATGCTCACTGCCCAGCACCGTGGAGCTCGACTGGAATTTGCTCAAGAACACCAGAATTGGCAAGTCCGCCACTGGCGCCCGGTACTTTTTACAGATGAGAGCAGGTTCACCCTGAGCAACTGTGATAGACGTGAAAGAGTCTTGAAAGGACAAGGAGAACATTATGCTGCCTGTAACGTCGTTCAACATGACAGGTTTGGTGGTGGGTCAATGATGGTCTGGGTAGGCATATCCATGGAGGGACATACAGACCTCTACTGCATAGGAAATGGTACTCTGACTGCCATAAGGTATCGAGATGAAATCCTTGAACCCATTGTCAGACCCTACGCTGGTGTAGTAGGCCCCGGTTTCCTCCTAATGCACGACAATGCCCGGCCTCATGTGGCAAGAGTATGCAGGGAGTACCTGGAGGATGAAGAAATTGAAACAATTGAATGGCCTTCACAATCCCCTGACTTAAACCCAATACAAGAATCAGGGCACCTTGAGGAAAAAGTAGTGGAACAAGGCGGAAATGCACGAGATGCGAGAACAAGGCTCTGTTGGAATGCTACTCAAGTAACCCTAGTCAGAGGGGTTACACAAAAAGAATGTAGGCTGAATATTTACCTCGAAAGCCCAAGTCACAATAGACGGCAAAACAACTAGCAGCCCAGTGTGCCAACATCCTCAACCGGCAACTGCTATCACAACTTGGAATTGACGAGATACAAAACAAATGGTACAGCAAGGAGATGTCAGGACTCCAGGTCAGAGGGGAGATTATACTAGCTTCCCAACCAGAGATGGGGAATGGAACCCCAATGAGTGAAACAATAGCGCTTAGCATGGAAGCAGCTGACCTGACAGGTAAGATAATGGGGAGAATGAGCGCAAGACAACCCCAACGCCAATTACAACGGCTAAGTGAAGTACCCTCGGAAAGTCTCCTGGAAACTGTGAATGCAGCATTGAGAGCGATCCCTACCACAACAATCAGTAAAACCAATGAGCTGATATACACTTCAGCAGCAGTGATCCTAGAGATGCTTGGCAACAAGAGCAACCATGGGAGCCATGAGAAACAATACCCACCATGGAAAAGATGGTTGGAGGCTAACATCAAGGTAGCTCCGAGAGAAGTGAGCCAACTGACAGAGGCCCAGAAAGGTGCAATGAAACGACCAATACCAAAGAGGTCAGCCAGATGTCTATAACTGAAGCACTCGAAACTGCCAAACAAAGACTCCAAGCCTTAGCGAGCCACCTAAAGAGGTACACAAAAGAGAATGAAGCAGACAAATACACAGGCTGTTTGCAAGCCAACCTGCAAATGTGTATGCTCAGTGGTAGGGCAATAGTAGCAGAGTAGACCAACCAAGGCTGGAAACTTAAGGCCACTGGAACGGCATATGGGGAAAAAATGCAACACATAACAGCAGTGCTCAATGGCTGGTGTCTCTGAGAGAGGACCACAGCAACCTCCCTGAACAGAATTCAGTTACCGTCACAGTGGCAGACATCCAAGAAAGAGTCCACGTTCCATGTTCTGTCGTCTGATTGCTCATTGGAGCCTCTTTGCATCACACTCTCCAAATGCAATAAGCATTGCAGGTATGCCTGTCAGCGTGGTCTCTGTCCCTTTTAATCTGGAATGTTACAATCTCTGAAAAAATAGTCAATTATTGGAAGAAATTGATGTACTTGTTTTAAGTGCTGTGAACCTGCTTCAGGTTCGTTTTTTCCCCAGGATGGCGTTATTTGCAACCTTTAATATCTTTAAAAAGTCTGTCATGCAACGTTAGTTTGCACTTCTATCTGTTGACATTCATAAACTTTGTACAGCACTTTGGTCAACATTTTTGTAATAAAATGTGCAATATACTGTAGGTAAACTGAACGTGAACCCCAAGCTTTTATCACCCTTTAAATCAGAACACAAGGTGAGACGTCGCCACCGTCAAGATTAGCAGTCAAGGCTAATCTTAAGTGGTTATTTTTGTCTGAATTGAGTGATATTCCCGAGCAAGGGCTCTGATGTCATGCTAATTATTTGTTTTAAAATGTATTCAGTTAGGTTCACCTCAGTGCGCAGTATATTTTTAGTCATTATTTCAACCATATACTCCTATTTTAATATGATAGTTGGCTTCACCATCCTTTGTTAGTCCAGTCAGTGGCTTTATATACAGTCTAATACAGTGTCATGTGGAATTCTGGTGATTGAATAAATTATTGAGAAAAATTCTTGTATTTGTATTTTATTCTTTAATTTAAGTCAATCATGTGGCCGCATTATTGCTTTTAAATACAACCTCAACCATTTTTTATTTTTTATTGGATCTCAGGTAACAATTGACTCAACGAGTGCACCCCATTTCTAAGTATTTGCTCTCTAAAGAGTCCTGTATTTTGTTTCCCAAAAACTGTTCCATTCTTAAGTTATTTCTTCCAGCTTCATGTTATTATTATAAAATAAAGTCCTTGTTAGTTCTCAGTTAGACAGTACTGCAGTTTCTGTGTTTTTATCAGTGGGAGGTTGCTTTGTTTAAGGAATTCATCTTTTCTTTGAATTGTTTTATTAATCCCCTGTAGATTCATAAGTACCTATATTGTATACAAACACCTTCTAAAACCATATAACGTTATTAATATACAGTTACCCTTTCATTTTATACAACTTAGGCAGAAATCTTAAGTTCCACCTACCCTCTTGTCATCATAGTATTGTTTTTAAAAGCCCTTTAGAGTGCATATTCAGAGGCTAATTTCATCTTAAAGTAGCCCTTAGAGGCTATGTTGTTTTTGTTTGTTAAATTGAATGCCCCAACACCTTAGATTCCCTAGTTATTGTCCCTGAAAGCCAGACCAACATCTTCTCATATACCTCAGGCAGATATTACAATCAACTGTCATGCAATCAGCTTTTCTTAAAAAAAATAACTTTTCAGTTAGTATAAGCATTAATATCACACATCAAATTCAACATGATTCATCCAATATCTCCAGCCCTGTTGGAAGCAATTCGTTGACATTCCTGACACATAAACACATAGATATAACACAGATGGTCAAATAAAAACCACACCTACGCCATTCAGCATTTAATGGCTGCATCCGAATACGTCGACAACGTAGCAGACGAAAAGCAGTGTGCGAGCGATGTATTAGATCCGAATCTCCAGTATGGATCTGACTAGTAGGCATAAAGTTCCTGGATGTGTAATACTGCCACAGTAAGCAGCCGGTGGATGCTACGCTATCCCACAAAGCAGTGGAAGCCCCGAAATCATAGAAGAGCGACCTAGTTAAAATTGGCTACAAATGAATTATCAACCATTGACACTGCTGCAATTTCGGCGTATAAATGTACATGTAGCGATGCAAAATGGTGGAGCAATTTGTCTGATTTTTATTTATTTATTTTATTAACTTTATTACTATACATCTGATTTCATGCTTGTTTGCTACGCAGTATTTACTACATCAACGGGCGAGTAGTATTTGCTACGCAGCATGTAGTACATACTAATTCGGATGCAGGGAATGTCCTCGACCCTTTCTGTATTTAGCTGTAATTGTTTCCATTAAGTTGCACTTTGAGATTTCACTCTGAAATAACATATTTAGTTTGTACTTATAAAAGTATTGGAGTTTGTTTTCAGGTTGGGTTTCTTTTTTGCATTATTTTATTTTTTGCAATAAAAAAAATATATTTTACAAGACTGGATGAATAATCGTGATTAATAATCATGATTACAATATTGATCAAAATAATCATGATTATTATTTTGGTCATAATTGTGCAGCCCTACCGTGCATGTGTATGAAACTGATGCTCTAAGAATTCCGAAAGCTTGAGCATAACTTTACCCCCCTTAAATTAACATTTGAATGCCTAATCAAAGCAACTTCAACCCCCAAAAAATGTAAATATCTGTCTGTCCCTAATCTATGGTGATGAAAGTTACCCCCATCATAGAGATGTCTCCTGGACAGCTATCTGGGATCCAGACACAGCACGGTGCCCTCAGATAAGCAGACTGGTTGTGTCCATCTGCTCTCTGGACATCGCACACCGTCCCTTTATTTCCAGATTCAGGTATTTTCCCCCTCCTTTCTGTTTTCTCAATACTGTCCAGTTCTGGATGGAGGAGAGATGTCAACTCCTCTTCAAAACTCCTTTGTGGTCAGAGCGATGAAAAGGAGAAAAAAAACAATGAAAATAAACAAAACACACCATGCTGCCGGCTGTAAGTCGGGTCTTCCGCTTCAGGCTCAGGTCCATGCCAAAGAGAATCCATCTCTTTGCACTCAGTCTGCTTGTTGAAGGCCACGTTGGGCACCAACTTAAATGGTAGAATTCAACAGAGATATAGATAAGAATAAGGATGATTCAGTCTCTGTTGGAGTTTTAACATATTAACTTCAATGGTACAGAGCAAACCGTACCCCCTTCTAACATAGTGTCTATTGGTCTCTCCGGTCTGCTGCTGCCTGTGTGAGTGTATGTTATATCAGCTCCAGCTTAGACAAAATAAGATAACGGTTATTTCCTTCAACTACATCAGTGTAGGAAAAATGTCCATGTCTCTGCAGCATTCTGGAATATTCCCCTACTGCACTTACTAATAATTATTAATCACTTAAAAAAACTAAACTTGAAATAATTCTTCTACTACACTGTACAACATCAACAGGACTCTTAGAGCGTTCATTGCGAACTCGAGGAGGTTGTTAACAACCACCCTTAAGGCCGATGGTAAGCCACTTGAAATGTGCCATATACAAAGGTGATACTCTATCCACACTGCTGTTCTGCATAGGTCTAAACCTCCTAAACCAAATAATCAACAAGATTGGCTATGGATAATGCCTCAAGAATAGGCAGGGTTTTTCCTGCGTTCAAATTTTCGTGGCGGCCGCCTCCAGCAAATCTGCTTGCCGCCCCAGCCTGACATCGCTCTGCCGCCAGCTATATGGATGTTATTTTAACTGCAGTTGCAGTGTTGCATCACTATGGGGCACTATCTTAGCAGCTAGTTGGTGCTATCGTTGTTCTGTTTTCCCCCGGCTCTTCAACCAGGTAAATGTTTTGTTTTTAGCATCCAAGCATGTCGTGTTTATTTTTTAAAACATCCTCCGTCTCAGAGTAACATTAATGGATTTTAGCGATACAGATATGACCTGGGAAAATCAGCCACTACTTTAAAACAACCTTGTGATGAGAGTCAGGAATCCAGGTTAATCAGCGCAGACAAATTATTGTAAAAAGCAGTTCAAATGTAACCATGGCTGTGAGAGACTGGCGAGGGTCAGAATGCAGGACACTTTTTATGAGCGCCGTAAAGTGATTGCGAGCGATCCGTGTCATTTACGAAACTAAAGGCAATTTTTCTAAATAAAGCACTGCAGATTACAAATGCGATCACATTTATGGATCTAAACATATTATAGAGATAATATAGAGAGCTTTGCTCCTGTCTAATTCACTGGGAAACGGAAAGAGAAAATATATTTATTAAATGTGAAGAGTAGAAAAACAAATGTGTGTATTTCAACAGTAAATACTCATCTCTACAACCGCGCACATTGTCATGTTTTCTCTCTGCGCAGAGGCTACTTTCAGGATTTCTACAGACTCCTTTCTGCTCCAAAAACGTTCTACTATGTTGCAGGTACCGTTTAAAGATGAAAATATATATAATCTAAATATCATGGGTCTAGTGGAAGTTTTTTTTTTTTTTTTTTTTTTACTGTGGGGGTGAAAAATATTAATATTATATTTTTGGTTAACTCCCACTTTCTGAAAATCTCTCCAACTTTGCGCTGAATGCAGATTATTCTCACTATCTCAGCATCCAGCGCTCACAGAGAGAGATTTGATTGGTTTGCCTGAATCAGCAGATTAGCCACATGTACCTGTTCTATTGCAGGACTCTGAACTGTAAATTAAAGTTGAAGTTTCTCTGCACAGAACGGATGAAAACAACAAAGGTTGCAAAGGTAACGTGTTTTATTGTTGCACATATTCTTCTGGGGCAGATAAATATAAATTTGCCATCTTTGTGCTTTATGTGGATTTTTAATGTCTGCCATTTGAGAGACAACACGTAATCCTTTGGCTTTCAACTGTTATTAATTGAATAAAGATGCGTTTTTCAACACCTGTTTATACCGTCAGTGCTTATTGTGATGAAACGTGGAACAAAATAATAGGCTATGAATAGTTAATAATTAAAGTTAATGATAATAGTTCATGTCTGGCTGCCAGATGTGTGGATAAATGCCTACAACTTAATGCACTTTCAGTTTAAAGTTGGCTCCTTATTTTTGTATGTATATTGTTTTAATAAAAGAATTCTTTAACATAACATTTTCTTATTAGAACGCTTAACAAAAAATATGTTGCCTTTATAAAAAGTAAGTCAGTTGAATGCACAGAATTCATGCATGTGTTGGCGAATGGTCAGGATGGTACCAAGTCTGCCTTAGTTTGAGCCAGGAAAAACCCTGAGAATAGGGCTGCGATCATCCACCTCCTCTTCATGGATGACATCAAGCGGTATGCTAAGAGTGAATGGGACATAGATTCACTGATCCACACCACCAAGATCTACAGCAACGACAAAGGGATGTCATTTCAGCTTAACAAATGTAGTAGGATGGTCAAAAAGCGAGCCAAGGTAGTCCACGTTGAAGGGGTCTCACTCCCAGAGGGAACAATAGCAGACATTGAGGACAATTACAAGTACCTGGGAATACCACAGGAAAATTGCAACCTCAAAGAGGGAAGCAGCAACAACCAAATACATCCAAAAAGTGAGGCAGGTCCTAAGGAGCCAGTCAATGTAAAGAGCAAGTCCAAGGGAATAGACCACTATGCCCTGCTAGTGATCCAATACCCTGTGGGAAAAATAAGGTGGCCATGTTCTCGAAGGTTCCTCAACATGCATGCCGGGTTTCATCCCAAATCCAGCACCCTGAGACTGTATGCACACTATAAGGAAGAAGGCAGAGGACTGATGAGCCTGAGAGCAACTATTCAGGATGAAATATCGAAGCTCCATGAATACATCAAGGACAAGGCTTCAATGGATGAAATACTCAGTGAATGCCTGTGACAATTGCTAGAGAGGGCTGGCCTACAGGACACCACAGAGGCACTCATCCTGGCAGCACAGGAGCAGGCTCTGAGCACCAGAGCGATAGAGGCTCAGATCTACCACACCAGACAAGACCCAAGGAGTAGGCTGTGCAAAGAAGCACCTGAGACAATCCAGCAAATAACAGTAGAAAGATTTGTGTGGAGTGTGGGCTGGAAACCCCAAGGTCAAAGTGAGAAACACCTCCAAAGGTGGTGGAGAATGACCGAGCAAAGATCCTGTGGGACTTCAAGATTCAGACAGACAGGAAGGTAATGGCGAACCAACCGGACATTGTGGTGGTTAATAAAGAGCAAATGAAAGCTGTTGTGGTGGATGTGGCAATATCAAGTTTTAGTTTAATTACAAATACATTTTTGCATGATAATCAATTTTTTGCATTTTCACCTGTAGAATCAATGGATTATTCCAAAAGCTCTAACTGTCATTTATTTTTAAACTAATATTTTATCTTTGTAACTGCAGGGTATTCATTATCTCCATGAAGCAGTAACAGCACAACCCATAAAGCCATCAGTCCATCAGGTTTCCATCCCTACTTGCGTTGTGTTAGGACTGTAGGCTAAAAAGGAGAAAATGTTTCTCACCATCAAACCCACCATTCACCTGAAAAAACTGTTAGAGACTAATTGTATGTACATGATTTGTCTCTGTTGCCAGCAATACCAACAGTCATCAGTCTGGCAGAAGGTTTCTGAAGCCCCGGTTACCAGTTATTGCTTAAGTGTGAACAAATTATACAAAAAAAGAGAAGGTAAAACAAATCTGCGTAATGTCATACAACAAAACTACATGAACAGAAAGCCATGTGTGTGCGTGTGTGTGTGTGTGTGTGTATGTGTGTGTGTGTGTGTTTCTCTCTCTCCCTCTGAGTAATAAGTTGTTAGGGTTTATCAGGAAAATGTCACAAAATCTTATTTCATTAATAACACTGAAATATGTGAATTATCATTATTATTACATACAAAACAATTGTGCATCTGCATTTACTTATAGTTTGTGCAAAATGCAACAAAAAAACAAAAACAAAAAAAAACAGCGAAATAAACTAAAAGGACAGAAGTCCAGAAACATTTTGAATCCTTTTTTTTTTTTTGCTCTTTGGATAGGAATGGACTGGTGATTGTAGCAACAAAGATCTTCTTCCTCTGGAACGGATCGCTAGAATTAAAGTGTCAGTAAGCTGTGATTTCAAATTCAAAGGAGACATCCTCAGCCCTCCATGTTACCTGGGTGACAGTGGCTTAAGATCTCTCTTCGCCGGGAAGCTGTCGACGGGCGGGGTCCGGGTCTGGATCTGGGTCTGGTTCTGGTTCTCTCTTCAGCTCCGGTCCAGCTCTGCCTCAGCTGGAGGACAATCCGAGGTAAATCCAAAACACGACTGGCCACAAAAGCGCCTGTGTGATCACGCAAGGATGTGCATTCTGCTAGCAGTCCATGTGTCTCCCGTCTCTGTCCGAAGCTGTAGTCGGCTCTGAGTTGGGCTGGGCCGGGCCGGGCCGAGCCGAGCCGGGCCGTCAGAGCTAGAGCGCTTCAGAACCCGACAGGATAAAACGGAGGAACACGCCCAGAATACGCCCCGCCAGCCATCCACGTCCACCATGCCGCCTCCTACAGTAATACAAAGAGACAGTGGGGACCAGTGGGGAGGGGGAGTAACTCTCTACATTTCTATGGGTTCCAACAAAACTTAACCTTCTTTTCCAACATTATACAACAAGTTTAATTATTTGATTATTTATTTAATGATTTAATTACCTCTAGCCTTGTAAGGCTATTTTGTACATAGGGCAATAAAAGAGAGGTGTGCCAATAGGCCTAGATAATAAGAGGCAAAGTATAGATAGGATAAAACAGTAAGCATGCAATTAAGATTTGTTTTAACTAATTCTTTTCTAAACTAAATTAAATGTCTATTCGCCTTTTAACAACACCAAAGCAAATCATCCCGTGTGTTTTGAGGGAATCAGTTTTCAGTAACCCTGACATGGTTTCTAAGACTTAATCAGCAGCAAGAACAGACAGTAGGCGTGTGTTGAACTTTCTCAACGTAAAAGGTTTATTTTGCCAAGAAACGGGTTGTCTCGTTGTCTGGAATTCCAAAGGGAGAACCTACTAGGAGAACAAGGCGGTGAGTACAGCGATCTTCGAATCTCAAGAGAAGTTTCTTACTCTGAAACACAGGTAGTAATTTAGCCATGAAGCAAGAAACAAGTGCTCTCTAAAAAATACTGGTTTGTGTTTTCAACCCAACCACTGGGTTAAAGCTGTTGGGTAGTGTCTCTGGGCAATTTTAACTATTACCAAGTAGTTTAACCCCACCCAGCTATTGGGTTGGTAGCAGGGTCAGTGGCTGTTACCAGACCAGACTACAGGTACCACAACCATGGGTAAACATAACCTAGCTGGTGGGTCTTTAGGCAGAGAGCAGATTCCTTCTGAAGCCGTTAAGAAGTTTCTGGAAGAGCAGCGGATGGCGGTTGATTCAGACGACAGGAGCAGCATATTTATCTAACAATTGGCTATGTGCACAATATGGCGGCCTAGAAATGCCTAAAAATGGGGCTGTTCCTGTTCCTTTTGAGTAGAACAACTACGAATAGCCTGAGCTAAGACCTGGTGTGTTGGAACGTAGGCCACGACCGGAGGAGAGCCTTGCTGCTGCAGGTCCAACTGAGGACTCTTCGGGGTCGGAGATGGAGGTGGTGGCTCCCGACCACGATTATTGTCTTTCACCGGCAACTGGGGTAATGGCCAACGAGCTGCAAATGTAAAAGGAGTCCCTTAGAAGACAGCTTGAGCTGGCGCAGGTTCAAATAGAGAGACTGCAGCTGTGAGCGCGTTTCTGTCTGGAGCGCTTTGCTGGCTCAGATGACCAGATTCGCCATTATACCAGCCGATGCGGATATTGTAAGTCAATTAAATGGCAGTTATTAGTGGTTATCACTCTCATTAAATGCAGTCAGACTGTGCCCTCTCTACCTACTGGTAGGTTATCTACCATTCTTATCGCTGAGATTAACCAACTTTCTGCACGTGTCAGAAATTCTTTGTCAGAGTAGCATATCGTAACTGGAGTTATCTAACCACTTTTAACCAACCCACAAGTTTTATGTCCTAACCTTAAGGTCACAGAAAGACAAAAATACTTTTTTCTAAAAATGCCTAAATCTAATTAAGAGAGGTTTTAAACACCAAACGGAATAGTATGTTTCAGTAGGTAGGGAGGGCACAGTCTGACGGCATTTAATGGGAGTGATAACATCCGAAACGGACTATTATACCAGGTAAGTTTGTATTATAATCAGTGTTGGGATTCTTACATTAAAAAGGTAATTAATTATGGTACAAATTACCTTTGCAAAAAATAATTTAGTTAGTAACTCAGTTACCACACCATACATTTAATTAGTTACTCAGCAAATTATCTGTGACATTTTTTCTATGTTTTATGAGGCAGTTATGTTTTATAACATCTATAATATCAAGTATTTTTATAACTAAATGACCAGACGAAAAAAACACAATACAGTATTTTAGAACATTTGGTATTTGAATTCACATCAATAAGATTGAAGCCGTATGCAGAAATATAAAAATATACAAAAAATATCGGACATACATTATCACACACTTTTCAATTAAGTGCAAAACTAAGACAGATAAATGTGAGTAAAATGAAATAAAAAATCTGTCCATTAAGTTTAATCAATCTCTGTATCTCTAATATTGCACAGTAAACGGCACCATCCACAGATGTATCTATTTTAAAAAAGCTACAAAAAGTGACAAACGTGCTTAAAAGGCAACAGAAAAGTGACAAATAAGGAGGCAAAAACACTATTAAAAAAAACAACAAAGCAAAAAAATTGACAAACCACGACAAAAAGCAACTAGAAAAATATGAAAACGCTTCAAAAATGTAACCAAAAAGCAATGACAACATGACAATAAAGTTATCATCACTTTTGCAAGTCTTAGCAGAGGCTAACCAAAGAGGACTGTCTACTCATGTTTAGTCTTAATTCTGTCTAAATATTTATTATTATTTTTACAGATTTGCCTCATACAGACATTTCCAATATTTTTGGAAGATGATTGAGTCTGCATCCAAGACCAAGATGATCCGGGTCACCAACACCAAGGCCTCTGCCGCTGACTCGGAAAGGTTTCACACATCCACAGTATGATTCTTTTTTTTTACTAAATAAGTGTATGACGGTCTAATTTAACAGACTGGCTAGCCCTATCTTAGTGTATACATTATTTATTCCAGTAAAGTTGCTGTTACTTTCTCATTTACACCTACTAGCCAACTGCAGGAGGATGTCTTAAATATTTATACATATTTCGGTTTCTGTGTTTGACACGTAAATATAAAACAGTGTCCATAACAGAGCTGATAAGTTATGATGGCAGATTCTTTTTTTCTTTTTATGTGAAATTTTAAACTATGGAATTTGTAAACAGTGGCTTTTCTTTTACAGAAACATTCTCCTATTGATGAGCTGCTCCTGTTACTGATGTATTTGTCACTGGGCCTGTCTCTTCAGGATCTAGCCGAAAGCTTTGACATTCATCGGACAACGGTAAGCACGATCATTACCACGAGGGCCAACTTCCTGTACCATCTGTTTGGAAGCCAACGCCTTTGGTTGCCACGTAAGGTTGTGCATGCTGGCCTTCCACTTGAGTTTGCTGCATTCCCTGACACAAAAGTAGTACTTGATTGTACGGAGATCTACTGCCAGACGCCATCGGATCTTCTGCTGCAGAGTGAAGTGTTTTCAAAATTCAAGTCCCACTCTACACTCAGGACCATGATGGGTATGGCACCCCACGGAGCAATCACATTCAGGCATTGTCAAAGCGCTAAAGCCAGATATGGCCATAATGGTTGACAAGAGATTTCTAATTAACAATTTGGTTCCCTGATAAGTTTACCGACCTGCCTTCCTTTCAGGGAAAAAGTAGATGATCCCTGATGATGTTCTGCGTACTCAGTCAATTGCACACCTGAGGGTCCATTTGGAGCGCTTCATCAGGAGAGTGAAAGAGAACAAACTGTTTGACAAAGTTATCCCAATGCCTTTGTGTGGGATCATTGATAAACTGTTCAATGTAGCCCGTTACCTGGTAAATTGCCAGAATGGTCCACTCGTTAAAGCATGGGCTACTTAATCTTTCCAAAGCCCTTAATAAAATGTAAATACCTGAGTTTGATGTTTTTAATGACATCGTGTAAATATGTTATGAAACTGTTAAATGTTGGCGTTTGTTTACTCAACTAGTGCCTGCTACAGGTAGTAATTTTGTATTTGGATTTTTCCAAATCAAACATGTTTGACAAATCAAACAGAAACCAACTTCAGCCTGGTGTCAAACACTGTCTTATCAGCAATTCTGTCAGCAAAGGCATGGCCAGTCATTCAGATACTCATTTAGGTTAGATTGTTTCATTGTGGCATGGTATACCAGGAGTCTTCAACTTTTTATTACGACCTGGTTTTGTTATGTAACATGGAGCTTCTTATGTTTGAAACATTTATGTAGCTGTAACTTGAAGATCACCCTGGAGAGGTAGTAGCCAATATGATATTTAACATTATTTCAGATCGTGAATACTATTTTATCCTAACACTTTACTTTTATTTAACTAAATATTAGATTGTGTTCCAATGATTAATGCAAAAAATTCCTCTAAAATGTGAATGTGTAGAACTATAAAAAGTTACTAATGAGTTACCAAGAATGTGCTGGAGAGCTACTTTTATTGATCCATGCGTTACAATAGTGACATTTGCTCTGAATTACCTTCATTTGCATAACTCTGTTTTGTTCAATACTTTTACTAACTTTGCAAGTAAAATACTTCAAACTACTGTTTCTTTCATTCTTGTTCAATGAATTTATTAATTGTGGAAAAGAATTTACAAACAATTTAATTGAAAGATTTGTACAACACAAATCCATGAAATATGCACATACATTAATTGAAATTATGTACAATATGGATAAAACAGCCTCAAAAAGCTATTCAGATATTTGTTTTCATTATAACTATGTACATCACATGGGCCATCAGTACCTGTTTTGAGATATTTACATTAGATATCTACACACCTTGCAGGTACACATTGAAGTAAAAGTGGTCCACCTTTTCCCTAACAAACTTAAACACGCCATGGTCTCTATGAATGCGTTGGATGAGCTAAACTAGGAAGGGATATGAAGAGGTAGAGTAGCTAGGTAGAGATAGGTTAATGTAAGCCAGGTAGAAAGTGTTAGTAGCTAGGTCTCCTAGTAGCTAGGAGACAGGTTAATGTTAGTAGCTATGCTGCTTTAGGCTAGGCTATTGGAGGACATTATTAGAGTCTGTTCCTACTTTCTCTCCTACTTCTCCCCAACTGCATGATGAGCTGTCAATTCAAGCGCTAACCAGTTTTCTCTTAGTCTCTTCCTACAGTAGGTGCTCCTGACCCGCCCTGCTTGACGACCCTGACTAAGATGGCATTCCAGTGACGGAAAGTTCTCCACGTCCTGCTACAAACTTCTGCTTCAGTTCTGTTGCTCTTTCTGTGTCTCTGTTATGTATTCTCCAAACCACAGACGGTCTCGGCAGATGACCGCTTGTGCTGAGCCTGGTTCTGCCGGAGGTTTCTTCCTGTTAAAAGGGAGTTTTTCCTTTCCACTGTCGCTTCATGCTTGCTCAGTGTGAGGGGTTGCTGAGAATTACACGACGCAATCTTCTGTGGTTCTCTAATTTCTACATTAAACATTGTATCGTAATAACTCTTCTTGTAAAGTGCCTTGAGATGACATCTGTTGTGAAACGGCGCTATAAAAATAAACTGAATTGAATTGAATTGAATGAGAAGGTCATCCTCGGTATAAACCACAAAGTCGCACCATCTCATTCCTGTGATCAGGAGCTGCCCTTGCACCTGCCAGTAGTAGCGGTTTTACATGGTTATACTCAATTTTTTTATTACCTTATTCGCTCTTGTCCCATGAAAAGTTATAAAATGTTTGCATGAATATAAAGGGTTTATTTCATTCCCTGGCCTACTGTATATATCTCGGGTTCACCTAAGATGTACACTTACCACGGTCCTTGATTTGTGTCAGCTTTGTTCTGTCTCTGTTCAGCTAGGTTCAGGTGGCACAGCTGACAAATTCAGAGCACAGTAGTGTGCGTTCTGGTATAACAGAGCAACACTGTGATTGCACAACACAGTACCAACTGCAAAGGAGCACTCAACCTCCGCTATCTCAACAGGGCAGCAGTCTTCAAACATAATCTAAACATAAAACAAACTGTCACAAAAACAGCATAATTATTACTATTGTCAGTCAGCAACTAGAGAATGAGACTGTGGGAGCTGGCAAGTAAAATATAACCAAAAAACATTTAAAATATATTTAAAGTTGCAAATGCTTATTTTGTCATGTAATAGCCTAAGTCTATAATTTCCTAGTAACTGCCCCATATTGCTCATTTTCACATTAAGTTGGGAACACAATACAGGAGGTCAGAGTCTAGTGCTTTGGCTTTACACTACTATTTACATCAATGTTTATTTATTGAAATTATGTGCAAAAACACAAATAAATGACTTGTTTCCATTTTACAGAGGGTGTAATTTTATTAGCACAATCATCCACATCATACATACAGAAACAGATAGTTATTATAGTGAGAAGGCATTGATATTTTTATTGTACAAAATGTGTGTATTTGCATAATGGTGTAATTACAACTCACTAAACCAAGGTAAAAAATTAAATAAAAAATAGTATCTGGGAGTTGGATCCAAGGGGAATTTAGAGTAAGCATCTGTATAGTGCTGTGTTGTGATACATTTGAGTCTAATGCACACTGATGTAACACCACCCAGAACCTGTACTGCTTTCCGAGCTTTAGACAGAACAAATGATAACCACGAAAAGTCTTAAGCAGACCGAACTAGCCCGTGAACTGGCCGTTGCATTAACAAAGTGAAAGAATTCGACCTTAAAGTAGAACAAGGAACTGAAGCCATTGGGGTTCTCATGAAAGCCAATGACGGCATTAATGTATATCCTATCATTTAATTAAATCTGAAACCAGACACACTAAAAATTACATCGCCCAAGAGCTAATAAATATTTTACAGTCAGCATTACGTTTAGCTGATAATTATTTCCCAAAATGCTAACATAAATGCGTGAAATTCAGCATAAAGTTAGATGGAGCGTACGTTTACCTGCCGCATTAGACGTATAGTCTTCATAAATATATCGCAACATGCTACATTTAATCAACCCTGTCAAGTAATAGAAAGAAACGCTAACTATACATAAGTTTAACATTAGTGACACAAGAACCCTTAAACATAGTCTGACTGGCATGGAACAACAGATGTGTTGTTGTTTCACCCTACTCAGAGTTCATGGGGCTTATCATGCTTTCGCATTGATCTGTAACAGACCGCCATGATGCTCACCCTGCCTGATGAGTCTTTGTTAGAAACTGTGGAGAATTGAGACTATAAGACAAGAGAAACGGTAAAGCTTGAGGTTACTTTGTAAGATAAACTGACTAAAGAAAGACGATTAAAAATAGTTCTGGGAAGTCAATAGGAGCTAAAGCTAGTTAGCCTGACAGTGAAGGGTAGGTCTTTTGTTATACTTACCTTCATAGTTGTTAATGTAATTGGAAACAAAAAGGTTGAAGCCCTTCTCCTTCTTGCAACGGGGAGCCAATTGATAAAGCCCGAATTAAACAACGGACGTCGTTAATCGACACTTTAGGGAAGTCTTGAAGACAGCGGGTGG
Source organism: Apricaphanius iberus (assembly GCA_028564705.1). Lineage (NCBI taxonomy): Eukaryota > Metazoa > Chordata > Actinopteri > Cyprinodontiformes > Aphaniidae > Apricaphanius > Apricaphanius iberus. The sequence goes on from JAPXFQ010001268.1 coordinate 107,914, forward strand.
AAAACTGCACCATTGTTTTCAGCCGGCTCAGAACGTAGCCAGAAGTGCGAGCAATCACACCGTAGAATACGGAAGTAAATTAACGGTTCCCAGTGCAACAAGCCAATATAAGTCATTTTTGTTTTAGTAATTTGATTTAAAAAACCATTGTACAGTTTAACTTTATGAATTTTGACCCCTTCCTTACTGCTAGCTAAGTTTTAAACAATATAAGATTTGAGCTGACAGTGACTAAGCTAGTTAATGGTGAAAGATTAGGAAAAAAAATATTGGAAAGTCAGGCGTTTGTTTTTTTTTACTTTATAGAAGGGAAGTCATATTTTGGATTAAAATGACTCATTTGGGTACTGATCACAGAACTCAATGTGTTGATCTTACATTTTCAGACCGGTTTTTTTGTGTGTCTCACTGTGGAGGAATGAAAGGACGACACAGCTAGATTCGATCAGCTCGTTTAATCAATTCCAACTGAGCCACAGAACAACGGTAAGAGAGAGCAGTTGCAACATTCGCGCCACAACCAGCTTGAACATTTTTGAATGAAAACATAAACATTTTTAAATGCAAACATCCCGTTGTTTGGGTGTGAGTGGAGTCCCCTGGTGGTCTGCCACTGTACGTTCCCACTCTAGGGTAATTTGACTGAAATGTCTTCATCGGGGTAAATCTTGGCTCCGTGTCTCATTCAGTAGGCAGCACATCCCGACTCTCTCGGCAGTGAGCGGAGGAAATGCTCAGTTACGAAGCAGCAGGGATGGTTGCTATATGACTGTTTGCTATGTTTTCATAAAATGCTTTGCCAGTAACTCTTTTTTTATTTTACACAGCTAATTGTTTTGGCAATGTCTGCTCATTTCGACCTGAAATACAGCGAGGCTGCAGCTCATTTAATGGACGATCCTATCGCTTCCACCCCGGTGAAGTGGAGACTCGCATACCGTTAAGGTAGATAAAATCAATGTGAAGTAACAATAGTGGAAATGCTGCTAATATGTGTTTTCCATAGAAAGCCAGTAAAACTGTAGTCCCAATCATGGGCACCGTCAGGGGAGGGGAAGGTTAGGACAATTGTGAGGGCCCGGCACAGACAGGGGGCCCTTTGAGGGCCATCAATATGTATTGTCTTGTGTAAGTTTTTTAAATGAAATATTTCATTTGATCTGTTAAAATAAGCAAATTATATATGGTTGGGATTCGATGTAAAAAAATCCTCGAATTATTTATGTATGATATTATCATTTCACCCCTCTCCCTTACTGAATCTGAGTCTGACACTGGCAGTGGCACATGTGAAATGTGTACAGCACGCTTCGCCTACATGAACGATTCCTTCCCTTCACTGCTGTGGAAGATCTTTTCTATCAAACTGTTGCTCAGTTTAGGTCAAAGTAGGATTAGCTTCTAACACCCAGTGTTACAACTTTTCAGTTTTGTGTGTCAGCCGCTGTGAGATACAGGAGGATGTATGGATGCTGAACTAGCCACGTTGCTACTGGATTGGTAAGTAATAAATGCTTGCTCCTGGGTTATTTGGGTAATATGATGCGATACAGTGTCAGGAAAATTGTTTGATGGTTTACCAACTGACACGCTGTCAGTTTGATGTTTTGTTCTTTTGACTGTACTTGTAAACTTGTTCAGAAGCGCTCCATAGAGATTCCCTCATCTGCTTCGACTGTCGGCTCGGTCTTGCTGATAGCCAGCAGCCCCTATGTCGAGATGAAAAGAGTATAAAACCACTGTATATATGGTTGTTTATACGTTTTGGTTCACTTAATGGTTTCAGCAAATTTCATAGTGAGTTACCGCTGCATTTAAAGGGCGCATTATTCAGTTAAAGTGATGTTTTCTGACTTAAATTAGTGCTAGCTCATTAGCGGAGTAGCTCTGTAGATCTTCACCTCATGGTGATGTGATACAGTATCTTTGCTCAACTTTTTCCACGTTAGCTCAAGAACTCCCTTTTTTCTCTGTTAACTTTTAAATGCAGTCAAACATAAGATGTTATATTGACTATCAGTTGACTTTGCCTCTGTCAAAATGAGGTCTTGATAATTCTGAACAGTCAAATACACTAATAATAAAAACGTCAGAGGATTTAGATAAAGTGTGATAATTCCGAAAGTTCGGCAGAATAAAAATGGTACAGACATAAACATGCTTCTACAGTTCTCTCTGACACTGCCTCATTTACTGAACGAGAGTTAATCAAGTTTGGGAGAATGCCAATTAATTTATTTTTAATAAAATTTATTTTACTTATGAAGAATCCCGTAAAGTTATCACTGCTGAGAGAAGTGGGAATAGTTGGCTCAACAGAGCTATGACTCTGTGTAAGTTTGGCAACTGTACTAAAAAGAATCCTATGATTTTTTTTATTTACCTCTATTAATGACAAGAAATAATCTTTTCTAGCTTGTCGAAGGGCGTTTTTATAAAGTAGTAAGCTATTTTTCCAGGTTAGAAAGGAATCATTTAAGTGTGTAGATCACCATTTTTCTCCAGTTTCCTAGTATTCTGCTTTAAAGTACGCAACTCTGCACTAAACCAGGGAGCCAGCCTCCTATGGCTGATTACCTTCTTTTTTAAGGGGGCTACATTGTCTAGTGCCAAACGCAGTGAGGAAGTAATACTTTGAGCCAGACCATCAATATCTGAAGGGTTAGTGTTGGAATTACTGCGGTCCACTATGGTATTCTGAGACCATATCAGACAGGAACAAGAATGGAACAGATTCTTTAACACTTGTTACAGCACTGTCTGATAAAGTTCTACTGTAATTACATTTTCTTTCAGATTTTGGAGCGTTGAGTAAAGTAAATTCAAAGGTTATCAAAAAATGTTCAGATAGGACTGGGTTATGTGGGAGGACTATTAGTTCATCACACTCAATGCCTTATGTCAGTACAACGTCTAAAGTGTGTTGAGCAGAGTGTGTGGGTCCCTTCACTTTCTGAGTAAAGTTAATTGAGTCTAAGATAACATTAAATGCTGCAGTTAGGTTATCACATTCAATGTCCATATGAATATTGAAATCCGCTATTATAATTACCTGATCAATGTTTAAAACTAAATCAGATAAAAAAATCTCATCTGGTTCAAGAATTGAAAGTAATGGCCTGGTGGACGATTCAAAACCACAGACAAAAGTGGCTTTAATGTTTTGCAGTTATGATGAGGAAAACTAAGGATTAGATGTTCTAAAGAGCTGTAGTTAATAATTGGTCTAGGGCGAATTTGCAAATCTGAATGAAAGATGGTTGCAACTCCTCCTCCTCGCCCAGTACTTCTAGGAATATTAAAATGTTGATAATTGGTAGGAGTCGACTCATTGATAATTACACAATCCTCCTGCTGTAACCAGGTTTCTGATAGGCAAAATAGATCAATTTTATTATCACATATCAAGTCATTTACTAATAAAGTCTTTGAGGAGAGGGATCTTATGTTTAGTAAACAACCTCTTATTTCCCTATTTCCTTGTTTGGTCCGATTCGTATTTATTTTAATAATATTTTCATCCAGTAGCACCAAACATGTCTGGGTGACTAAGTGAACATAATGCATGCTATGAATGAGGTCCAGGTTGCAAAAAATAAAATGACCCTTTAACTTAGGTGTGATGAAGCAGAGAAACAGCTTAAAATTGCAGGACGGTGACATTTGAGGACTGGATGCAGACCCCTGCCTTAGAGGATTTTGCTACTTTTAATTAATCTAACCCCACATAAGTAATGTTTATTAAGCACTGGAAATCTTAATAGTGCAGCCTTTTAAAGCCTTATTCTACAAAAGCGAACTGGCAGCAAAAGTCATAAAGATTTCTTCTTAAGCAGATCTAATGCATAAATAAAGTAACTTTAGACTGTTTGGAAAAAATAAAGTGATTTTTTCCCCTCTTCAATTTGGCAGGAGAACAGTCTCAGTGACCCCATGCAACATATCCTGAAGTTCAAGGCCTGCCAGCCTCCAAGGCTCAAATTTAAGGCCTGCTGGCTTCCAAGGCTCTAGATTAAGACCTCCCAGCCTCTGTTCCAGGACAGGCTTAAGCTTCTCTGGCCTTCACTCCACCACAAACTCCAGCTAAGTCGTGCTTCACTTCAGTACAGGCTTCAGCTCCATCGGCCTCAACTACAACTTCACTCCAGCCGGCTTCACTGTCAGTTTCACTCCAGCCGGCTTCACCACAAGGTTCAGTGCTGCCGCCTTCACCACAAGTTTTAGCTCTGCCATCTTCACCACAAGGTTGAACCCCTTTCATCTTCACCATAAGGTTCAGCTCTGCCTTCTTCAAGCATCAGTCCAGCAGGCCTCAGCTCCGACGGTTTCAACTTCAACTGTTTCATTCTCTATCCCACTCACATAAGAGACAGGGAGTGTACATTATATGCGACGCCATTAGATATTGGGAGAAATTCGAGAGAATGGTAGGAGAATCCGGGAGATTCTCGGGAGAGGCGCGGAAATTCTGGACCCTTCCGGGAAAATCGGGAAGGTGTGAACCCGTAGATTTCGTTATCCTTCTTAGAAGAGGAGCAACCTTACAAGATCTAAAACAAGAGTTACTTTAGGTGAAGCCTACAACAGATGGACACAAATGAAAACCGTTCACGGCATCAATACGCATGCGGAAATGGCGAAGTTTCTCATAGATAGGTAAGATACTAACAGCTAAGGGCTAAGATGCTAACGGCTAATGTTAGCTATCGGTTAAACAGCTTTGTTTAGCTTTTTAAATGACGTTGATCCTAGATATGAGAGCACTGATCATAACCCATTAACCTCCACACCAAGTAAAATCCTCCTGCTCTGTCCAGTATGTTAGGCTCACTTTCAGCACTGTGGTGAGCTGCTATTATAAAGACTGTTCTAGCTAGCTTTCTGTATTGACATAGGTCTCTGACTATACACCTCAGACCCAGTTAAATCTCTCGGATATTTATGTAAATTCTAAAGTAGGGGAGAGTGGAGGATGCACACTCTCAGCCTCTGAAATAAGATGCCTAGAGGACAGGTACAAAAAGTTATTGTTGCCTTTGACCCATATTTTGTTATATTTCTTTTTTGTTTAGTATTTTGATTTCAAAAATGTTGATAGAAAATAAACTTATTAGTAAAAAATAGCCTTTACGCTGTAAGATTCGTTGCTGGACATGATGCTGGCTGGTAATGGCTACAAACCTGGCATTTGCATAGCTTAAAATTAAGCTGTGTTGTTTCAACTACAACCTTGACACACTAGATGTCACTTTGGTTCCCATGTTCCATTTTCAACCTTTACGTCTTTCTCAGACTGGAAGAAGCACGCAGCTCTTTCCTTTTCTTGTATTCTCACTAATCTAGCTTCGATTGACAGTGGATGCCTTTATGTAGCGTTCATGCACATGAGCCTGGCTTGTTATGCCTGCCTTAAATTAGCGAGAATTGAATTCACCCGAGCTTCATCCCTTGAACCGAATAACGCTGGAGTGAACTGTTATGCTAATTCATGCAAGGGTATTTCAAATGAGCCTCAGTTTTTTAGCTCACTTTACATCTAAAGCCTAGTTTATACTTCTCTGTCTATGTCGAAACGGATTGACGCAGCTCCATTATCTGTCAACGCAAGTCCTCTACGTCACCTATGCAAATGGTGAGTGTATGTCTGTGAAAGTCTGTGATTAGTAAGCTCAGCAACAGCCAGAGATCGTTTCACCAGAACGGTGCTCTATAGTCGCTATATCAGTAGTCAATGCAGTGTTTGGGCACTATACTGTATGCTTAATATTGAAAGGTATTTTTTTCTAATCTGGTCTTTTGGCGGATTGGCAGACCAGGGTGGTAGTCCCTTCTTTAAAAAGGGGACCACAAAGTGTGTACCAACTACCAGGGGATCACACTCCCTGGTAAGGTCTATTCAGGGGTTCTAGAGAGGAGGGTCCGACAGATAGTCAAAATCCGGATTCAGGAGGAACAATGCGGTTTCCGTCCTGGTGGTGGAATACTGGACCAGCTCTATACCCTCAGCAGGGTCCTGGAGGGTGCGTGGGAGTTTGCCCAACCGGTTTACATGTGTTTTGTGGCCTTGGAGAAGGCGTTCGTCCGTGTCCCTCAGGGAATCCTGTGGGGGGGTACTCCGGGAGTATGGGGTACCAGGCCCTTTGATATGGGCTGTTAGGTCCCTGTATGAAAGCTGTCAGAGTCTGGTTCGCATTGCCAGCAGTAAGTCGGACTCGTTTCCAGTGAGAGTTGGACTCCGCCAAAGTTGCCCTTTGTCACCGATCCTGTTCATAATATTCATGGACAGGATTTCTAGGCACAGCCAAGGTGTTGAGAGGATCCGTTTTGGTGGCCTCAGGATCAGGTCTCTGCTTTTCGCAGATGATGTGGTCCTGTTGGCTTCATTGGAACGTGATCTACAGCTTTCGCTGGAGTGGTTCGCCGCCGAGTGTGAATCGGCTGATGAGGATCAGCACCTCCAAATCCGAGACCATGGTCCTGAGCCGGAAAAGGGTAGAGTCCCTTCTTTGGGTCGGGGATGGGGTCCTTCCTCAAGAGGAGGAGTTTACGTAACTGAGGGTCTTGTGCATGAATGAGGGAAAAATGGAGCGGGAGATCGATTGATGGATTGGTAAGGCGTCTGCAGTTATGCAGGCACTGTACCTGTCGGTCGTGGTGAAGAGAGAGCTGAGAGGTGACCGAAAGAACAAGATCGAGATCACGGATACAGGCGGCTGAAATGAGTTTCCTCCGCAGGGTGGCTGGGTTCTTTCTTAGAGATAGGGTCAGAAGCTCGGTCATTCGGACAGGGCTCAGAGTAGAGCTGCTGCTCCTCCACATCGAGAGGAGCCAGTTGAAGTCGGCACCCCCTGCTGTCCCAGTTGGTAATTGCTTTGCAACACTTGAAAACCAACGGAGAATGGAGACACAGAAACGGAAAACCATAAACAAAAAACATCTCAGTCAATACTTCTTTGTCTGGGTGCAAACTCGCTGATAAGTAGTATAAACTAGGTTTAAAAGTTGCAGGACACCAGCCCTCAAAGACTGGGGCTGCAGACTCCTGTCTTAAGGGATAGTGGAACTGGCCCTGTCTTGGTGTAATAAAAATGATACAGCTGTTAGGTGTCTCTATATAAATAATAAGGCATAACCCCAAAATAAATCTGTTGAAGTGAGTTTACAACAATCTTTAAACTCCTAATGGATGGATGTACTTTCAAAAAATGCTGAGTTGAAAAACAAACATGTTTAAACCATCATCTCTTTAAAATGAAGATAAATCTCATATGCCACTATAGCTGCTCCATTTTCTGTTATCACTACATTTTAAATGTAAAGACCATCTGTTACTTTTGAGACCCCGTCATCTCTGTCAGCATAAATCTTTTCATGCTACCAGTCAGTCGACATTATGTCTGAAATGACTTCTCTATACCTCATCTTTTGGCTTATGGTGACAGGCAAGATGTTTTGATTAAGTATTATTACATAATTCAGCATGCAGGTCTGTATTGATGGAAAGATAAAGAAATCTGCTCCATACGGCGATGTGTCAAGTCACCTCACATCTCAGTCACACTGGGCGTTCTACATGTTTGGTCGGGTTTCTGTACAGCTGCCTCTCGGCGTAAAAACAGTCCAATCAGAGCATTCACACTGGCCACGCTGAGCATTGTGTGGTTATACGAAGCTCAGTTAGAGGGGAAATTCTTTCTTTTCAACCTGGACCTCATTTATAGCATGCATTATGTTCACCTACTCACCCAGGCAAGTTTGGAGCCACTTAGAGTCTTTCAGGAGAAATTTATATCCAGTTGCTATCAGCGCATATCCCATCCTATTTCTGACAGTGTACTTGCTCAGTTGCTGCCCCTATGGCTGCTCATTTCACACTGCCTGCTGCTGTATGTAATATAGGTTCAATTACTGTAGGCAGACAAACTATTCACTATTCACTGAACTATTGTAAGATGGTTGCAGTCTGTGTTTTCTGTGTAAACCATATTTACCATCAGATACATTTTATTTCACAGTTTTAGACTAATAATGGAAGGATGTAACAATTTGTCTAATAATAAAAAACTTTGAGAAATTGAGAGTTTGAAGAAGATGGAGCAAAGCTGTTATAACAACATAATTAGAACAAATACAGAGGTACAGTTCACATAGTTTCCTTTCTTCATGGAGGTTTCAAACATTATAAGCCTTTAGTCATTTTATTAGCCACAGTAAAAATGGACTTCCAGCACAAACCTATCTGTCTGTGAGGGACAAACAGATTACTTCTACCTATTGCTCACCAGGACAAGAAAACATGCAACTCCAGAAGAAAGCGTATGGGATGTGTTCAACATAAATTATTTAGTTGAGTTTATGGATATATACTGTAGATAGAAGAAGCTGCACCACACGTTTACAACTTAGGAACGCCTTGGGATTCCCCCGGAGGAGCTGGCCCAAGTGGAAGGCTGGGGGTCTCTGCTCAAGCTGCTGCCTCCATGACCTGGCCCAGGATAGGTGGATGGGGTCCTTCCTCAAGAGGAGGAGTTTACGTAACTGAGGGTCTTGTGCATGAATGAGGGAAAAATGGAGCGGGAGATCGATTGATGGATTGGTAAGGCGTCTGCAGTTATGCAGGCACTGTACCTGTCGGTCGTGGTGAAGAGAGAGCTGAGAGGTGACCGAAAGAACAAGATCGAGATCACGGATACAGGCGGCTGAAATGAGTTTCCTCCGCAGGGTGGCTGGGTTCTTTCTTAGAGATAGGGTCAGAAGCTCGGTCATTCGGACAGGGCTCAGAGTAGAGCTGCTGCTCCTCCACATCGAGAGGAGCCAGTTGAAGTCGGCACCCCCTGCTGTCCCAGTTGGTAATTGCTTTGCAACACTTGAAAACCAACGGAGAATGGAGACACAGAAACGGAAAACCATAAACAAAAAACATCTCAGTCAATACTTCTTTGTCTGGGTGCAAACTCGCTGATAAGTAGTATAAACTAGGTTTAAAAGTTGCAGGACACCAGCCCTCAAAGACTGGGGCTGCAGACTCCTGTCTTAAGGGATAGTGGAACTGGCCCTGTCTTGGTGTAATAAAAATGATACAGCTGTTAGGTGTCTCTATATAAATAATAAGGCATAACCCCAAAATAAATCTGTTGAAGTGAGTTTACAACAATCTTTAAACTCCTAATGGATGGATGTACTTTCAAAAAATGCTGAGTTGAAAAACAAACATGTTTAAACCATCATCTCTTTAAAATGAAGATAAATCTCATATGCCACTATAGCTGCTCCATTTTCTGTTATCACTACATTTTAAATGTGCGTTCTAAGCTTTCTAAGATTCTCTGTTGGTCCATAGCACTGCAGCCCACGCAACATAACGTACACAAACACAGTCAGCAGTAAGTAGCCTCTGAACAGCTTTAAACATTGTTTGACTCTAAAGAAATCCCAAATGGGTTTTTTTGTTTTATACTTGTGTTAATTTCTCAAAGCATTAAAGACCATCTGTTACTTTTGAGACTAACAGGCAGAACCACTGGTTCATGCTTACTCTCATTGCTGTCAAATTTTCATGCAGGCACTTATTTTCCCATATATAACTCATTTTAATTTCTTCTGGTAGCCATTTTGTCCTGTTTTGCTTGCTCCCACTTAAGGCCAGTTTATGCTTCTCCATTTTGACGGAGAGCGCTTGAAGCAAAGCCATTATCCGTCGACCCAAGGGCTCTCTGTCATCTATGCAATGACGGAGGGAGTACAAACCCATTTTTTAACTATCCGTCTAAGTCAACGGAGAGCGTATGCCTGTGATTGGTCAGTTCAGTAACAGCCAGATTGTTTCACCAGAACGGTGCTCTATAGTCGCTGTAATCAGTAGTTAATGCAGCATTTGAGCACTACATGCTTTATATTGAAAGGATAATTTATCTAATCTGTTCTTTTGGTGATTTGGAACACAAGGTGGTGTAGGAGGAAAAAATCCATTTGGTTCCATGTGTTTTTAGAGTATTCTGTGAACTACACTTCTAGTGAAAAGCTTTACAGCTTAATCAAAACTTACTCTATGTCATCCAATGCTTCTTGAGGAAGAAATGCGTTCACAAGACTAGAAAAAAACTGAAATAAGGCTGTGATAGTAGGCAGAGACGCCATGAAAAGTTAGCAACCCCTGCTTTCCTGGTCAAGCAACGCTGAAAACACAATGGAGAGTGGAGAGGAAAAAAACAGAACAGTAAACCAAAAACGTCTCCATCCACACATCTGTGTCTGACTGCAAATTTGTGGTCGGAGAAGCATATCCCCTCATTTTTCACCTATCCCCTCCTTTGACCTGAAGTACTAAGCTGAGCCTTCACCCCTGCAGATCATCCCTCCCCCACACAACTTTGGCAAAGTAGCAGCAGCAACAATTAGCAACCACCTGGTTCAGCTGCATGTGTTCTGTGCTAATCGTACAAGCTGCTTTTAACACAGCTTTCTGTTTTTTTTTTTTTGGATCACAAAATGTCTTTATCTGGGAAATGTATATTTGAGGGGACTGACCTCTTTTACCGGACTGTGGCGGAAGCTTGACTGAAACATCCGGATCACTAACACTGTTGTAGAGCAGAGAAGAAGGCTAGAGCCATATCAGCCAGGCAAGAAACAGGTACTAGGGGCTGATGTTGTGGGAAAGTTTCTAACTATAGAGATCTACACCAACTATAAATGAGAGTTTAGGCACAGATCTGACCCTTCCGAGTCATTTTTCTACGCTGGATCCAGTTATAGACAGATCTGAGTGCTGCGGTGGACCCAGTCATCTCTCTTTTTAATCCTGTGAACATTCTCATTCATCCAGGTCATGGTTATCTCAAGGAAATTTCAATCAAACGCAACTGGACTTGGTAATTTGTCTTGGAAGACGTTTCACCTCTTATCCAAGAGCCTTCATCAGTTCATGCTCGCTGCTGACCAGGCTGGGACTGGTCCAACTCTCTTTTTAATGTTTTTAGTGTATTCTGTCTGGCAGTGTCATACTCAGAATTGGTGTCTGAGTACCAAGTAAAGGCCAACAGATTTAATTTCTCAAGCAGATCATTACAGCTTTTGCTATAGTACTCCACTTGATATATATATTTTGTGTGAAAAATCTTTATTAAAGTTTGCAGTGGGTTTAATTTCTTGAAGTTATGGACACGGAAACGAGAAAACAAAAGAAGAAAACAAGAAGATGAAGAAGATAGACAGGAAAGGTATGAGTGTGAATTCATGATACAAGAAAGGATGGGGAACGAAGAGAGACACAAGAAAACATCCCAGTACTCCACATCCATTGGACAGCAGAGGGGTGGGGAAAAAAGACCAATAAAATGGAGCAACATTGACAAAACAAACCAAATAATGTTAACTAAGAACTACATTCAGAACACCCAACAATGTGTGTATAAATACTCAAAAGCTCTTTGCACCTATTATCTTTTGATATCCTCAGTCCAAGAATATGTCTGTTGATACCGATGTCCCCACACCTGTGTGTGAGAACATGCTGGTGCATATAAGGTTTCCCCATGCGAGTGTTTGATGGCTGGTGAAAGGACCTGCCAATCTGTCCTACAGGAATTGACGCAGACATGAAACAATGACCCCGTCATCTCTGTCAGCATAAATCTTTTCATGCTACCAGTCAGTCGACATTATGTCTGAAATGACTTCTCTATACCTCATCTTTTGGCTTATGGTGACAGGCAAGATGTTTTGATTAAGTATTATTACATAATTCAGCATGCAGGTCTGTATTGATGGAAAGATAAAGAAATCTGCTCCATACGGCGATGTGTCAAGTCACCTCACATCTCAGTCACACTGGGCGTTCTACATGTTTGGTCGGGTTTCTGTACAGCTGCCTCTCGGCGTAAAAACAGTCCAATCAGAGCATTCACACTGGCCACGCTGAGCATTGTGTGGTTATACGAAGCTCAGTTAGAGGGGAAATTCTTTCTTTTCAACCTGGACCTCATTTATAGCATGCATTATGTTCACCTACTCACCCAGGCAAGTTTGGAGCCACTTAGAGTCTTTCAGGAGAAATTTATATCCAGTTGCTATCAGCGCATATCCCATCCTATTTCTGACAGTGTACTTGCTCAGTTGCTGCCCCTATGGCTGCTCATTTCACACTGCCTGCTGCTGTATGTAATATAGGTTCAATTACTGTAGGCAGACAAACTATTCACTATTCACTGAACTATTGTAAGATGGTTGCAGTCTGTGTTTTCTGTGTAAACCATATTTACCATCAGATACATTTTATTTCACAGTTTTAGACTAATAATGGAAGGATGTAACAATTTGTCTAATAATAAAAAACTTTGAGAAATTGAGAGTTTGAAGAAGATGGAGCAAAGCTGTTATAACAACATAATTAGAACAAATACAGAGGTACAGTTCACATAGTTTCCTTTCTTCATGGAGGTTTCAAACATTATAAGCCTTTAGTCATTTTATTAGCCACAGTAAAAATGGACTTCCAGCACAAACCTATCTGTCTGTGAGGGACAAACAGATTACTTCTACCTATTGCTCACCAGGACAAGAAAAACATGCAACTCCAGAAGAAAGCGTATGGGATGTGTTCAACATAAATTATTTAGTTGAGTTTATGGATATATACTGTAGATAGAAGAAGCTGCACCACACGTTTACAACTTGGGAACGCCTTGGGATTCCCCCGGAGGAGCTGGCCCAAGTGGAAGGCTGGGGGTCTCTGCTCAAGCTGCTGCCTCCATGACCTGGCCCAGGATAGGTGGATGATGGATGGAATAATATCTATCATAAGATTCTATCAATTCTCATCTGTATTAGTGACTGCTATACTTCACATAGACAATATTCTCTGCTTCAGTGAGAAAAATCATCAGCTTCACAATTAGACAAATGAAACTGACACTTTCTGGAAAACATCTTATAGAAAATTAGAAAAAAAAGACATAATCGTGTTTCTTTTTATGAACAATTGACATTTATAGAGCTATTAGAAACGACCGTGGTACATAACCTTTATAAAAACAAGTTTATAACAACGGCATAAATAGTAGGAATACAGAATGTTGATCATTACAAATATATTGGTCCTCTTCCAGCATCAGAGATGAGCCTGAGGCAGAGTGACTATGGATAAAGTTGGTAAATACTGTGAGTGCGAGGTTGAAAATTTAGCTCAGATTTTGTTCTGCAGTCTCAAACATGACTTTCTTTTCAATACCTGGTTGTTTTAACATCAAAATTCAAGGCGATGATATTCCTGGACCAAACTGTGTTTCATTCCTTTAAGATAGCTTACTCCATTGCATCATTCAAACTTTAGGAACTTTGGCATGGAAATGTAAAAAGTCCACTGTTTTTGAGAGATTGTAAAAGCAGCTTAGCTGGGTTGGCTTGTGGAAAGAACTTCAGACGTACTGGCTGATGTCTAAAATGAATGAAATGAAGTGTCTTTATAGGACATTTTCCTTCCCAGAAATACAAAGGATGTTTCACTGATGCACTTTTTATCAACACATCGTCTCTCTTAGTTTCTCATTATTCAGCATCTAACGATACATTTTTTGATGCTCTTATGAGGTTTAACACTAATGTGGTTTTGTTGTCAGGGATCAGTTGCAGCAATTCTGAATAAATTAGTTCCAGGCCTGTGAGCTTGTAACAACATTTAAACCAGGACTTAGTGATACAGTTTTTGTTTGTAACAAAATAATATGCAACTGACGAAAGCAAAAGCTCCTCCAATAGGAGGGTCAGTGTTCCAATCAAACAACTCCAGCAGATAATAAAGTTGTAAGTTTGGAAATGCATCCATGTTTGCATGTTCAAATTTGTACAGTTACGGGGGAAGGGAGATTTCATCCACTGTCAAATGTTCAGGTTTTCGCACTTACAAAACAATGGAAAGGTCTGTAATTTTCATCCTAGGTACACCTCATTGTTTAATACAATTCTTAGAAAATGGAAGAAACTCAAATAGTCTCTCTTGGACAGGGACTCAGTACAAGATCTCTCGTCTCTGAGCTCATGTAGCATCTAAGATCTTAAGAAAGGTGAAGGATCAGTTCAGAACTACACAGGAGGACCTAGGCAGTGACACGAAGACAGCTGGAACCACAGTCTCAAAGGTTACTATAGTAACATACTACACTTTCAGAGGTTAAAATCCTGTAGGGCAAGGAAGGTCCCCCTGTTCAAGCCTTTAAATCCTTCCTTATTCCTTCATTCGGATTCATAGAGAAGACTGCTGACCTGACAGTCGCGCAGAAAACCATCACTGACCCCCTCTGTAAGGAGGACAAGCCTCAAAAGATCATTGCGAAAGAAGTTGGTTGTTCCCAAAGTGTTGTTTTAAAGTACATTTAAAAAAACTTATTTGGAAGGCAAAACTTTGGAAGAACAAGCATCAGGTATGAGCTCAGCCTGGAGAGGATTGTTAGGAAAAGTGTTGGTGACCTTCACAGGAGTGGACTGAGGTTGGACTTTGTGCATCAAGAGCTACCACATAGACAGATTCTGGACATGGGCTTCAAATGTCCTGTTCCTCCGGTCAAGCTGCTGCTGGTCTGTTGCTCAGTGGTCCAAAGTCATCTTTTCTGATGAGAGCAAATGTTGAATGACATTAGGAAATCAATGTCCCACATTCTGGAGGAAGAACGGAGAGGAACACAATCCAAGATACTTGAAGTCCAGAGTGAAGTTTTGACAGTCTGTGTTGATTTAGGGAGCCATATCATCTACTGGTGTTTGTCCACTGGGCTTTATTAAGTCCAGAGTCATCTACTGGTGTTGGTCCACTGGGCTTTATTAAGTCCAGAGTCATCTACTGGTGTTGGTCCACTGGGCTTTATTAGGTCCAGAGTCATCTACTGGTGTTGGTCCACTGGGCTTTATTAAGTCCAGAGTCATCTACTGGTGTTGGTCCACTGGGCTTTATTAGGTCCAGAGTCATCTACTGGGTTTGGTCCACTGGGCTTTTAGTCCAGAGTCATCTACTGGTGTTGGTCCACTGGGCTTTATTAGGTCCAGAGTCATCTACTGGTGTTGGTCCACTGGGCTTTATTAAGTCCAGAGTCATCTACTGGTGTTGGTCCACTGGGCTTTATTAAGTCCAGAGTCATCTACTGGTGTTGGTCCACTGGGCTTTATTAAGTCCAAGGTCATCTACTGGTGTTGGTCCACTGGGCTTTATTAGGTCCAGAGTCATCTACTGGTGTTGGTCCACTGGGCTTTATTAAGTCCAGAGTCATCTACTGGTGTTGGTCCACTGGGCTTTATTAAGTCCAGAGTCATCTACTGGTGTTGGTCCACTGGGCTTTATTAAGTCCAGAGTCATCTACTGGTGTTGGTCCACTGGGCTTTATTAAGTCCAGAGTCATCTACTGGTGTTGGTCCACTGGGCTTTATTAAGTCCAGAGTCAAACCAGCTTTACAGAGATACTGACTTCATTTTCCAGCATGACTTGGCACCTGCTCACACTGCCAAAAGTACCAAAACCTGCTTCAAATGATCATGGGGTTACTCTGCCTGACTGGCCAGCAAACTGGCCTGACCTGAACCTAACAGAGTATCTATTGAGCATTGCCAAGAGAAAGATGAGAGACATGAGGCGGAACAATGTAGAAGAGCTGAAGGCCGCTATTGAAGCATCCCGGTCTTCCATTACACCTAAGCAGAGTTACAGGCTGATAGCATCCATGCTACACTGCATTGAGGCAGGAAGTGATGGAAAAGGACCCAAACCAATTACTGAGTACATATGGATATATGTCTGACTTTTCTATATTTAAAATCCTTGTTTTATAGATTTCATGTAATAATCTAATTTTCTGGGATTTTGAATTTTGGGTTTTCATAAACTGTAAGCAATAATCCTCAAAATTATAACTAAGGCCAGAAATACCTTGCTTTGCATGTAATGAGTCTATATCATAAATCAGTTTTACCTTTTAAGTTGAATTACTCAAATAAATTAACTTTTGCACAGTATTCTAAATTTACAAGTTTCACCTGTATAACATAAATGGCAAAAAAAGCTCAAAGGATATAAGCAACAGATTGTATTTGGTCTAAACTCTATCCGCTTTGTTTGGAGGAAGATAAAAGATGAGTCCAATCCCAAGAACACCATCCAAACTTTGAAGCATGGGGGTAGAACCACCATGCTTTGGGAGGGACAGGACGACTGGAGTGTACTTAAAAGGATGGATGGGACCATAAACCTCCTTCCCACAGTGAGAGCATTGAAGAAGGTCATGGCTGGGTCCTCCATCACAACATGAGCCCAAACACACAGCCAGGGTATGGAAGCAGTGGCTCCATGTCTAGGTTCTCGACTGGAAACAAGCTTTCTGGACCAAATACTGACTTCTATTTTTCTATTGTAAGAAATAGTTAGTTAATGCCATAAAATGCTAGGTAAATATTCATAAATCATACAATGTGATTTTCTGGATTTTACTTTTAGATTCTGTCTATGACAGTTGAGGTGTAGCTACAATGAAAATAAAGGACTTCTCAAGTCTTTGGAAGTGGGAAAATGGGAAAAATTTTGACTGTATCAAATACATATTTTCCCCACTGTAAACCTAGGCAAAAATGCAATACGCAAGTTTCTAACAAAACTTTTCCTTCTTAATGAGCATCAAAACATTATTTGATTAAGTAAATTTTTTTATGATTTAATAATACATAATTATGTGTATATTATAAAAATCATGCTCATAGCAATGATTAGTTTTACTTCAGGTTTGGTGCGGGTGGACATAATGTATGGTTTTCTAAATGGGATTAGACTTTAATACACACACCGCCTGTTCCTGCTCCATCCAGATCAAGGTTACAGGACTGTTTGGATATGAAATGTAGAAAATATCTGAACAACAAAATGAAAAAGACTTTCGCCAGCAAAAAGGAATTTTCATGTTAGTGACAACAGAGTGAAATAATAATACTGCTTGTGTAAATGAAGGCTTGAGGTTTGTTTTTTACAGTAACATTGTTCAATAAGGAAGCTGCAGTATTAGTGCATTTGAGGTAAAACTAAAAACTGATAACACACACTGGCTTCTGGTAATGTAGCTGAGTGGAAGATAACCAAAAACACATTGTGTCACCCTCCAGCAGCTGGGTCTCGCCTGCTTGCTGTGTGTTTTTGTGAACGTATCAAATCATCAATGAGCTTTAGCGAATGTGTAGCCTCCATCAGGATCAGGTGTGTGCTTGGCACAGTGCAATGTTGAAACGTTTACATCCTGTGGTCTGGGTCTCTCAAAATAAGACCTGCCGACTGTTTTAAGATTTCATTCATTATCAGCAAGTATTCAGCATCCTGAGAAGTCTGCATGAATTTATAACTTGAATAAAAAACTGACAGTCACTGTTAGATTTATACCTAAACAAAGGTTTAGGGATATTTTTTACCTCCAATAATACTTATCATTTCTGTAAAATATTTCCTCGAGTTGACACTGTTCGTGTGAGTGCTGCTTTCCCAACATGGCCTGCATTTGTGGATGGGTACATATGTCATGGAATCTGGAGCTGCAGGTCCTCCTCTTCGTCATCATTGTCACTTCTTGGACCATCTGGGTTTTCGGGACTAAAGCGAGCGGATCGCATCTTTGCAAAGAGACCAGGACTCTGCTGCTGCCGCCTCAGCCTGAAAAAAGAGGACAGTTAGATGTTGGCTTCCTCAATCACATTACGTGAGCCCACAGTGTCAGCGTGTGATTTTTCTGTCTTTGTACTAATCAGTTACCTGTCTAACGCATCTCAAAGGGATTTTTACATGTAGAGTTCTGTGAAGTAGTTCTGAGCATTCAGTAACTTACCTGCCCTGCAGCAGACAGACGTTTTATCACAGTTATCTTGAGAGATTAACTGAAAGAAACTGGACTTTTCTTGTTGTCTTGAGAATATTTTGTTTGTCATCAAAGACTATTCTTTGGTTCTGAAAAACTGGATTAGGACTATCAGATTTATAAGTGTAAAGTTAGTGTTGTTAGGCTCTGTGTGACCAAAACAGCACGTAGTTACTGTACATGTTTAGGTTGTTTCACCGTTAATGACACAAGATTGCTTAGTGTAAGAGCTTACATTACCTTGATAGCCTCGTTAGGAATAATGATAGCCTCATTAGTGAGCCTTAACCACACTAACCTTCCAATCTGAGTTTTCAGAACTGAAGAGGCCTCTAGGTTTGGAGATGAAACATTTTGAAGACAAGAAATGTCCAGTTACCTTCAATGAAACTCCCAAGATTTTCACATCCTGGATGACTGAGAATCTACAGTGTGGAACAGAAATATTGAACACCCTACGATTTTGCAAGTTCCCCTACTGAAAAATTATGGAGGGATCTAAGAAAGCCATTGTAGGTCCACTTTCACTGTGAAAGGGGCTTCTTTTTTAATACATGAAATCACATTGTATGATTTTTATTGAATTTATTAGTATTCAAAATAACCACGTCATCCCAACCTATATCTATTTTATAGTCATGTACTGGCTATTGAACATCAGTTCATGAATTATAAGGATACATATTTTTGAATTTCTTTTAAATACTCAAAGCCAAATATACAGCAGTAGAAGTTAATCCCTCCAGGACTCTGCAGCACCTATTTGTGATTTTTGCAGCCTGGACAAACACTTGACTATCCAGCAGAATGCTCTTGAAGTTGTAGCAACAAAGAACAACAAATCCACGCTCCGAAAACTTTGGAATCCAAAAGTAATAATGGGTTGAGTTTGTATAGTGCTTTTTCAGTCAGAGGATCAAAAGGCACTTTAAACTACAGTCAGTCATTCACACACATGCACACACAAACACGTGTGTTTACTACTGTATCTTTGTGGGGACTTCTCATTGACATAATAGTTTCCGTAGAGCCTTACCCTAACCATCAAAAATGAATGCCTAAATCTAACCCTTACCCTAACCATAACCTGATCGTAACCCTGACACTAAAACCACATTTTGAGCCTCAAAAATGCCTTCAAAGTTGTGGGGCCCACAACGGCTGTATGTCCCCACGAGGATAGTAAACACTGAGTTTTGGTCCCCACAAAGATATTAAAACACGTACACACACAAACATTCGCCTTGCCAAAAGACACAAAAACTGAGGAGGATGGAGTGGGGGTTCGAACCAGCCGCCCACCAATTACAGGACCACCTGAACCACAGTTTCTGATAAAAACAGTTATTTTCTGAGTTTTCAACAAATAACTCAGTAAATACCGAAAAAAAAAAACCATCTCTCAATGCCATATAAACTTGTTTTTAAAGTCAGTATTGTCATTAAATTTGAACTGATACAACAATAAATGTAATCCCCTACTCTAAAGTTTGAATACTAAAAGGAAATAAAAATCTTCAGACCAAAACATAATAATGCTTACAGTAAATAATTGTCTAAGATGAAGGGTGCAAATTAAAGAGTTAGTTTTGTTTTAAGAATATGAATATTTGTGTTTTAGTGTTAAGCACGCTTCCTTCAGCGCTACATTTGCATTGTTTGCGTTTTTTCCCCCTGAATAGACATATAGGTTGGTGTCTTTTCGTTTCTGATGCAACCCTTCACTATCAGGGGTCGTCACTGTGAGCTTACAGAACTTATAGAAGGGTAGTTCTTCCAATTCATAAACATCTCTGACCTTTGCGCTGAACTTCTAGTGGTTTTTTGTTTTTCGGGGGGTGTCGGCGTTTCAGTTTTTTCTCTCTATATGGCTGTCAGGTTTAGTCTACCTGTATGGAGAGGAGGGCTGTATAATATAACTTTATATTGTCTATAAAGGGCCAACCAGAATGAATCAGTTCCATCAGTGTCCACCACCTCACCAGGTTAAAATCAGTCACTAGAGAGAAAACTCTTCCCTAGGCTTTTCAACACTACCATTTGAAACAGCAACATCTGGAAAGTCTAGCTAGTAGCTTACTTAAAAAATTAGTTTTCTAAAAATAAAGTTTCAATAGTTTCAACCTAAACTAAAATCGGTCTGTCTTTGTGGTTTTTGCTTACTCTTAGACAGGCTGTACTGAAACTGGATTCCCCTTAGGGATTAATTAAATATTTCTGATTCTAAATGATACAGTGAATTCACTCATAGTTGTTTAATAGTGATAGCAACGCTTCATTATAATATTACTCAAATAAAAGTAAAAGCAAGGAATCGTAAAACCCTTCTTAAAAGTAAGTTTTTCCAAAAAGTTACTTAAGTAAATGTACCTACTTACTAGCTACCTTTGTATGTCACACTGTGTGTTATTAGAACATCATACCATCCAAGTAACATCTACATGAATGGGTGTTTTTAGTTTGGTCGTTCAGTAAAACACTGTTGTAGCCAGTGGCCATACTGCTATGGCTAACAAGCATTATACTCAATATAATTAACTTTGAATTAGGGTTAAAAGGTTCCTACGGCACTGGTAACCTCAGGTCCCCTCCTACAGTGTCTCTGGTTTGAATCTCAGCTAATATACAGTATGTAGAGTTAGTGGGTTTGTGGGTTCCACTCAGAACCCACCAGCTGCAGATGTGTGTGTGTGTGTGTGTGTGTGCCCTTCCTGCTCGATTAACTTATTCTGTGCTTTGTGTCTGAATCTCAACCACTCAGTTAAACTCTCACTCTGTCCGCTTTACACCTCTTCCACTCTTTTTGGTCTCTGCCTCTTTGTCAGTTACTTTGAGCCCTAGAAGCCAATCACCAAGTTCCGTCCAATGGCCGCTGGTTGTTCTGCTTTTTGACCGCATGCCATGGAGGACGCCATTGCTCCTCCCTTGCTGTAGTACCTCCATTTGGTCGCTAGGCCCCCATTGAAAAGCATTGGACTTTAGACACGTTAAAAACAACTTTTATGCCTGGTGCCCATTTTTTAAAAACTTTCTATGGCTACATATTCTTCCTGAGATAACGCTGGGCTCATAAAAAGCCTGGGCACCAGGCTGGTTTTCGTAAGATAATTTTTTGAAATCTTGCTTAATTAATGAGGGGGCTGAGCCAAGTTTAGCATCAGAGCTAACGACGCGGGAGCAGAATGGGCGTGCAACTACACGCCCATACACGCCCCGCGAGGGCAGAGTCTACAGTGAAGATCCCGCCCCTATGCCCTTTTTAGGAACATGCTTCGTCAGAGCTGAGGAGGAGGAGTCTGTGAATCCGCCATGAATTCCCCCATGAAAGTCATTCTGGTAAACGGGGAGGAGTGAGGAGGCGCTGTCTATTCTTTTTTACAGTCTATGGTTCCGTAACAGGTTACTGTAGTAATAGAGACCTTTCTGTTGTTCTCCTGTTTGCTGGAGTACCAGACGTGACTTCGTAATCTCAAAAATCGAAGGTTGGATGTGGACCATGAAAATGATAGCGACATCTAGTTTATCTAGGTCGTAGTAACAACAATAAAATCATTCCAGCTGTTGGCTTGTCTGGTCCACTGCAGATACGCCCAGTGACCAACATGAACCGTGTCCAGTGAGGAATGTATTTTATAAGAGGAGACAGCTAATGTTATCAAAGTTAGCAAATTAAGTGGCTTACCAATCCAGGAGGAAAGTCGGCGTTTCCGCGTGTGTTTGATGCTGTAGAAATTTTTTATGTGGGTCCATCTAGAGTAAACTTCACCTAAAACTACTCTAGCTTCTATTCTTCTGCGGTCACTCCTCTCCTGAGACGGGTAACAACATCTCTGGGGCTCTGAAGCAGCTGCTTGACTTGCTGACTCCACCATTATTCCCAGTGCCAGCTGTGCTGTGACAACCATATAGTTGGATCATAGTTGTATCTGTCAGCTACTGCCTGGTAGATGTAACATAATGGCATTGTCATGCCCTTTTTAAATGTACATTTTATTATATTTTATTTCAAATACAATATTTTAAGGAAATGTTTTACTTCATTCTGCATCCCTCTAAAAGCCCAGGGCATGCATTTTTTTTTCTTTAAGGCAAGGCAATTTTATTTGTATAACACGCTTTCAACGCAAGGCAATTCAAGGTGCTTTACATGATTCAGTGGTAAAGAAATCAAACATATGATTAAAGCATAGAAAATAAAAACAGCAAAGACACAAAAGTATAAAATTTAAAAACAGATAAAACCCGAGAATCAATAAAAGAAAACACTTTAAACAACAATTTAGGAAAAGCATAAACAGCAAATTTATGTCTAAAATCTATATTAGATTATTACCCAAAAGCATCTATACACAGTAGAGTTTTAATCTTTAATTTGAAAGAGCCTAACGATTCAGCATCTTTGCAGTCATCTAGAAGTTTATTCCAGATTCTTGGGGCATGGAAACTGATGCTTCTTCTCCATGTTTGGTTCTAATTCTAGGGCAAGCCAGGGCAACGCAATGTTATTGGTATAGCACACTTTCAACACAAGGCAATTCCCGGTGCCTGGGATTTTTAGTAAACTTGAGTTAGAGGACCTGAGTGGTCTGCTGGGTTGGTACCGTGATACATACCCACGGCGAGGCGTCTTTCCATTATTATTACGGCCCTCACCTCTGGAACAGGCTGCCAGAGGACCTCAGGGCCACAGAGAACGTTCATGCTTTTAAGAACAGGCTCAAGACTTAACTTTTTAGTCTAGCTTTTAACTGATAACGATTTATTCAGACTGTTTAGCTGCAATGGTTGTTTTATTGATTTATTCAATTATTTTAATTATAGTACAGTTTTAATACACAATTATGTTTTACAGTTTTAATTTCACCATTATCACATTTTATTCATTATTTTATCATCCATACTATCTTTTGTCATTTTACATTTTACATATTTTAATCCTTCCAGTATTTCCTCTGCCTCGGGTGGGCGGCGGCGGCCTAGGCGCTCCTCGGGTAGTGCCTGGGGATGGTGGGGGTTTCCGCCCTCACTCCCTGGGCGCCCCTGTCGGTGCCTTGGCTCCTGCCATGGATCTGCTGCCATGGATCTGCTTCAGTCGAGGCAGATGACTCCCCTGATGGCGTGTCGTTAGAAATCCGACACATCTGAGCTCAGCCTAGTGTTTACTCCTTTTGTTTTATGTTTTATGCGTACGAGTGTGTGTGTCTGTGTGTATCCGTGTTTGCACGTGTGTGTCTAGGAAATGAGTTGTGGGCTGGGTTGTCATAATCGTTTTTATCTGTTCAGCACTTTGACTTGATCTTTTTGCCTGAAAAGTACTATATAAATAAAGTGATAAAAAATGATTTGATTTGATTTTGATAGTGACAAAAGGTCTTTGATGCTAAACCATTTAGTGATTTATAGAGGACTTGGAACTGGGGTGATGTGCTCTACTTTCCTGATTCTAGTGAGGACACCGGCAGAGGCATTCTGGGTCAGCTGCAGCTGTCTGATTGACTATTTAGGTGGACCTGTGAGGACGCTAATGCAGTAATCAATCCTACTTAAGATGAACACATGTATGAGTTTTCCCAGGTCCTTTTGTGACAGTCTTTTAATCCTAGAAATATTCTTCAGGTGATAGAAGGCTGACCGTGTTAGTGCCTTTATGTGACCCTGGAGGTTCAGGTCTGAGTCCATTATTACACCTAGATTACGGGCCTGATCAGTAGTTCTATTTGTATTAACTAAAGCTGCATGCTGACTCTTGATCGTTCCTCTTTAG
The DNA here is from genome assembly GCA_028564705.1 of Apricaphanius iberus. Lineage (NCBI taxonomy): Eukaryota > Metazoa > Chordata > Actinopteri > Cyprinodontiformes > Aphaniidae > Apricaphanius > Apricaphanius iberus. Next base: position 131,549 of record JAPXFQ010001268.1, read on the forward strand.
GTCCAAAAATATCTACTTCAGTTTCAGCTGGAAAAAGTTATGGGACATCCAGCTATTGATTTGCTTGATGCATTTATTTAGTGTTTGGATAGGTACATAGTCACCTGGTGGCATTGTAATGAACAGAAGAGTATCATCCGCATACTTGTGGTAACTAATCTTATTGGATTTTATAATCTGGGCTAGTGGAATAAAGTAGATATTAAATAGAAGAGGCCCTAGGATGGAGCCTTGGGGAACACATATGATTTCTGTTAGTTTTGATGAAAAGTTTTGTACGGAAACAAAAAAATCCCTGTTCTTCAGGTAGGACTCAAACCATCCAAGTACTGTACCAGAATACGACCCAGCTCTCCAGTCATTCCAGTAGTATTTTATGATCAATGGTGTCAAACGCTGCTCTGAGGTCCAACAGAACCAGAACTGTGGTTCTATCAAAGTCTGTATTGATGCGAATGCCATTGAAAACTTTGACGAGGGCAGTCACATAGCTGTGATGAGCACGGAAACCAGACTGATAACTATCAAAGCGGTTGCTCATTGTTAGGAAACTATTTTATTGTTGAATCACAGCTTTTTCAATAATCTTGCTGATGACTGGAAGATTAGATTGACCTGTAGTTCTGCATCAGTGTGTTGTCCAGGTTGTTCTTTAGTAGTGACTTTTCTACTGTTTTTAAAGCCTGGGTGAAGATACCAGACAGGAGGGATGAGTTAACTATTTGAATGAAATAAGACTTAGTGACAGGGAGAAAAGCTGTGGGTAATACATCAAGGCAGCTAGAGGAGAAACTTAACTGCTTTGTGATTTCATCAAGGTTTATTTGGTTTAACTCATGGAATACAGACATTTTCTCTACGTTGGTGTTGATTGGGGTGACGTTGGTAGTGGGTTCTGTACTGAAGTGTAGAATGAACGTCTGATTGTTAGACTCTTTTCAGTAAAAAAGCTGTCAAATTCATTGCAAGTCCAGGTGGAGTTTACTTCAGCAGCTACTGTCTTTGGAGGATTAGTTAGTCTCTCAACTGTTGCAAACAAAGTCCGCACATTATTAGTATTTTATTCAGTGATTTCAGAAAAGAAAAAATTACCTTGCATCTTCCTAAGTTAAATAGTATCTGTTCAGCCTGTTTATGTAGATCTCATAGTGGACCTCGAGTTTAGTTTTCTGACATTTTCTTTCAGCTTGTCCACAATAATTTTTTTCACTACGTACTAGTGGATCTCTCGTCGATGGAGACTTCTTTTGACCCAAAACTACTTGAACTTTAGCTGGAGCAATGGTATAGATAATGTCTGAGGTATTTCCTAGGAAGTTTTCCACCAGCTTGTTTACAGAAGTGGAGTTGGGGGATGAGGGAGCTGAGGTAGGAGGAAAATGGATTATAGAAAACGCTGTTTTACAGTGGTCTCATTCAGTACGTTAACATGCACATCTAAATCAAGCTTTTTGGAGTAATCACAGTAAGGGCTTGCCCCCTTTTGAGAGCAGAGTCTCAGTTTACATGTCACACAGTAAATCTAATTAAAATTAAGTACGTTCGACTCCTCGATAATAAATGACGATATGCACCCCTACGTGTTAGCCTTATAGCTGTTAGGTTCCAGCTGCACTCAGTAAACAGAGGCTGGTGGGAGTAATCCAGAGGGAGTCAAAGCTGGATATTCACAATCACAATCCACCGCCTCTTCATCAGTCCAAACATTTACTGAAAGGCCACTTACGTTTGTCTTAGCTGCCATATTCTTATTATAATACTACTATGTTACATGTGTCTCCCAACTTCCGGAAGGGGGTTGGTTGCAAAGAACTTGGATTCCCAATCGCATTATCTGGGTCGCTTAGTCAAGCTTCTGAAACTCTAGTTTGGTTTGATTCAAGACGGACTAAGGTGTACACCTGTGTTTCAAAAGTCTGATATCACTCAGACTAATTCAACTTTCTCTTGCTGCATATAAATGCACTGAGTGTAACTTGAACATTTGCTAGAGAAGGACCTTTATAGAAAACAGATGGTCAGATAGTGCTGTATCAACTACAGAGATGTTAGAGATATTTAAACCTTTACTAATAATTAAGTCTAGAGTGTGTCCTCGATTGTGTGTTGGCTGTTTGACATGCTGGGTCAGGCTGAAGTTATAAAGAGTGTCACTAAATGTTTTTGGTAGTCTATCTTGTTGGTTGTCAATATGGATATTAAAGTCACCCACAATGATTAGGTGGTCATACTCAATACATCTTGCAGACAAAAGGTCATTAAAATCATTGAAGAAATTAGAATTAGGTACTGGTAGTTTATATAATTTTAGAAAGAAAGCTTTGCTTGAATCCTTTATGGCTATATATTCAAGAGTTGAATTTGCCCAGGGGCACTTTTCTGAAAAGTTACTGAGTCATGAAAAAGTTTGGCAGTCCCACCACCTTTTCTGTGTTTCCTGCTCTAGGTTTGAAAAAAAGTAATTTGGGGGGGTTGATTCTATCAGTGCAGATGTTTCATTATTTACATTGAACAAGGTTTCTAAAAAAAAAAATAGAGCATGTACATTATTCTCAGTGATCAAGCCTCTTGTTTGAGACCTAATATTTAATAGAGTTAGTTAAAGTTATTTGATTCTGGGTAACTGAGCTTTCTGACAGGGGATAAACTTGAGATTTTGTTTAGTATGCAAGTGTTTGGATTTAGCTTTTTGTTTCCTACTACTTATATGCACTGGAATAGTGCTATTTTGTTCAGGAAGGCAGGGCAACTTCTGGGAGACAATGGGACAAGAATTACTGTCTGGTCCATTCAATATCATAGGTCTGTTACCACCAGTTGGGAGACTGGCAGGATATCAGTCCCAGGGAGTTAATTTATTCCAAGTTTTGGTGTTATGTCCCAATCATGATTTGTGCCCTCATTTTTTCAGAGAAAGGTACTAAAGGGTGAGGCATTTGGTGTAGAGCCAGGTGAATGGGGTGAGCCAGGTAAATGGGTTGACCCATGTGAATTGGGTGAGCCAGGTGAATGGGGCTTGACCCTGTTGCTCTGCTTACAGGTTTGGGTGCTGGTATGATTACTTTTTTTCCGGGTGGAGTTTTCTTCTGCTTGCACATCTCTAGCACTGTCTTAGCTGGTTGGGAGTCAAGTGCATTTTGTCTATATGTACTCCTGCCTTGAGCTGGTGGGGCAATGGTTGGAGAAGTCTGTCTTTGTTTTGGATTGTTCAGATCCATATGTCCTTGTTTGGGAACTTTCAGGGCTGTTTGATGTAGATAGCTGAACAGATTGGGGATTAGAAGTCTTTGTCCACTTTTGATTGCATAACGCTGGTTTTGTGTGAAGATGTGTTTTGCTCCACAGAATATTTTAAAATTGTTGATAAATCTCAGTGATCGATCAGCACAGGTGTTCTTCAAGAATTTGTGAAGCTCAAGATCAGATCTTGTTGGTAGAGGCCTGGCGAGGGAGATTGAAATGTCCAGCTGTTACAGGTTGTCCAATAAGCCAGAAATTTACTGTTTCAATAGCTCTGACTGTCTTTTGCCTGTGTCTGTAGATCCTGCATGTAAAATTAGCTTTAGAGGTGTTTGGTGTTGATTTATAGTCATCAAAATCTTTTTATTGATTTGTTTCACTGAATCTTGGGTACAACTGGCAACAGTTGAGAGCTCGGAGAGAGCTGAGCCTCCTTCAGAAGTAAGCACGAACTGAATGTAGCTCTAAATGTAGCTTTTTATGAAAATGTTCCATATACAACCTTTAATACTCCTTGGAGAAGCGATCCCCTGGTATTTAATGAAAAAAGGGAGTGTTGATGCACCGAGAGAAAACTCGACTCCAAGTTCATTATGAGATATATAAACAGAGACTGAACAAGTAGCAATTAACCTTAAAGGGTGCAAGGGAATCATTATTCTCTGAGATTATTCACAGAAACAACAATAATGCAAGGACATTATTTGCTACAGTGGAGATATTAACTACCCCTCCTGTGACAGTAGCCCCCAAACTAAGCTCCAATGAATTTGCCAGCTTCTTTACTAAAAAGATCTTCAAATCAGAAGGGCAATTAGTACATCAGTTTCAACCCCAATACCAACGTTAAGGCCAGTTAACACTTATGCGGAGAAAATGACCGATTTCCAAACAATAAATTAATCGAGCTTTGATTAAATTATTGAGAAACTAAGCTCCGCACTTGCTGCTTGGATATCTTACCAATAGGTTTTCTTTAAAAAAATCCTCCCAGTCATCAGGGCAGATCTGATCAAAATAGTTAACTCATCCCTCCTATCAGATGTTTTCCCACAAGCTCTAAAAACAGCAGTTATCTAGCCAATACTAAAAAAGAACAACCTAGACGTTAATGCAAAACTACATACCAATCTCTAATCTCCCATTTTCGGAAAAAATATTGAAAAAGCTGTGTTCCAACAGTTAAACAGCTTCCTAACAATAAACACCTGCTTTGATATTTAGCAGTCTGATTTTTGTAAGTACCATGGCACCAAGACTGCCCGTGTCAGAGTTTTCAATGACATCCATACAAATATTGACCATGGTAAAACCACAGTATTGGTACTACTGGACCTCAGTGTGGCGTTTGACACCGCTGATCATTATATAAACTGCTCATAAAAATTAAAGTAACACTTTTTTTATTCGGCCTGGCATGAAATCAATTAAACCTGTCTGATAATTTTCTGGTTGGTTAAGCAGCTGAGGGCATCGTTAATCACTTTCAGCTGTATTGGTGTTCATGGGCTTAACAACAGGTGCAAAACAGGACTGGTTTTACATGTGGAGGTAATTTCAAGTTTCTCCCTCTTGATCTTTTTTGGCTGGTTTTGGCTTGAGTAATTATCTCTACTGGCAGTATGAGACGATTCCTTAACCCTACAGAAGTTGCACAGGTTGTCCAAATTCTCCAGGATGGCACATCCACACGTGCTGCAGCAAGAAGGTTTAATGTGTCTCCCAGCACATTCTCCAGAACATGGAGGAGATTTCAGGAGACTGGTGAATATTCTCAGAGAGCTGGACAGGGCCGTAGAAGGTCCTCAACCCATCAGCAGGACCAACGCCTGCTCCTTTGTGCAAGGTGGAACAGACTGACCACTGCTCGTGCCCTGTGCTGCCCAGCACCGTGGAGCTCGACTGGCATTTGCTCAAGAACACCAGAATTGGCAAGTCCGCAACTGGCACCCTGTACTTTTTACAGACGAGAGCAGGTTCACCCTGATTGAAACAATTGAATGGCCTTCACAATCCCCTGACTTAAACCCAATAGAACATCTGTGGGACATTGTATTTCGGTCCATTAGGCGCCGCCAGGTTGGTCTTCAGACTGTACAACAGCTCAGAGATGCCCTCACACAGATTTGGGAGGAAATGCCACAAGACAGCATCTGTTGTCTCATTGGGAGCATGCCCCGACGTTGTCAAGAATGCATACAAGCTTGTGGGGGCTACACAAGATACTGAAAAGCAGTTTGAGTTGCAGAAATTCCATCCATCCATCCATCTTCTTAACCGCTTATCCAATTCAGGGTCACGGGGCAGTTGCAGAAATTATGTTTTTGAAAAAATGGACTAGCCTGCCACATCTTCATTTCACTCTGATTTTAGGGTGTCTACACAATTGAGCCCTCTGTAGGCTTAAAACTTTTATTTCCATTAAAAGACTTGGCATCCTTTTGTTCCTAAGATATTGCCCTGTCGCTATTTGTATAGAGATCCGACTTCATATTGAGATCTGATGTATCTAATGTGTTTCTTTAAAGTGCTCCTTTAATTTATGTGAGCAGTGTATTACTGGAACATCTAGAGAGCTGGGTTGGACTCTCTGGTACAGTACTCGACTGGTTCAAATCCTACCTCAATAACAAGAACTTCTTTGTGTCGATTAGCCAATTCTTATCACAAAACGCAGAGATCACATGCGGGGTCCCCCAGGGCTCCATTGTAAGGCCTCTCCTATTTAGCATTTACTTGCTCCCATTAAGCCAGATAATAACAAAAAATAATATCAACTACCACAACTATGCAGACGACACACTTTATATCTCAATGTCACCAGGTGATGTTGAACCCATCCAAATCCTCAATAAATGCATTGAGCAAATTAACAGCTGGATGTCCCATAACGAAACTGAGGTACTTATCTTTGGACCCAAAAAAGATAGATTAATATCAGTACACAACTTCAGTTGGTGAAACAAGAAATTACTGACCAGGCCAGAAATATAGGTGTAATAATGGACCTGAACCTCCAAGGTCATATAAAGGCGATAACAAGGTCAGCTTTCTATCACATGAGGAACATTTATAGGATTAAAGGAATGATGACACAAGAAGACCTAGAAAAACTCATCTAGGCGTTTATCTCTAGCCGCCTTGATTACTGTAATAGTATCTTCACAGGTCTGCCTAAAAAATAAAAATCAGACAGCTGCAGCTGATCCCGAATGCTGCTGCTCATGTTCTCACTAAAACCAGGAAACTAGAACACATCACTCAAGTTCTAAAGTCCTTACACTGGCTCCCTCTATCTCAGAGAATAGATTTCGATGTGCTTTTATTAGTCGATAAATCATTTAATGGGTCAGCATTACATTACAGTAAATTAGAGATCTGCTATCATGGTACAAACCATACAGATCACTCCGGTCCTCCAGCTCTAGTCTACTGATTGTCCCTAGAACCAAAGCAAAGCATGGTGAAGCAGCTTTCAGTTTATATGCTCCCCACATCTGGAACAAACTGCCAGACGACCGCAAAACTGCAGAGACACTGAACTCTTTTAAAGTAACCTTGATTTGCTTTGTGTTGAAAGTGTGCTATACAATTAAAATTGCCTTGCCTTGGCTGATACAAATATTTATGAGTTCTTGCGGAGCACAGCTTCAGTTTCCATCACTGGATTCTCATTCAACGTTTGTGTATGTAGCACTGCAACTTCTACATCATTTTACTGCCACTCTTCAGCATTTGTCATTTGTGGAAGCAACCAAAATTCTGCAGCCACGTGTGTTTATGTGTGTGTATCTCACCTTGACTGTAAGTGTTCCAGTTGGACCTGCAGATTCTCAGTCTGCTCCACCTGCTCATCTAGAGACCTCTGCAGCTTCCTTGTCTGGTTATGAGATTCATCCAGCTGGACACACACACAGACGGGTCTCTTAATACCATGAGCTGTGACGGTTTTTAGGATGTTCATCTCATGAGAGAGGTTGTTGAGGAAAGCTATAGTCTTCACAGAGCCCAGTGACTTTTATCCACACAGTTCTGTTGTGAAGTGTTGATTCAACTCAAGCCCGTTGGTCTGTGTTGCATTCAGGGCAACATATGTGTTAATGGAGACAAACGTAATTCCTCCTTTCCACCGGACGCGTAAGCAGGACGTTACAGCAGCAGCACATTATACGCAGCTGATAGCCACTGTTGTAGTAAATAGATTCCTTTCCACCAGACATGTAAGCAGTGCGAGTCTGCCCCGTTCTTAGGGTCATCATCTTGCTGCATTTTTCTAAATATACGCAGCGGTCCTATTTTCTACGCAGTATGCCTCTGAAACGCGTAAAATTCTGAATTTTGGGTAGGGGAAGAAAGAAACCAGACGGCTTGGCATCCAGAAATTTTCAAAATAAAAAAAATGTGCTTCTTTCCGGTTGTTTTAATTAAAAAAAAAATTTCAATACCTGGGAAACCTGTTGAGAAGTCAGTACCTCACGGGAGGGTCTCATTTGTGTTTCATCATGGATGAAAGGTTCATCATTGAAGTGGAAAAGCACTCAATCATATTTGACCTCAGTCACACTTAATTAATGATTAATTTCCAATTCTACATGCACACTTTTCAGTTATGCAAGCTAATAGAAATGGGCCTTGCAATTTAATAATTAAACTACAATGAACTTAACAAAAATAAATATTGTTTCGTGCTCTCTCTGTGACAGCTGCTTCCCTGCTGCTGCATGCCTCATACGCCCATGGTGGAAAGGACCAAGCAGCAGAATACGCGAGCGAAACGTGCTGCTCCTGTAACATGCTGCTGACGCGTCCGGTGGAAAGCCGGGTTACATATGAAATGACTCCCCTTGTAACAGTGTATCAGAGGTGTTATCAACTCCACCTCAATGTCCATATAAGGCTAGGATGTTTTGCTCTTCCGGCTCAAAATGAGATTAAACTGTGTTTTTGACAAATGTATCTTTATCTGAACTCATTCGTATTTTGAAAATATGTTCATTTTACTAGTCATTGCTCATTTATCTTTGTTTTGTGCTGTAATAACAGCTGGGAGAAATATTTCAAGTTAATAACATTCTTGTCATTCAGAAACTAAATCATTTAGTTTCTAAAATATATATGTCATTGATAGAAAACTTATGAATAAGTCTTGGTGTAAAGAAATTTGATGCTATTCCCCCGCTTTTTGTACATCTGGCAAGATATGTTTTGGCGGACATAATACACTGCACAACACCAACAACAAACCATGCCCACTGTTTAGCATGGGGATGGCAGAATAATTGCTGCAGGGGTGTTTCTCCGCAGCAGGTCTTGGAAAAAGGTAAAAAGTAAAAGTAATGCAGCAAAATAAAGACAAATCTTGGAGGACGATTTGTTTCCAACCGACAGAGAACTACAGATTCAGAGAACATTTACTATTCAGCAATACAACCCAAAAACTCCAGCTAAAACTACACCAAGATAGTATGAAGACAACAAGGTGGAGGTTCTGGAGTGGCCCAGTCAAAGCCCAGACCTCAACCAGAATTTATGGCTGGACTTAAAGTGCAACTAAACCCCAAAACCACTTTTTGTTTTTGCTTATAAACTGGATAAATGGGTTTTAACCAATGCAATCTTTCAGTTTAAGGGCATTTATTTGACATTTTCGTGTAAACTTGTTAAATTCCAAATTTTTTGGTCTAAAAACTTCTTATTGCTGCTGTTCATGGTCATCGTGTGGTACTGCATTTGAATTTTCTGATTGGCTGAGCCTGGTACATCAGAGTTCATGCCTACGTCAAAGGCATGGTCTCATAGAGACGCCTTCCCTCTCTCAGACACACTTGCCCCGCCCCGTGACTTGTTTAAACTACTTATATTGTGTGCTACGTGAGCAGAGAAGCTGAAATCCTTATATCGCATTTTTGGAGGACCACAACGTCGAAGTGGTTTAAAGCCATAAGTTATAACCTATATGTTTTAAACACACCGTGAATAAGGAAACAAAAGCTGAGGTAGTTCCTTCCTAAGGTACTTAGCATTAATGCTAGCGCTAGGCTCTCTGTGCTTGTTTGCTATACATGCTGTCGGCTTCAGGCAGCACTGACTCAGCGCCCTGAGCCAAAGGCTCTAACTGATACTGATACAATATACAACTGATAACTGATACGGCGTTTGGCCGCTGCGCTCCATAAAGCCTCCCTTTACCTATGGTGGATGGCAGAGAGATGACCTAATTTCTCCCTTTACCATAGGTAAATGGAGGCATGTCATAGTTCAGCCATGACTGTCTTCCAGACCACACCCCTGCGTCCCCCCCTCGCGCTCATCCTCCACACTTCGCCATCCCCCTCCGTGTCTCCTGTTCCTGCCCACTTTGGTAGAGTTTTTCTAATGTTGCCTGGGGGTGGGATGATGCTTTTTCATGGGGTTCAGTTACACTTTAAAAAGTAACTCACCCCCCTACCAGAGTATAACCCCGACCACATTTATTTTTGAAAAACAGCTCAAAAGGAGACGTTGCCTGGCGGACCAGGAAAAACAAGGGCATGAAGTGGTCTGGGCTACTTGAGTAATTTTGTGACTCTGCCTGGACAGGAGCACCTGGGGCAACTGTCCGTCATTGTCCGCAACAGAAAATGTGTGTTATAGACAGATGTATCCAATCATGATCAGAAGCATTCAGGAATGTGCAAAAAAACACACCATCACAATTATTCCATTAAAAATGAACTCTTGGCCCAGATGTTATTTTCCATTTACTGATATGGCAGTTATTTGCTTTGTCATAGGTAATGCACAAATGTCAGCAAGTAGGGGCAACCACCTGCATAACGGAGCACCCAGGTTATGAGCTGATTGTGCTGCAGGCAGTTCATGGCGCCTCGCTACGGAGGTGTGGCCGAGACCGCACGTTTTATATACCCCACCACGGCCGGACTGCTGTCGTCCCTATTCCAAGCCTACATCAATAACCAGAAATTAGCCATTAGCAATGCAGGGTTTGAATTCCAGTGAATTCCAGTGCAGTGTAATCGTTTAACCACTCGGGGCACTAAACTGATGGTTTTTGGTACAAATTAATATTTTCACTAAAATGTACTAAAATGCATAAAATAATTACTGGAAATGCAGATAGTGCTATTATAGACTCAATTATGCAGTTTATCAAAAAAGAAGTTGATTTTGGGGTGAGTTACTCTTTAAAAAGAACTGTTCACAGCAGATCTCCACCAACCTGGCAGCACAGGAACAGTTTAGCAGGAAGAATGGAGGAAACCTGCAGCATCCAGGTGTTCAACCTGACTAAGACTTGTCCACACAGATTCTCTGCTGAGATTATAACCAAAGGTCCATCTACTAAATACTGATAAGGAGGGGGGGGTTTTGTTGATCGTAGTTGATTTGTTAAAGCAATAACAGGCTTAAACAGCCCAGGGGGTAAATACTTCTCATTGGCACTGTATGTGTCAGTGATGAAAATGCATCTCACTCACTAGAGTCTTCTAACATGCCAGCCTATTAGTGCTGCTGTTCCCGTGGCTGATATGGTATCCATATATTCTATTGTATATATTTTTATTAGGTGTTCAAAGCAATACCGTTCCTATTCATTTATTACCCTGGGAAACATTATGAATGCGTTATGCCCCCAGACCCTAAAGACAGAAATATTTCAGATTCAGTGCATGTTCCTACCTCATCTTCAGCCTGTCCCAGTTCTTTTTTAAGCTCCTCAACCCTTAGACGAAGCTTCTTAACCTCGGTGTCATGGCTCTCTACCCTCCGGTTAGCGTGGGCCAGCTCTGCAGTCCTCTCCTGGAACTGCTTCTTAAGCTTCGCATGAACATGACGAAGATCAGCCAACTCCTGTAGACACAGCAGAGACCGATTTCTTCTCACACTTACTGATTATATCTACATGTCTTCTGCACATCCAGCTCTGTGTCCTGAAGAACACAGACTATGTCTTTAATTGGTCAAAACTTCAGTTACAGACAAATTAAATGATTTTCATAACACACTTTTTGCGGTTTAATGTGAAAATAAGTATTATACAAAACTATCCAAAAATTCTAAAAGAAACTGGATCCCCAAAAGAAAAATCACAGCAGAACTTCTACATATAAATCTGAAAAATATTACAACCTTACGGTCAGTCTAAAATGTTACGACTTAAGTTTTTAGGAAATGTCTCAGAAGAAGCTCAATCAATTTGATTCAAGCCAGTTTGCAAAAAAAAGTCTAATTGTTGAGGCCAATTAATCGCAAAAGTAGAGAAAAAGCAAAGAAATACAAAAAAAAGAAAAAGAATTGTTTAAAATACAACACTGTTCTAATCCAAGTTTTCAAAAATATTACACACATTGAAATGTTCGTAATACTTCAGCAGCATAATAAAAATGCATAGAGGAAATCACTAGAAGATGTTTTTAATCCAGTGCATTCTTTTGTTTCTAAGGGCTTATTTTTTTCTGGCTTCAAAGCATACACTGCTTTTGAGAATAAATCAAAAAATGAAAGACTGATAACTTTTACCCAGGTTAGAGTTTTCCTTTCAGTTTCTTGTTCACAGCACAAAGAGAGCAGAAGGTGATACCGTATGAATTTCTCACTGACATTTCTCTGAAGAGCAACAAACAATATGCAGCATCTACTTTCAGCGGACACATTTCTGGAATGGCTCTCAGTGGAAGCATTAGTGTGCAGACATTCGGTTGTGTTCGTGTCTTTTAGGATGTAATTGTGGGTAGTTGTAGTTGTGGTCACATTTAAGCCACATCCGCCAATAGATCTGCACTGGTACTGACGATGGAAAATCTGTGTTTGAAGCTAATGGATGCATTAATAATGCAGCATTTTCGCCAACTGCACTTTCATGCTTGATGTTGTTGATTTATCTTGGCACTGAACTGTCTTGCACCTAATGACTCCCCCTACAGAGTGTCTTCCAAGAAGCTTTCATGAGCCTGCTCTGCAGAATAAAAGGTGAAAGGTTAGGTATCTGTGGGAATAACAAGAAAGACAAGCCTAAGAGCTGTGGTGCCAGTCACGGTGATTAGGTAAAGCAAGGCAATTTTATTTGTAAAGCACACTTTCAACACAAGGCAATTCAAGGTGCTTTACATGATTACAGAAATGTGAAAATTAAAATATAAAATCACTAAGAGAAAGCATAAATGAACATTCATAAAAGAAACAATAGCATTTGATTAAAAACAATAATTTAGGATAAAAACATTTAATAGTATTGGCAATAATAGTATCAGTTACTCATAAGCAAGTCTAAATGGGTGTGTAAATTAGCACATCCAATGAAAATGCATCAAAATCTGCAAAACCTAATTAGGATTTTATTACACTAGAAGAATATCACAAGGAACATTTTTGAAAAATAAAGGTTAATTTATTGATTCAGTAAAACTCTATGCTCAGCAGTGTAGAGCTGCTCACGTGTGGCTGCTGAGCTGACTCAAATATGTACACATTAAACAAAGAAAAGTTCCCTCTTGAAGTATTAAGGATGACATATTTTTGCTGTAGAGTTGTTCTTTAACAGAGATGGGAACTTGGTTGTACCACATCCAGTCCCTAGCCCTCCTCTTCCTCATCCATGCTCATCTCCACCCAGATAAGTTTAAATCCATCCAGGCAAACCACACAGTCCACGGTAAACTCATTCAGCCATGTCTCTGTAAGACAAATGAGGCTGCACTCTGGTTCTTTTTGCAGTAGGTGGATCACTGCCAGAAGATGTTCCATTTTATCATGAAGGGAACAGACCTTTCCCATAATGGAGGACATAATGGTCTGCATCTCCACTTCCTCTGTTAGAGCCTTCGTCCAGCTCTACAGCCTTTACTTTTCCTCGATATTTCCATGTTAAGGTCTGACCTCCCTCACATGCTTCCAAAAATGACCACACATAACAAAACACATAAAAAGCACAAACACAAAAAAATACAAAAGGAGGCAGGGATGTCTTAACTTGCTGATGATCATGCAGTGCCATCTTGTGTTACATTTTGAATTTACATATTGTACTTGTATATTGTTTATGTGCTGAATCTAAGTCACCTCCCAAATATTCCACATGAACGTCCAAACACAGATTATTACACAGATTATGATTAAGACTCAAAATCACTTGTTTAACCAAATCTAAACCTTGATCTACATTTAAAATGTCCATTTGGTTGGGCATTAAATATATGAAATGGATATAGGATATGAGAGGACAGAGGCATTTAAGAAGGTAAGCTTTCCAGCAGCATCAACAATTTCCCCTTTGTGGGAAAATAAAGGATTTGCCATACTCTGCCCTGTTTCAATCATGTTTTCCGCTGCTCACCACCCCCCTCCTAACTGCTAATTAGCTGATTGAGCCAACCTGGGCAGCTGCCTACTTAAGCGCCTGCTCTGCAGCCACTCACTGTGAGATCGTCTGCTGCCACAGCCTTCAAGCATTGATGGCTGAATGTGTAACTGACCACTGCCTCTGCCAAATTCCTGGTCAAAAATGTATTGTTTTGCTCTGACCCCTGATTGTTTCTCAACTCTTTCAGACTTCTGGACCTTTATTACTACTGACTCTCATGGTATTTGACCTGGCCTGAATGTTTAATCACAAATTATTGGATAACGGACCTCTGGAACCCTGGTCCCTTTTGAAACCTTCTCTGAGAAGATAAGTTATTTCCTCTGTCTGGTGATGGTGAGATGAAGCCCCATGCCATGAGGCATTGAACCACTTCAGCCAATTGGTTCAAGAAAAGGTTCTGCTCACGGGGCTTCATGCGCACGCAAACCCCCCTACTGGCCAGATACATAATCACAGGCATCTGTAGACCTTAGCCACTTAACGTGTGATGCATTAAAGTTGTAAGTCTGCTATGGCTCTTGGAAATGATTGAGTAAAAAAAAAAAAAAAATTCTACACATATTACAAATGTGAAATAATAAAAATATTTTGATCCCTTTTTTGGACACAACCTCACCAGCATTCGAATACACTCTTTCACAAGGCACAGAAGATGCATGCGTACACAAAAACACAAGAGCTAGACTATAAATTGGGGTACAGTAATTTTAGCTTTTCCCAATATTCCAGGGGGCTTTCCAGCCTGCTATATGGCTCCTTATTCTCTTGCAAATTATGGTAATGCCTTAGCATGGATGGGTTATTGTACCCCGTTTCCTTGGAACACACTAAACACTTCACCTTTAAATAAAATAAAAAGCGGTAAAAAAAATATACTGCTCTTAATAAGCAAATCTAACTTGTCTGACATAATGTTAGACTGAGGTTACCTTATTAGGAGTTATTTGGTTAAAATGCTCACACACAGGGGAAATCCTCCTCTTCCTAGCTGGCTCCATTATATCTTTCAGTATGTGTAAATGTTTTGACCATGCAACGTGTTTTTTTTCTCCTACGTTTTCACTGAGCTTTCATTGTGATGAACTGACAGTGGCCACACATCATGTGCGTGATGCGAGCGAGGCACAGCTCGAGGGAGTTATGTGCGCAACCTGAAAAAGAATCATCCTGTCTTTTGAGGTGCGCGTCGAGCATAGGTCTTTTCTCCCAGAGGAAATACATTTAACTTCTCCTTTGCAGCGCGCAAAAACGCAGCATGTATGGCAGCCTGCCACTGGCAGGTCTTGCATTGCGCAGCACTGTGGTTATGCAGGGGCTCACACGTATCCACTTATCCATGCATAGATGTGTCCCACTGTCCTAAACCTTCAAACTATCTGTTTCTTTACCTACAAAACTATCTCCAAAGTATATGAACTCTAACCAAACACTCCTATCCAAACTTTGTCCAAACTCCAAACTGACTGCAACTCACCAACACAAACCCGCATTTTGAATGGAGCCTGAGGGGTTTTTATTGCTGTCAAACCACTCAGCAAACGCCGAACCGCTTCCCGAAGCGGTCACATGGTACAGCTGCCAGCGGGGCTTCAGACGTCATCGTTTTCGGCTCCTCCCCTAAATGAAGCAGGCCTCGATACGCGCTTTGCGGAAACGCCCCCTCCACTGCTCAACACATGCTTCGTAGCCTCGGCACACATCGTAACATCACTACCTCTGTCCTTCAGTGGATCTTACCTGGTAAATCGGATACCGCTTTCCCCTGATCTCAATCTATTCCTCAAGAAGACAACGTCTGAAAACCTGTCTTTACAGTATGTTCTAATTCCTACAACTAAACTACCTCCTTGTTCTCCCTTCACTCACCAGTCTGTCT
Organism: Apricaphanius iberus; assembly: GCA_028564705.1. Taxonomy (NCBI): domain Eukaryota; kingdom Metazoa; phylum Chordata; class Actinopteri; order Cyprinodontiformes; family Aphaniidae; genus Apricaphanius; species Apricaphanius iberus. The sequence goes on from JAPXFQ010001268.1 coordinate 147,028, forward strand.
CCTTTGCAGTACGTGATCTGGCTGTGCTTGACCAGAAGTTGTCTACCTGTAGAGATCACATTCACTAGTTCACCTGTACCATGGCTTCAACCTGTTCGCAGAAAGATACGCCAGCTTTGGCAATGATCCAATAAACCGGCAAGCTATGAATTTCATTTCTATGGTTGTTGTCTGATTCTTTAAATGTTTTGCATACAATACTGGGAACCAACACTTTAAGCATTAAAGCTGCTACATGACTGAATGTTTCTCCAAGACTGAAAGTGATCAGAGAGCTGGATCGGCTGCAAGTTAGCAGATCCAGAGCCTCCATAGATTGGAGGATTGCTGGTTAGATCAGTACTGGCATGAAGAACACAGATCAGGAGCTGGAGGCATGAACTGAACAATGTCTGAGAGATGTGAGTTGAATCAAAAGTCTTTTAACTTTTGAGAGGATCTGTGTTGTCATGATGACTGCTTCTCTTCCCTCACCGTGAGTGCAGCGCCGCTCTGACTGTGAGAAAAACAGGCTGAGCCTTATATTGACTTGGAGTCCAACAGTGAATTTGAAGTGCACCAAGTACCACAATGAAACCGTGTTTTATCAAGGGTTCAGACGTTTGGTCTTACATTTATTTTTTGTAAAAACTGGAGTCAATAAAGCTTATTTCAGCTACTGAATCTACCAGGTTTAGAAGGAGGCAATGCAGGCTTTAGATGGAACCCAAACCAACACAGCTGAGGCCAGCAAGGAGATCTTTCCAGCCCAGTATATATAAAAGCCGTGGGTGTTGTCTGCACCCGTTTACTGAAAATTCTGAGATGCTACAGATCAATTAATTAACCACAAAATGCAGCTTGATAAATAGCTAACACACATAAGCATTAGCATGTAGCTACTTACTTCTCTGTCCATTTCATCAGGCGTCTTTGTTGTTGGAAGTGATCCAGCTGCTGTTCTTTAGGAATGTAGAATAAAGTCCTGTAATCCACGCAGCCAAATGGACGTTCTCAAAGATACATTTTAGAAAGTAAAATTCTAACCAAAAAAGTGTTTTAAAGATACTAAAACCGGAGCAGCTATGAGCTTTGAGAAGGGGGAGGGTGTGTTTGCAACTCTACCAGAGGTAATTAGCTCTCTCTGCAGGGGCGGTGCATACACCTCTGGCACTTCCTTGTTTTCACAATGTGACGTCAAATACTTTACTATATGAACACTCGTTTTTTTTACATGTGCGAGTGTGTATATATATATATATATATATATATATATATATACACACATACATACACACGTTTTATGTGTGCGGATTTGGGCATTGGCTGGATCTTTTCAGAAATGTAAAGGGCCTATATTATGAAAAAATCCCTTTTTCTGGGATTTTGGGTGTAATTTTGTGTCTCTGTTGCATATACATGTATAGGTGTCATTTTAACCGGGGACGCCGGGGACATGTCCCCATCAATATTTATGATTCACGGGTTTGTCCCCACCTGACCTGATGCAAAAATTCTTTACCAGCACTGATCTAACAGCCATTTCTGCTCCCAGAAAAGTTTTTGCATCAGTATCTGAACAGAATGTTATTTAAACCACTCCACTTTCTCATGCAGTCATGTTTCTTTCTGCTCACATACTAGGCTACAGCATTCTTTGATGCTATGTCATGTTTTAAAAGACTGGTAGTCAGCTACAGGGCGGAGTCTTGTAATGTCACTGGTACCCGTTTCAACTGGTTTCGCTATTTGGTGGATTTAAAAAAAAAAGCATAATTTAAATGCTTTCTTTACAGTTGTCTGTTGCTGGTTATTTTAATAATGAATGAGGGACCATTGTAATGAAATTCAATGGTTCTGGTTTCTTTACTATGGGTGGGTTGCCAGAAAAAAATATTCATGTAATATTGCTGCGTTTGTGTACAGAGCATACCAGAATACTACTATGCGCAGAAGGCAAAAAAATTCTCGCTCTCTCGGCATCCAGCTACCAGAGAGAAACCCTTCTGCGACGCAGGAACGGAGAACCAGGGAGTGGACAACATTTCCATCAAAGTTGGAAAAACACAACAAAAAGGAAAATAAATTGATCCATTATTGAAAGTAAACTATAGTGCAGTGAATTATTAGTCTTTCATTACTTGGATACTGCAGCTGAAATTTATGCAGAAAGCAAGCACTGTCCACAGTCCAGATTGCTCATTCCTGACTCTCTGGAAGCGCTGGATGGAGAGATAGCGACAGCATTGCATCATCAGCGCAACTTTGGGAAAAATTCCTTCCTGCTCCCTCCATCAAATAAGCTTCCCTCGGAGCCGTGAAATTGAATTTGTTTTTTTCCACCCGAAGCAACTTTATGCACATCACCCACAGGTAGCTGCCCTATTGCAGGACTGTCAGCTGTAAGTTAAATCTGACATTTCTCCTCATAGAACGGTGTTGGGGTTGCAAAAGGAGCATGTTTTATTGTTGCACATTCTTCTGGTGCGAGTACATATTATATCCAACATTGTTCTTTGTGCTACGATGTGGATTTTAATAATTCTTCCAACCAAAAATCTATTGGTGAGGTTTAAAAAGGAAAACGGTTAAACCTATGGCTTTTAACTTGTATTGATTTAACCAATTACTTTCACGGAGGGGGGTGAGCAAAGATCGCAGGCTTTATCAGCGTCAGGCAAAGCTCACAAAGCATCTAGTTTGACGCTTCTATGTTGAAGCTTGCAAAGTCTGCCACTTCTGAGCAAAAAAGAGCGCATGGGCGGGGCTTCTTCTGTTGCTGTACGTTCTGAACTATGGCAGATAGTATTGAGAGAGTGGCTTGGTTTTATTTGCTAAATAAAGCTAGACAACGTCGACTTCGGCAACATCAGCTCCGTTTGTGGATACGCCCTATTCTATGGATGCGTTCTGAGTTTGGGGAGTTTAACCATTTGCTCCAGGAGCTACGTATGGATGAAGTTCGCTTTCAGCGGTACTTCCGTCCGTCCCGCGCCCAGTTTGACGACCTCCTGGGCCGCATCGGAGCTCGAATCTCCTACCAGGACACCAACTACAGGCGCTCTATTCCTCCTGAGGAGCGCCTGTCCGTCTGTCTTCAGTAAGTGTTATTTATGTTTTTTTTTAAATCTGCGTTTCTAGACTTAAAATTTAGGTTTTTCCTGCTCCCTCTACATTCAAAATATGTGTAGTGACATCCCTACAATTATAAGCTCTGATTGATAAACGTGCCGCTTCAGGGCCGTCAGCACCATAAAAAGTTCAACTAGCGGAACTTCTGCGCTGCTGGCTTTATGAGATTTGAAGCATGAAAAGCAGGAAAAGCTTGAAAAGTTGACGGAGGCGAAGCTCACAAAGCGCCGCAGAGACCGTGACGCTCCTCCAACGGCCTCCGCCATAGACTTAACATGTAATCTTGACGTTGCTGACGCTGACAAAGCCCTTGGTCTGAATGCACCATTAGTCACAGAAAACATCAACACAACAAATAACTATAAAGGATCTGATGTGTGACTTGAAAGACCTACCAAAAGAAAATGAAGATAAAGACAAAAAAATAACTGCTTTGGAAAATCGTTTGTCGGATTGGGACCAATATACGTGAATGAAGGATCTAATTAGGCTTGGATATAAAGCTGTGTTCCTATGCCAGGTCAGCAGCATCAGATGGAGTATTAACTGAACAGGATCTGGAGTCACTGGAGCAACAGGTGGTTCATCTGGTTCATGAACAGAAAAAGGAATCATTATGAACAACAAGGAAAGCCTGCCACTCACTCCCAACTCAAACCAAGTTTTATTCTGAAACTTGGAAACAACAGACAATCTATCAGCATCTTGCTATTCCAACTCCAAATTGCTACGGAAGCGTGGTCGAGACTGAGCTTGTTTTATACTCCACAGCAACAGGATGGCTGTCGTCAGCAATAAAGTCTGACGTCCACAATAAGGGCTGAACCAGCAGTAATGCACAAATTCAGTTCAATTGCAGTCTAAACTTTTAAACTCAAGAGGGCACTCCAAAACGGTTTTTGGTTGAAAGTGTATATATATATATATATATATTTATTTATTTTTTATATTACAGAACAAGTAAAGAATAATAGTACAGTTAACATAAGATTTATATTAAGGAACATAGTCCCCAAAACAAACAAATATAAATAAAAATAATAATACAAAAAATAAAATAAAACAAAACCAATGCACAGCATGGGTAAAACAACCAAAACAAGATGTGAATGAATAACAAACAAAAAAACTCAGCACCAAGTATCGTTTTCTAAATTAATTCCCTTCATAATGTCTCAGAAATTCAGTTTAAGGCAACCATATTTCTTCAAAATCTACTCCCTTTCCTCTGACAATATAAGTAAGTCGTTCCAGTACAATACATGATGCCAGCTCCTTCACCCACATTTGACTTGAGGATACATCCATTTTCTTCCAGTACAAAGATATTAACCACCTAGCTTGCAGAAATCAATTAACTTTAGCTGTCTGGAGCTAAAGTCACAGTTCTTTGGATATATACCCAACACACACATTTTTGCTTCAACAGGTATATTTACTCCAACAATTTTAGATAAAGCTTGCATGATTAATTTCCAGTAATGCTGTAATTTTGGACAGATCCATACACAGTGGAACAGAGTGCCCTTCTCGTCTAAACATTTACTACAGCTATCAGGGATGTCAGGCGACCAGATATTCAGTTTGACTGGGGTTATGTAAGTTCTCATCAACCACTTATATTGGAGGAGTTTCTTTGAGTCTTTGGGCTTTTAAACCAGCAGTTTCCCAGACCACCTCCTGTATCTGTTCTTGGACGTCAGCCCTCCATGCGTCCAACTTGTCAATGGTGGATTCCTTATCATCTGTTAATAGAGCTGTATAAAATAAAGAGATACGACCTCTACCCACTGGGCTTTGAAGTATGACATTCTCCAAGTGTGATAATGCTCGCTCAGATACATTCTGTTTATATTTTGACATAATGAAATATTTAACTTGTAGATATTTCAAAAAAGGTTTTTGGGGGAAGCTGTATATTTGGCATAGCTGATCGAATGTAAGAAGGTTGTCATTCTTATAAAGATCTGCCACCTTCTGTACACCTTTATCTGCCCATTTGTAAACCCCCATCAGCTCTTCCTACTTTAAAACATGTGTTGCCCCAAATAGTAGGTGAAAAACGAGAGATAAAAGACTTATCCCCCATATACCAAATATCTATTGTGTTTTTAAAAAAAGGGTTATTTGTGTGTGTGTGTGGGGGGGGGGCTTTCAGAATATAAATACAGATTTAACTGAAGATTTGTTACAGATGTTTGTTCAATTTGTATCCAGGCCGGGAGTGTCTCAGTAGAAAAGTAGAACATGGCTGAGCGCAATTGTTCAGACCAGGAATACAGTCTAAGATTACGGAGTTGTAGCCCCCCTCTTTCATATGGCAGGTATAACAGGCCAAGTCTTAGTCTAGGTTTTTTGTTATTCCAAATAAATCTATTAAAGATACTGTTTAGCTTATCAAAGAATTCTTTTGGGAGGGGCAGAGGAAGTGACTGGAAGAGATATAAAAAAATTGGGTAATATTTTCATTTTAATCATGTTTATACGACCAAACATTGATATGGGCATTGTCATCCATTTATTTAGAGATTCATCCTGGGGTGTCTGGGCTGATTTAACTCCAAGATACACAAATCCTTCTTTTGCATCAATAAACAGGGTTTGTATAATAGGATTTAGCCTTTCATCCCTGATCAGAAATAGGATTGAGGATTTTGAATCATTTATACTATAGCCAAAGAACTGTCCGAATAACTCCATTTGTTGCATTCATTTTGGTATACTAATGGACATCCTAGTCAAAAACACTATCATCGGCATGTAGAGCCAATATATGCTCCTGATCTCCTAACTGGATACCAAATATGTCAGTCCTCATTCTGAATGTCATCGCCAGGGCTTCTATAGCTAAGATAAATAGCATTGGAGATAACGGGCACCCATGGCGAGCGGAACTCTCCAATGTGATGGGGTTAGAAACTATGTTATTTGTTAAAACACTAGCTTTGGGATTTGTATACAAAAGTTTAACCCATTTGAGAAAATTGTTTCCAAATCCATATCTTGGGAGAACATTAAATAAATATGACCACTCTATTCTGTCAAAAGCTTAACAAGCGTGAATTGATAATAATGCTGTATCTTTAGCGTCAAATTTCTGGTGAATTATATTTAGAACTTCTTATATTGTGAAACCCTTTTTGATCATTATGAACTAAATGTGATATATAGGGGTCTAATCTTCTTGCTAAAACTTTACAAAGTATTTTAGTGTCAACCCCCATCAGACTTATTGGTCGAAATGCCAGGTTTCAGTATCAAAGTAATCATTGCCTATCTCAGAGTGGGTGGGAGAGCTTCATTTTGATACGCTTCTTCATACATGTTTAAAAGTGGAGTTATCAATTTGTCTTGGAAAGTTCTATAAAATTCAATCGGAAAGCCATCTGGCCCAGGTGCTTTACCACTGTTAATGCTTTTGATAGCCTGTGATATCCCATAGTTAGACGTCTGTCTAATTCCTGCTTTGTGTTTTCCGTTAGGCTTTAGCACATTCTGTTTTATACAAGTTTTCATAAAATTCTCTAAAGCTGTCATGCATTTTAAAGGGGTATACTGTTACATTCCCTGAAGAGGTCTTTATACTATTAATTGCTCTTTCACTCTGCATTTTCTTAATTCTCCATGCCAAAAGTCTTCCCGCTTTCTCTCCTTGGTCATAATAAGATTGCCTCAGCCACATCAGGTTTTTGCTGCTGCATCATATGATAATTTATTATATTCAAGTCTCAGATGTAGCAACTCATTGTGTTTTGTTGAGTCGTCAATCTAACGCTTAAGTCTAATTCCAAAGATTTAATCCGTTTATCCAGAGTTTCCATTCGTTGTCTTTGCTGTTTGTTCTTTGTACTCGTAAAGCCAAGAATTTCACCTCTAATATATGCTTTGAATCCTTCCCATCTCACTGAGGCACAAGTTGTGGCTACAGTTGTAGCTTGCTTCCACCAGTGTGTGAATATTAGAGTGAATGTATAACAGAATTTGTAAAGCATCTTTGAGTGTCCAAAAAAGCTCTATAAAGTTTAATGGTTATTATTATTATTATAAGTTTGATCTGTGTTGAACACAAAGTAATTTTCTATTTTCTCCTCTGTAAATTTAAGAAAATTCTGGATTCTGTAGCCGTTTTGTTTGAAACCGCTAGTTAGGGGGGTTATGGATAAACTTTCCTAGATGGATACTCAGTGAGATAGCTGCATGATCACTGATCACTATGCTATCATACTGACACTGTTTGATCCTTGATAAAAGTTCTCTTGAGACAAGAAAGTAATCTATACGTGAGCGGGATTTATGTATACTTGAGTGACAGGAGAATTCTATTTTATCAGGATTTTGTTCCCTCCACACTATTACAAGGTTGATATCTGATATAAATTGATTTATTAATCTTTTAGTTGTATCTGAGCCAGCTGAGAGATTTATACTCTAGAGGGTGACACGGGAATCAATTGTTGCTCCCGTCCCGTCCCGATCCCAAAAAAAATACTCCCGTCCCGACCCGAATCCTGTAGATTAGTTATTTACCTCCTATGGCGCTCCCTCCCCCCGCCCCCCTTTAAACCATAGCCTAGCACAGTATCAAAGATCATCTATTTAGCTTTATCCGCCATCTTTAACCATATCCTGCATTCTCATTGGCCACCTTACCACGTCATGAATGGACTCGACTCGTCTGACTACCAAACTATTAATGCTGCATTCAAGAGCCCATCCAAACCAGTGGGACTTCTTCTACCTGATATGTACTAGCTCCCACTTCTAAGCGTTCGAGGCAATTGAAGTGGAATGTGAACAGAAAACATGGACAACCACCGCACTAAACAGATAATGACTTTGTTCTGAAGAGGCATGCTAACAGATAATAATGACATTCACAACATAATATAAAAAATAAATTGTGTTAAAATTACAGTGTCTAAAACAACACTAAAAGCAGAGAAGTACAGTTTATAGCCTATTTGTTAAAGTTTTACCTCTCACGACGTGAGACTCCGTGGGCGCCGCCATTATCCTCCGACTTAATTTTGATGAAGTCGGGGTACGTCAAACTACCCTGAGTTCACAGGTTGGAGGTTCCACTTCGACAGGCATTCCAGTGCACTTTTCCTATTTGGAGGTAGGATAAGTCACACTGGTTTGAATGGGCTCTCAAACGCAGCATAAGATACGCGCATTTTCAGTCGTATATCATATGCTTACCAGTTTATCCAGGTGGTGTAGCAACAACGTAGCAGTTTCAGTTTTGGTGCGTGCAGTGTAGTAGACCCGATGGAATTCAACTAAAGATAGATGTTTAAAAAAAAAAAAACGAAAATTCTAATTTCCGGTTTCCCGTCCGATCCCGTGAATTTTTTCCTGTCCCGTCCCGATCACGTTACCAACAGTGAAAATGACTCCCGTCCCGCGGGAATCCTACAGGAATCCCGTGACCTGTGGGAATCCCAAAAAAATTGTCACCCTCTAATATACTCGCCGGCTGGTTTCCGTCGTGTTCGATGTTACTGTGTTTTGTGGACTGGAAAACAAACTCCCGATCTTGGAAGTTCAGGAATCGGATAAGGACAGCTCTGTGCTGATTTGGCTTTAGAGGTGCTAAGGTACGGTGAGCCCGCTCAATAATAAACGATCAGTCTGTCTCAAGCCAGCGCAGTAACATCTCCCATATAAACTCCACCATTGGCTGCTGACCCTCGGGGCCCTCCCGGAGGCCAAACAGCTGCAGGTTCTTCCTTTGGCCCCGGTTCTCCAGGTCGTCGGTTTTTGCCTCCAGGTAGGAAATCCGCTTCATGGCATTGCTGAGATCGAACACGCTCTTTTCCAGGAGCTCCTCTGCCGACAGTATTCTGTTTTGAGCTTCCTCCAGTCGTGTAGCATTTGCAGCAACATTTTGCTTTACTTCCGTCATATTTTTCTCCAAAGCAGCAACTGACTTCGTCGTTTTGCTCTTAGGTTATCTATGCTATCCAGTTTAGATCTGAATCCACTCAACTCGGAGTGCAATGACCGAAGTTCAGTTAAAGCCGTGCTAAGGTCACTCATGCTACTAGCGCTAGCAGCTCCCTTGCTGTTTTCAGGTGTTGCCAAAATATCGGTTTAACTGCTTTTGGGAACCGCGCTTTCGGGTGACAATATCACAGTCTTTGAGATGAGTCGTTTTTGACATTTTCCAATAGAAATTATGTTTCTAGTTTTGGGTTGTTCTGGGTTTTTAATGCAGGCTACACTGAACAACAACTTTAAGCTGCCATCTTGGTCCGTGGCTCCATAGCATCTCCATAACATCTCCGACCCTTACCATGCCCCTGGGATACTTTTTAAAACATCAGAAGCTGTTGGAGCGGACCTTTTATCGACCACAGATACCCCGACATACCATTTCCTTCCTGCCAGTGTGGCTTCGGGGGATGTATTCTGGAATCATGTGATGTCATCTCTCTGAGCTCTATCAGACACCAATTTAAACAGTTTATCAGCAAAAAAATTGGTGGTGAGTTGCACTTTCAATAACACTGTAACACCATAAATGTTAAATACTGTGTAAAAATGTTATAAAGCATATTGCGGGCTAAATATTTTTCTAAAATGCATATAAATTGATTTCCTAAAATTTTAAACATTTATTGAGCTTATTTTAAATTTCACAATGTATAAACGGACAAAATTTTAATTTTAAAAGTTTCATAATCTTGACCTGTGATGCAAGATACAGGTAGTCATATGCTATGCATTGCCTCAGCTCTGTAACAAGTTATCAGGTCGAGTATTGTGTTATATCCAGAGTCGGTGTGTTCACTAGTTTTGGATGGCATTCATTTTTCTTACAAACGGTCACTTATTACGTTTGAAGTACAAACACCAGGCTGTGTCCACAGGTTTCCATCAAAAATGGTACCGTCTTCTGTCTGCATGCATTTCGAGCAGTTGAAACTGCACTTCTGCTTCGGCTATGAAAAACCTGGTCGTTTGTGCTGCTCACTGCAGTCCGGGGGATTAAAATCCCAGCAATTTGATGGAGTTTAACATTGGAAACCAAAGCAAAGATCAGGTGCTTCATGTCAGCAGCTACTTCTGAACATCAGATCAGTTAGAGGCTCAGCTCTACAGAGACAAGATCTGTGCATTGTAAGTCTAGTTATCTAACATCTGCTTCCAGATTTGTTGAAAGACTGATATCAAAGGTTGAGTTATTGTGATATGCAGGTTGTAAAAGAAACAGTGGAGCTAGCTTGCTAGCCATAACATCTGCAATGAGAAGGCTGGTCTTGTTTACAGAAGTGCATCTGTTGCTGGCTACACACAGTTATGCTTCTGTTTGGACACTGTGTGTACCGCGTGTCTACAGAGGGATGACTACCGACAAAAATAGGCAATGTGGTCTTGAGCATGCACATAAAGGTGCCACAATTAGGAGTATGACATCATTTAAAAAAGTTACGTATTAGTTGTCTGCACGAGAGCAGAGGCTCAAGACATTTCCTCTCTGGAACCTGCCTCCAAAAATCCTAGAATTTTAGATTAGAAGCAGAGTCTTTTCAATATGTCCCTAATTTTGTGTCCTACTAGAGGAGGCTAAACCATTAATCAATGTAAGACATCTGGCATACACCAAAGAAGGTGAATCCCAAAGCTAGCAACAGAAATTGTTCAAAATTTTTCAGAGGATTATGGTACCCACCTTGTTTTTTTCAAACAGCTCGCTCTGGATAGCCTTCAGGTCTGTGTCGAGTGCCGAGGCGGCCTGCCGACGTTTCTTTATCAACTGCTCCTCCAGGTCTTCAACCTGAGCGCGTAGTTTTTTGTTGTCCCTCTCCAGGGCTAGTTTCTCTGTCTCCAAACGTTCCCTACGGCCCCACTCCGCAGCATTCTCCACCTGCAGTCTCTCCATCTGATACAGAGATACAGCCTCTATTAGACACGTCCTTCCATTTAAGACAGCTGAAACCACATTTGCAGTGTTGCCTAGAAACACAGAGCATGGCAGATGCTCAGTTCAGGGGTCGTGTTAACTGAATATTTTCTGTATTTGACAGTTATTTTCTTTAAACAGTGAAAACTCTGAAGGCCGTCGTTCATTTTGACAGATGAGTATTCACTTGTTGACGATGTGCAAATATTTTCAAGTTGACACACGGAGTTCAGGTAACTAAATCAATCTGAAAAAAGAGTTTCCGATGAGAGCATCATCTCAGACCTGGACTCTGTACTTGAAGCATCTGACTAACAGAGAACTGAAGAGTAACAGGGTTTGGAGCATGTCGCTCCCAACAAACCTGGTGTTGTGTTAACCTGCGATGCACTTGTGCTGTTGGATTTCCTCCCATTTAAGCGACAGCTTGCTGATTTGGAGAGTTTTTTCCAGCTTCTGATCACTTCCATTGGAGAAATGTTCCCTCATTTCAAAACTCTGATGTTGCACCAAATTCCAGTCTCTAAAGTGGCAGCGGAGCACGGATTTAGCCTCCAGAACAACATCTCAACACCCATGAGAAGTCATCTGTCCTAGGTCAAAATTCCAAACTTCATGATAATAACCTCTGCAGCAATCCCACTATTTGATTACACACAAGTGGGTGAGCATTTCAGTTCCACATGGAACAGGAGGAAGTTGTGAGACAGTGTGTTCAGAACACAGCTGGTGAACTATTCATACTTTAAGGGAAGTTTCATTTCATTGTTTATATGTAGTTTTCTGTTCAGCTTGTTCTGATTGAATGTTATTTAAAATGAATAAAGTATTGGGGGCTTCACAGTGGAAGAGTTGGTATCACTGTGATGGTCTGGCGACCTGTCCAGGGTTGACCCCAGCCCTCGCCCCTTGACTACTGGAGATAGGCTTCAGGGATAAGCTGCATGGTGAATGGAGAGCTGGCTGGCTGGCAAATATAAATACTATTGCATATATTATCTTTTTAAAAATTGACAAGAAAAAGTATTTGATGTTGGTCAAAATTACAAACAATGTCCAGCTGAACAATAATATATACCGGACAAAGGATACAAAACTTCATGCATGGAGAACATACCTGAAGCTGCACTTAACGTCATTGGACACTCGTAGAAGAGAAACGCAGGTGGCATCTGATATACTCACAGACAAACACATTCCTTTCTTTCTAGTAGTACTAAGGACCTTCACTGACTTCCTTTTGTTTCAGTGACTGTATTATGCCTAACTCAGACACTTCCTAACCATTACATATCTACCCAACCTAAACAAAAACTTCACACCATCCGACCAAACCACGCAGTAAAACTCGGTAACACAGTCCAGGCAAAATGTCCTCATTTTGTATTAAACAGTCCGTTTTTAGGACAGTCTGTATTCTGGACAGGAGCATACACACATGATCTTTGCTCTCCTGCTACAGACGTGGACAAAATTGTTGGTACCCTTCATTAAATAAAAGGAAAACTCATAATGGTCACAGAAATAACTTTAATCTGACAAAAGTAATAATAAATAAAAATTATATGAATGTTGACCAATGAAAGTCTGAAATTGCTTTTCATCCATGCTTCAACAGAATTATTTAAAAAATAAATGCATGAAACAGGCCTGGACAAAAATGATGGTACCCCTAGAAAAGAAAGAAAATAATTTGACCAAAGGGACATGTTAATCCAAGGTATGTCCACTAATCAGCATCCTAGGTGTCTACAATCCTGTAATCACTCAGTGGGCCTATATATAGGACTCCAGGTAGTCACTGTGTTGTTTGGTGACGTGGTGTGTACCACACTCAATATAAACCAGAGGAAGCAAAGGAAAGAGTTGTCTCAGGAGATGAGAAAGAAAATCATAGACAAGCATGTTAACTGTAAAGGCTATAAGACCATCTCCAAGCAGCTAGATGTTTCTGTGACTACAGCTGCACATGTCATTCAGTAATGTACGATCCATGGGACTGTAGCCAACCTCCCTGGACGTGGCTGCAGGAGGAAAATTGATGACAGATCAAAGAGACGGATAATCCAAATGGTAACAAAAGAGCCTAGAAAGACTTCAAAATAGATCCAAGCTGAACTTTATGCTCAAGGAACATCAGTGTCAGATCGGAACATCCTTCGCTGTTTGAGCCAGAGGACAAATCATTAAAAAAAACAGACTGGAGTATGCCAAACTACATGCTGACGAGCCACAAAGCTTCTGGGAGAATGTCCTGTGGACAGATGAGACAAAAATTTAACTTTTTGCCAAGGCACATCAGCTCTATGTTCACAGACGGAAAAATGAAGCATATCTAGAAAAGAACACGGTCCCTACTGTGAAACATGGGGGAGGCTCGGTTATGTTCTGGGGCTGATTTGCTGCATCTGACACAGGGTGTCTTGAATCTGTGCAGGGTACAATGAAATCTCAAGACTATCAGGGGATTCTAGAGAGAAATGTGCTGGCCAGTGTCAGAAAGCATGGTCTCAGTCGCAGGTCACGGGTCTTACAACAGGAAAATGACCCAAAACACACAGCTAAAAACACCCAAGAAGGGCTAAGAGGAAAACACTGGCCTTCTATGAGCCCTGATCTCAATCCTATTGAGCATCTTTGGAAGGAGCTGAAACATGCTGTCTGGAAAAGGCGCCCTTCAAACCGGAAACAACTAGAACAGTTTGCTCATGATTACAGGAATCATTTGATTGCAGTGATTGCCTCAAAAGGTTGTGCAACTAAATATTAAGTTGTGGGTACCATCATTTTTGTCCAGGCCTGTTTCATGCATTTATTTTTTTAATAATTCCGTTGAAGCATGGATGAAAAGCAATGTCTGACTTTCATTGGTCAACATTTATATAATTTTTATTTATTATTACTTTTGTCAGATTAAAGTTATTTCTGTGACCATTATAAGTTTTTCTTTGATTTTATGAAGGGTACCAACAATTTTGTCCACGTCTGTACCTTACCTCAGCTCGTAGCTCTGCCAGCTTCTTGTCCATACTGGTCCGAGCTCCCAGTTCATCCTCCAAGTCTTCAGACATGCGGCCCAGTTCATCTTGATGCATTTCCTTCAGCAGGTTCAGCTAGATGGTGTCAAAGCAGAGAAACAGGAAAAATATTAAAAACATGGGCCTTGCAAGAGTTACGTGATTTTTATTCTGGGAAAAATGTCCAGATCCAAAAGAAGCTATAAAATCAAGCAAATTCTATTAGTTTTTTTTAAAAATCCAGCTCCAAGGTTTTCACATGGCTTCTTCCTAATTTCGTCCTTATTTAACTCCTCTGACCTTGAAGCCAGTGAAACTGCAAGTTTATGTACTTTCTTCATCTGCTCAGGCTCAGCACAACCAACCCTTGCCTTTATCTCCTAGTCAGATTTAAGATAACCTTAAGTTGAGTCCCTCTCCTTTCTGTGGGCCTGGAGCACCTCCAAGTGGATCTTGTAGTAATATATATATATATATATATATATACATATACACACCACTCTTGGTGTGTATATGTATATACACACCAAGTGTGACAATGACCCTCTCTTTGGGTCATTGTCCTGTTGTAGGATGAAATTGGCTCCAATCAAGCGCTGTCCACTGGGTATGGCATGGCGTTGCAAAATGGAGTGATAGCCTTCCTTATTCAGAATCCCTTTTACCCTGTACAAATCTCCCACCTTACCAGCACCAAAGCAACCCCAGACCATCACATTACCTCCACCATGCTTAACAGATGGCGTCAGGCATTCTTCCAGCATCTTTTCAGTTGTTCTGCGTCTCACAAACATTCTTCTTTGTGATCCAAACACCTCAAACTTGGATTCATCCGTCCACAGCACTTTTTTCCAGTCTTCCTCTGTCCAATGTCTGTGTTCTTTTGCCCATCTTAATCTTTTTCTTTTATTGGCCAGTCTCAGATATGGCTTTTTCTTTGCCACTCTGCCCTGAAGCCCAGAATCCCGCAGCCGCCTCTTCACTGTAGATGTTGACACTGGTGTTTTGCGGGTACTATTTAATGAAGATGCCAGTTGGGGACCTGTGAGGCGTCTGTTTCTCAAACTAGAGACTCTAATGTACTTATCTTCTTGCTCAGTTGTGCAACGCGGCCTCCCACTTATTTTTCTACTCTGGTTAGAGCCTGTTTGTGCTGTCCTCTGAAGGGAGTAGTACACACCGTTGTAGGAAATCTTCAATTTCTTAGCAATTTCTCGCATGGAATAGCCTTCATTTCTAAGAACAAGAATAGACTGTCGAGTTTCAGATGAAAGTTCTCTTTTTCTGGCCATTTTGAGCGTTTAATTGACCCCACAAATGTGATGCTCCAGAAACTCAATCTGCTCAAAGGAAGGTCAGTTTTGTAGCTTCTGTACCGAGCTAAACTGTTTTCAGATGTGTGAACATGATTGCACAAGGGTTTTCTAATCATCAATTAGCCTTCTGAGCCAATGAGCAAACACATTGTACCATTAGAACACTGGAGTGATAGTTGCTGGAAATGGGCCTCTATACACCTATGTAGATATTGCACCAAAAACCAGACATTTGCAGCTAGAATAGTCATTTACCACATTAGCAATGTATAGCGTGTGTTTCTTTAAAGTTAAGACTAGTTTAAAGTTATCTTCATTGAAAAGTACAGTGCTTTTCCTTCAAAAATAAGGACATTTCAATGTGACCCCAAACTTTTGAACGGTAGTGTATATATATATATATATATATATATATAATATAAATTTATTTTTTTTTGCACAGCAAACTATCTAAATATTTTGTATAAGCTAGAAAGAAGAAAGCTCAGACACAAACCTAATAAATCAAATAAAAACGTCCCAGTTTGAAATATTTTTAGAAGTAATATAAACAAAATATCAAAGATCCTGCAAGGGTCTGTCAAGGACCTACCAAGGTCCAGGACAGGGCGGACACTCAACAATAAATTCTATTAAAAATAAAACTGGTATTCTCCTAAAAATAATTATGATTATCATGAAAAAAACACAGCAGTGGTTTTTGGCTTAATTAATGCATATCTGAGTAATCCTCCTGAATTCTGCTCTCTGAGCAGCTGCCTCTCCCTCTCCTAGAAAACTGAGTGTTCAAAAAGTGAAATCACTACCTGAAAACAGGGGAGTGCTAGAGTTGTCTGCACCGCTCCTGCAGGTAGAGAGGCTTACCTCTGCTAGATATCCAAACACAGACTCCTCCTTCTCAAAACTCATTGCTGCTTCAGTTTTTGGCAGCTTCTTTTTTGTTGGATATGTAACTTTCTCTGTGAAAACGCCCATTCGGCTGCCTGGATTACAGGATTTTATTCTACATTCCTAGAGAACAGCAGCTGGATAAAAGAACAAAGATGCCTGATGGACTGAGAAGTAAGTAGCTAAATGCTAATGTGTGTTAGCCATTTATCAAGCTGCTTATGTGATCGTATTACAGAATTGTGTGTTTAATTGATCTGTAGCATCTCAGAATGTACAGTAAACGGGTGCAAGCAAGCCGGGGGGTGAAAAATCATCTTCACAATCAAGGGTTACTTGTGGAGTGCCACAGGGCTCTGTGCTTAGACCGATTCTCTTAACTTTAAATATGCTTCCAGTTGGTAATATAATTAGACAATATAGTATGAATTTCCACAGTTATGCTGATGATACACAATTATATTTATTCATTAAACCTGATGAATCCAATCAGTTAGGTAGATTACACCAATGGCCGGAAGACATAAAAACCTGGATGACTAAACTTTCTACTTTTAAATTTAGACAAGACAGAATTTGTTATCTTTGGACCAGAAGCTTTAAAAAGGAAACTGCTAAAATAATCACTTCGGAGGGCATTAATTTGGCCTCTGCTTATAGTGTAAAGAGCATTGGTGTAGTTATTGACCAAAACATGACATTCAAATCCCATATTGAACAGGTTTCCAAGATTTCTTTCTTTCACCTCCGGAATATTGCTAAAATTAGAAACATCCCGTCCAGGAGTGATGCAGAGAAACTAGTCCATACATTTGTTACTTCAAGGCTGGACTACTGTAATTCCTTATTATCAGGAAGTCCACAAAATGCAATTAAAAGCCTTCAGTTGATCCAAAATGTTGCAGCAAAAGTTCTGATTAATATTAAAAAGAGAGATCACATTTCTCCTGTTTTGGCTTCCCTCCATTGGCTCCCTGTTAAATCCAAAATAATTAAATTCACTTTTATTTATATAGCGCTAATTAACAACAAATGCCATCTCAGGGTGCTTTACAAAAAAAGTCAGTTTAATACAGTTATACAAACATTCCAATCAGTTAAAAAAGTTTTCTATGTAAGGAATACCAACAGATTGCATGAAGTCATTGATATGGGGTTGGGCCCCATTGATGCAGACCTGCAACCACAGCAATCCCTCATACTCAGGAAGCATGTAGCGACAGTAGAGAGGAAAAACTCCCCTTTAATAGGAAGAAACCTCCCTCAGAACCTGGCCCAGTACAAGCGGTCATCTGCCACGACCGTTTAGAGTTTATAGAGTACTGTATGGAGTTTAAGATCCTCCTCCTTACGTATAAAGCCCTTAATAATCAGCTTCATCGTACATCAGAGATCTGATTGTTCCATATGTTCCTAACAGAGCACTTCGTTCTCGGAATGCAGGTCTACTGGTAGTTCCTAGGATTTCTAAAAGTAGAAAGGGAGGCAGATCTTTTAGTTATCAGGCTCCTCTCCTGTGGAAGTAGTTTTAGTCCGTGTGGCAGACACTGTCTATTGTTAAGAATAGGTTTAAACCTTCCTTTTTGATAAAGCTTATAGTTAGAATGGCTTAGGTTATCTCTGTAGTTATGATGGAGCACTGTGTCACAAGGCTGAAGTGGTAAAGTGTCTCAAACATCAGAACACTAAAGGTTTGTAACTGTACTGAGGAAACTCTGGATCTAGACTCCACTGGAAGCTGTGTTTAGTTTTCAAATAGCCAGTGGTGAAACCAACAAGCAGGGACCAACTTACAGAAATACACTGGGCAACCATGAGTCAGGGTTTGGGCCAGATTGATAGGCAGCTTGGGAGAGTTAGGAAGAAGACTCTACAGTGGAGATAAAAAACCCTCAGCTATTTTCTTTATTCATCCATGCTGAACTGCCTAGAACCAGAAAACATGGCTACAGCAAGAGAGCTGTCCACTGAAACAATGGAGAAGGTTCTAGCAGTCTCTAAAGAAGCTCTCCAAAGACTTGCTGACTGTTCCTCTCAGCTGTCTCTACCACATGAAGGGAGCCCAGCTACGTGAGAACGTTGTTTCACAGAAACAAGGAGGTGGACCAAAGAAGATGTTCAAGCATCACAGAAACAAACTGAGAGCAAAAGTTTTGTAAAATAAAAATCCTTAAGAATCAGAGAAAAACAAGGAAATAGAATCTGAAGAGACCTCACCATAGTGCATAAAATCTTCTTCAAAAAGATTTATGTTTTATGTATCATCAGACGAAAATTTGACTGGAGCTTAAGGCTGATGAGTGGAGCAGAAGCTTTGGTCAGAAGTAGGTTCCATAACCAGCACCTTCCAGTAAGTTTCAGACCTGATGGACCAGCTGCAGTTTCACACACACTAACCAGGCATGCATGTTTTGACCCTTTTCCACTAGGGTCAGCTCGACCCCGACACGCGCCACCTATGAACTGATTGGTCCAGTAAAGTGATGTCACTCTCACACCTTCCTGGTAGTGGTAGCAATCAGAATGGCCTGGCAGTGTTCGTGTGACATGATGTCACAGAGAATGCCAACGCTTGGCTTTCAGAGATCCTAAACCATTACTGGGAGAAACTAAAGAAATGAAAGGGTGCATATCGCACCGTGAAGGAGCACAGCGGCTGGCGTGGGGCGACTGCAAGCACTGAAAGGGCCTGTAGAGAAAAGCTGGGGAGTGACGGCACAGAGAGCGTGCTAGATACCGGCTCCAGCATCGGTGTCTGGAATGTTGGAAAAAAGTGAGTGATGTCTGATTTTTACTGGAACTTTTAAGATGTCCTCACCCAATGCCATACTCCTGAGATGGTAATACAAAGACAACCAGACTATGGTGGTGATTACTTTGTGATAATACAAAAAGACTTTGTTTAAATCATTCTGTTCCACAGTTAGACATAACAGTTTAAAGGAACGACCAACAGTTTTGACTGTCAGCAGATGGGGCAGATTAGATGTAAAAGTGATTAGATGTGTCTCATCATCGGTTTGCAGTCTCACCTGTTTGAGGGCTTCTTGTTTGCTCTTACTGAGCTCCTCATATTTTAGCTTCCACTGGCTGAGTTCAGTCTCCAGTTTCTCAATGCTCTTACTCAGGGCCAGCTTGTCTCTGGGGATAACAGAAACAAACATTTGCAATGTAACATAGTATTATTTATTGAGTAAAATGACTACTGCCATCTTTAAAATGTGTGTTCATAATTAGTTTTTCCACAGGACAAGTCAGGATGGCGCATTTTCCAATAACCAGATACTTTTGAATAATCAGTTTGTTTGTGTGACTTTAGAGTCCCCCAGCTTACTATCCAATGAATGAGCGAAGAAACTTTAACAACTTAACTGCTCTTAGCGACTGCAAATCTGCTGCTTTCCTTTACACACTCATATATCCATTTTTCATTAAAGCTGCAACCGAACTACCAAAATCAAGTTCCTCCAAAAAACAAGTTGATTACTGTAATTATTACAGTAAGTGCCTTATAATGTCATGTGTTGCAGGAATCAAATGTAACTTGCTAACTTAAGACCTTGTAAACTGTATCCTCTACTTTAATTTTTGGCCCATTCTTACTCTCTCTCCTTCAGCAGGACTTTCTGAGACTCGTCGAGCCGAAGCTGCAGTGCGTTGAGCTTGCTGGAGTCTTCCTCCACTGTGCTCATCTCCTCCCACAGCTGTCTGTTCCGTTCCTGCCGGCTTAAACATGAGGATGAGCGTGTGCCAGCGGCACTAATGCAACGGCTGTTCCAGGTGTCCTGAGTGTCAGAACCGGCTGCTCCGCATTGCAAGACTGAGTCCAGCAGCTCCATGTCCTGAAAAATCGGGAGAGAAAGTCAGACAAGGTAAAATATGTGCCCGAAAGTTTCTTTAACCGCCCTTATCTTTTAGTGCTAAGCAATTCAACTAGGAAACTAGGAATGTAAGCAGTTATAAAAAGTGTCCTCACTCGTTGGCCTAAGTCGACCTTTGTCCCCGACCCTCGCGTCAAGTAGTTAATTTTCAGGACAGAGTTAAGTCCTAAAATGTTTGGTTCTTAAAAGTGCATTTTGCCTGTTGGCGTCATAGGATATCATGCCCATCAATTCCATCCATGCCAAAAGGCAATAAAAAATACCATTGCATGCATTAACAAACAGTCCACAGCACATTGATGCCACAGGCCATTTAAAATACGCATACAGCATGATGCTTCCAGAGACAGGCAAAGACCCCCCACAGTATGTCGCCACACACAGTAAAACTAGCCCACAACATGAGGTGGCCATGAGCAATAAATGAAAGGTCCACAGCATGGTGCTGCCACACACAGTAAAAAAAAGACCCACAGCATTATGTTACCACAAGCACTAAAAACAGTCCACAACATGGTGATGCCACTGGCAGGAAAAAAGAGCCAGATAGCATGATGTTGCTACAAGCAGTAAAACAAGGCCTACAGCTTGATGCTACCCAATATAGACGTGGACAAAATTGTTGGTACCCTTCATTAAATCAAAGAAAAACTCATAATGGTCACAGAAATAACTTTAATCTGACAAAAGTAATAATAAATAAAAATTATATAAATGTTGACCAATGAAAGTCAGACATTGCTTTTCATCCATGCTTCAACGGAATTATTTAAAAAATAAATGCATGAAACAGGCCTGGACAAAAATGATGGTACCCACAACTTAATATTTGGTTGCACAACCTTTTGAGGCAATCACTGCAATCAAATGATTCCTGTAACTGTCAATGAGACTTCTGCACCTCTCAGCAGGTATTTTGGCCCACTCCTCATGAGCAAACTGTTCTAGTTGTTTCCGGTTTGAAGGGCGCCTTTTCCAGACAGCACGTTTCAGCTCCTTCCAAAGATGCTCAATAGGATTGAGATCAGGGCTCATAGAAGGCCAGTGTTTTCCTCTTAGCCCTTCTTGGGTGTTTTTAGCTGTGTGTTTTGGGTCATTTTCCTGTTGTAAGACCCGTGACCTGCGACTGAGACCATGCTTTCTGACACTGGCCAGCACATTTCTCTCTAGAATCCCCTGATAGTCTTGAGATTTCATTGTACCCTGCA
This sequence comes from Apricaphanius iberus, assembly GCA_028564705.1. Classification (NCBI taxonomy): domain Eukaryota; kingdom Metazoa; phylum Chordata; class Actinopteri; order Cyprinodontiformes; family Aphaniidae; genus Apricaphanius; species Apricaphanius iberus. Next base: position 168,358 of record JAPXFQ010001268.1, read on the forward strand.
CAGATTCAAGACACCCTGTGTCAGATGCAGCAAATCAGCCCCAGAACATAACCGAGCCTCCCCCATGTTTCACAGTAGGGACCGTGTTCTTTTCTAGATATGCTTCATTTTTCCGTCTGTGAACATAGAGCTGATGTGCCTTGGCAAAAAGTTAAATTTTTGTCTCATCTGTCCACAGGACATTCTCCCAGAAGCTTTGTGGCTCGTCAGCATGTAGTTTGGCATACTCCAGTCTGTTTTTTTTAATGATTTGTCCTCTGGCTCAAACAGCGAAGGATGTTCCGATCTGACACTGATGTTCCTTGAGCATAAAGTTCAGCTTGGATCTATTTTGAAGTCTTTCTAGGCTCTTTTGTTACCATTTGGATTATCCGTCTCTTTGATCTGTCATCAATTTTCCTCCTGCAGCCACGTCCAGGGAGGTTGGCTACAGTCCCACGGATCGTACATTACTGAATGACATGTGCAGCTGTAGTCACAGAAACATCTAGCTGCTTGGAGATGGTCTTATAGCCTTTACAGTTAACATGCTTGTCTATGATTTTCTTTCTCATCTCCTGAGACAACTCTTTCCTTTGCTTCCTCTGGTTTATATTGAGTGTGGTACACACCACGTCACCAAACAACACAGTGACTACCTAGAGTCCTATATATAGGCCCACTGAGTGAATACAGGATTGTAGACACCTAGGATGCTGATTAGTGGACATACCTTGGATTAACATGTCCCTTTGGTCAAATTATTTTCATTCTTTTCTAGGGGTACCATCATTTTTGTCCAGGCCTGTTTCACGCATTTATTTTTTAAATAATTCCGTTGAAGCATGGATGAAAAGCAATGTCTGACTTTCATTGGTCAACATTTATATAAATTTTATTTATAATTACTTTTTTCAGATTAAAGTTATTTCTGTGACCATTATGAGTTTTTCTTTTATTTAATGAAGGGTACCAACAATTTTGTCCACGTCTGTACGACCCCAAACATCAGATTGCTAAATGCATTAAAAAGACATAAAGCATAATATTATGCCATACAATGAAAAAAAAAACAAAAAAAAACATGTTCATGGTTCTGCCACAGGCATTAAAAACAGCCCACACCAAGATGCTGCCAAAGTCACTAAAAAATAACCTACAGCACAATCCTATCACAAGTAAAAAAGCCCAAATTTCACTATGCTGTCACAGGCAGAAAAAAAGGTCTACAGCATGAGGCTACCACAAGCAGTAAAACAAGGCCCAGAGCAGGTTTCTACCAAAGGCAGTATAAAACAGCCCACAGCATGATCTAGCCACCTACAGTAAAAACAGTTTAGAGTGTGATGCTGCCACTGGACCTACAAAATTAGAAATAATGCTAAAAGGTATCTGGTAAGTGATTTGACATGTATTCATACTAACGAAATTCATTTGCGAAGGTGTCTCGTTTTAGCTGAAAATGGTGGCCCAGTATACCACAACAGATTAAGAAAATTTGAGACATTCATAAAAAAGTTTTTTCTTCCATTAATAAAAGTTAGCAACACAAAGAAAGTTTTCTATCCATGTGAAAGCAATCATATGTAGTATTTGCTACTTAAAAAACAACAATTGTTACTTTTATAGTCAATCTTATCATTTTTAAGCAAGAATAGTCTACCTGACCACTCAGTTCTTACCATAAAGCTGGATGTGAATCATTGCTTTTGTCACTACAGCAACTATTGACCAAACAAATCACTTCTTCCTTTTTAAGTAATTGGCTGGTGCTAGCTTGTTAGAAGTTAGCATGTTAGCTAGTAGCATCACAAACAACCAATTCTTAGTCAAGAAAACATACCAATTAAATTATGTGTGTTATATGATGACACTACAAGGCTCTGGCCCACAGTAGTCTGCATCTTAGACATGTAATGTATTATTCAGTTGTTAAAAAGGCACTTAAAAACAAGAAAAAATAGAGTGATGGAGTTCAAAATAGAGCAAACGTTAGAGTGTACGGATTGTTTGGCATGATGTAGGGACTTCTGTTTTCAACACAAAACCTCATTAGGATAAACACGTGATTTTCTGGGATTTTATATTTTATTTTAGGCGTTCAAACAGCGCAAGTTTCAAACGTTTACGAATAAGCCATGCCCACTTTCATTAAACATTACCATATTAAAGATATCATAAAGGGGCTATATCCTGGACCCATATCTTGCATATCGTCAAAATCAGATTAGCCGTGTTTGCTTAACAATATATTCACTTTTACAGCGCCCCCTAGAGTATATACTCTAATTATCATATTTGTAGTTAGGCTTGTAAAGGAAATCTTGAATTTTTTACACTTTCAGAATTATGGTCAAATCCATACTAAGCTATATGTGCTAAAATGGTTTACTCCGTATTACGTTCTAATGGAACAGAATCTTTTTTTTTAAATCAGCCGCGATAACTTTTCGTTATTCCTTCCATAGATGAGGCAAGGAAATTTCTAGGCCTATCGAAAAAATATCCTATGTGGGGGTAGATTGTCTAGTCTTAAATCAGCTTGTTGATCTGTAGAAAAAATGAACTCCTCCTAAAACATCACATAAATCATCCTATCTGTTGCAGAATCTTTCAAAGAAACATTGCCCACTTGTGTGACGTGACATCCAGTTTCTGAGATATAGGCCAAAACGCATTCTTTTTACCACAGCGCCACCTATAGGTGTACCCCCCCCCTGAATTTCTGTTTCTGAGTAGCGGTGTGGGTACTGGACCTGGATATCCCAAAATACTTATCAAAAGTCTTACGGTCTAGCCTGCAGAATTCGTTTCAGCGCAGAATAATAATAATAATAATAATAATAATAATAATAATAATAATGTCAAAACATTGGAAAAACAATAGGGTTCCCTGCTCTGCTGGAGCAGTCGAACTGGCCATACCTGCCATGGCCGGTTCTGCTGCAGCACAGGCTCGTAGCCCTAATAATGTCACATATTTGCCAATATAATTGTCAAATAACAGAAAAGACACAAAAACATCCTAAAATTTAAATAACAAATTCTGCATTTTTAAAAAGTATAAACTGACCATGTTAAAAGTTGCATATGTATAAAAGAAGCAGATGAACAAAATGTTATAAAGTACATTACACATCAGTAGGATGCCAATAATTATTACAATAAACAATATGTTAGCAAATCATAGAGAAATTGAAAAATAAATAACAGTAACAGAAATACTGTTGTAGTAGAAATTGTCAGTTAAGTAAAAAAGTTTTTCCAAGAGAAACATTTAAATTTTTACAGAAGGGGGGTTAGAACCTCTGACTCAGGGCCCTGATAGATTTCTAAGTCCTTTTTGCTGAACATAAAATCTAAAATACTTAAACTAAGTATAAATGTCACGTATGGGCAGGCTTTTAATATGTGATCTGAAGAAAGAAGGAAGGAAGGAAGGAAGGAAGGAAAAGGTTTAAAGAAACTAAGGATACAATGACAAAGAAAGAAAACCAAGGAATAGATAACACTAGAAATTATATAACACAGGAGGAATAAAAGCCCCCCACTGAATCACCATCTTGACCTGGAGGAGGTGTTTGCATATCTCTATCATCCTAAGGGCTATGTTTTCCAGCTGACTACAAAAAGAGGCAGACCTTAACCAGATTAGGGGGACCAGGTATCGTCTTCATCATTGACCAGAGTTAGTAACCCCAGAGCGCTTCACGGGCTTCTGCTGGGGGAGCAACCATAAATAACGGGGATTCATTTACAGCAGATTAAGTGGCAGGTCACACGTTGTTCTCCTACTCCATTATTATTTCTGCAAAGCCGAGAAAGAATTGAGAAGATGTTTAACATTGAGCCTGGGGCAACCTTTAGGTGTGGACATGACTAGTTGACCCATAATAGAGGCCTGGATGTGTTACAAATATGGGATTGGTGGAAAGCTACTGACATTTAAGCTATAATGTCAAGTCATGAGTGTTGTTGTCCGGTCACTGGTAAAACAAACTCAAACTGTTTCTTCAGCATAAACTTTACTTGTCACCATCACAGCTAACAGTTCCATGAACAAAGGGAGAGAAAATACATTCGGGTAACTAAACTGCCATCCCATCGTTTTAGGCAATTAGTGGTCAATACAGGAATACTATTTAAGTGCCAGTTTAAGGTGACAGGAATATCTGAAAAACTATCTGTGACCCAGTGTTTTAGATAATGCAGCCAGCTGTGTCAGAGCTGACAGGACGGGCCAGATAAGGAACTTACTACTATCTATTCCTACTCTCACACATTGCCATGAAAACAGAGCATTTGGTTCCTTTGGTGAATATTGTTCGAGAACAGTGTCCAGGTAATCTTAATTGATAATTAGGTGAGTCTACGGAGTATCTATTTGGGACCATCCATCCTCCATCTATTCTGCTTATCCTTGTTGGGTCGTAGGGGGGTTGGTGAATATCTCCAGTGGTCATTGGGTGAGACGCAGTGTACACCCTGGACAGGTTACCAGTCCTGCAAAAGACCAATTATGTTATCTTATGGATTGTACTGTATGCAAGGCATCAGTAGTTTAGGACAGAGAAAACAACTGTCAGACTGGGTAGTAACCCACTACTGTACTCTTATTGACATAATTTGTAGTGTATAAAACTGAGTTAGTTCGTTAACATGCTGCTTTGTTCTGTGTGGGGCTGGTCCTTGATTGGAGCGTGATGTACCTACAATGATTCTTCATAAATATCTTCTTTAATAAATGCACAACGTTTGTTAAAACTCAACATGGCTTGTTTCCCTTCTGATTATCAATTACAGAATGATCTATCAATATTTCTGTATAAACTGTAAGAGCAATCACCCCCCCCCCCCTCTGCCCCTCAGAGAACTGAATGTGAATCAATGTGGTATGACTAAATGCCAACTTCTCACCAAGTTTGAGTGATTAACAAAAGCTGGAGGTCTAAAGATGTTGAGTTCACTTCCACATTAGCACATGAGCTTAGCTACATACATTTAAAAAAACTGCTGTTTTTGGTTATGGCCACTAGAGGGCTGTAGTGTGATGCCAACTGTGCTGTGCAACATGTGGAAGCACTCTTAATGGATATGGGAACAAGAACAATGGAGCGAGGCAGGAAATGAAGCTGGACTGTGTATGAGCAACATCTAACCACTGCTTGAAACCAGCTGTGCTGCACACACACACACACACACACACACACACACAACACACACACACACACAATCCTGGTTCACTTGATTAACCCAAATGTTCCTTACACACAGCACCACTAAGTTCAAGGTCAGCATACACATCCACATTAAGTCATTGATTTACACACAAATCCTTTAATATGAGAAGATAAAAATTGTTTTAGTGTGTGCATGCTGGGGCAGAATATGGTTTCCAATAAACTGCTGCTAGAAAAACCCCCACCAACTTTACAGCAAAACCGAGTTGAAAGAAAACAAGATATCTAAGGCACAATTTGGCTTTTCTGCCCATATTAGGACTTTGCACTGACTTCAATTCAGTTTAGTAATGGCATTTATGCCTAACCCAGACATCATCCTTAACCATTACCAATATATTCCAAACTCCAATTATAACTTAATTCACACCATACATCTAAAGCAGACCAGTAGAGCTGATTAACATTATAATAAACTAAGAAACAGGCAAAAATGTCCTCACTGCAATGATGAATTGCAGTGAGGACATTTGATGTCCTCACTGCAAATCATTTGATCATTCCTCCGCTTCTAGGTGAAAAAGCTGAAACAGAGAAAAATGTTGTACACTATGTAGTCTAGACTAGAACACACACACAAACACGGTCGCTTTTCAGGGAGGGGAAGGTTAGGATGATTCTGAGGGCCCGGCACAGACAGGGGGCCCTTTGAAGCCATCAATATGTATTGTCTTGTGTAAGTTTTTTGAATGAAATATTTCATTTGATCTGTTAAAATAAGCAAATTATATATGGTTGTGATTCGATATAAAAAAAATCCCCGAATTATGTATGATATTATCATTTCACCCCTCTCCCTTACTGAATGGTATCGTCTGACACTGACAGCGGCACATGTGAAATGTGTACAGCACGCTTCGCCTATGTGAACGATTCCTTCCTTTCACTGCTGTGGAAGATCTTTTCTATCAAACTGTTGCTCAGTTTCGGTCAAAGTAGGATTAGCTTCTAACACCCAGTGTTACAACTTTTCAGTTTTGTGTGTCAGCCGCTGTGAGATACAGGAGGATGTATGGATGCTGAACTAGCCACATTGCTACTGGATTGGTAAGTAATAAATGCTTGCTCCTGGGTTATTTGGGTAATATGATGCGATACAGTGTCAGGAAAATTGTTTGATGGTTTACCAACTGACATGCTGTCAGTTTGATGTTTTGTTCTTTTGACTGTACTTGTAAACTTGTTCAGAAGCGCTCCATAGAGATTCCCTCATCTGCTTCGACTGTCTGCTCGGTCTTGCTGATAGCCAGCAGCCCCTATGTCGAGATGAAAAGAGTATAAAACCATTGTATATATGGTTGTTTATACGTTTTGGTTCACTTAATGGTTTCAGCAAATTTCGTAGTGAGTTGGGATTCCTCCCGAGGAGCTGGCCCAAGTGGCTGGAGAGAGGGAAGTCTGGGTCTCTCTGCTTAAGGTGCTGCCCAACGACCCGACCCTGGTTAAGCGGAAAATGGACGGATGGATGGATGGATAGTACTTGTTTTTCATGCTCCAAATGGAACTGAAATTCTCACCCATTTGTTTGTAATCAAATAGTGGGATTGCTGCAGGGATTATTGTCATGCAGTTTTCGATTTTTGCCTCGCATAGATGACTTCTTATGGGGGTTTATATGTGTTTCTAGAGGTTGAATCCGCACTCCTCTGCTGCACTGGAATTAAGCGCCGCTTCAGCCAAAGTTTCAAAGTAACATTTCTCCAATTGAAGAGATCAGAAGTTGGAAAGACTCTCTGAACGAACCGTTTATTGACCCTTTAACTATTGGAGGAAAGCAGCACCAGGCACCGGGGTTTGGCACACATCGGGTTCTTTGGAACATGTCTAACCAGCTGCACCAGCCATAGTCACACTCCAAAGCCACAGTTACTTTTAGACATGGAGTCAGTTCCTACTGAGTGAGTTTGCATGTTCTCCCTTTTGCCTGTGTGGGTTCTCTCTGGATACTCCAGATCCTTCCCACACTCAAAACACATGACTGTTAGGTTAACTGGGCGTTCTAAATTGCCTTTAGGAGTGAGTGTGTGTGCATGGTTGTTTGTCCTGTAGGTCTCTGTTTCCCTGCGATGGACTGGCTACCTGTCCAGGGTGTACACCACTTCTCGCCCTCTTGCTGAAGATTGGCACCAGCACCCCCATGAACCTACATCCCATAAACAGTAAAGACAATGGATGGATGGATGGATGGATGGATGTATGTATGTACAGATATATAGATAAATCTATATACATATATCAAGTGCAGACTATTTCAAACACCAAAATGCTCCACTTGTGAAAGTAAATCTGTTGGGCTTGTACTTGACACTCAGACATTAATTCTGACACACAGGCCACATAAATGTAAAAACTTTATATTCTCTATAGTGGTACTGGGAACAAGGCCTCTCACCTTCTGCTGACCCATCTTCTGTCTGTCCAAGTCCATATCCCTCACTGGTTCTGCCTCGGGAGATGCTGGTGATCCCTCCTCAGACTTACAGTTAGAGTTTGCAACAACCTTAGAGGAAAGGAGGGAAGGTGCAGGGGAGGAGGGGGGAGCAGATGAGGAAGAGGATGAGGAGGCACTGTGATGGTGAGGTGAGGAAGGTAAGGAGGTTGTGCCAGTAGCAGGGGGAGCAGCGCTGTCACCGCGGAGGCGCAGTGTCTCCTGCCGCAGCGTCTCGTTCTCTGTGGCGAGCTCCTGCCGCTCTCGCCGAACACCAGTCAGCTCCTTGGTGAGAGTGTCTAGCCGCTGCCTCAGCTGCCGGATCTCATCCCGCGCTCTGTTACGCTCTGCACGAACCTGACAAACAGCAGTCAACAGGAAGGACTAATGGTTTCCTGGACAATCAAACCGTCAGTAGTCTGACTACTAAAAGCATTCAGCTGGTAAACCTGCAGCTTTACTGTGCAGGTATCATGTGAAAAAACTTCTCTGCCCACCTTACTCCACTTCTCTCTCCAGTTGGCTGTGCAGTCTGACCACCACCTCATGGTCTTTTCCATCTGGGCTGCCCTGGCCCTCGCTTCCTCAAGCTCCCTGAGCCTCAGCTCCTCTCTGGTCTCCCAGTCACCCCCGGCTCCCTCACCCAAAGAGCCAAGCCCAAGCCCTCCAAGTCCAGGGGACAGCAGCAGTGGAGGGCTGGAGCTGGGTGTTCCTCCAGTGGGGCTGGGAGTGTGGGCAAGGCTGTCCGGAGAACACATCCCCCTGTCTGATCCCAGACCCATGCTGCAGAGAAGGCTGCCTCCGGCTGACTTCCCACCTTCAGACAGGTGGGGGCTGGGTGTGTGGTTCATTATGGCGAAGTGAATGACCAGAATACAGGGAGTAATGGAGGACGGTGTGGCTGTCAGTGCTGAGATTCAGGAGTGCATATTTGGTCTGTAAAAAGCCTGGGGACAGAGAAAAATGACATGTTTTATGTAGTTAGCTTATGTGTTACTTGTATATTAATACTGTGACTGTTAAACGCACACATCAGGGCAGATCAGAATGCTGCTTCTTTGGACAATGCAGAGCTAAACAAAACACCAAGCGAACACAGAAATACAGAATAAACCTCTGCTGAAACTACAGTAACAATTGCTCAAACAATTGGGATAATCTGATTGAAAATAAGCATCTTACTCAAAGTTGAGGTTAGGTTTATTTATATAACACATTTTCAACAGTGGCAACAGCTCAAAGTGCTGAACAAGATAACACAACAGAAAGATAGAATTTTTAAAAAGAAGAAAAATTTGAGAGAATAGACCTACAAAGTAGAAAAACTGCACTCATACTCAGCACTGCTGTGTAGATGTCTGAGAGTTTATTTGAACTTCAATGTTGATTCAAAAAGTGATGGCACAAACTTCCAGCTCCTTAGGGGTCCAAAGGGAGTACAGATGAGAAGAAATCAAAATCTTATCCTATCTCATCCATTAAAACCTTCCTCTTTGACAAAGCTTACAGTTAGAGACAGGTTAATGTTAGTAGCTATGCTGCTTTAGGCTAGGCTGTTGGAGGAAATTATTAGTCAGTTCTTACTTTCTCTCCTACTTCTCCCCAAATGCTTGATGTGTTGTCAATTCAAGCACTAACCTGTGATCAAGCTAATGCTGTTAATTTGTTGACTGCACATCCATGTTGTCAGTCTCCTGTTCATAATACCAAAGAAGCTCTATTTTATTAAGAGGCCACTGAGGTACCGTGAACTCACTGTGATGTTAAAGAATCTAGAACAGAGCCGTTTCCAATATTCTTCTAACAGAAAAAAAAAATCTGGAGAATTTGGATCAAGTTAGGCATAGTTGTTGCTTTGAATATTAACAACGATTTTGTGACATCTTGATTTGTATTGTTCATCAGTGATGTGTACCTGCTTATGACATGTTAGTGAACGTTAATGCTTGACTGGGTGACATAAAGGCCAACAGCTTCTAAGAACGAGAACAAAGTTGCTTCTGGGCAAATACCTCACATAACTGATGTGCAGTATTTCCGGAAAGTCTCCATAGTTCCATCCCACTGTAGCACATCCATTTCATGCTTTTGTTAGACGACAAGAAACAAAAAGGTTCTGCCCTAAAAATATGCCAAGAACAGGGTGATCAGTGGGGCCAACCATAGCTATGAACGAAGGTCCCTATAATTCTACAACTCTAAACTGGACTCTTTACTGTAAAGCCTAGTTTATACTTCTCCATCAGCAAGTTTGTACCCAGACGCAGACGTATTGATGGAGATGTGTTTCGCTTGTAGTTCTCCATTGATTTTTTTAGTGTTGCAAAGCAATTCCTTGACAGCAGGGGGTGCTAACTTTTAATGACATGTCTACCTACCATTGCAGTGTCATGTCTGGTTAACTAGAGTTTATTTTCTTCAGATTGTGAACGCATTCCACCCTCAAGGAGCAATGGACGACAGAAATTACGTTATTAATCCTTAAAGCTTTTTACTAGAAGTGCAGATCATGTAAACAAACATTCACCTCCTTGTGTTTAAAATCACCAAAAAACCATACTAGATCAAATGCCCTTTCAATATAAGCCATCTAGTGCCCAAACACTGCATTAACTACTCATTAGGCAAGGCAAGGACACTTTTGTTGTATAGCACACTTTCAATACAAGGCAATTCAAGGCGCTTTACATGATTACAGAAATGTGAAAATTAAAAACATAGAATCAATAAGACAAAGCATAAATGAATATTTATAAAACAAACAATAGCATTTGGTTAAAAAAATGTTGGGATAAAAGCACTTAAAAATAGAATTGGCAATAAGCAAAAAGCACTTTAAAGTCTATTCTCTGAGCTACAGGGAGCCAGTGTAAGGACTATTTATACGGGCAGCAGTGGGCGGAGTATTTCTGTCAGGTAGCCAAGACGAATGTTGTTTGATCGGAGCTTTTATGTCTTTCTACACGCGAGCTGGAGCAGGCGACTGGTCGGATGACTTTGTGACTGCTTTTTGTTGGATGTGTTGTTAACCTAAGTCCGCCCATGTCCTCACCCTCCATCGATGGTAATGGAAACATTTTAGGCTGGAGTGAACCGACCAATTTGGGTCTTGTTATGTTAAAATGTTTCTGGGTCTAAAGTGATCCTAGTGGATAGACGGGGCAAAAGTCTCTCAACCACAGTCTTCTGGCTGAAAGCAGCTGCAGGCTATGTTAGCTTCAGTTACTCCTGACTAGCTTCCGACTAGCTTGTAGCTATGTCCGCTTGGAGCGCCAACCCTCCGCCCCCAGCCTCACAGTGCCAGGCTCAGCTCCACAGCTTTGCCTATTTTTGGAATGTCTAAAAGTGACGAGCTAAGTTACGCAGACAAGATGGCGGCGGTGGGTACCGCCCAGTTGGCTTCATTTTCTGTTCTTCAGAAACCTATGGTCGTCACCATAGGTTTCTGAAGGGTTAGTCCATTGTATCTACAGTCTATGACCTTGCCACACCAATTCCTTTTTTGTTCCTGCGGAAAGCTTTAAACATAGGTGTCATATTTATAAATAAAAATTTTGTAGCCACCTATGGAGCCTGGCAGGTTCTATACACAACAAATGCAATATTGTGTTGCATGGCTGAAACATGGCCTAGAAATGGGCCATAAATTACAGAGTGTATGCCAACCTTGCCCCATGGAATACAGGCACAAACCAGCCCTATCTGTGCATCTGCATGGAGCAAGTGGTACAGCATAAACACATTGTATTAAATAGATATGAGTTAACCAGTTACAGTACCCACTTTGAATATAAGTCTTTATTTGATGTAACATCAATCTCAGCAAAGAATAGTACAATATTTGCACATAAAGAAACCTTATAATGCTGAGCATAATGGGAGGAATTTGGCGAAAGCTAAAAAAGGCTTGTGTGGTAGTAGTGCGGTTTGATCACAGGTCAGTTGTTGCAAAATATTCTGCTGTTTTCGGTGCAGCTTTAACTTTCTGTCGGCATTGTTTATACAGCGCAAATAAAATGTGGCTAAAATGTGTTCGTGACATTCAATCCTAGCTTATTCATCATGCTTATCAAAGCAAACCCTTGGCTATAAAACCCGTTATAGCACGAGTTATTTCCATGTGCCGTTTTTTTTTTATGTTCAAACAGCTCGGTCAGCGATCCCCGTCGTCTGGAAGTTTGTTTACTGGAAATTGAAACACTGGTGGCGGTCAGTTTAGCCGTGCAACTCTCATATACGGTGGTATGATGTTCTTAGTTGTTGATAAAGGTTTGTAGTGTATCTTGTGAGGCAGCAAGGCGGGTTCTGCGTTACCTGGCGTTGCGCAGCATCAACGTTTTCATAGCCGATATAATTTCTCACAAATGATGTACTGTTCCTCTTTGGTACCAACTATTGTGTAGTGTTGGATTCTGTTAAGCTTTAAAACATTTTATAACAGGTTAAAGTGCAATGTTTCCTTCTCTCTCTGCATTGTTTGAACTGTTTGCAAGTCACGTGACTTTACCAGATATGTTTATGTCAAGTCAAATCGCAGCCTTTGTGATTAGGAAACCGCATTTTATCAAATTGCGATTTAATTGCAAATGCAATTAATCGTTCAGCCCTAGTGTATATCAGCCTCACTGGTTTGGTTCAGTTCTGTTGCTTCTTTGAATGAAACAAACAGAACAGAGGTACGAACCAACAACCCACTGGTTACCCAACAACCTCCTACCACTTGAGCCACCGTTGCCCCATAAAATATGATTTAAGCCTAACCCTTACAGAGAGGAAACAAAATGACGAAATGTCTTTGGCCAAACAAACCCGTTAAACCCACATACACAGTAAGGATCTGTTAAGGGCGCAAGGTGGCACAGCTCACCTCACAGCCCAGGTTCGATTCCTGCCAGGGAAGCTGTGGGTAGTGAGCGTGTGTTTGTTCCTCCATATCATCATCTTGTTTTTTTTTATCAAAATCGATTGAAATTACGTAACGACCTTGCGGAAGGAAATTTAAAGCCTAGTTTATGCTTCTGCGTTTTGACAGAGACGGATTGAAGCAACGCCATTATCTGTCAGTGCAAGGGCTCTCCATCACCTACACAAGGACACACAGAGTAAATTTTAACTATTCGTCTCCGCCGACGGAGAGCGTATGCATCTGATTGGTCAGTTTCAGAAATATCCAGAGATCGCTTCACCAGAACGGGGCTCTAAAGTCGCTGTAATCAGTAGTTAATGCAGTGTTTGGCCACTATATGCTTTATATTGAAATTATTAATTATCTAATCTGTTCCTTTGTTGATTTAGAACACAAGGAGGTGTAGGAAAACAACAAAAAAGGCTGCTTTGTATGTTTCCATGTGTGTCTAGAATATTCTATGAGCTGCACTTTTAGTAAAAAGCTTTATAGCTTAATCAAAACCTACTTTCTGTCGTTCATTGCTCCTTGAGGGGGAAATGCATTTACAAGGCTAGAAAAAAACTGAAACAATGCTGTGGCAGTAGGTAGAGACGCCATGAAAAGTTAGCACCCCCTGCTGTCCTGGTTTAGCAACACTGAAAAAACAATGCAGAGCGGAGAGAAAATGCCGACTACTATAAATGAAAAACGGCTCCGTCAATATATGTGCGTCTGAGTGAAAATTTGTGGTCGGATAAGCATAAACTGGGCTTTACTCTTACCAGTTCTCATACAGCTCACTACAACACCTGGTAACATTACTAACCACTACATCACAATAACAACATCCCCGTAAATACAGCAGATCTCTACAGACCATATTAGCTGACGCTAGCAAGTAGCTATTTACTAAGCTACAGTAAAACCATGGCTAGAAAGAAAGAAGCAGCAGGACTGGAGCTAAAGCCACTCCTACTCTCAAATCCTCAGTGAGGAAATTTTGAGTTCCCCATGATTTAAATCGACATCGTCGTTGGACACAAGAGGACAACTGTTTGCTCTACGTTAGCTGGTTTCTCTGAGCCAGCCGGAGCTGTAGTAGGAGCAGAGCTGCAGTAACTACAATGAGTCACTAGATGGCAGCCATCCTCCGTAATTATTTCTGTTATTTTTTTAAACAAGATTTTTACACTTAAGTTTAATAATCTATTGTAAATACAATAATGTAAATTATTTATTTCAAATAGACCATTTAATGCCTAATTTTAGACATAATAAAGAATAATGGAAATTGTATTGCTTATATGTAAGCTGAAATAAGATTTACTGTACGAAACTTTATGAATAAGACCAATGATCATAGACTAGACTAGTCTAAAAATGGCATAGGGCTATGAACTGTAAGACATAAAAAAAAATCAAGAATTGAAGATTTGGAGATACTTGACACCCATACTAATTATTTATATCCATGTCCGCTTTCACATTGTGCAGTATTTACAGTGCTTTCTGTCACAAAACATAGCATGTGTTAATGGGCGGCTGCTCCATCAGCTCCTCTCTGAACAGTGTGAGGTTTCTGCTTAGCTTGGTTTGCTGTGGCAGGTTATTAACAACTGCTTTCATTCTTATCTTTGTATGGCTGACTACTAGTTGGTTTCAGAGATTTCTTAACTCAGTTGTTAGAAGCCATTATGGGTCCTTTAACAGCATTGCCAGTCAGATTGTATTGTATTTATTTTAAACCAAAAACTCTTGCTTGTAATGAAAGTTTTCTCTAATAAGTTGCAGAATGTGATTAAAAGCTGCTATTTCAGTCACCGGTACCTGGACACTAGCACCTGATGTTTTGCTGCTTGGCTCAGACGGTCTCTAAACCAGAACCAAGCATGGGTAAGCAGCTTTCAGTCTCTATGTTCCCAACATCTGGAACAAACTTTCGGACGAAGGCAAAACTGCAGAGACACTGAACTCGCTTAAATCTAAAAAAAAATACCTATTTAGACTTGCTTATGTGTAACTGATACTATTCTTGCAAATACTATTCAATTTTTTTATCCTAAATTGTTGTTTTTAATCAACAATTTGTTGATTCAAATGTTGTCTTTATTGCTTCTTTTATAAATGTTTGTTAATGCTTTCTCTTATTAATTCTATGTTTTAATTTTCACATATTTTTATGCTTGAATTTAGTGTTATTAGTTTTAAAGGTTGGCTTCTAAAAGCCTAACCAGGAACTTGGTCTGTATATCAGCTTTTGACTTGAGGGGCTATAGACAGGACTTTCTTTTAATAGTAACATTACTTTACGTTTTGTTCTCACTAGATATTTTCTATTTGTCAGACCCTTCTCAGTAACCTGACAGACGATTGATTTTAAAACCCAGTAGATTCCAGCATTTTCTGAGCTCCACAGACCAGACTCTCTGGCAGCAGTAATCATGAAACATTCAAGTTGGTAATATCATCGTTCTTCTCTTATTCTGATGCTTGCTTTAACTTCAGCAAGTAGCCCTTACCACATCCACATGGATAAATCCACTAAGTTGTTCCAATACTATTTATGTGAACAAACTGTTGAACAGGTGCACCCAAATAAAGAGACAGGCAAATCTGAAATATTTATTCTTTTAAAAAATATCTTAATAACAAGATAACCACAGGTTTATGTTTGAAATGTCTTTTTGGACCTTTCCTTGTACAGTAATATAACGACAGCACTGTGACAGTTACATTGCTCTGGGTATTTGGGAGTGAATCTGATCCCATGAGTCCAGCCAGTGATGCCTGGACTGGAGGAAAAGTACTACCACAGCTAAGCTGTGGTTAGTTTTGGTCAAACAGTCAGAGCCAAGAAAAGCTCAGCTCCTTCCTTCCTGCCTGCAGGCCACTCCACTGCCTCACAGACACAGGGAGTTCCTGAGGAGCTGTGGGAACAATTCAGAAGGAAGTCATGGGGAAGGAGCGGAAATGAGCAGACTTAACGCTGAAATGTGGAAGTTTATTATGTTACAGGTGGAAACTCATTGGACTGTTGAGCCATTCAGACCAAGGTACACTACATCTCCCCTGATCCACTGCTTCAACATCAGAACAAGTGCTGGTTCTATCAGCCATGACTTACAGCTGCTGCCTTAGAACTGACCCAATAAAGTGAGACAGATGTTCTTATGAATTGATAAATGAGATCAAGTTTGGCCTTCTGCTTGGCTTAGTAGAGGTTCATCCAAGCTTGCTAAAGTATGATGAACTAATGAAAAGTGACAGATTTAAAGTCATCGCGTCATCAGATGGAACATCAGGCCAGAGTCTAATGGTACGTTCACACTGCCCCAAACAGCAGTGTCAGCAGCGTCAAGATTACATGTTAAGTCTATGGTTAAGGCCGTCAGGAGCGTTTCAATCTCTGCGGCGCTTTGTGAGCTTTGGCTCCGTCAACTTTTCAATCTTTTCCTGAGTTTCAACCTTCAAAGCGCATAACGCTAGCAACGCAGAAGTTCAGCTAGTTGAACTTTGGATGGTCTAAACGCTCTTGGCGCAGCACGGCAACCAATCAGAGCGTCTCACTGTAGTTATGTTGCCTTACATTGATGCTGCCTAGCCAACCACGATCCACAAGTGTTTAAAAAACGACACTGTACAAGAAAACTTCTTGATGCTGTGCATTATTCAAAGTTTTTACCTGTTTCTTTTGTTCGTTGTGTCTAGTTCAGCTCTTATTTGGCCCTTTTTCACAAATAATTACTCAGCAAGACTGGACACGGCCCTTCTTGGTTCAAAGGGTCTTCTGCCAGGGCTCTACAGTGCAACATATATGACACACCGGCAATGAAAAAAATTGTCTGTGTGATAAAGTACTTTTTATATGTAGAGCTAAAACCACAGCTGCTTTTGTGTGTGTGCGTGGGTTCCGGTGCCTTGTGACATTTCTGACCAGCTCTATCTACCTTTGGTGAAACATTGTCGTCGATATAAACTGCAGAATAGAGACCTTGCATGTTCTGTGTCGGGACTGTCCTTGCAGATTCTAAGAAAGGGAATAATTACGAAATGCCATGCAACGTAATCACGTTACATCGACGGACCAATTATAAACGTTTCTCTGTTGATTTCACCTACTTACGGACAAAGTGGTTTTCTTTTTAAATTCATTCAAAAGTAAAAAAGAAATCTGCAAGTCTATAACACCAATCTATGGAAGATTGAGAAGATTTTAAGTGAGAAATAGGATCTTAAAAGGGCATAAATGCCACCATCATTCTAGAAATCTACCTGCTTTTATATTTGCTACATAAGCCTATCTCAAGAACAGGCCTTAAATCTCAGGGGTATTCGGAGCTAAACAGTTGGGGGAAATACCCTGAACTTGGGAAAGCACTGTCATCCTATCCTTACCTAATCAACATTAGATCTATACTTGCTTTATGAGAGATAGAAGCATTTGTGACAGTGGTCCTCTTGTTTACAGTGTGAATGTGGACTTAACTCACTAGGAAGTCAAAATTTCCTCACCAGTTAATTGAGAGCAGAAGGAGCGACTTTAGCTCCGGTCCCGCTAAATGTGTGCTCTGATCCCTGATAATTTTGATCGATTTCAATACAAAATCAAGACTATGACACCCCTTTTATTTATAAATATATTAGAGGTGTTACAATATCGGTTTTCTATCAAAATCAATCTAAATTACATTACGACCTTGCACATCGAAATACAAAAGAGGATCGCAATCACCTCCTGCTGTGTTTACATAAGGTGCGTCCCACTCGGGACTCCGTAGCAGACAACCATCTGATCACGAGGAACCACACATTGCACATTCCCTAAGAACTAACTCTCGGCAGTTCTCATACAACTCCCAATAACACCTGGTAACATTTTAACTGCCTGTATCAAATCCCGTGGGATCAGAGCACATGTCTACAGAGCAAATTAGCTGACGCTAGCAAATAGCTAATAGCTAAGCTACAACTCGACCACGGCTAGGATAGATAAAGCAGCGAGACCAGAGCTAAAGCCACTCCTCCTACTCTCAAATCACCGGTGAGGAAATTTTCAGTTCCTGGCGAATTACGTCCACATTCTCATTGTAAACAAGAGGACCCCTGTTAGCTGCATTTTGCTCAGTCCAATGAGCTATCTGAAAATTTGTGTCAGTCGTTCTCTGTACCAAATAATAAGTTCTGTTTGTCTGATGTATCAAATACTTATGTCGTACAATAAAAAGGAAAATAATTATTTAAAAATCATCCCCTGTGATTTTCTGCATTTTTGTTTTACACACTGTCCCTCACAGTTGAAGAGTACCTTTGATACAAATTACAGACCTCTACATGCTTTGTAAGTGGGTATCAAATATTTGTTCTCCCCATTATATATATAAATACTTTTTTTAGAACTAAAAATGTTGCTTAAAAAGGTATTGGATGTCTAGTTATAATTTTAAATCTTAAATAAATTTGGTAAAACTTCCCTTCACTCAACAGTATTCTACAGGCAAAAGCAATATAACATATTCCACAGTTTTCAGTAACATGTTTTCCCTGTTTAATAATATTTTATTTAACTCAGTTTTATTTACTCCTAATCAAAAATAAGTATTTCCTCCTTTCTGTTATGCCCTGTGTTCTTCATTACACCAACTTTCCTTTGAATTTTATAAAGCCACATTCCAGTTTTTTCTTCTTGCAATCTTTCCTTCACCTTTTTAGGCTGCCTTTTGCCGTTGTATTGATTCTTTGGTTTTGCTATTTCTGAACACAATGGATTTGTAGACAGTTTTTTGTGCATGTTGTAGAAAAAGATTAAGACCGATACATAAGTGATGATGTTATCACGCCAGCTTGACATGATGACATAATCAAAAAATAAATTAGCATGTGACGTCAACTTGCGACATTCTTGGGCATTTTCATCGACTTTCTGTCATAGACAGTTGTCAACACCAGGCGGATGATTGACACTCTGAGCCGATGTAGCTACGAACTAACCGAGCTGGAACTCTGAGCTGAAGGAAGGGGGGGATTTACGCACGGACACCGTTAAATCAAAAGCACATGCCACTTATGATCAGTACATTACATCTAAATTGATGAGTTTATAAAAAAACTCACACCCCCTTAGAATTGAAATAAATGTAAACTTGACCTATTAAACCTAAAATTCAGGGAGCACGGTGCCGCAGCTGGTAGCGCAGCTCAACTCACAGCTACAAGGTCCTGGGTTCAATTCCCGCCGGGGTGCTGTGGGTGTGTTTGTTCCTCCATATCATCAGCACGCACAACCTGGGTGGGGTTGGCTCAGTTTAGGGCCCTCCCGGGATTGGTGGAGGGAGAGCAATGCCCAGGACTAGACTTAGGAACACTGGGTGATGAATAATGGGGGAAAAACAGTATATTTTAAATAAAAAACAAAAAACTAGAAAAAAAAACAAAAAACCTAAACAAAAAGCAACGCTTTTTGCAAACAGCAAAGCAATGTGGGGAGAAGATTAAAAATGTGACTAGAAGACCACAAAATATTGTGATAACATTTTGAGTCCATATAACCAACCCTTGATAACTATACCATAGAACCTCTACAGGAAAAAGCCTCACACACACTATGCATTGCAAGTCATTGAAAGAGTAAATGATTGCCAGTTTACTAAAAACATTTAAATTAAAATCCATAAAATTAGTTATCCTTACAGCATTTCAGATGCACAGGATAACGTTTTCAGAAGCAATAACATTAGGATGAGTGACGGTGAAATCCATCTCTAGTGCAATTATTCCAGGATCACCGGCTCCAAGCATCTACGTCAGACATTTTCCATTTGTTAGTCATATACTTCTTGGACCTGAGCCAATGGGAAATTTCCTAAATTTAAAGCAAAGGCAGTGTTTTAGGATTCTTGATTCAGCATAACTGAAACAAACCCAAACAGATCATTCCACTGTAGGAAATATGGAGTAGAAAGAAGTATGTTAACCCCTCCTAATGACAGAGCAAGTACCATAACCATTGAGTAATACAGGATGGATGGATGGATGGATTAATGCATGTGGGGGCGGTACTAGACCTTATTTACTGGGGCACGTGCCTTAGTAAAACTCTCCAATGCCCCAGGAAAGTTACAGATGTGCTCCGCTGGAAACGGCATTCATATATATATATATATATATAAAAGCAGCTCCTGTTTATATGGTAAACAAGTGGGAATAGAAGGAAACATTTATGTTCTTCTCCCAGTCTGAGAAAAACCTATTAATGCAGCCTATGAGCCTTGTGATTACATCATAACCAATAAGGAGAACAGCAGCTGCATATATAAGCTTTTATAGTGGAAATTGGGTGACTTTTCTTACGGATGGTTTAAGCCTAATTTATGCTTCTCCAACAGTAACTTTGCACCCAGACGCTGACGTATTGATGGAGACGTTTTTCGTTTATAGTACTCCGTTTCTGTCTCTCTGTTCTCCATTGTTTTTTCTGTGTTGCAAAGCAATTACCAACCCCGACAGCAAGGGGTGCTAACTTTTCATAGCGGGTCTGCCAACCGTTGCATCGTAGTTTCTGGTTAATTAAAGATTTTTTTCTTCCGCTTGTGAATGTATTCACCCCACAAGGAATAATGGAGGACAGAAAGTATGTTTTGATTAGGCTGTAAAGCTATTTACTAGAAGTGCAGCTCATAGAATCCTCTAAAAATGCATGGAAACAAACAGGTGCCTGTTTTGTTGTCACTACACCTCCTTGTGTTCAAAATTATGCTGATCATATTTAACAAACTGTCCTTTCAATATAAAGCATCTAGTGCCCAAATGCTGCATTAACTACTGATTACAGTTACAAAAGAGAACTGTTCTGGTGAAGCGATCTCTGGCTGTTGCTGAACTGACCAATCACAGCCATACGCTCTCCGTTGTCAGAGACAAATAATTAGAAAATGGGCCTCTACTCTGTCCATCCTGGCGTAGGTGACGGAGAAGCCCTTACGCCGATGGATAATAGCGTCAATCCATCTCCGTCAAAACAGAGAAGCATAAACTAGGCTCTAGAGTTTGACACAGGAACACAGAGAAGTGCTTATCTGTAAACTTCTAAAGTCATGTTTATAAATCCTATTACCTCGTTGGGCAGGACAAGATAATCTGGAGTCTTTTGTTAATTGATAAAATCAGAATATAACATGTCAGAAAATAGCTGACAGGTTAAATGTTTTAGAAAATGATTTAAGAAAATATGTAAAATATTTGATAACTAAATAAGAACAGTTTCAAGTCTTTAAAAGTTACATTTATACAGTATTGTAATGGACATGTGTACTTTTTTACCTGTTGCAAGGTACTATTTTAACACAGTTATACAGGACAGTATGATGATTTTTATGGTTCCATCTTAAACAAAATGATTCATTTGTAATTATTAATAATGCTTGGTTTCAGAAGTGACACTGGTGGAACAAAAAGTTTCTGGTATCAATATTAAATACACTCATTTTCTTGGGGGTTTGGGTTAGCCTCGTTAGAGGAGCAGAAACTGGGGAAATTGAGCCAGGATTGTAAGTAAGCCTGGCTTTTGGATATATGGTTCATTCAAATCTCTTTATATGTTGGCAAGTGTGTACCAAAAAGACTGAGCACTGGAACTGAATTTAAAAAGTTGTTTAACTAATGCCCCTTTTCCACTAGGGCCGGTACGGAACGGGTCACTTTGGAACGGTTCTGGCGTGTTTCCATTACCTGTGTCCGGTCCGAGACGACCCCTTTTTTTGGGACTTCCTCTCTTGGTCCAAGTGTTCCGAAGCGACCCCAAATGTCCACCTATGGACTGATTGGTCCAGTAATGTGATATCCCTCTCACTCCTACCTAGCAGTGGTATCCGCTGATTGGCCTGGAATTGTTTGTTTGAAGTGATGCCTTAGAATGTAATAACAGTAACAACACAAAAATCAGAAATGTTTTTCATAAAATTGGAAATATTCAAAGTCTCTGAGAAGGTTTTAGTTTTCTTTGCTTTAAGTAGCTCCATATAAAAAAAAGAGTGCTTTATAATCTGTTTTATAGCGTTAAGAGAGGGTGTGGTTTTGAGAAAGATTAAGCTCAAAGGTGAAGGGGAGAATCTACATTGATACTAGCTACAGCTTCGCCTGCAGCAAGGGAGAAAATGGCTTGATATGGACTGCAGCTTCAGCATCTAGGACATCAGAAAACTGAGTGATGGAAGATTTTTGTCAGGTCGCCAAGAGGAATGGAGCTGTGATCGGAGCTGTGATTGGAGCAGTTTAGTCAGTAAGTATGGGGAAACCACAGTGCGCCTGCAGTGAGGGGAGGATGAAGGCTGGTAGCCGGTGGTAGCAGCAGAGAAGCAGCAGTTCTCCACACTGATCATAGAGCTGGAGCAACACCAACGCTGTTATCTGCTTCCACACGCGGTTGGAGCAGGCTTCCATCAGGTAGCGGTAGCAGGCAAAGTCGGTGTGTGATAGGATGGAGCAGCCGTGTCGGAGAGGGAGAATCCGGTATAGCAGCAGAGAGGCAGGATGTCTCCACAGACTGGATGATTGCTGGTTAGATCAGCACTGCCATGAAGAACACAGATCCATATCTGAGATGTGAGGTGAGTAAAAAGTCGTAACTTTTTAGAGGATTTGTGTTGTCATGAGTTTATGACTGCTTTAGCTGGAGTTTTTGTTAAGCTAAGCCCGCCCATGTACTCACCCACTACCGTTCTTCTGAGATGGTAATGGAAACACAACCTACCCATTCCAGGCCGTATTAGTGGAAAAGAGACATAAGAATATGAATAAGTATACACTAACGCGGATCCAACCAGGTTATTTGTTGGTTTCAGTTGAAGTGTTCAGACTTTTTCCCACTCTCTGCCACCCATTTACTTTTGCTGTACCCAAAATAAATATAATTATGAAAATGGACAGAAAACGTGCATCATTTGATTAAGTCATTTCAATACCTTACATGATTTATCGATGGCATCCTGTACCAGCCCACTTTCTACTTAATGTAAAAGAGGTTCTTTTGGGGACAAAAGCTCACTATTCTTTTTTTAGAACGGTTTGTTGGCAGAAAGGTTTCAGTGTGCAACCTTTTTGTAAACTGTAAAAGCATTATTTACATACAAACATTCCTCTTCTATGCTACACCATAATTAAAAGATTAAAATGTTAAAATGAGTATGAATTAACACATTTGTTCATTTACTACACCATTTAAAAAATATGAATGTTGAAATTAATGAAAAGTTCGTGCATTTCAGTTACTCATTTCACTAAGTGAAACATGATAGACCACTTAAAAAGAGACTATGGTCTTCAATAATTTATTTCTGTTCATTTTGAACAGCGAAAACTATGTTTAATACTATGTTTAATGGTTGTTCTCTTTAAAAGGCATTTTTAAATTGGCCAACAAGCCTCCTCGGAATACATATTCTAATTTATGAATGTGACAGGCCAGCAAACAAGCCCTTGAAGGTCTAAGGAAAATACATTGGGATATAAATGAAGACGATCTGACAACTTCAGCTGCTTTCACAGATCAGAATCTTCATCCAAGTCAATAAAAACCTTAACCAACCCAAAGGGAAGCACTTTGGACAACACTGCCAGCTACAGCCAGAAATCGTCTTCAAACGGAGTTTGAAAATACCAATACAAGCGGTTCTCCATGTCTGGGCAAAATGACTGAACAAGTGAACTTCATGTCCCATGTGCCCCCAGGTGTTATCTCAATAGGAGCTTCCAGTGTTTTAAATTATACAGTACATTCCTGAACCATGACTGTGCCCGCTCTATGCTGTAGGTAAAGATACACCCTACATTCCAGGACAAACAGACACACACAAAAAATACGCTCCAACATACAGCCACCCACACACAGAACACACACTCAATAGATACTATAGTTAACCAATAGTTTCACATAATCAGCCTACAAAAGCTAAAAAACACCTACAGAGAGTACAGTGTAACAATCAGAACTTTACAATCCAAACTATAACAGAGAGATGGTGTTTTTTGTTAGAGAGGACAATGCAGTGTGGTTGGGATAAGATTTTATCAGTACGGTCCAACAGTCTAGCTCAGCACCGGTCTCTGCAGCAGAGTCATATTACCGTCCTTTATTGAACAGGGCTCAGAACAACTTAGAGGAAAAGGTAATGCTGCTGCTGAAATATGGAGGACTGGAGTTTGCACTGTAGCAAAAGTCAAATAGAACAACTCACGGAACAGGCATAAGATTGTGACAAAAGTACAAACACTGATTATGTGTTCTTCATGATACCTGTTAGTAGGTGAGATATAAAGCTAATGAACCTGAGCCAAAGCCAAAACAGTGGCACAAACTGCAGCATGAAGAATGTATGAAACTGTGCGCTGCAGAAGCACCAGCTCCAACCCATCAGTAACCCGCAAAAGCTTAAGCCCAAAAACAAAGCTCACTACAAGCTTCATTTTCTTGCGGTGTACCTTATGAAAAGTGACAGGTGGTGTTGTATAACCAATCACTTATCACATAGCCAAAGATATGAAACAAGTCAGATTAAAAAATCCACTGAAAACCAGAAAGATGCAGCACAAAGATATAAGCACCCCAGTTGCAACTACTTTGCCCGGGGAAGGGGCACAAATTTACACTGAAGTCATGAACCATCTTACTGACCAGCTTGATAACCTGTTGTTGAGTCCGACCCATGAATATATGAAATTATATCAAAGGGTTCTACGATAAATGACGCCAGCATCCTATTGCGCTGGTTTCCTGCCGCTTCAGAGCAGAACGGGCTCTAGAGAAAGACTCTTCCCCCTGGCCGAATCACACCGGCACACGTCTTTTTCTCACTCCCTACATCTGGGCGATCAACAGAACCTTGCTTCCTCCCAGGAGGGCTGGGCTCTGATAAATCCCTCTATCTCGACTGGTTTAAAATCACCCAATCAAACCCGCTGCAGCTCTCTCGCAGCCTGAATGGATGAAGGAGCAGCTGAGAGTGGTGGTGGGGGTGGTGGTGGTGCCCCCCCCCCCCGTTTGAGCTGAAGGAGATTTCCCTTTCTGTCCAAAGTCCTGATACGGTGCGTAACTTTTCTTCCTGCTAGCAAACCTCCATCTTAGCTCCGATTGGCCATCCAAACGCTTTCCTTTTTTCTTTCCCTTTTTCCACGTTGTGTTTTTCCGTCGTGCCTGAAAGGATTTACTCTTACTGCGATCAACCATCGGACGGACTCAACTAAGATCAATCCAATCTGTTTCAAGTCTGGGGTGAGCAAAGTAGGAGTTCTCTTTTATTTTTATGCATGCATGCTGCTGTAAACATTCCATTCATCAGATCTGTGTTTGAAGTTTACTATGTTTTCTTAAGTAATCTGAGTTTGATTGTGTACGATTTGTGTTGAAGTTACTGCATTTTTCTTCATTAGCAAACAAGCAGTGTTTGATTGTGTGTGTGTGTGCACTTTTGACTTGGTTTCGAGCTGCAAACTCTTCATTTTGGCAGGCAAAGCCGACTGTAGCCTCTGTTCACCCTTTATTCAATCTGTGATCAGTCAATTCAGGTTTCTTTGTTAGCCGAAGGCTAGTTCATTGATGAGTGCCACGCGGTCTCTTTGGGTGTATTCAGACCAGAAAAGTCCTATGGTCCGGTTATTTAGTCCAGACCAAAGGCAAACTTTTTTTTTCCTTTGGTGCGGTTTGTATTCAGACTGTTCATTTTTGCAAGTGGGCTATATTTTGTAAACACATCGACGTCTCTGACGATCAGTGCTGCTATTGGACAGCGATGACGTGGGCGGAACTAGCAAAGACCAGGAAAAATGAGGTAAACAGCTGTCAAATCATATGGATATCAGAGCTGCAGGAATGGATGCGAGGGAGAAGAGATGTTATGCTGTTCCAGATGCGGAGGAGAGCCGGAGCAAGATGACAAGGCATTGTCAAGGCTGGGAGGTCAGCGAGCACCGGGCCGAGCTATAGAGCTGAGTCGAGGATGAGACCCAAGAAGAACTGTAGCAGAGTTTCTGGAGGAGTTAGCACCGGGGCTAATAGCTGGCAGTGAGAGGTGTGGCAGAATGAAGTCGGAGAGACGGAGCAGTTGGACTGGATCAGAGTTTTCGAGATGTGTACTGATGCGGTTTGTTGAACTACTGCATGGTTATGATCAGAGGCAAGGTTGGGACAATGACTGAGCGATGAGAGGTAAGTGCAGGAGTCTTCAGACTGAAGCTGATGTTCTGTCCTGTTTATCTACTGCTCAACTGTTTATTCTGACAAAACTGTCCTGTTGGTGTCATGATCTCCCGAAAAATTGCGTATCAGAGCAGCTCATTTAATGCAAGTTTCGCGATGCTCTGTTTGAAAATTTAGAACAGCGAATGCGTGCAGTTAACAGAAGGAAACGATGTGTTCTGCACGCTCTGATCCCCGACATGTTGGCAGCAGTATGATTAAACAGAAGATGGAAGATCAGGAATTAACAACATTCACTACAGCATACGGGATATTGATTCGTGGCGCTGCGAGTCAAACGTGTGCGTTAAAGAATATGAATGATATGACAAAAAGGTGCATGTATTCTGGAGTTGGTTCGGATCGAGACTGTTTGTATTCAGACCTAAAGCGAAGCGAACCTCTGTCCGTTTGGAAATGAACCGAGACCACCTAAAAAAGTTGATCTCGGTCCGTTTCTCTGATCCGCAGCAGGATTCGTTTGTGTGTATTCAAACCTGCATAAAAGGTCCGGACCAGCGTTCCAAGCAAACTGTGGTCCATTTAAAATGGACCAAACAGTGTAGGTCTGAATACACCCTTTGTTTAAAGAGACCATAAGGTACCTTGCCCAGGTAATAAAAAAATATTAAAAAAACGATATTTAGCCTAAATATATCGGGATATGACTTTTGGTCCATATCACCCAGCCCTAGGGGTGATTAATTGCAGTGATTTTGGTGACGATGCAGGCAGCAGGGTTCTGAATCAACTGGAGCTTATGGTTGGACTTTTGAGGGGGACCAAACAAGAGAGAACAACAATAATCAAGTCATGAAGTTACTAGACTATGAATGAGAACAGAGGCAGTGTCGGGAGAGAGAGGGGGGGGGGGGGTTACTGGTTTGAAACCCCTACTACCTCCATCTCCGTCGGATCCTTAGACAAGACACTTCGGCCACATTGCCTCCTGGTGGTGGTCAGAAACACGGTTCCAGAGGGGCCTCGCTACCCAGGGCAGGTGTGGCTGCAATGTAGCTTAGCATATGTAAATGAAATGGTAAACGGACCGGACTTATATAGCGCTTTTCTAGTTACACTGTCCATTCAAAGTGCTTTGCACTGAAGCCACATTCACCCATTAGCATTCACAAACACAGACACATTCAAAAACCATATCCTGAACCCATGGGCACATCAACATCTGACCGAGAAAAGCTGAACTGAACCTACAGCCACGATTGTAATACAACAACTCTACCTACTGAGCCACAATGTAGAGTGAAGTGCTTTGGAGTCCTGGGGAGCAGCTAAAGCCCTGTACAAGTAAAGAGCACTAGTGACAGCAAATCTGAAATGGTCAGGTAGGATCAGGTAAGAGGACAAGAGGACGGATGTGCAGAGGGCTGGTGTGATAGAGGAGAATGTTCAGGGTAATCTGAGATACAAACGATCTGCTGTGGTGCCTCCTAATAGGAAAATTGGGTAGATGATACTGCTAAATTTAACTGATTAGCCTCAAATCCTTTTATATATATTTCTATTATTATTCATCATACTACCTGTAGTACTCAGTACTAATAATAACTATATATAAAAAATAAAAAAAATGATGACCTTCACCGAGGATGTTATGTTTTCGTCAGGATTTGTTGGTTAGCAACATAACCCAACAAGTTCGAGATAGATTTGGATGAAACTTTCCGAAAAGGTCCGCAGTGGGACCAGGAAAAAGTGCTGGTTATTTTAGGTGGGTGTGTGGGGGGGGGGGGGGGGGGCTGACCTGGTGGATATCTGCGCATTACAGGTGCTGTTCTACTTCTATCATTGGTCATTTCAGTTTATAATCCACAAATAGAGTCTTCCACAATATGCAAAATTTTATTTACTTCAGAGTTCATTTCAGTTTTGATTCTCCGTTAAGTTAAACATGGGGGATTTCAGCTCTCATTCTTTAAACTGAACAGCCAACATGATAACACAGTAACATAAGAGCAGCTCCAGTTCCTAAATGTCAGGACAAAAATGTTTTCTCTTTGTATTACAGATATCAAAACAGAACCAGGCCTAAAACATGACTACACCCAGCACAGCTCTAGGCTGCCACATCTGGAAAACAGATCCCATAGAGCCACCAGAAACAGGCCCCAACATCGTCTCATTGCTCTGCCTGGACACCAACGATCTCTCAGTGTTTCACTCTGTGTGGGAGTGGAGGTAGGCTGTGGAAATGCTGGTGGTAAATTTCAACCATTTCAAAACAGACACTTATAAAGGCGGGTCCATATGTTCAAGTTTTAGACAAAAAACACTGACTAACATTCCTGACAGACAAAACAGAGGCCTGGGATTTAAGACTAAAATGTGAAAACATGCATTATGGAACAGTATCAAGCCATATTAAAAGGAAAGGAATCAAACTAATCCAATCACTTTCAAAAAGCTCATCTTCAAACAGAAGTGGAAGAGTTTGGACTGGAAATGTCTCCCTGTAGGCGCTCCAACTAAAACTCTGCTGCTAGCCATAATTACCAGGTTCTAAACAAATATAGCTAAACAAAGACACACACACACACACACACCCACAATGAATCTACCCATGTGGGTGAAAAGACTAGGGCTTTCTGCTATGCCTTTATCCTGAGCAGCAACTCTGCTGACTGAGTTTAGATTCAGTCAGTAGTCCACAGTCTTTCTGCAAAGACTATCTGAATGGAAGTCAGATTGTACCTGATGGGTTTGCACCACATTTCACATACCATGACTGAAAAAACCTTCAGTTTCTAAAAGCTACAAACTGAAAGAATATCTAGCATCTGGAGTTGTTTTCCCAGGCTCCAGTGAGTCAGAAGGTGCGTTCCCACGACAAGAGCCTTTTTCCAGGAACCTGGAGAGATTTCTGGGTGAGGTTTTCGACTTCCATGGCAAAAACCAGGGTCAAATTAGAGATAGAGGCTTGAAACTACCCCATAGAAAACTGCTAAGCCTAGTAAGCCATAAAAGCCTGGTAAGGAGACAACACTTTTGGGGTGCACCCAAAAAAAGCGAGACTGCTAAACATTTCTGACTAATTAGATATTCCTAGCATTTTATTTCAGTTGCCTCCCAATAGAAATTTTTACTCCAGTTCATATTTTCTTTGAACTTTAACATTTTTAACAGGAGTAATAGATGGGCTGCGTGGTGCCTGCAGCAACAAGGTCCAAGATTCAAACCCCATCCATTTCTCCCCGTACATTTGTGTGTTTAATGGGACCCTTATGGATGTAAAAAGACAGTTTTTGTTTGAGATGGATCGGTTTTGTCACGTTTATTGGACTATGAAGGGGTAAGTTTCACATTTTATCTCTTTCAAACGTGTGTGGGGGTGTCTTTGTTGGTAAAAGCGCTTGCTGTGTTTACAGATATAATTGTACCTGTATTATTAGAATCACAAAACTCTTAGCTTTCTTATAATAAAAAAAAACCCCATCATGACGCCAAAGCACTGAAACCTACTACAGCACAAGGGTGTAACTTTGATGTTCACGTTGGTGGGGACACAATTTGGCGTAACGCCCCAACATCCAACCGGATACGTTGACTTTTTTATAAACCAAACAAGAAGACATTCAATAACCAATTAACCAAATAAAGAATAGGTTTAATTTCTGTTCTAAATCAATCTTTGTATTTCCTCTTTATGATCTAAAATGAACTGTAGTTAACCTATTATAACTTATGCTGACGCATGTCTCACCTGTGATTCCCCCTGCTCTCTACCTGAACCACCGCTCATCAGAGTAGTTTCATCCTATTGAAATAACACATGGTGTCTAACTTCTAAATAACATGTAGCCTATGATGTAATCAACTATGTGCATTATCAGTCAAATGTACATTTAGTAACAAATCTGTCAGATGTACCTGTATCCCTGATGTGTTTGTGTCATGGGCAGTGAACGCATCACATCCCACAAACCAGCAGCAGACCTGCATTTATATTTAAGGGCAGTTTGAATAATGGTCTACCTTAATTAACATTAATTAGCAGAGTTTTCATCATAAACAAGGTTACAGTGAACTACAAAGTTTTAGCTGTTTGCTGACAGACAGCTGATCCACGGAAACAGCAACAACTTGCAACAAAAAATAGTTGAAACATAAATATTTATATTAGGCTATAAGACTAAAACGTGTAGAGATAGTTATGGAGGGGTTGGGGGGGAATGATTCTAAATGAGTAAGGAAACACACGCATGCTGTAACGGTCTATTGTTCACATTCAGCACACACGTCGTTCATGCTAGCAGCCACTGCGCACAGACATAACACGCACATCATGCTTCTTGTGGTTTTATTGTTTAGCACACGTGTGTTTGATGTCACATCTGGTTTAGTATTGTTGCCATGCTGAGGCCGCTTGGTGGTGGTGACGGCCGGGTTTGGGATGTAATATAATATGTACAGGTTTTCCAGTCATAATAAAAGGCTAAATAAAATAAGATAAGTTTTATGTTTCATTTATTCTCACCAGGACCCGGTTGCTTATCAACGCAGACGCCACGAGGCAGAACTGTCTTTAAAACCATTCATTCAAGAGTTTCTACGAGTTGCTGCAACTACCTATGGCACACTATGTGACAGAATAACCCTTTTTGAATTTCACAATATCTATTTTTACATCATCAAGTTCAGGAGCTCTTCATATAGGAGATTGCGAGTTGTTCATCTGCGTATGTCCTCAGTCTAAAACACCGAGTAACTGTGCTAACTGGAATTTAGCAAAAGCCAACAGAGCGGCCCCCGTGTTCTGCTATATACTAGGCTAATGTCTGGCTGTTGACATCGGATATAATGTCCCTTCTGGACGAATAAAAAAAAAAAAATCAAGACTCTCTCTCGCTTCCTTTTTTTGCTCGACATGCTTTGTTGATATTAAGCTTCGGTCCCAAACACAACCACGACAACATACAGGAAGCAAAGCCAATCACAAAATACATTGGGTGGGACTAAAGAGGGCAGAGTCAACGTGAATGTATCATTTTCATTTTGGTCAATTCAGCACATTGAAATATTGGTATGGACACGTCCATACGCAATTTTACGCCCATGCAACAGCACATATCGTCTTCATTTTCTCTACTCTTTAGAGCCTGGGCAGGAAGGGCGGAGCAGAGCAGGAGCTTAAAGCCCACACAGTGGAGTTCCTACGTCACAAATCCAGTCTTTTTTAGAGTGTAGAAATTTGAGACTTGGTTTACTCTACCAGACAAACAAAAAACTCTGAAAACATCATAGTCCCAGACACACAGGAAGTCAGCCATTTTGGTTGAAAGCTGCCATTTTGACCTGTCTAACACTTTGTCATGCAGATTTTGTCATTATGCTCGTTGGAATGTTTCAAATGGAGTTGAGGCGGTGGTGCATGAGTTCCACGGTAGTGGAGCAGGGTGGTGCAGCGCTAAGCTACGAGGGCCGTTAGAGACTGCCTGCAGCTTTAATTTTTATGTTTGTTACTACATTTCTTTTTGTATTTTTATGTACATCGCTTCATAGTAAAAATATGAGAAAAAAACTAACTAATATATATATATATATATATATATATATATATATATATAGTTTACCACATATATATATATATATATGGGTGGTAAACATATATGGGGGGAAAATGTCTGAACTGCTTAATATTATATTATGTAGTCTGAAAGTGAATGATTTTCCAGGGTTCAGATTAAAGACAGAGACAGGTAAACAAAAAATGCAAATGATGCAGAAGTTAAAATTAATTAATTAATAAAACCAGACTCAAACTCAGGTCTCATTTAGAACTGTCCTTAGGGTTTTCAGTACTAAACCCATAAATATTTACAGTTATTGTTGAGCTCAGACTTTTAGGGTGTTTTGTTACCACATGATGATCAGGCTTGGCATTTCATCTTAGGTTCAACTGCTCCTGCTTAATTCATTTTTTAATTTCATAAAAAGAAAGACCAACGTTCAAGAATGTTAAAAAATGCCATAAAAAAATTTCAGCTTTTTTCACAGCCCTATTTTTTACCTTCTTTCTATCACAGTTAAAGTGTACCTATGATGAAAATCACAGACCTCCATTAGCTTTTTAAGTGGGAATATTTAATTCAGTTTCAATTCAGTTTCTTTATATAGCGTCGTTTTATAACAGATGTTATCTCAAGGCACTTTACAAGAAGAGTTATTACAATACAATGTTTAATGTAGAAATTAGAGAACCACAGAAGATTGTGTCGTGTAATTCTCAGCAATCCCTCACACTGAGCAAGCATGAAGCGACAGTGGAAAGGAAAAACTCCCTTTTAACAGGAAGAAACCTCCAGCAGAACCAGGCTCAGCACAAGCGGTCATCTGCAGAGACCGTCTGTGGTTTGGAGAATACAGAACAAAGATACAGAACAGAGACAATTTACACAATTGGTGGCTGCCAAAGACTTTTCCTCCCCGCTGTTTATTGTAGGTCTCATATCATCTGTAGAGATCTTGCCTTGTGTTTTTAATAAATAATAAGTAACGTTGAAGACAGTCTGTCACACTGGTTTCCATTTTAAACGTCTGTTTAGTTCAGTTCTCAGCTGAACTCTGTACCAGGTTATGTCTGTCTTTGAAAGGACAACAGTCAATTCAGGGTGCGAGTAGTAGGGCTGCACGATTATGTCCCAAAAAATAATCACGATTATTTTGATCAATATTGTAATCGCGATTATTAATTACGATCATTCATCCAGTCCTGTAAAATATCTATTTTTATTGCACCAATTATAAACTTTTAAAAAAATTTTTAACAAATTGTGAAAAATAAAACTTTAGATTAGAATAGATGATTAATAATGCAAAAAAACTTAAAAAAATATATATATATATTTAAAAGTACAAGCTAAATATGTCATTGCAGAGTGCAATCTCAAAGTGCAATTTATGGGAAACAATTACAACTTATACAGAAAAGGCCTTTGACATTCCCTGCATCTAAATCCTTAGTATTTACTATATGCTACGTAGCAACTATTACTCACCTGTTAATGTAATACTGCATAACAAACGATTGTGTAATAGGCATGAAATCAGACATACTGCTCCACCATTTTGCATGTCTTTGAGTGGCATGTGCGCGGTTTCTATTTGGTCAGCTTAATGAAGCTTTAGCCATGCGTTTGCCCCCTGGTGGTTGGTAGACTATTGGTTGAGGCAGCGTATGATGAAGAGGCACGCTGTGAAGCTCATATTTTGAATGTAAATGTCGTTCACGATTAGGTTCATTTAATTGTGACCACCAAAATTGTGATCACGATCAAAATCCGATTAATTGTGCAGCCCTAGCGAGTAGAGAGGAAATTGAGCTCCTATTTTGAAGAGACATAGTATCCCAGAATCACACAGAGGATCAGCACCAGAACCAGTGGTTACTACAAGTTCTCTTCTAAGACCGCCACTGAGGAGGAGATGAAAACAAAGGGAGGATGAGGACAGGCTCAACTAAGAAGATAAGTAAATGAAAGCTGAAGTCTTAAGGATGTGTTAGAAAGGAAGGTAAACAGAGTGAGAGAACTGGAATGTGTTAAAGCAACCAGAGAAGGTAAAGAGACACTGGGTACCCAGTGCAGGGATCCCAGCTCCTGGTCCTTACAATCATGGATTGATATTGATAAATGTTGTTAACTTTCCAAAGATGTAGAAAATGTATTTCAAGTTTTGCCCTGGTCGTTTTATGCTATTCCTAAAGTAAACTAATTTGAATAAAAAAAGTTAATTCAGCCCTTTATCCAAACACCTTTTTGACTAGAACTGAAAGTTTGTAAGAAAAAAAACAAATCTAGTTAAGATTCTGATTGACATCAGTAAATACTGACAAACATAAAGACTAATTTTATTCATCTTTATATAACTCATAACACTTTTTATAATGTTAGTAATTTAAACTATAGACCTAATTTGATGCTTTTTTATAACTTTTAAACATTTTATTACACTTTGTTACATCAGTGCCACAGACCTTTGGATTCATCTGATTGAGAACAGCTTCTGAAGTTAACCAGCTACTCACCGATGGAAGTTAACCAGCTACTCACCGATGGCTGAGTGTAGGACGGAGCACGTAAACAGGAGGAGAGTCCAGTAACTCATCTCCTTAAATTCTGTTTATTTCTATAGCACCAATCCACAACAGATGTCATCTCAAGGCACTTTAAAGGAAAAATAATTTCAATACAATTATACAAACATTCCAATCAGTTAAAAGTTTTCTATGTAAGGAATCCCAGCAGATTGCATTGAGTTGTTAGCATGAGCTTGTGCCTGGAACATGCAGACTCTAGTGTCCAAAACCCGCATTGACTACTGATTACTATAACCATAGAGCACCGTACACGTGAAAGATCTTTGGCTGACCAATCACAGACGTGTGCTCTCTGTTACGTTCAACGGATAGTTATAAATAATCAGGCTCTACTTCCTCTGTTCCTGTGCAGCCTTCAGAGAACCTTTGTGTCAACTGATGATGGCGCTACGTTCCACACCTATGCAGACAGAGAGGTATTAACTAGGCTGGATACAGCAAGGTCTGGGTGACGGAGAGTTCCTGAGTCTGGGTTTGTGATTAGTTGGGCGTAAGTAATGACTATAGTATTAGGCTACCCAATGGGCTATAGAGTTATTTACCTCCTTGATCAACCCTTTGTTTTTCACCACATATCTATTGAATGATATATTATTGAATTATCCCCCGGCAATAGATCTACCTATCCTATATGTATTTTCTACTTGAACAAATTCAAATAACTAAATTATCTCCATGTTTTAATCATTTCAGAAGCAGCGTTGGGTGGGGACTGCTTCATTAAAACAAAGGCTGGCAGTAGGGTTTGAACCAAACGGATGGACAATGAGAGCTGGAGTAAAAGTCAGAGCTGCAGAGAGATTGGAGAAAGACCTGCTTCTTCTGGTATCGCTTGACAATGAGAGGGTGGAGCAACAATACTGAGGATGTTGATAGTCCACACCGGAAGACAGACACACAAATGGCCCTCTGGACACAAACAGACCAGAACAATCAGGTCCAATCATGCTTCACATGTGGACAAAGCTGCAGCTTCCCCTGAAAATGGCAGTCAGTGACCAAAACTCATGTTCCATTGATAGGCTACAATAAAAAATGGCTGTTTACCAGATCAAAGAATGGCTGACTCAGCAGTCTTGGTCATGTATTCACCTGCTTTTAACTGGTAAGGAGATAAAAATGGTGAAGAGGAAGGCCTGCTGTTTATTTGGTCATTTGATTAAACAGTCTTTAAATTAAATGGAGAGCAGTTTGTAATGTCAGTTTAGTACTATGGGCATTGCACTAATTTAAAAGATGCACTCATTAACAACAATATGATATGATCAGGTTCAGGGAACCAGCTCTGATGGCTGCTGCTACAGCGTGTCTGGGCTTCATACCTGAGAGCAGAGGATCTGTCGTCTTCATCAGGTCTCTGCATCCTATGGAGCAACAAAGTGCTCTGAATTAAAATAAATAAAGCCCAATGATATAAATGTTTACAGTTATAAATATTAGACAAAAATTGCATGTGACAATGAAATTATGAAAGAATTCAATTCATATAAAAGTTTAAGCTCATTATTAAGATTTTTCTTTAAAATGCATTTATTAATCTTAAAAAAATATTGTAAAAAAGATTTTATAATAGATTTTATTTTTCTGTCATTAGTTTTTATTCCAAAATGTATTTTTTCACAAAATCAGCTTTTATTTCATAATGTTGTTTTCCCCAATGGATTTTATTTATAAAAATAGAATTTATCAACTGAACAAATGTATCAGCCAATCAGAATCACTGTGTGGGACCTGCATGCTCATTGGCTTGTGCTTCAACATTGATCTTCCTGGTTAGCCGTTCTAACTGACTGCTAGCAGCTTGCTGTAGCCTAGCATAACATGCTTTATCCGGTTACTCTGGCTGATTAAATTGAGAGGAATCATTATGTTTATGGACTAATAATAATAAGAGGATGACATCTTGATCTTATCTTATTGAAATGATCCCAAGCTCAGGACTTTCTGTCCAACACAACCACCAGAACTATTGTCACCCACCACACGTTGGAGGAGAATGGGGGAAGGAGCCCTGGTTGGTGGTTAGATACAGTTAGTTAAACGGATAGTTATTTAAACATGGTCTGCGCTATTTATGAATCCCTTTATTGATTGTAACTAAGGGGCTATTCACACGACCACATATTTCACCAAGACTGAGGTTTTTCCCTGCGTTTTGGCCTCTCGTTTACACGACAATGGAGGGTTGAAAACTCATCTTTTCGAAAACGGCTTCCAGAGTGGAGAAATCTGAAAACGCCGTGTGATATGTCATCATGTAAACGCAAGCTGGAGACTTTTGAGGATTATTACGTCACCACCAGCTGCCTATGGCCTTTTTTGGACCTAGCCTTTCTTCAGAAAAAAACAACAACAATGGCGGATTCCAGGTATGCTGTTACTGCTGATGCATTCGCCAACGAAAACGCCTACAATACGTTTATCAAATAGTCAATACGCGGAAGAGAACTACAAGATGTTTGTGGACAAGACCCATTGTTCTTTATCTTGAGATGTTTCTTTTCCGGGTTGTGAGGAGGAAACCTGGGAACCATACATACACAGGTCACACTGCCATCTAAAGGTCAGGCATATGTACTACAATGTTTTCAATCATGCGCCCTGTCGTGTAAACGCAGTCCGTTTTCACTTGCGTATTCAAACAAAAATTATTATTATTATTATTCCATAAATATGATAACACCTCTCAATTTATCAGTGAGAGTAACTGGTACTGGACAAAGCTCCTTGCAGCTCTGAGCAATGCTAAGCTACTGCTACCAGTGAGTAACAGCTAAGCAGGAAGATCAATGTTGAAGCACCAGCCAATGAGCATGCAGGTCCCACATAGCGACTGATTAGCTGATGATCTTGTTCAGTGGATACATTCTCTGTAAAACACCATTATGAAATAAAAGCTGATTTTGTGCCAAAAAAATATGTTTCAGAATAAAAACTAATATTAAATAAAAATGACTAAAAATGAAAATCAATTATAATCTTTTTTACAATTAAATAATTTTTATTAATAAATGCATTTTAAAGAAAAAATGAAAACTATTTCATAATAATGAGCTTAAACTTTCATATGAATTGAGCTTTTTCATAATTTCAATTCTAATATTTATTAATGTAAATATTTATAACATAAGGTTTTATTTATTTATTTTATTTTGAGCCGTTTTGGTGCTGTATAGCATCCAACCTGCGTGGTGCTTTGGAATCACACGAAGCAGCGATCGAAAAATAGGCTCCTCTCATGCTAATGCTGCTCACACCTTGATTCAGACAAATCCCTGATGTGGAGAAGGATTAGGCTGTGTGTTCTCAAAACCTGCCACGCATTATTTAGTCATTATTGTTCACTGACTAATCACTTCTCAGAACAACCAAATGATAAAAGACAAAGTCAGCAGTGAGCACCAAGCTGGCCCTGAAATGAGGTCCCCTGTGGGAACCAGAAGTACATGGCCAGGATTTGGGCTTCTGCCTCCAGAACTCCTCCATTCCAACAACAGCCACACACAGTAGTCACCTGTTGTTTAAATGGCCAGAGGTTGGTTAGGTGTGTGTGTGTGTGTGTGTGTGATGATTGTTAGGACAGACTGAAAGCAGAGGACGTCACTGCTGCCTACACTAATCTGTGTCTCTCTGCTCCATGAAGTCTCTCAATACTTTACGTCGATATCTTTATTCCTCCCATTAATTTTACACAGCAACAAAAGAAACCTGCCACAAGAGGTTTTTGTTTCCTTCGGACATTCCTTACAAAAATGTATCACAAGCTTTATAGCATCTGGGCCACGTTTTTTATAGTTATAGTTGTGATACCGTTTTTATTTTGGGTTTGGGAAGGGTGGTGTTTGTGGGGTCATTTTAATCTGTAAAGCACTTTGAGAAGCTATGTAGTGCTTTAGAAATAAAGTTTGATTGATTGATTGAAAACACACCAGTGTAGGAATGATACCGACCCTTGAAATGAACCAGCATTTATTTTAAAGACATTCTGTACAGAAAAGAAGGATCCAAATGGAGGTGCAAGGTGAATAAAAAAAAAGGTAAGAAATGTGTAATTAAACATGTTGATTATTCGATATTTCTGCTGTTCATCTAAATCTAACGGTTTTAGTTTTGGTGGCATAGTCATTAGCACGCAGGCTTCGCATGGCCTACTGCTGGAAGTCGATGTGAAGGATTAGTGTTTAGAGCATCACAGCCTTTTCCGGACTCTTACGGCTGCTAACAAGTAAAAATCCCATTCAAAAACACAAATTCTAAGAGTTTAAAAGCACGACTGAAACTAATAAGCCACATGCTAACTGCTAGCCACAACGCAATATTTAACAAGCAAGAAATACCTGCGATAGGATAAAACAGCACATCTCGACTCCATGAGCTCTGGGATGAAAAGTAGCTGAGGCCATTTCTGCATGCCAACATTCCCTTCTTCCCAGTCATCTAACAGCGTTTGTGGGTCTGGGATTGTCACTCCATGAAATGTCAACAAGCCGGTATAATCAGCCTAAAATACGCCACTTTCCTCGTCTTTTGCGTCAAAACAATCAGTAGTTTCTGCACTGCACACGCTGGAGCATATAGTTCTTTCTTATGCTTCGCAGACACAGACAGCGCTCTATGGCAAATATATGTTTTAAGTTTGTTCAAAAGAATCATTTTGCAGCTTTCGCCATCTATATGTATGTTCGGTTCTGCCAGTTTGGGGTCCAAAACCCCAGAATGCATTGCGCACATTGCAATACCGAAATGGCTTATTAAAACTACATGTCATCCTGAATAAGGAAGCCATGAGCTCATCAGGACGTTTTCACCTAATTTACATTCTACCTAGGCATGTGCGGTATACCCGTGTTTATTTTCGTTATAATAGGAATTATATTATCTACTTCAATACCAGTGAATAGCCTGGACAAAATCCGGAACGTTTGATGTGGAAAAGTGTTGCAGCAGGGACCGATTTCACTGCTACACAGTAACACCACAGTGTTAAAAGTAAAGTTTGAACTTATGCTGCATTCCAGTTAACTTTTCCGAGTCGGAATGTCGGAAATCTCTTTTTTCTCGCGTCATTTCACCGAGACACGCCCCCATTAGGTTGAAAATTTTCAGCTCCAACTGGGTTCTCTGATAGTAGACCAAGTAGAGCGAGTAGCTCGGAAACAAAGACGGCTGCGCCCATAGTTGAGATGTATTTTCTTTTTATTTGTACTAAGTTGGTCATTTCAATGTCATTTTTAAATACTCTTACACACTTGACTACATTTCTGCTTTAATCCGGTCACCAATTTATACATTGCACAGCCTTGCTGTACGTGCATTAAAGTGTACAGCTTTGTTTTTCATTCTGGTCTGCTAAAGATGCTATGACGCTAACAACAATAACAATGTATCCTTCCCCTCAACAGCTGCTGCCCTCAAAGCGTCCATGTTCTTTCCG
Source organism: Apricaphanius iberus (assembly GCA_028564705.1). Taxonomy (NCBI): domain Eukaryota; kingdom Metazoa; phylum Chordata; class Actinopteri; order Cyprinodontiformes; family Aphaniidae; genus Apricaphanius; species Apricaphanius iberus. The sequence goes on from JAPXFQ010001268.1 coordinate 207,665, forward strand.
ACTCGGAGTGTAGAGAGACAAACTGGAATGCTTTAAGTGGGGAATTACGTCACGTTCTCGTGTACAGCGACTCGGACACCCAACTATCCGAGACAAATGGATTGCAGCATAAGTATGGCTGCTGGCAGGAGCTTTCAGAGCCAAGTACACAATGCTGACCCAGAGGAAGTCATTGAAAGATGAGCGACGTTTGTAGTTTAGAAGTTCTTTGGCTTTAAAAGGTCAGACGTGAAACAAACAGCAATCTTTGGCAAATGCTGTTACAAGTAACTGGTAGAGGGAGTGTAGTGTGCTATTTGACCAGCTGTAGGTACACAGAGTCAACGGTAACAAAATCAATAGGAACGAAAGCAACAATAGTGGTAAATATGGTCTTACATACCATCTACGATACTGCTGATGTCTTTTTCTGTCCTTACATAGAAGATCCATTTTTAAGCTGAAGCTTGCAAAGCTCATAGGTGGGCCTTTCTCTGCTGGTTGTTTTAAACACTCGCAGATCGTGGTTGGCTAGGCAGCGTCGACGTCAGGCAACCTCACTACAGTGAGTCGCTCTGATTGGTTCTCATGCTGCGTTAGGACCGTCAAAAGTTCCACTAGCTGAACTTCTGCGTGGCTAGCGTTATGAGCTTTGAAGTTTGAAACGCAACAAAAGCTTGAAAAGTTGACGGAGCCAAAGCTCACAAAGCGCAGCAAAGACCTTGACGCTCCTCTAACAGCCTCAACCATAGACTTCAAATGTAATCTTGACGCTGATGACGCTGACAAAGCCTGCGGTCTGAGCGCAGTATTACAGCACCAAGAATGTCTTCTATTTTGGGAAAAAAAATACCATAAAATCAATATGTCTTTAAAATAGAACGATGTGAATATTTTGCCATAATGCCCAGCCTACTTCTACCCTTTATAACATCAGCTGGAGAATTATTCCTTAATGCTGGTTAGAGGGGAGCTGCTGAATGACCAGCTGCTACTTTACTGACCTTCCTGTAGGTTTTACTGTCAGTTGGCAGCCCTGGTTACAAATTCTTCTTCCATTAAAAAACCCCCAGGAGATATGCATAAGAGAGAATCATCAATACAGCTATCAGATTCAAGTTTGTATGGGTTAGCTACGTTAGAGACTGCTAACATTTCTATCATAATTCTTTTGCTGAGATTCCAAAGAAATACCAGTCACTACCCCACCGCTGCCCAGGGCAGGTCATGTGACAGAAACAAGACTACACTATTCCCTAGTTTACAATAGAGACCCACATGGCTGTTATTAAAAACTCTTCATAGTCAGAGGAAGCCCCACCCTCACTCCTACTATGGTGACACTGTTTTAAAATTTAAGATGGTCAAATTTATGTAGGATATGTATAAATACACCTCTTTAGTATTTGTTAGAACTGCCCTGAAACGGTTTCATTTGGACCAAATGTTTCAGGTCCCCTTCCAGCAGCTTTCTACAACAGTTTACTGGCATCTTGGCCCACTCCTCTGAGCAGAACTACTGGAACTGGCTGGGGGTTTTTAGATCTTCTTGCTCCCAGTTGCCTTTTCAGTCCCACCCACAGATTTTCTATGGGACTGAGATCAGGGCTTTGTGATGACTACTCCAACAGCTTGACTTTGTTGTCCTGAAGCCACTCTGTATCTAACCAGGAGGTCAGCTTGGGGTCATTGTCCATCTGGAAGACCCATTTAGACCCAAGCTTCAACTTCCTGGCTGACCTCTTCACATGTTCCTTTAGTAAGTCCACATTGTTTTCTTTTCTCATGATGCCATCTATTTTGTGAAGAGGACCAGTCTCTTCAGCGGCAAAGCAGCCCCACAGCATGATGCTGCCACCCCCTTACTTCACAGTAGGGATGGTGTTCTGAGGCCTCAAAGCTTCTCTCTTTTTCCTCCAAATCTGCTGTTTATCATCATGTCCGAACAGCTCCGTTTTTGGTTGGTCAGGCCACAGGACATGTCCAGACTGTAAACTGTAGTCTGGCTTTTTTATGGTGATTCTGAAGTAACGGCTTCCTCCTTCCAGAGTGCCCTTTCAGCTCATGGTGGTACAGACTGGTTTTACATCATAGAACAGCAAACCTTGACCATATTCCCAATCTCAAATGATTTTCTCACTGACCAGGTAAATTATTCTTAGCAGCAAAAGTGTTTGCCTACCAGCTCCTGAATTTGTGTGAAGCTGATCTACTAAACAGCTTATTACCTGAAATATGAAGACTTCCGAAGCTAAAAACTCTGCTATCCAACAAAAATCACCACAAACAATACCCAGGCCTGTCAAAAACTCTAGATACTTTTTATTCCTTCACAGTTTCAATAAGCCAAGCAGGGGGTTCAGTGAACCTCCATGACTGCAGATTTTACACCAACTCTCAGGTTCAAACATAGATATCACTGCTTTAATTCGTTAAACTCGTCACTTTTAATCCTTATTTTTTGGTGACAGCAGACATATGTAGGTTGTAGGAAACATGGAGGATTCAAGCACACTGAACTTCCAGAAAAAGCTGTGTGATGTGAGGCAGAGAGCAGCTGCTCCCTGGATTTCGCTCCTCCAGCTCCCACAGCAGGCATGCCCGAAGAAGTTGGCACGGTCAAGTGTGCAGCACATTCTGATCCGTTTTAAGTGTCCAAACTAACTCAAACCCAGCAGGAATGTGCATTCTTTGCAGCCAAGCTGGATACATGGAAATGATTCCCAACACGGCGTACAAGACATAGAAAGGAAGCAAACCTGAAATGATGCCACCACCTCTGCTGGGCTCCGTCTGGATCAGCCGCTCCAACAACAAAGAGGCAACCTGAAATGAAGCTCCGCTGCTCCTCTCGGCTAGCAAACCTTCTGCATTCCCACAAAAACAGCTCCAATATTCCAGTTCTCTCCTCCTCGGCTTCCTTTTGGCTGCATGCTGACCCTTTTTCCTCCCCCAGTCTGGAATCTGGCTGAAAAATGACTTCCACCCTTAGAAAACAGAAGAGGCGGGTCTTTAGCCCGTGAACAATTCTCTTGGCCAATCAGCTAACGATATGTCGGAGCTGGACTACTTTTAGCCAATCGGATCCTGCTTCCAGCGTTAAAGCGAGCGCTTAGTGGCTGGCTGACCAAAACGTATCAGTTAAAATTACTACTGTTTCTGGAGGAATGTGTGTTACAGGTTCTACAGTCGCATGCAGTACATCCACATTCAGACTTAAATTGATTTATTGACAAAAGCAGATCATTTATCTGGGATTTTCATCAGATTATTATATAGTAATTAAATACATAAAACACCTGGAAGCTGACATTGGATTTCGTTTCTAGCTTCGGGAAATGGCTAAAGGGTATTTATACCAAATTTTCTTTATCTTTCTTTTATTTTATTGTACTGTAGTTTTAAAATTACAACCCAGACATTTCCTGGACTAGATTATGCCCAAATAGCAGATTAACAAAAATAAAACCAACGTTGGGATTTATGAAAACTTGATGTGATTTATGAAACTTCAATAAAGGCAGATTTCAGTACTTTTTCACATCTGGATCACACTAGAGCATCTCCAGTTACAAAACTACATAAACCAGACATTTCAAAGCATTATCATTCTACACTATTAGCAAAACAATTAAAACTAATTCTGGGATTTGTGAAATTTATATTTGATTTGTGATGCTTCAACGAAGAAACATATAAGTATTTTTTGTCATCTAGAGCACCCAAGAAGTGGTCCATATCAGGTTACTGAGTTAGAGTTTTAAAATCTGGACTATATTATTCTGCACTTAATCTAAAACCTAGATTATTGGGATTTGTTTATTTGATTTGTGATACCTCAATAAACGGCCATTTAATGTTTCTGTTTGTTTCTTTGTTTGCATCTGGGTAACACTAGATAAGCTTGAGCTCCAAAATTAAAATGTGTAACCTTATCTACTTTGACCGCTCAACATTTTTTACATCTAGAGCTGATTAAAATAATCAAGAATCTAGAAATTGTAAAAGTTGTGTGTGTGTTTTGTTTGTTCTTTTTCAATTGTTATGGGTCTTTTTTGGCTATTATGGATAAGGAGACAGAAAATAAAGAGGAAAAAAGTTAAGAAAGAGAGGGTGATTTGGAAATACAATAGAGGAAGGGAAAATAAAAACCATCCCAATCTGCCTTCACAGCAACAGGACAGCAGATAGAGCGGGGGGGAAAACCCAATGACAAAACAAAACAAACAATACGAACTGAGAAAAACAAAACACACAAATAGATATAAATATAAAAACAGCGTCTCTGAAATGCTCATGGTACTCATTATTATAAGATCTAGTTGTAGTAACCTCAGCCCAAGAATGTATCTGTAAACACCAGAATTTCCACAGCTGTGTGTGTGTATGCAGATTCTGGTGCAAATAAAGTTTCTCCATATGAGTGTTCATTAGCCAGTGTGGGGGGCCATCGATCCGCCTCCCAGGAATCAGTACAGACACAAAATAGATCGGAGCCATAGACATCTATAGGACCCCCACAGCACAGCAGCCCCAGACACTCAAAAGAGGAGCAGAGGAGAAACCTTGGGGAGTATCCAGCAGCTATAATGCAGGGGCCCTCGGGGGCCCTAATGACAAGCCCATAGGCTCTGCCGGCAGCCGGCTATGCCAGGGTGGATCCAGCCATGGACCCAGAGACCTGTAGCCCGAGGGCGCCCTATTCCCCATCCGGGACTGGCCAACGGAGGCCCCCCACCACTGTCAGCAGGCCACAGACAGCTTATTACCGACATGTGCCGCCACCACCCTGGGCCAATCACCACAGCCGACATCCCAATGCTCCTAACCCCATGTTGGGGCGCCACACCAATAGCCCAAACTGACATATCACGTCCCTAGACCAAGCCCAGTCAACGCCCAGACACTGGGCTTAACAAGCTCCTGAATCTCAATTCCTGCACACTGCAGAGCACGTAGACCAAGGATCTAACTGAGGCCAAGCCTAACAATGAACCAACTAAGAATGAAACATACGAGAATTAAGGCGATCAAGATAAGACAGCGGATCTGATTACTATCAAGCCACCCACTAGCTGCCACCAAACAATGCCCAAACATTGCTGGAGGTTTCTTCCTGTTAAAAGGGAGTTTTTCCTCTCCACTGTCGCTTCATGCTTACTCAGTGTGAGGGATTGCTGAGAAGTCCCGACGCAATCTTCTGTGGTTCTCTAATTCCTAAATTAAACATTATATTGTAATAACTCTTCTTGTAAAGTGCCTTGAGATGACATCTGTTGTGAAATGGCGCTATATAAATAAACTGAATTGAATTGAATTGAACCAGGCCCCTCGCAAACAGACCCCTCCCAAAGAGGCACCCGGGCAAACTGAACGTTTGGAAAACAATGGGCTGGCAGACAAACCAAGGCCCAGCCAGGCAGGCACCGAGAACGAATCTGCACGCTCCCTGAGCACCCAGCCACGGACACTGACAGCCACCAATACGCTGGGGGGCAGGGGCATATAATGTTTAGTTTTATTGTGGTATTGCTGTCAGGATCTCGGCCTGTGCATGTGTTTTGTGTGCTTGTGTGAATCTTTTGTGCCCTCAGCTGGAGGATGTGTTCCATCTGCTGTAGACTCTACAACAGTCTGCAATAACCTCATCACTTGCTGAGTATTTAAAGAGTTGCCAGACAAACTCTCTTTATGATCAGCCAATGTTATCTCTCTAAGTCTTTTCTCTTCATTATAGTATATAGACTACGTTTCTAGTGATCTGACTCCGTTTAACCTCTTGTGATTTCTATGTCTCAACAGTTGAAGAGACCGTGTTGGTTTCCACTCCTGTAGATGTATGTTCACTGTCTGCTACAGATTTATAATCATCAGATGCATCTGCCTTCGTACTCTCCAGCTCTCTCAGTTCAACATCACCTAGATCTCACAGACCGTTATCTTTGCTTCCAGAAGAAGCTTCTCCATATAAGCCCTTGATTCGCCATTCATCACCATCTGCCAGGATTTTATCTCTCCTCAACCCTAAACCAGCAACTAAATAACCATACCTTTTAATCCCAAACATGGTTTCTTTTCTTTCTTCCTGATCAAACAACCTCCACTTGTTGCTGTCAGTGGGCCACATTGGCATGAAAGTCCAGCTGATACCCCTTCTAGGACTCCACCCATAGATTCAAAGGCCAAGTAATCTGATATGCTGTTTGGTGTATAATCACTAACAACAGTCAGAACCTTCTCTCTTGCAGCCTTAAATTGCAAAGAGTCAAGCAGAAAAACTCAAAAAACTCAAGTTGACTCTGGAATAGGAGAAAGTCCAGCCCCTTGTTGCAGGAGAGTTCAAGAGCTGAAGCTTTGCGCAGTGGTGAGTCGAAATATTTCCAACTTCTACCGCTAAACTAAGAACTCTGGTTCCTTACCTGCCAGTGAAGTGATATTCCATGTCGCCAAAACTAGATTATGTTGCTAGAAATTGGCAGGGCAAGGTGATGGGCTTACATAGAGGGAGCTGTACTATGCCCCACCAACCGCATGCTACAAATTAGTCCATTTTTGGAGTTTGCTGGAAAAAATCATTACTGATTTGGTTTTATCCCTAACTACCATTTAGGACTGCATGTATACTTGTTAGGAAAGAGTTCATTCCCCCATTAATTCTGTACAGCGTTGCGTTCATAAAACATATTGTTCCAATTTACCAAAACCTTTTGTTTTATGACAGATGACCTTCAATTTTCAAAGCAGCATGGACTTAACCTTGAATATAGTTGTAGCCTTTGCCATTGGCATGTTTTAGCCACTGGCTTCAGAAACCTAGCTGGATAACATTTTGAATGACCCAGATCATATACAAGGAAAAGTAGAAATCCAGATTTATAAAATACATTTGTTAATCCTTCATAACCCAAAGTAGTTCTTTGTTCTGGAAAACAAGCAGGAAAAGTTATTGCTATTTGTATTCGATATAACTAATATCAAGAAATATGGCATCATTTACCAAAATAATAATTAAACTATCCCTTTTTACATATTTAACAACATAAGATTCTTAGTATTGAAATGTTAATATTTTATGAGCTTTTTCCAAGGGGCCAGCATATTTTATACTAGAATAGAATAGAATAGAATAGAATAATCCTTTAATAGTCCCACGAGGGGAAATTTGTTCCTAACAGCAGCCAAGAACAACAAATATGCAACGTGTTGAAACTCACTCCAAATTAGTCAAAAATATTACATCAGATATATTTACATCAGAATGTTCAAAAGAAGTACAGATTTTGCATTGTACTGTTCATTAGAATATTTAAAATATTAAAAGAACTTCCAGTCAGAAAAATATATACATCTGTCAGTTAGGAAAAATATTAACATCAGGAGGTTTAAAAAGAAGAAGTAGGGATTGTGCGTTGTACTGTGCATTAAAAACAGTAAAATGAAAACTTTAGTCAGTTAGTGAATCTAGTCAAGGGAAAATAATCTGTAAATTATTGCAGTAGCAGTTGTTTTTAGTTTGTTTAGTGCAAAGACAAAATACATCGCTGGTATAAACATCTATGTGTGTTGGGAACAGTTTTGATTGTACAATCTGACAGGTACAGGGAGGAATGACGTGGATTTTCTCATCTTTACCTGCCTCATATTGCTTTTTGAGGGCTCTCTGAGTAATTTTTTGTGCTAAACACATTAGACGTTAAATATAGGTTTCACAAATCACAATGGGTTTTAAATTCTCTCCAATTAGCGCAATCTAGTCCAGGTTTGTAGAGTTTAGTTGTGATACTACTTGAGCTGAACCAGTTTCAGTGTGTCAAAAATAATACTTTACCTTAATTGAAGTTTCACAAATCAAAAACATACTTTATATGTAGTTTATAATAAACTAGTCCAGGTTTGAAGTAACTAGCTGTTGTAGTTTTTTAGCTGGAGCTGTTCTAGTGTTAATCAGACGCATGAAAAACCATTCAAATTATTCTTTATTAAAGTTTCACATATAGAATAAAGGTTTCACATATCACAGACTTGGTTGTAATTATTCAGCTATTAGTATAGAATAATCTTGTCCAGGTTTGAAATGTCTAGTTCTTGTACTTTTAGAGCTGGAGCATATCCACTTTGGTACAGATGCATGAAAACGCCAAAAGTGCCCTTTGATGAGGTTTTACAAATCAAATAAAGGTTTCACAAATTTTCGTACTTACAGGTACTTTTTTTTTTAATGTTCCCTCAAACGAACAATGTTGGTCTTTACGAGGCCAAAAATTCCCATTTAAACGCTCACACTGATATAAAGTAGAAATTTGTACCATTTCAACCTGAAGCTGCAAGCCTGGCCCCAATCGTCTCCAAATGAAACAGTGCTGGGAGTTTTCTTCAGATAGGTAGTTAGTAAACTTTGTGTTACAAGTGTTAGTTTGCCATTTTCTTCTCAACCAGCTGGTTTACAGAATGCTCTGGAATTGACCAAAAGTTTTAAAGATGCTACATACTTTCAAGATAAAGTGCTTCTGCCAGAAAATCCTGGAAATGAATAAGACTTTCAAGCTCCAGACACCTATTTAGTTGATGGTTGACCGTTTGTGTCCTCGAGGTTTTCTGTGATGTGATTGTTTAAAAAAAATTGACATGCATATTTTTTTATTGAAATGTCTTGTATGTAAATAAATGTATGTATATATGACATATGATATATATCTTTATGTGAATTTTATATAATCCCTGTTGATGAAGTCGAGCACAATTCATGCTGCTCTGCTACCATTCTATGTGACAACCTGAAATGATTTTCACATGGAATGGTATATGATTGGCCAGTATTGAAAAGCATTAAAAGACTCCCACATATGCTTATTTTGTATGATCCCATTTTTATAGATACAACTTTTGTAAGGACAGTTTTGAAATGCATGCCATCTTTGTGATCAGACAAAACATCGTGTCCAGGTATTCTTTGTAACTATCTTGATCGGATTGTTTAAGATTTTTACATGAATATATTTTACTTGACATGCCCTATGACGATATAGGAATTTAATCAAGACTGTTTGTGTAGCTAAGGTATTGTTTAAATATATGAATGGGATTCTTTAATGAGAATAAACGGTCCAGAACCAAATATTGCGGACCAATGGGGTACATTTTTGTCTCTTTTAAGTACGGAATAGGTTGTCACTGCGGCGGTACACTAAGCTAAAATGCATAGGATTCTGGTTTAGATGTCTTTATGGTGCAGCATGGTGGATATTGCATCCTCTGGAGGGGCTGGGGCCAATAGCTAAACTGGTTTAGATCTGGGAGTGCAGAGAAGCTGGCTGTGTTGTGTGTGTAGAAAGCTGCTCCAGTCATATAATCATTATTAGATGAGCGTGCGGAGTTATTACAGTAATGAAAGCTGACAGGAAATACAGTGGAGGAAAAGTGGACTGTTTCACTCATTTTGTTAAGCTTGTCTTTTGATTTTTGGATTTTCTTGTGGAGTTAGACAAATCTGATTAACATGCAACCTTTCTGTTTTAATGAAAAAAACAAGAATTGTTTAAATCAAATTAACGGTAGCTGTAACATTAGAAAGAAAGAAAGAAAGAAAGAAAGAAAGAAAGAAAGAAAGTAAACCATTGTGTTGCTTCTAAAAGACAATAATTGCGCCCCCTAATGGTTTGCTATGGAGCTGTCAGACGCTCATTCGACGCCTGGTTGTTGTCCTACCCAGTAACACACAGCCTCACCGAGCTACGAACCTGCTGACTCTCCAAATCATCTTTGTGCGCTCACTCCTCATGTTGCTCCAGGACTCCTTCGTGCCTTGTCTCCAAGGTCCTCCCGTGATCATCCTGGATTTCATCAGACTGCCAGCTCTCCAACAAACAACTCAGTCTCTGGCAGTTCTCCTGGATCCATTAACGTGCACAGTGGTTCCCTGCCACAATCTAACCTCTCCTCTCAACCTGCAGATCCCGGTTCCTCTCAGAGTCGCTGTTTCCCTGGCTGACTTCTCCATTGTAAAAATAAATTCTTTGTTAAATTGTACTGTGTCTGAGTCTGCATGTGGGTCAGAAAGATTCTTGAAATCATGACAGTAACTACAGAATCTATATTCTAGTATTTCAAAACTTCCCATTATTTTGGTGGATTTGATTCATGTTTCTAACATGTGGAAGCCAGTCTGTGTTGCAGACACACTGCCTACTTTTAGGGCCAGACTTAAAACTTCTGTATGGTTAGAGTGGTTTATGTTACACTGAGACTTCTATGCTGTTGGACAGAACAACCACTCCCCCTCATTCTACTTTACTTGCTGTGATTTCAACAGTTAACATGTTCTCTCCATTTTCTTTCCCCCTCTTCCCAGAAGCTAAATCTGGTCTGGTGTTCCTTTTAGCTATGACACCACCTTCTACAGTTCCCAATAACGTCTTGTTTGTATAGATCTACCAAGCTCTTCTGGTAAACCCTGTCTCTATCCTAAACCCAGCATTTAAACAGGTTATTGCATTTAATTCAGTTATGTACTGTTTTTGAATTCATTTTCATACAGGCTAAAAGCTTATGGTTAGCTCTTTCTCTCCACTAAAAGAGTTACTGATGCCAGTAGGTCACTGCGTTTTTAATCCTAAAATGTGTTCCTGAGCCAGTGCTAAGTATGCATGTCACACTGACGAGGGAGCTCTGACATCCCACATCATGAAGGTCCTTGAGAGACTCTTGTTGGCCCTCCTGATTAAGCGAACAGGAACTCAATAACCCACTGCAGTCAGGTGATCAGCTTGGAGTTGAAAATGCCTCCAAACATGTGCTTCACGAAATTCATTTTCAGCCTGATTTCCTGTGTCAGTAGAGAGTTCTTGAGCTAACAGCCAAGCTGTAGCAGCAGAACAACCTGTGATCGAAAAAAAGTTGTGAGATAAAAAGACAACCTTAAGCTGATAAAGGCTTGTTCTGTTCTGCAGCCAAAAGAAACAGGCCCGAAATCTAGGTGTAATAATGGACTCAGATCTGGACCTCCAAGGTCACATAAAGGCAATAACAAGGTCAGCTTTCTATCACCTGAAGAACATTTCTGGGATTAGAGGACTAATGTCACCATAGGATCTTGAAAAACTTGAACATGCATGTTTCTTTTACTGCAACAGTATCCTCACAGGTCTACCTAAAAAGTCAATTACACAGCTGCAGCTGACCCAGAACACTGCTGCTGGCATCCTCACTAGAACTAGGAAAGCAGAACACATCACCCCAGTTCTAAAGTCCTTCCACTGGGTCCTTGTAGCTCAGAGAATAGATTTCTAAATACTTTTTTAAAGCTTATAAATCATTGATGGGTTAGCACCAGAGTACATTGGAGATCAGCTCTACAAACCAACCAGATCACTCAGATCCTCCAGTTCTGGTGGTCCCCAGAACCAGAACCAAACATGGAGAAGCAGCTTTCAGTTTCTATGCTGCCCTTATCTGGAACACATTTCCAGACCACTACTAAAAACTAACTTGATTAGTGCTGCCTTTGAGTAATCAATCAATAACAGCTGGAATGTTATGTTTTTAAATATGTCACATGTTTTGAGTCTCTGTTATATTTCAAGCTTTTATTGTTCTCCCTGAATCATGTAGCATCTTGAGTTGCCCTGTTGTTTAAAGTGTTCTATACAGATAAAGTTGCCTTGCCTATCATTGTCATTAACCTGTTAAACAACCACAATGCCATCAGTCAGAGGGCGTTTTTAAAACCACTGGATCACATTCTGCTACAGCAACTCCTTCTTGTCCACATCCATAGCTTTCTAGTAATACTCTTAAAAGAAACCTGGGTAGTTTAAATTGCACATTTTTATATTATTAAACTATTTATGAATTTCTAAATATATTTCTAATTGTTTTTTTTAATAAACAATGGTTCATTTTATGACATAATTCTACTTTTATTTATTCTTTTAGTGATTGATTAATTAATTAATTAATAATGACGGGCAATTTCGTATATCAGACAAGATCACTAGTAAATGACTATGGCTATTTTGGTCCTTTTTGGACTTTTGCATCACGCGGAATATGAAAAACAGGAGCATTTAATCTTCAAGCTAAAGTAATACAGATTCATTCTTGATTATTCTGCAAGCTAATTTATAATTTAACGTGTTAATATAAAAAACATAAAACATAAACACGATTAAACAACAAACGGCAACATTTATATTCCCGCTTTTAGACGACCCAACAGTGGTTTTAGTTTTAGTTTGAAAGGAGCTATCCGGATGTTGTATACGTTAGCTTAGCGTTAACTAGCTCTTTGGAGTTCAGTGGAAATCTTCCGGTGAGCGCTTTGGGGTTGTTTATTCTCGTGTTTGGTGTTGTGGCATTCTGACTCTAATCAACCTGAACATACTGGGCGACGTGGTTCCCGCAGGACTGGTGTTCTATCTTTGTTTCACTTGTTCAACATTTTGAAGTAAAGTTCAGCAGCAAGGCTAGCGTCAGTTAGCTTGATGCTAACTCGCTAGCAGTAGCTACGTTACGCTGCCTTACATTTCAGATGTTTTTAGGGTCTTGTGGTTTGCTCTCGTCAGCTCAACTCTTCGCTGTTCATGATAGTATTTGAGGAGTTTCTGGTGACACTGAACCTTGGTGTTTCCGCGGGACTCCTTTCACACAGAGCGGAATGAAGCTAGGTTGCTATAACCATCCGGAACCGAAAAGGAAAACACGCTTTCCGTTTGTGTTTGCCATCAGACGCTTCCAGGAAACTTGTTTATCCGGAAAATCGCGTTTGTCGCTTAATCTGGGAGTTTTCGTCTCCTTGCTATACATATATATTCCGTTTCTAATTTAGTTTGGACTTAAATCGTGTTATATAATGCATCCGAGCAGTATTTACACTTTTAAAAGTTGGTTGATTATTAATTTCTTTATATTTGTCTGTATATATTAACTATTAGGATAGTTTTGTTTAGTCTTTTGGTTTCATTCTAATACAGAAAGCTCCAGCGGGGCTGGGGATGATGCGATGATCACCATTAGTGTGCACAGCCATATGTAGCTGGGCTACATGGTAAACGTGTTGCTAAACGCTCCCTCTAACGTCCTTGTTCATCTGAATGGGAGATCTCTGGTCTTTCCAACAAAGTATCCTACTGCTGTATGTTTGGGGATGTTTGACGGGAAGCATGCATGCTTTTCTCTAGTTACTTCTCACAGCCACAGTATCTGTTCTCCTCAAGGCTGTAAACCTGTGATAACAGAACAGGAATCTGGATCATTTTTATAATTGTGAATGTGTTCCCAAGCTGTTTTTCTTTATTCCACGTATATTACTGTACTGTTTTGCACATTTTCAGTAACTACTGCAGCTGTGTGGATCAGATACAGCTCTCTTTATTGGACATCCAACCTCTTCTACCTCTTAGTTTAACTTGCGTACAGGAGTGTGATTTGATCCACGGCGCCTGACATGAAGCTGCAGCTGGGCCCGGTCTGTGGCTGCTGGTTCAGCTCCCACACAGTCAGGGAACGTTTACTGTCTAGCTTTACTTTGCAAATTAACTTGTAACGCACCAGGGTGGCACAGTCTGTCAAAATTATTTGAATAGTGTTTGTTAAAGAATATATGCAATAAATGTAGATTGAGTAGATTCTAACGTTCTTGTGTTGTTTGGGTTTGTAGCATTTGATCACGACTGATGGAGACGTCGGGAGTTTGTGAGCTTGAGTTGGCGAACAGCAGAATAGTGAGTGGCAGTGATTCCCCCGCTGATCTGGACAGTCCATGTCAGGTAAACGCTTCAGTGTTGGGGTCAGGTTTAGTCCATTAGATCCGGTTCCACATTTTAAATGTACAATAATTAGTTTTCAAAATGTACTGATGAATTAATATATAATATAAATATTCTGATGAGGATGCTCAGTTTCAACTATGAAGTTGTCAGCATGTCCTTCCTCTATGGGCTGCTAATACTACCAGTTCTTTCTTATTTAAAGACTGTTTTTGGTGTTTTTAAAATGTTCTTGTGGCATAAAACGCTTTCTAAAACAGACTGGATATGTGACCTAGAAACTGCCCGCTCAGGCTAACCAGCATCTGCCGCTCTGCAGAAGTTAGGTCCTAGAAAACAGCACAGGTTTTGTGATTTTGGCTAAATATGGTGTAATCGTAGTTCAAAGACCAGTAAGGAGCTTTAAAATAGCTCAAAAGATGATGAGAGTGGATCTTTACGCAGAATACTGACTTTTTTTGCTTTGAGAGTAAATGTCAGAGCTACTTAGATCAAGTGAAAATGAGGGAAATTAAAGTTTAAAGTAGTTTTGCTAAGCTTGGACATCCATCTATGAACTTCAGTCTCATCGTTTCTGGAGCTGTGATTAATAATCTCAGCTGCCAATGCTGTTTAATGATTGATCTGGTTTATTTCTAAAGGTTGATGCTGATAATGTTTTTTTTTTTATTCGGTCGCCGATGGCCAATATCTAAAGCCGAATATTATGGCCGATATCCAAGGCAGATATATACTTTTCAGCAGCACACTAATTGTGAAAGACAACTGAACACTCACTGTGTGCAATATAAATTAAAAAGTCAATAAAACTCTTTGAATATTTATTGAACTTCATATATATCACATTATCAAAACAATCTCAAAGTAGTAACCTGAGTGCAAATGGTTTCAGAACAATAGAAAATGAAACGCATTCAAGTTTCTTTAAGTATACAAAATTAATACAAACAGTTACCAGAATAATGGTTTAGGTAGAATCTGAGCTTAAAGTATCAAAGATAAATCACCACAAAGTAAAGCCCACATGGTAGTAAATAATAAAATCTATATCAAACTAGTGCAGTCAAAGAGTAAACACCAAACTTAAGAGTGAAAAATGAGTGGGCTGGATCATGTTGGTTCTGAGTGCGTGGGGCTCCGTCCTTCAGTCAAGTAGTGGCTGCAGCTGGCAAAACGGGTGCCTAATCTTTTCCCTTTTTCAATCCGCTTTTTAAAAAACATTTTGGTCGGTATAGAACAAATTCAATATATCGGCCGGCCTCCAGTTTATTGAGGGATTAGTGTTGATGTGTTGTCATAATGTGTGTGTTTAGGAGGAGGTTGCTGGGTTTGATCTAGGTCTGTGTGACCCAGAGGAAGAGCGAGGGGAAACCCCAGGTAGAGAGGACAGTCCCAGTGACCTGCGGGAGGCGGAGCTTGATCCTGGAGGACACTCAAAGGCTGGAGAAGACAAGACTTTTGGTAGGAGAGTCACAGATTTTCATCCCAACTCTGGATAAGTTTCACTGCCAATGTCCAACATTTAGTGTTTGTTAATGTTGGTGAACAAAATGTTTGGAGTCTGCTTTACACTGGATTCTGCTGCGAGGATTACACATCAAAATGACAGAATGGTGAAGCTCTCTACCATCGTGGTTTATGTCATTTGTTATAAGGATTGTACAACTGGGTGGGAATGTCATTTACTGAAGCCGTTGATATCCAAACAGCATCAGTTGATAATGTCTTTGTAATAAACAGATCAGCCTACTGATGTTTCCTTCAAAATGGACTGAATATCATTGATCTCATCATATTTGACCTTTAAACATGTTACTTGTCACTGTTTCATTAATTTGTACTAGTTTTACATTGAAATGAATCCTTTCTCTAATTTCTGTATCTGTCTGATCAATCATTGGTCACACTGTTGACACACATCTAAATGATGTGTTACGTTTGGTTATATCACTGTTGTTTACCAAAACCTTTTTTCGACCACTGTTCTAATCTGCTTCTTTGGGTCTCCTCTTGTTTTCCATCCAGGAAAGGAGGTTGTACTTCTGATGCAGGCCCTGAATTCTCTCGCTACTCCTGAAGAGAAACTGGCAGCACTATGCAAGAAATACGCCGACCTGGTACGGCCATTTGTGTCTGTTGCTTAGTGTAGGGAAATAAGTACCGCCTCGTTTCCACTGAGAGGTTCAGCACAGCTTGGTGCTCTCTCTCATCTGTTGTTGTAAAAGCGGCCCATAGAAGCAACCCATTCCTGGGCTTCTTTCAGTTGGATCTCAGTTGCCCAAACAGTGCGGCGGGCGTACAGATGTCTTTTCCCCAAACAGTTATTCTTTCAATGAAGGCTGAGGAAACAGCAGAACTCCTCCCAGTGCTCGTCTGTTGGGTGTAGTTCTGCACACACGCTTAAAAGACCAAGCTGAACGGAAAAAATAAGTCAAACAAAAGTGTGAAGCAGCCTTTGAGAAATGTGTAATCAGTTTGTGCACTCACAGCTTTCCCTGTCTCTCCACCCCCCCCACCCCCCCACCCCATCTGTACCTCACATTCTGAACACAAACGCCCTACCGCGACAAGTCCGCTCTCGTTACTAGGTCAGGCGTAAATATACTGGTAGGCCACCTGTTTGCTGTCGGACTCAAAAGTAAAACAGACCAAGTCTGGAAAATCCCAGTTTTCACGGCCTGTTTGAAAGAGGCTTGAGTGTGTAACTGATGGGGGGGAAAAGAAACATTTCTAGCTTCACACTCCTTTTCCACCAAACACGTCACGCTGGGATTGATTAGTGCTTTCTGTACGGATCAGACCTCTGGTTGAGACGCCACAGTAGGAGGATTGGCCAGGCTGGACCTTGTATGTGGAAATGATCGATGGTCTGTGGGGCCAGCCAGCTGGCAGACTGAGGTACAAATATAGTGAAAACGGTCTGATGCAACATGTGATCCGATTTAGTTATTGTCATTTACTGACAGACGAGGCAGCCACGGTTATTGGAGGATTGATGAGTTCTTTATTGCCTCTAGAACAGGCGCCGTTCTCACTGACGCTCGCTTTGTCACCACGTTCACACTACAGCTAACGCTGTCTACCTCAGGCCACGTCCACACTAAGCCGGATAATGCCTTAAACGTATAATTATTTAGTCTACACCCCCCTATCGTCCACACTAACCCGGCACCGTTTAATTAGCCGGGTAAGAGAGCTGTGTAAATCTTAATTCAACGGCTAAACGAGCTAGTGTGGACAGCTTCCCCGGATAATGAAAGGAAGTGGCGTCAATGAATGCTGCGTCAATAACAATACGACACTACAGACAAAGACAACAGTGAAGAGTAATAAATCGAAATCGTCGTCTGTCCACACTATAAACTCTTCTTCTGAGCAGCTATTGTTCTCTTCGGTTAACGGGACAAGCAGATATGTACTGTGCTGTAGAGCTTCTTGTATATTTTGTAGGCGCTGGCGTCACGTAGATTATACGGGTGTTTCGCGCGTCTTTTCGCGAATGCCCAGTATTTGCACAAGTCTGTATGGGATTGCGCAATCATGGGACCTTAAACGGGGCGTAAATGCTCGTGTTGAGTGGATAACATTAGGCGTATAACCTTATCGGCTTGGTGTGGACATAGCCTCAGTATTTCTCAAGCAACCTGCCCTGCATGTTTTAGATCTTTCCCTGCTCTAATCTGCCTGCCTCAGATGATTGCTGTTCAACAATAACCTATTAATCAGCCATCCTTTGAAATCAGGTGTGCTGAAGCAGAGAAACATCTAAAACATGCAGGGCATGTGTGAAAACACACTTGCAGCTTTTATTGTCCCAGAAAAGCTCCTGTCTAGTCTGTGTTACTGGCTCTGTGGTTTGTTCAGCTGGAGGAGAGCCGCTGCATGCAGAAACAGCTGAAGGCCCTGCAGAAGAAGCAGTCTCAGATCGTCAAAGAGAAGATCCACCTGCAAGGAGAACACAGCAAAGCCATTCTGGCCCGCAGCAAGCTGGAGAGCCTCTGCAGAGAACTCCAGAGACACAACAAGACGCTGAAGGTGGCTTGGTTTTCTGTCTCACAGCCTCTGTACATTCTGCTAGGCATTGAATGTGTTTCATTTGATATTATGTGTACTGTATTTCACATTAATAGATAGATAAATGGCTTAAATAGTTTCTAGTTGAACAGCCAGTCTTGCCAGGTTGCAATGACCACGTCCAGTAAGCTGCTAAACAGAGATAGTTTATAACAAGTGACGGAAATAAGCCAGGAGTGGGGTTGACTGTTTTGGGGAGGGCGGGGCTTCATGTGAAAAGGCTTTATTCTAAACCAGACAGGGATCCTCAGTTAGCCCATGTTGGTCATTGGTCAGATTCCTGTACAGTAAGGATCCTGATCTGCTGGGCCACAGGGCTGTATTCCATCTCACCTCCAAGATGACCAGTGCTGGACTGGCCCAGCCTGTCTCTGACCTTCACACTACTAGGCGGCTTCAGAACTTCTATTTTAACAGACCTTCACCATATGCACGTCTATGTTTGACCATCTGGACCATTTCAGGAACCAACAGCATACCAGTCTTCAGATCTGTTGTTGGAAATGGCTCAGTAGAGTCGCTGGGCGGGGCTTCTGGTTAACTCATACTGATTGGTTGTGATTCAGAAGGAAGTGATATCAGCAGACTGGGCATGTTAGATTGGAAGAGTTTCTGGTGAAGCAGTTATGCCTTCCCTGCCTCTAACATTACAGTCCAGCTCTTGTTGTTCTGGTGGAGCTCTGCTAGAAAACTATGGTGACCATGTTAGGTTGGTTGTAAGCAATGCCCTGTATGCTTTAGATGTTTCCCTGCTTTAACACGTCTGATCCAGATGATGGCTAGTTGATCAGACATGATGGGAAATCATCAACATCCAGGACAGAGGGCCAGTTGGTGTTGCCCATGGCAACCATTAAAGTATTGTCTCCAACATGAGCAATGGATTACACTTTAGGCACACTTTGGGCATTGTCACTTTTGCTGCCAGGCATGAGTGGTTGTGTTGTGGTATTTTCTAGTGTCAAGCAGCGAGTTTCCAGCTAGTGTAGCAAAGTGTTGGTCTTCAGTGTTGTACCATGAAAAGATGTGAGAGCTGTCCCCGGAGTTCCTCAGGTCCTGTACTAATAGTATGGTTCTAACTGACAGGAGGAGAATGCTCAGCGGTCCAGAGAGTATGAGGAGCAGCGGAAGGAGGCCATGCTCCACTTCCAGATGACCCTGGGTGACATCGAGGTGCAGATGGAGCAGCACAGCTCCCACAATGCCAAGCTGAGGCAGGAGAACATGGAGCTGGCCGAGAAGCTGAAGAAGCTCATCGAGCAGTATGAGCTCAGAGAGGAGGTGAGAACAGAACAGGACGACAGGTTTGTTTCCTCAGTTAGCCACATGTTTCTGTTGCTGCAGCCTTTATCTTTGCTGCAGATGAACATGTTTCCTGCCTAATGGAGCTTAAAAATAACTAAAACCCCAAAGAACGTTTTTTGCTGATAAACTGTAAATGGCTCTTTACCAATGCAATTTCAGTTTCAGGTCATATTTTGACATTTTTGTGTAAACTTGTTAAATTCCACATTTTCTGGTCTAAAAACATATTAGTGCTGCCGCTTATGGTAATCGTGTGGTACTGCGTTTAAATTTTCTATTGGCTTAGAGTGGTACATCTTCTCCGTCACAGGCATGGTCTCACAGAGACGCCCTCCCTCTCTCAGACACACTCGCCCCGCCCCGTGAATAGTTGAAATTCCTAATCTTGTGTGCTACGTGTGCACAGAAGCATACTGAGAGAAACGGAGGAAGCTGAAATCCTTAAATCGCATTTTTGGAGGACCACAACGTCGAAGTGGTTTAAAGCCATAAGTTATAACCTATATGTTTTAAACACACCGTGAATAAGGAAACAAAAGCTGAGGTAGTTCCTTCCTAAGGTACTTAGCATCAATGCTAGCGCTAAGCTCTCTGTGCTTGTTTGCTATACATGCTGTCGGCTTCAGGCAGCGCTGACTCAACGCCATGAGCCAACAGCTCGAACTGATATTGATACAATATACAACTGATAACTGATACGGCGTTTGGCCACTGCGCTCCATAAAGCCTCCCTTTACCTATGGTGGACGGTGGAGAAGAGACCTCATGATTTCTCCCTTTACTGGAGGTAAAGAGAGGCTTTATAGAGCTCAGCAGCCCCACGCTATATTAGTTTGAGTTGGTTCAGTCGCGACAGCCTTCCACACCACACCCCCACGTCCCCCCCTCGTGCTCGTCCTCATCACTTGGCCATGTTCACTTTGCTAGAATTTTTCAAATGTTGCCTGGGGGCTGGAGGATGTTTTTTCATGAGGCTCAGTTAAAGTAGAACTGGCAAGAAATTCCCCGCAGGCTTTGGGCCCTTTTTAGCCACACTCCAAATACCTTAATACTATATCAAAGGATCGCTTGCCGTAATTCAGCCTTGCTGTAGAATTCCAGGTGTGACGAGGTATCCCTTCTGTTAGCATTAGCAAAGAACATTATTGAGGAAATATGCTTACTTTTACAGGGATATTTGCTGGTTCACGGAGAGTTGGTATTAATCCTGTTAGAAGTTTCAGACGATCTGTGAATTCACTGCTGTATTGTCCCAAGTTGGAAAAGCAGTCGTCCTAGAAATGTTTGCCACAAACTACCACACGCTTCAGCAGTCGGTCGGGCACATAAAATCCATCCACAAGCTTTTCAGGGGCTCAGAAGTGGGAAGGACAAAAATATTAATCTTCTCTTTTGAACACCCAGGTACAGTGCAGTTTGGATGCGGTCTGGACTCCATGCTGTTGGTTTGTTGTTTGCCTGTTACCGTCGCACTCCGCGCCGCAGAGGGAGGGGCTTGCAGGGTGTAGTTCAGGGAAGGGGGTAATTGGCTGGAACTCAACACGTAATATGCCAAACAGCCTGTTTCTGAGTGCTAATTTCACTATGTAGGCAGACATACCCAGGGACAAAGGAAAGACTAATCAGTCATTTTAACCCCTTAGGGGCCGTAGGCAAGCTGGGGGAACTTAAAGATATGATCAAAAACCTCAAAAAATGCTAATTTCATGCCAGTTCTACTTTAATCTTTAATCCATACACTCACAAATTCTGTTCAGATCTTCTTACCTTTTCCTTTTACTTGAGTAAAAATATGTTGCAGTGCTACTCGTAAACCGTTTTCAGATAGACGTTCCTGAATATTCGCAGACAATTCCAACTGGTCTTTAACCGGAGTTTTCTTTTCAAATACACCACTTTTTACCAGAATGTTGCCTTTCGGCTGCATTCGGACAGCAAGAAATGTACTGGAGGATCCTGATTAATGTCTGGTTGGGGAGTGGAGGGATACGACGTAAACAGTGCGGCAGGCTTACACGTCATTTCCCCCAAAAAAGTACTTTTTGCAGTTGAGCTGAGGAAACGGCAGAACTCCTCACAGTGCTCATCTTTGTGTGCAATTCTGCGCAGATGAGCTTAAAAGACGAAGCTGAACGGAAAATAGTAGCAAAACGAAAGGAGTGTTAAGCAGTCTCTGATGTACATCGGTCCCTCGCTATAATGCGGTTCACCCTTTGCTGACTCGCTGTTTCAATTCTTTTTTAAATACAATTTTAGGTGCTTTCTTTCAGCGTACTAACATGCATTCCATCCTGCGTCTGATTGATTGGAGTAACTTGTCAATTTCCTCTACGTCATGTGTCCAGCGCTTGCCAAATTGATCATATCTGATTATAAGAATCTTCTCATTTGGAAGGAAAACGGCTCAAAAACTGCCCAAAACTCGATGCAGGTCTCTTTTTCCGAGTGAGGAACAGAGATCTTCAGTGGAAAAAGGGCAGCAGAGTGAGCAGAAACAAAACGCTTCGTGTTAATACTTTTGTGTTTTAAAATCTAGCAAAGTTTGAACTTAGAGCACATCTAAACTAGAGAGAAATGTGAGTAAATGTTAATATTTGTCTGAGAAAAGTGTATAACGTGATTGGCGAAGACTTTTACAGCCTTAAAACATATAGAATACTGGGTAAAAAAAAATCAAGATGACTACTTGGCAGATTTCACCTGTTATTTTTAGAACGTAACCCCCTCAATAAACGAAGGACCACTGTATGCATAAACATGTCATCAGTGTGTGTGCTCACAGCTTTACCGGAACATTAGCTCACATTCTGAAAGCAAACAACCCTGCCCCAAAATGTCCGCTCTTGTTACTAGGTCTTCAGCCGCAAAATCCCTGGTAAAAGTTAACCGGACAAAGTCTGTAACGGTGCTTTCAGACTCGAAAGTAAAACGTTTTCCAGGGCCTGTCTCAAAGGGGCTTTACTTGAGTACAATTTTACAGTACTCTACCCACCTCTGACAACGACTGGGACATCTGGTCTACATTATAGATTTCATTGACTGAAGACTGCGGTCCCACTGTTTGACTTTCACTGAGTGCACTTATCTTCTACCGGACTGAATAAAATCAGATGTTAGTCCTGGAGATGGGATCCTTTACATAATAAATATTCACTTCCTGGGAATTTGGTATGGCTTCAGGGTTAAGGACCACATCTACATACAGGGCATCCTGAAAGTATTCACAGCGCTTCACTTTTTCCACTTTTTTTTATGTTACAGCCTCATTCCATAATGGATTAAATGCATTTTTCCCATAAAATTCTAAACACAACACCCCATAATGATGATGTGAAAAAGTGTCTTTGTAATTGTTGCAAATTTATAAAAAAAAAAAAACTTGAGAAATCACATGTACATAAGTTTTCACAGCCTTTAATGTGAAGCTCAGAATTGAGCTGAGGTGAATTCTGTTTCCACTGATCATCCTTGAGGTGTTTCAGCAGATTAATTGGAGTCCACCTGTGGAAAATGAAGTTGATTGGACATGATTTGGAAAGGCACACACCTGTCTATATAAGACCCCTGGTTTAACAGTGCATGTCAAAGCACAAACCAAGCATGAAGACAAAGGAAATGATTGGGGTGTTTTTCAGCAGCAGAACCTGCTCCAAAGCACTCTTGACCTCATCCTGGGGCGACGGTTCACCTTTCAGCAGGATAACGACCCTATAAGCACACAGCCAGAATATCCAAGGAGTGGCTACAGAACAACTCGGTGAATGTCCTGAGTGGCCCAGCCAGAGCCCAGACCTAAACCCAAATGAACATCTCTGGAGAGATCTGAAAATGTCTGTGCTCCAACGCTTTCCATCCAACCTGATGGAGCTGGAGAGGTACTGCAAAGAGGAACGGGTAAAATTACCCAAAGATAGGTGTGCCAAGCTTGTGGCATCATATTCAAAACGACTTGAGGCTGTAATTGCTGCCAAAGGTGCATCAACAAAGTACTGAGCAAAGGCTGTGAATACTTATGTACATGTGATTTCTCAGGCTTTTTATTTTTAATAAATTTGCAACAATCTAAACATTTCTTTCTACATTGTCATTATGGGGTGTTGAATTGAATTTTAAGGAAAAAAATGAATTTAATCCATTTTGGTATGATGTTCATTATGCTAGCAGTGATGTCGTCTTCTCCCCATAAAGTTCCACTTTTCAGCTGCTGTTTGGTTCGTAGTCCTCCAGCTGCAGCACAGAGCATCTCATGTTTAGCAGATTTTCAATTTTAGATTCATTACACACAACTGAAGTAGTTCAAGCCTTTTATTGTTTTAATATTGATGATTTTGGCATACAGCTCATGAAAACCCAAAATTCCTATCTCAAATTAGCATATTTCATCTGACCAATAAAATAAGTGTTTATAATACAAAAAAAGTCAACTTTCAAATAATTATGTTCAGTTATGCAATCAATACTTGGTCGGGAATCCTTTTGCAGAAATGACTGCTTCAATGCGGCGTGGCATGGAGGCATCAGCCTGTGGCACTGCTGAGGTGTTATGGAGGCCCAGGATGCTTCGATAGCGGCCTTAAACTCATCCAGAGTGTTGGGTCTTGCGTCTCTCAACTTCATACTCACAATATCCCACAGATTCTCTATGGGGTTCAGCTCAGGAGGGTTGGCAGGCCAATTAAGTACAGTAATACCACGGTCAGTAAACCATTTAGCAGTGGTTTTGGACACTGTGAACAGGTGCAAGGCCGTGCTGAAAATTGAAATCTTCATCTCCAGAAAGCTTTTCAGCAGATGGAAACATGAAGTGCTCCAAAATCTCCTGATAGCTAGCTGCATTGACCCTGCCGTTGATAAAACACAGTGGACCAACACCAGCAGCTGACATGGAACCCCAGACCATCACTGACTGTGGGTACTTGACACTGGACTTCAGGCATTTTTGCATTTCCTTCTCCCTAGTCTTCCTCCAGACTTTGGGACCTTGTTTTCCGAATGACATGGAAAATTTGCTTTCATCCGAAAAACTTACTTTGGACCACTGAGCAACAGTCCAGTGCTTCTTGGCTCAGTGGTAGAGTAGTTGGCTTGCAATCGGAGGGTCGTAGGTTTGATTCCAGCTTCCTCCAGTCACATGTCGATGTGCCCCTGGGCAAGGCACTTAACCCCCAAATTCTACATTGTCCTACCGAGCCATGTTGGGTGTCGGTGTATGAATGCGAGTGTGAATGGGTGAATGTGGCTTCAATGTAAAGCACTTTGAGTGGTCAGTAAGACTAGAAAAGCGCTATATAAGTTCAGTCCATTTACCATTTCTTCTCTGTAGCCCAGGTCAGGCGCCTCTGCCGCTGTTTCTGGTTCAAAAGTGGCTTGACCTGGGAAATGCGGCACCTTTAGCCCATTTCCTGCACACACCTGTGCTGGACGTTTCTACTCCAGACTCCGTTTCTAGTCCACTGCTTCCGCAGGTCCCTCAAGGTCTGGAATCCACAATCTTCCTCAGGGTCCGGTCACCTCTTCTCGTTTTGGAGCGTTTTCTGCCACACTTTTTCCTTCCCACAGACTTCCCCCTGAGGTGCCTTGATACAGCACTTTGGGAACAGTCTATTCGTTCAGAAATGTCTTTCTGTGTCTTACTCTCTTGCTTGAGGGTGTCAATGATGGCCTTCTGGACAGCAGTCAGGTCGGCAGTCTAACCCATGATTGCGGTTTTCAGTAATGAACCAGGCTGGGAGTTTTTAAAAGCCTCAGGAATCTTTTGCAGGTGTTTAGAGTTAGTTGATTCAGATGATTAGGTTAATAGCTCATTTAGGGAACCTTTTCATGATATGCTAATTTTTTGAGATAGGAATTTTGTTTTTTCATGAGCTGTATGCCAAAATCATCAATATTAAAACAATAAAAGGCTTGAACTACTTCAGTTGTATGTAATGAATCTAAAATATATGAAGGTCTAATGTTTATCAGTATATTACAGAAAATAATTAACTTTATCACAATATGCTAATTTGTTGAGAAGGACCTGTGTCTTTAGGAGAATGCTGCTTTTTATTTTCTATTACTTTGAATAGAAAATACTTATTTTCTCAGAACATAATTTCAGTTTGTGTAATTTTTGTCCTGTATGAGCTATATAGGGAGCTATAATTGTTATAGGTTTACTTTCTAAACAGATATAAATCCTTTCTGTTCAGATTTTAAAGTAATTTCTGTCTTGGTTGAGGAATTGCTGTAAAAGCTGATCTGAAGTTTAATTAATATTTTTAACCACATAGAACAGAAATACTTTAAATATGTTAAAATCAAAACTACTTTATGTAAACAGAATATACTGTAAATTAAGTGTTTAAAACCAGTTGTCCTCCTTTATGGAACTAAAATATGGTCTCCCTTTTTATTACACTTCGAGTCCCAACACAAACTTCCTGTAGCTATCATGGAAAATATGACCTAGATATGATTATCCAACCAATTCAGTGTTTCCCACAGATTTGAAAGCACTGTGTGGTGGTGGGGTTACCGCACGCTTGTGACTATAGTTAACTTTCTAAAGATTGCGCAATTGCTTGTTTGCCAAGGGTCGGGACCTACAATAACATCAACACTATGAAACTATTGTATTCAGAATGAAATGTTTTATAGCACTTTTTAATCTGTGAATGTGTGTTAAAGCATACTTGCCAAACTTGAGACCTCAGAATTAGGGAGACATTCAAACAGGCCGGGGAGTTTAAAAAAGAAATATTAAATACTTTTAAATACTTGAATTTTAACTAGAATTTAACAGTATTTATTTTAAAAAATAACATTCCACAACAATAATGTTTAGTTTAAGGTGTTGCGGTTACTTGCCGTGACGCTCTCCTTGCAAACTTTTCAAATGATGTTTGTTTCCTCTTTATCGTCTGGTGAAAAACCAAACCAGTTCCATTCAACGGATGAGGACTTTGACTACGGAATGAAAACTTCATTTACGCTCTCAGACGCGGCAATGCCATGCTTGTTTACATATTGCACACATGCAGAGGGGGGGGGGGTAATTCACTTAGATTAGGGAGAGAGCGGAGGCTTTTAATTGCACGCAGAGGCAGAAATACAGCATTAGAACTGTGAATCGGGATAAAACGATTTCCCAAAAATGACAGATCGTCACACGTGTAGATCGCTTCGCAGTGTTAAATCGCACACCCGTAGCAACTATGCCAATGTTTGCAGTGTCTTATGGTTTCTCCCGCTTTCCTCCTACTAACCCGGAAAAACAGTTTAATATCCCACCCCACTTGCGCTTGGCTGGGGACTAAATCCAAACATCGGGCAAACTCTCCGCCTGCAGAAATACCCCCCTGCTGTCACGCAGACACAAGCTGTCTGAGAAAGAGGAAGAGGCGGAAGTGTTGCAGTTGCAGTCGGGTAGTATTGGAGGTGTGCGTAAAAAAGAAGTACAAAACGCAATATGTAGCGGTCGGAGTTTAACCTGTGGCTCATCGCCTCACATTCGTCTATGTGGGGGAAACACTGCAATTTTGGTGGGGGGGGTTTGGGATTACAAAAATAGAAGCAAGGAAATACATTTTTTTGGACTCTTTAAATAAGGGGAACTGAATGGATTTAAAAGTAGGAGGTAAGAAACCGTGGAAAAAATAAAAGAAAAAAGCATGCCTAAATGGGAAAATATGACACAATAATTGTTTTAAAATCAAATTGTAGCACCCAAATCGAAATCATGAGGGGGACAAGATGGCACCCCCTACTCAATAAAGCAAGACACACCTCACTTGTCTTCCATTTAGTCTTAGTTTAGGTGGTTGTTTGTTGATCTGTTTAGCGTTAGCCTTGATCATCTGCTTATCGGCTCTGATTCATAGAGCTGCTGCTCAGCCTCTATCTGATCAATAACCAATCCATCCATGGTGCTATTAGGCTCAGCAGTGATGTGTGACAGATGGCTCAGATAACACCTGCAGGTGATGGTGAATTATTTGACCTTGGTGGGGGATGTAGGGTCAGGACTGGCCTCATACACTACGTGGAAACGCACATATCCTTTTTTTCTCACTGTCCAACATGAAATCTGAATAAACTTTTCCTATTCTAGGTCAATTACAATTAATACAATTATTTCTCTTTACTAAATGTCAAAATAAAAAGAGGATTTTTTTTCAGACATTTTTTTATCACTTTTTTCAAAGTCAGAAGTTTACATACACTAAGATCACTATGCCTTTAAACAATTTGGGAAAGCCAATATAATGATGCCATCTCTTTGGAAGCTTCTGATAGGTTAATTGACCTCATTTGAGTTAATTAGAAACACACCTGTGGATGTATTTAAAGACACATTTGAAACAGACTGCTTCCTTGTGAATCATCATGGGAAAATCAAAAGAAATCAGTCAAGAGATCAGGAAGAGAATTATGGACTTGCACAAGTCTGGTTCATCCTTGGGTGCAATTTCCAGATGCCTGCAGGTACCACGCTCATCTGTTCAGACAATTATATGCAAGTATAAACACGATGGGAACATCCAACCATCATATCGCTCTGGAAGAAGACGGATTCTGGGTCCCAGAGATGAACGCATTTTGATCTGATATGTCCAGAACAACCCAAGGACTAAAGCAAAAGACCTTTTGAAGATGTTGGCTGAAGATGGTAAAAGTGTTTCATTATCCCCAGTGAAACGAGTACTGTACAGAAGAGGGCTGAAGAAAGAAGCCTTTACTCCAAAGGAAACACAAAAAAGCCAGACTAAAGTTTGCTAATGCACACAAGGATAAAGACCTTATTTTTTGGAAACATGTCCTGTGGTCTGATGAGACTAAGATTGAACTGTCTGGCCACAATGACCATCGTTATGTTTGGAGGAAAAAGGGCGAAGCTTGCAGGCCTCAGAACACCATCCCAACTTTGAAACATGGGGGTGGTAGCATCATGCTATGGAGTTGTTTTGCAGCAGGGGGGACTGGTGCACTTCCCAAAATAGATGGTATTATTAAGGAGGAACACTATGTGGTGTTATTGAAGCAACATCTGAAGACATCTGCCAGGAATTTGGAGCTTGGGCGCCAATGGGTCTTTCAAATGGACAATGATCCAAAGCATACTGCCAAACTGGTTACTAAGTGGCTTAAAGATAACAAAGTCAATGTTTTGGAGTGGCCATCACAGAGCCCAGATCTAAATCCCATTGAAAATTTATGGGCAGAACTGAAAAGAAGTGTACAAGCAAAGCGACCTACAAACTTGGCTCAGTTATACCAGTTCTGTCTGGAGGAATGAGCCAAAATCCCCACAAACTATTGTGAGAAGCTTGTGGAAGGATATCCAAAACGTTTGACCCATGTCATAATACCAAATACTAATGAAATGTATGTAAACTTCTGACTTTGAAAAAAGTGGTTAAAAAATGTCAGAAAAAATCTTCCTCTTTTTATTTTGACATTTAGTAAATAGAAATAATTGTATTAATTGTAATTGACCTAGAAAAGAAAAAGTTTATTCTGATTTCATGTTGGACAGTGAGAAAAAAAAAAAGGATATGTGCGTTTCCACATAGTGTATGTAAACTTTTGGTTTTGACTGTATGTAGTTTGAAAAGTGTTTTTATAAATAATCTGTAGCTAACCCCTAACTGCTGGGGAACACCTTTTAATATCATTTCTGAGATGATCGTGGTCCTGTCTTAGACGCTAACGATATTCTCTCCTGCAGCACATAGACAAAGTGTTCAAACACAAGGAGCTGCAGCAGCAACTGATGGATGCAAAGCTGCAAAGAATCACCGAGATGATGAAGGAGGTGGAGGAGAAACAGCAGCGAGAGAGAGAGTTTGTAAGATCATTTCTCTTCTTTGTGAATGGCTCAGTCATCAGTGGAAGCTTTCATAAGCAGAATGTTCGAATCATGCTGTAAAATGGTTGAAGTGATTCCTGCCAA
Organism: Apricaphanius iberus; assembly: GCA_028564705.1. Lineage (NCBI taxonomy): Eukaryota > Metazoa > Chordata > Actinopteri > Cyprinodontiformes > Aphaniidae > Apricaphanius > Apricaphanius iberus. The sequence continues at coordinate 236,720 of JAPXFQ010001268.1, forward strand.
AGATGGTCGGGGTTCCCACCCAGACCTCTTACTCCTACTCAATAATTCTGATCACTCACTTTATAGTCTAGCAGTGTGTGTAGCTAACCAGCTCTTTGTGTGTCTGCTGTGATCCTGCAGCTGCTGAAGGATGCCACAGAGTCCAGGCGGAAATGTGAGATGATGAAAGAGCAAGAATCTCAGCTGAAGCAGCAGGTGAGCCTGTTTCATGCAGTGGCGTCTCTTCTGTTGATCACATGTCTACATGTGTTTGTGTTGCCTGAGTGGATGGCACAGATTGTTCTGTAATAAACAGGTAGCTTCCATAGCTCAGCTATAATGTTCCTCTGCCCTCTCAGCTCTCCCTGTATATGGACAAATTCGAAGAGTTTCAAAGCACTTTGGCCAAGAGTAACGAAGTCTTCACAACCTTCAGACAAGAAATGGAGAAGGTGAGCTTTGGTGGTTCATCTCTTTGTGTCAGACAGGTTAAAAATCAGCTGCACCTTTATGGATAAAAGCTCAGATGACCAGAGAAGAACTTTGTGGCTCTCTGCACCGTTTCTCAAAGATTCACAGCTATTTAGAGCACCAAGCTTTAGGGTTGGGCATTGTTGGAATATGAACGATTCTTATTCCTTGTTTCGATTCCGACTCTTTGAAGGGACATGGTCTTTTTTTTTTGCTGCATATTTTCAATGAGCTAGCTAACCATAGGCAGTCTTACTTGGGTGGGCGATATGGCAAAAGTAGAATATCACGATTTTTCAATTATATTATCACGATTTCGATTTTATCACGATTTTTTTAAATGATCACCAAAAAAATCTTACATTACACATTAAAGAAGAGAAACATTAAATAAATACATTCATTCAAATTAGAGATAACCAACACAGGGCTAAAATACTGATATGTCTTTCCCACGCCAAAGATCATAGAAATACACAGAAAGTTCTTGTATGTATAGTTTCAGTAAGAAACTTTTTTCAAATAAATGTATTATATAACATTTTAATCTTGTCTACTAAACAGAAATCAAACATGAACTTACTAGTTTAAAAATATGATATAATAAAATCGAATCTTTTAAAATAAAAGACTAACATGCAGCTGCAAATATGTGCAAGAAGTATTGTGCAATCTATAATACACCAATTAATAATCCTCATACAACTCGCTAAATGCAGCTTTAACTTGTTCAAATGTTTTTTGCAGAATGCTGATATTATAAACAGGCATACATAAAGCTGCCTAATAAAAACCTAAGTGATAACAATGTAGTGTAAAAACAAAACGGTATGCAAAGTGCTGGTGTACATAAAATAATGAAGGTAGACTGTAATATAAGCAGTTCTAATTGTTCTTCTTCCATCCAAACATATTCTTAATGTTCCCTGCAACTCTCTCCGCGTACATGCGTGGAATGGCGGTGTTGGGGGGGGGGGGAGGGAAACCAGCCGGGAAACTGCACAGATAGTTTGCCATCTGTGTCGTAGGGGGTAAGTTTTAATGATTATTTTTTCTAGCGCTTGCTGAACTAAGAAGAAGAAGCGCTAGCCACTGCTGCTGCAGTCGGCTTTATACCTTTAGCAGCCAGACGGCTCATTGTATTGTTTAGGATACCTTCTCCTCAAGTGATTTAACAACTTTAAGGTGTTGCGATCACTTGCCTTGAAGCCTTCCTTGCAAACTTTGAAAATGATGTTTGTTTCCCCTTTGTCGTCTGGTAAAAAAACAGACCAGTTCCATGCAACGGATTAGGACTTTGACTTCGGAATGAAAACTTCATTTACGCTCTTAGACGCAGCAATGCCATGCTGGTCTGCAGATTGCGCAGGGAGGTAATTCGCTTAGAGCAGGGAGAGAGCGGAGGCTTTTAATCGCACACAGAGGCAGAAATACAGCAGCAGAACTGTGAATTGGGATAAAACGATTTCCCAAAAATGACAGATCGTCACACGTGTAGATCGCTTCACGGTCTTAATTCGTCAGATCGCACTCCCCTAATTGTACCTATGCAGTAAGTGAGCGTTGAGCTGCGCCAAGCTGCCACGCAGCTGGTCGCGTGCGTTGGCACAGCTGGCAGCAGCAGCAGCTGCTTTGAGATGACACACGACAAGCCGAGCCACCAGCTGGAGCTACTCATCGAGCATGGTCTCTGCGGTGATCAGAGGGGAGTCAGCTAGATGGAAGTGGAAGGTTGGGGAGTTGGAGTCTCAGGAAAAAATCTGACTTTATTTGGTGGAAATGACCAGATTGCCAGGTAAGCAGTTAAATATGTTCTTTTAACTTTCTTGTTATATTATCCAACACTAGAACAAACCCAGTTAGGGCAGCTACGGTTATTAAATAGCCACTAATAGCTTCCTGGTGGAAGAGAAATCCCCGCCCGCTCGCTGATGTAGTGACGCGACGCGTTGCAGCCGATGCAGAGTACAAATGTGCAAGCAGTGGGGTCTGAGTTTTCTAAGCAGCAACTTTCGTCTGTTTGAGCTGTTTGACGCCCTGCGGCAAAGTTTGGTCTGAACGCCCCATTATGGTGCAGAACCTTAAACCCAGTGATGGGTAGAGCTGGTGCAGAATATTGACCAAACAATTTAACTATCCAGTCCAGCTACATGAGCTAACGTTAGCGTTATATTTGCATTGGAGTTGAACAAGGGTTCGAGTATAACTTGTTTGCTGCCTCAGGGTCGACGTCAGATATGTTTTACTGTTTTGCTGACGGGATTTGGACTGCAGGGCGGCGCTAGGCTGATGGATCCGGGGGAGGAACTAATGAGGTAGGTCGGTGCAGCGCGTCAGACACGGAGCAGTCAGTTATTACTTATGGGGCGTTCAGACCAAACTTTGCCGCCAGGCATCAAACAGCTCAAACGGACGAAAGTTGCTAGTTAGAAACTCAAATCCCCCATCCTCCCCTCTCCCCCAGTGGTTCCAGCCGGCGGCTCGGCTCCTCCTCTCTGCTCCCCACGTAGTTCTAGCCTGCGGCGCTGCTCGTCCTACGTCTTCTTAATGCCGGCATCCCGTTGCTGATTGGTTGCTGCCCCAAAGTTAAATTTTCCCACCTTCATGCAGCATCCAGCAGACTGGATGCCATGACGGAGCTCGATGAGATGCGTGGCAGCTTGACGCCCACCGGCTGCATAGGTACCATAGACTTTGTATGTAATCCAGCTGCCCTGCTGCCAAGTACGGTCGTTGTGAAAGCACCATTACAGCTATTTCTGAGCCCTGATGTTGTTTTGTTTGCTAACATGAAGCTACATTTAGAGCGCTTCCACACAACCTCCATGATTGCAAAGTAATGGTAACACTTCTGCTGGATTCTTCTTTGTTTGTATTCGGCGGGTTCTTCTTCTGGTCGGAGGCCTGGAAATCGAAACTAGGAATCGGAATTTAAAAAATGTAACTATTCCGTGAGAATCAATAAGTTCTTGGTTCATGATGCCCGACCCTAGTAAGATGTATTTAGCGATGGGGACCCAAGTGTGAAAAGCCGAAACAAGACTAGAACTAGACTTGTCTCCTTAACAGTAGTCACCAATATAAAAAGCTCTTTGATTCATTCAACATTTGTAGGTTTGAATCTCATTTTTCTTACGACATAAATGCTTAATATTTTTAATATGGTAAATATATATGTTCACTTTTTAGAGAAATATAAATCAGCCTTGGCAGATGGACATTTAGGTGTGAGGACCACAGGAAGTGTGACCTACAGAGACACCCACCTAGTCACTGCAGACGTGACTTAGACTGTCACCTTAGTCACTACTGGCAGTCTTGTTAGCTAACCTGGGTTTCACATAAAGAAATATTTCTAGACTACTGCAGACACTAGTTACAGATCAGGTAGATGATAATAGCCCCCTGATTGTTCTGATGTGAGCTATGGTTGTAATTCCAGATGACAAAGAAGATCAAGAAGCTGGAAAAGGAAACAACACAGTGGAGGACCAAGTGGGAGAGCAACAACCAGGCCCTGCTTCAAATGGCAGAGGAGGTGAGCTTCTCATTCACGAACACGCACACACAGAACAGATGTGTCCAAAGAGCACAGTTGTTTCTGAGAAGCTAGCAGCCTGGTAACTTGTTCCTGTGTTGCAGAAAACTCTGCGGGATGGCCACTTCAAAGCTCTGCAGGGGAAGCTGGAGCTTCTGGAGCGGCTGTGCAGAGCTCTGCAGAAGGAGAGGAACGACTTAAGCAACCAGCTGAGCCTCCTCCAGGAGCAGGGAGACAAAGGGACGGCAGCAGCTGGCCCAGACCAGCAGCAGGAGCCCTCGCCCATGGAGGAGGAGGAGGAGGAAGATTCAGGGCATGAGGAGGAGCTGGAGACTGGATGCATCCATCAGGGTGTGGAGCTGCCTGCAACAGACTCCACCCAGAATGCTGCTGCTACAACCACTACTGCTGCTGCATCAACAGCAGCCCTGCTGCAGGACTGAAGCTGTGATTGGAGGGGGCGGGGCTGTTCTATTATTCTAGATTTTCCATTTCAGAATCGGAAACTATATCTTTTTGTGTGATTACACTTGACTCAATAAAATGATTGTATTAAGAACTCCACATTTTTGGTCAGCTCTGAGGCGAGCTGCGAGTTAACGCCGTTTCTGCCTTCACCGTTTAAAGCAGGGGCACTGGTCTGGTCCTCAACAGCTGGAGTCCTGCAGCTTCTAGATACATCCTTGTAGCTGCTAGATGCATCTTTGCAACTTCTAGATGTATCCCTGCAGCTTCTAAATGCCTCCCTACAGCTTCTACATGTATCCCTACAGCTTCTACATGTATCCCTGCAGCTTCTACATGCGTTCCCGCAGCTTCTACATGCGTTCCCGCAGCTTCTACATGTATCCCTGTAGCTGCTAGATGCGTCTATAGAAACCTTCACTGATCTGGGTTGCAGGATAGAAGCTGTGGAGGTCCTGGTTCCGGACCGGACTGCGGCCCCTGGGTTTAAAGGTGAAGGAGAGTAGAACTGGCTGACTGTTTCTTCCTACCTGGGTCCATCAGCATCGTCTCCGTGGAGCGAATCATTCCGGCTTACTTAAAGTGAGGTGTGAGGAACCTGTTCTGCTAGCTTGGCTGAGGGGACCACTGCCTTTCCATCTCATCATGAAATAGTAATAGCTTCTGTTGGTTGATCAGTGATTTCTGTTCCAATATTCATTCCTGAGGAACGCCAACTCTGAACACGACAAATTCCATCTAGCAGCAAATAAGGGACGCTGTAGATGTTTAAACACAGATAGTTTAGCTATTTTTACTAAGTCACATGCTTGTTTGTGTTTTAGAAGGTTCATTTAAAAGTCATGGAGGTGTTTAGGTTTAATTTGCCAGAACTATTTTAGTGTTCTAGTTTTTTCAGTGAGCCTGTCAATGATGTTGGCAGTCCTCTGGTTGGGCGGCTACTGAAGCAATGCTCAGTGATCTTCTAGGAGGCATTCCCAGTGAAACTTTCCCACCTGAACCTGGAAGTTTGTCCCTTTGTGTATGTTGACCTGGATTCATGATTGTTGAAAGTGCCGTAATCTAGCAGGTTATTAGATTTGATCTTCCAGAACATAATTTAGTTAAGATTTAGAATAAAAGTGCTGATTGGTCAGGGCTTACTGGGTGGCTGAGTGAATGAACTGGTCTGGAATTTTGGCCCTAACAGTCCTGTACTACTGACCAGTTGGTTCTACAGAAAGTTCTGTTGTAATTAATCTAATTTAATAATAGTAATAACTCATCTTGTGTTCTGGGCTACTTCCTTTCCAGAAGCTTCAGAAAGCAGCTACAGTAGAGCAACATGCGGTTTTATTTCCAGCACTTGTTCACAGAACAGGCAGTTTCCTGGCTCTGACCTGAGATCAGCCTGCTGCTTAATAAAGTAAAGGGATGGATGTCTGTATTCCAGGTGACATAACTACCTTATCAGACAGTGAATGTGTCAGATGTCAGTTTGCCCAGCTTCCCGCATTGTTTGGATCAGATGAAAGTAAAGGTTCCACTCATGGCCCAGCAGAGAACTAGAGAATGAGTTCTCTCCTTGGGGTTGCCCCAGAATGACTCAGGTCATGTCACAATCTACCTCTGTGGGTGAGGGCCATGAGGCAGCATACTCTGATTTTTACCACCTTCTACATGGAAAATGATGTTCTAAGTCTGTCTTTGATTTTCAATAAACTTTTTGTAGGATTTCCATTGGCTGGGTTCGTTTCCCTTCCTGTCATAGGCTCCACAGTGATTGGCCTGCAGCAGCCTGGAATGTTTCACACAAATCACCACACTTCTGCTTTAGGAAAGCAACATTTACAAACGCTTTATTGCAGCTGCACATCATGTTGGAATGAATTTATCACCCCAAACTGCAGACTGTTTTTGTACCTTGTAGAGAGAACCCAAACATCCAGCAGGAGCTTCCAACATTCCTAATATTTTGTCATTACCAATGTTTTCTGTGATGCTAGTATGTCTGAACAACAGCTTTATTTTCTAATTCCCTTTACCATGAGATGCTTTACTCGTAATACTGAAGAGAGCAGTTGAGGGGAACAGCACTGCCAAGCTGAGCTTTGGTCCAGATCTGAAGCACTTTCCCAGAAGCCTCAGCTTGGTGCCAGCTGGAAGATACTAAATCCAAGTGTGAACGCAGGAGTGGTGGCGTCTGGATGCGGCTGTGCAGAAGGCGGATCATCCCTGGGCTTCCAGCTCTGATGCAGGGGTGTTATCTGGCTCCTCATCGTTGTAGATGTTTTCTGCCTGGAAGATGAGGAATCACAGCGAGTCCAGAGTCACACCTTCCCTTCAGACTGATGCAGCGTCTTAGTTGGACAACTGTTCTCACCATCTGCCAGACTTGCATGATGTTGTCCTCAGACACAGAGCAGATGACCCAGGGTTCATTGGGGTTCCAGGAGAAGTCTGAGATCTTGGCTGTGTGGCCACCATGAATGAACTGAGGAAGCAGAAATAAAATCTGATCTGGAGCACCATCAGACACATTTCTCTGTTATTACCATCACCTACCAGAAGCTCTGGTGGGCCGTCCTCAGCGTCCTCTGAAGACTGCTCCTCCCCAATTTTACTGAAAACAGAATCCAACATCACCTCCACAGCAGCACCACGTAGTCAACCTCTGAACATCTCAGGAGCTTCACGGAACTTTCGGACTACAAGCTACTAATTCTTTCATAACCTTTGGACCTGCAGCCTAGACAGCCATGTGGCTAATTTAGATTTCTACTGGCTAACAGCCTCCAGGGGGCACTATAACACAAAGCTTAAAAGTGCTGGATGTAGAAGTTAAGGAGTAGATGGTTACTGATTGGATAGGATGTGGGAGAACTACTGCCCCCTGCAGGTTCGGAAAGTCAACAAATGTGCTTCAAAACACTTATCGAGGTTTGGATGTTTTTTTGTTTGTTTTTAAACCCAGCTAAGTGTGTACATGGCCTAAAACACTGTAGAAGATGACTTCAATAGCTTTGGTGCACACAAGGAAGCTAAAGATGGCGACCAATAACTTGTGGTTAGCTAAATTATGTTTCATGTTCTAACCAGACATGATGCTGCAACTTTTTAAACAGTTTGGGGGGAAAAAACAAACGTCTTTTTTCTGTGTACCGTTTTCTCTGTAAATAGTTCATGTTACAACTTGAAAACGTGCAGCATATAATCAGGTGTGCTCAATGGTCCAAAAAATTACAGTAGTTGAGTTTTACAGCAGAGCTGCACATTATGCTGCTGTTCAGGTGTGATGCTGCAGAAGAAGTTATGGCCAGCAGTGGTGAGCTGATAATGATCATTTAGAGATTTTACCTGAGATCCCAGACGTTAAGACGTCTGTCGGTCCCACTGGAGGCCAGGATGGTCTCATTGTGAGGAGACCACTGGACCTAATGAACATGGAAAGAGAGTCCAGCACATTTATCTTTTAGCAGACCAAAAGTATATCTGTATGAAGAGATATACCATGCAAATTCCACCTTATTAGCTATTAAGGACAGTGTGTTGTGCATTTGGAGTCTAGGAAAAAGTAAAAGCATAAATTAGTCACTCCCGTTGTTGAGATATTTTTTTAATGTTTTGCTTATGTTTTTCAACCCCTTCAATTTTCTCTACCTCTTACATTTTTGAACTATTATATCAATGTACTTGCATTTGAACTGCAAAACAAGGTCATGGACTTCTGGCTAAATACTGAATGAATCAACCGTTTTCATTTCTTGCTGTAATTTTGTAGTCAATTCACAAATGAAACTGGAGATTCAAAATGTTCGGTTGTAATAACCCACACAATTCTTTACAGTCCCTCAGCATCAAGTTTTGTGTTTCATGGTATTGGGTCCGTTTCCACTATTGGAATGGCAGGGTAATTTTAGCAGACCTTTTTCTGATTGAGTCATCTTTTCTCTCAGCTTCATTCGACTACATCGGGCAATTTCCTAGTACAGAGCCCCATTCAGGTACCCCGTTAGTTACTGAAACGGCCTCAAAAACATCCCTGGTGATGCAGCCCAATGAAGCGGAGACACGTGGGTATTGGTCAAATTACCCTGAAGGAAGAGGGCTTCAGCAACCTCCACCAGTGTAGAGAAAAATGTGCAGAAAGATTTCGTTTTATTGAGGGATTTGTTCCTTCTGATGATAGGATACCCAACCTGAACCCCATGGGCCGGGTTCGGTCAGATATTAGGAAAGGAGGTTTGGGTCAGGCTTGGTCACATCAGAGAAGGGAGGGCAAAAACTTTCACCTCCATCCGGGCTCTACAAGAGCATTAACAGTGTGCGATTTGTGAAAAAAAGCAGAGGGGAGATTTTCATTCATTTACTTTTTATTCATAAAAATAATAGCAGGTATGTGTATGCTGGCTGCGGGGCATCTTTTACATGTTTATCCTTTCAAAACTTACAGGTTTGTTTATTGCTCTGTCGGACGCGGGCTGGACTCGGACAAAGAATGTGGCCTGACCTGCACTCTAATAGAAATGACGGACACAGCAAAGCGGTAACCTTCAAATAACATTGGAAGGACAGCAAACTTTATTTCAGACATTCGTTTATTGCCTTTTGGCTTTGATAGCATTTGCATCGGCTCTTCTACTAATGTTAGCGCTATGTGCTCAATAATTTAGCTCCACGTTAACATGCCTATTTTTAATAATACTATTACATAAAAAAATTAGCGTTATTTTTCCGTTTTTTGTTATGGACATGGCGATATCCTTACCCATTCTATGACATTAGCTTGATGCTAGCAGTAGCACACTTGGTAACAACGATGTGGTCTTTTGAAGACGTATTCATCTGATTATTATGGTAGTCTTTATGTAACTACGTGGTAACTGACAAGTAGTTTGTGTTAAATTATTGTCAGTAATATTAAAAGGAGTACAGCATTTGTTATTTTTCATGTAGTCTACACGATTAAAACACGACTGTCATTATTTAGTGTAATCTTTTTCTTTATGTTGTAAGAAAAGCCTCTTTATAGCTTTGGAGTTATGTTAGTAATGGTGTTTCATATGCATTGGAAATTCCTAGATTTTTATAATGAGGTTTAGAGCCATTAACCAGCTGTGTTATATATTATTAGTGGGCACAGGCCTTCTTAAAAAGTAGTAATATACATCTGGATGGAAAACTTGACATATTGAGAACAATTTTCTAATATGAAGTTTCTATATCGGTAGATTGTTCTGCCTGAAGGGGTTCGGCTGGAAAGACAGACAGCACCAAAACGAGTTTCTCTCAGACTCCTCAGAACGGGTTTAGAAAAGGATGGGCTTTAGAGCAACAATAATGGGGAATTCAGTTCCCATTAATATAGACCACAGCTGAATGATTTAGATTGTAGATGTAAAAAGGAAGAATTTAAAAGTACATAGAGTCCACTTTAAACACTAATCTGTCCAGAACCAGAGAACCTCCTCCGGGACATTTTTCCATGCAGCATATAAACCGTTCACTGGTATTAAACAATCTATTCTCCAACAGATTCTGGAGGTCTTTTAAATGAAGCTGTGGCACTTTCTAAGGATTTCATCTCACTACAGACAGCAGGGCCAATAAAGATTTTCTCTGATATTAGACTGGTAAGAAAGCAGCTTTAAACCTCACTGCTACTGATCTTTACAGTTTTACATGAATGTTACAATCCTGGCCAGATTACTAATACTGCTGATGGCCAATATGCATTTTACCCATTTTAAGTGAGTGAAACAACTCAAATTCTTACTTGGAAAATTTCATCTTTGTGGGACTCAAAGGAGTGGAGCTTCAGTTTGAGGTTTCTTAGATCCCATAATGCAACGGTCTGGGGAGAACAAACAGAAACAGGCATCCTCCTTTAATTAGTGGGTAACATCTGGATTTAGAGTGCAACTTGTTCATGTTGGTATGATGTCTACCTTATCTGCAGAACCTGTGGCCAGAATGAACTCGCTGTAGGGGTTGAAGCTCAGACAGTTGACCTCAGCAGTGTGAGCATCCACCGAGTGGCTGGCTTTAGAAGTGTTGTTAGACCGAGTGTCCCATCTGAAGGACGCAACAGGAACTGTTAGTTGCTAGAGACAACATGGACTAGAACTAGAAAGGAAAGTTTTAGCACCCTCATTTATGAAACAAGGCATCAGCTCCTTACATCATCAACTTCTGGTCATCTGCTACAGAGCCAAACAAGGATTCATGAAGTAAATGCCATGAAACATCTTCCACTACAGCAGTGTGACCAGTGAAGATGGTCTTGGCGTCTACAATTTTTCCTTCCTTTGGACCGGCGCCTATGTCCCACAGACAGATGGTCTGTGGAAGGAAAGTGAAAAACACCACAAATTATTCCGTATCGATATCGGTTAAACGACTCCCACACTGTCACAAATAGTATCGGATCGGTATCGGGTATCGACAGATACACAAAATCCAGCCATCAGTATCGGGACTGAAAAAGTCGGATCGGTGCATCCCTATTCACAACGGGAACTTAAAAAACTCCTCCGTGCATTCATCTTTAGTCTGATAGATTCCTGCAACAGCGTCCTCACAGGTCTACTTAAAAAGTCAATCAGACAGCTGCAGCTGACCCAGAACGCTGCTGCTGGTGTTCTCACTAGAACCAGGAAAGTAGAACACATTGCCCTGCTTCTTAAGTCCTTCCACTGTCTCCCTTTAGCCCAGAGAATAGACTTCTACTGCATTTTTTTATCATTCATAAATTATTGAATGGCCTAGCATCAAAATATGTTGGAAGGCTTCTTGTCACTATAGCAAGGTCCCCAGACCACTCAGGTCCTCCAATTCTAGTTTACTAATATTCTCTAGATACAGATCCAAACATGGAGAAGCAGCTTTCAGCTTCATTGCTCCCCTTTTTCTGAACAAATCTTTCAGATGACAGCAAAGCTGCTGAAACACTCAGCTGATTTAAATCAAACCTTAAAACTTGGCTGTTCAGAGTGACTTTTGAGTAATGTTCTAATCTAATTTAGTGTGTTACTTTCTGATGTTTTTTTTTAATGCATTTCATGTTTTATTAAATTTATTGGCACTGTCAGGAGGTAAAATGTGAAGCTGACACTAGCAAAATTACACCTCCAGATAATCCCTTATGTCTAAATTGCTGTTTGTACATTCCTTGTTTCTTAAGAAGTGACTGCAGCTTGGAGATGCAAACCCAACAATATGACATTACTTTACATTAGGGCTGTGTCTCTATATTTAGTGAGGGTTTAGACTCATCTAGCAACTGCTTTTCTAAAAAATGTGACTAGTGACAAATATATTGACTTTTTATGTTTTTACTGGATACTCTGAGACTCTAACGTGGAACATGTATGATTGTTACTGCAGCAACGGAGCTGCAGTTGATCGAGAGCGTTTTTAGCCCAGCAAGCTGCAGCTCCAGGTCCTATCGGCCAGAGCAGATACTAACCCCGCTGAGTCCAGAATGTTGATACACTTCTTGGCTGATCCTACCTCTGCTCCAATGTAAATGCAAAATATTTTCTGTGTAAAATAAACCGCTGCACACTAAAATCACTGATTTCACTCCCAGCCCCAGTCACTTCCTCATCTGGTCTGTGTGGTCACTTCTCTGAGTCTAAACTGGAGTGGACTAAGGAACCCAGAAAGTAATGGTAATCAAACCCTAAATTAAAAGGCTGTTTGAAGCCGTTCAATAGCAAGAACCCATTACATCACCAGGACGGTGAATACATGTCGCCCAGCCCTCGTTTACATAATGCAGAAGTCTGACAGTTGGATGGGGATTTAAGGGAGCAAACAGAGCACTTCTGGCTTTTCTTTGGTCCCTTACATGGTCATCAGAAGCACTGAGCAAGTTGCCACTGAGGTTTGGATTCCAGGAAAGGCCATAGCCTTCCTTCTGGTGACCTTTCAGCCTTAGGTCAGGATTACACTCCCCACTGGGGTCTGAAACGAGAAAGAGTGCATTCAGATTGATGATTTCTTATCACTCATTGGTCAATATGGAGAACCTTCACAGTGACTCACCTGGCTTTGATGGGTGCTTGGTATAGTCAAAGACCAAGACGTCAGATGTGGGAGTTTTGGTGGCAATGATGCAGGGATTCTGGGGCATGTAGCGCGCTCGGTTCACCTCTCCCTCATGGTTAATCTTGATCTCAATCTCTATTTTGCCACTCACTGAGCCAAACCCGCCAAACTCTGACAAGACACAGCAGACTGTACTGCTTCCAGTGTTGGGCCTGAGATGCTGAACAGCAGCATGTAGGACATAAGCTACAGCCGATTACACTGATGGAAGACCTACACTGGTTCATATTTAATAACAGAAGCCTGGCCAATACTTCTCCACCACTGGCTGCAGCCATACTGTACCTGTCGTCTACACAGAGAACACCTCACACCTACACACAGTAGAGCCACCAACAACATACCTGCTGGAAGACAGAAAAAGTAACATTTCAGCACGTAAACTGGACAGGTTCCAGCTCAATAACAAATTTATGTGGTGGAGAATGGTACTCAGAAAGCTGAGCCCTGATAGATCTACTGATGCAGGACGCTTCAACAGGTAAGTAGTCTGACAGATTTTTTTCTGACAGCAACTGAAGCAGGCAAACAAAACATGTAAAAGGAGGTGCACTTTTGGAAGCATCTATTTGTCATCCTATCGGTTTTAATTATGTTCTTTATAAAAATGTTATGTTAAAAGTTATGTGTCCTCTTCTCAATAGTCAATGGAAAAAAAAACTTCTAGCAATCAAGCCCTAGTTCTAGCGACTGAGCCGCTTTGTACAGGGCTCCTTTGGTGGTTCGATGACTTTTCTTGTGTGATGAGCTCCTAGTGTTTGAGGTTGGTAGACCTCCTAACCAGCACCCTCATCTTTAGCTCCTCCTTAGACTCTCCGTCAGGTTCGAACGCTTTGCTTGGCCAGGTGAAAACACTAATCTAGCCAGAAGAAACATGTTGGTCTAAATAAAAGTTTAGCAGCCTGTCTGAGCCACAGAGGAACTGCAATCATGATCAACCAAAACCTCACAGCTGTAGAACCTTCCATAACCTTCCACATTTAGTCACATTCTAACCATCCACCTTCAGGTTTTCTGAAAGAATTCTACATTATGTGTAACCAAAGGCCTTCAGCTGTCATCTAGCTAGTAGCCAAAGTCCAGTTGTATGTAACTGAACCTCAGTATTAATCTATCTGTTGGGTGAAGGCCTCAGAGGTCCCTCAGAGGACAACTATCATAATGGAGACGAAGGAACACAGCACACAGGCCAGGAAGAAGGTTGGAGGGAAGCTTAAAGCTACCTGTGGTGTCTCTGGAGGAGCTGCAGAATGGCTCAGGTAGGAGCTGCCCATTGTTGATGAGAACAATCCCTGTAGAGTGAACTGCACAGTAACAAAGCTGGTAGCACTGTTCTGGTAGGTCCTTGGTTAGAATCCCGGCCCGGGGTCTTTCTGCATGGAGTTTAGATGTTCTCCCTGGGCATACGTGGGTTCCCTCTGGGTACTCTGGCTTCTTCCCACAGTCCAAAAAAATGCCCTCAGGTATGAGTGTGTGTCCTATGTGTCTCTGTGATGCACTGCAATGGGCTGGTGACCTGTCCAAGGTGGACCCCGCCTCCCACCCGCCTCTCACCCAATGATCGCTGGATGCTGCTGGCACCAAAACTTGGACATCCCCGAGTTAGAGGCTGCAGGAGACCTGACACTAGGATGGAGGGGGTTCACCTTCCAGCAGGACAACCACCCTGAACAGCCAACCAGTGATAGAAAAGATGGCTTAGGTCAAAGCAGAATCATGGGTTAGAATAGACTAGTCAAAGTCCAGACCTAAATCCAACTGAGAATCTGGGGCATCACTTAGAAAATGTTTGGCTCTGTATGTCTCTATAGGTTAGTGGTAGTAATGCTGTGTTGAAAAAAATCTATTCTGAATCTATTTTCTTAAAATGTTTCTAATAATTCATCCTTTTTACAGCTAAAATAGGAGGCATTTTAAGGCTTAGGTCTGAAAGGGTTAATGATTTCCCTCGGTGAACTGTAACCTCCTCCAATATTGCATTGCTTCCATCCTCCAATTACAGGCATTTTACTAACGTAAAAAAAAAGTATAACAGCACTGAACCAAATCAATATTGATTTGTAGTAGATTGGATCGTGATAATCGATTCTAACTCATAAGATACCCAGTTTTAGTTCGTAGAGACATACCATACCAGGTGGAACTGCAGCAGATGGTGCTGAAAACAAAGTATTGACTCAGGATAGGGGTATTTGCAAAATGTATTTCTTTCCCTCCACATGTCCTCTCATCACATTCACTGAGGTTGGTGGTTAGAATGTAACAAAACGTGGTAGGAACACTTTGGGAAAGGATCCTGTTGGAAAGTTTAGTCACCCTCAAGATTTGATTTTCTTCTGACAAAATTGTTTTGTTGCAAAAAATTGTAAGAAGATTATTTGTGTACAAACCTCCTTTTTCGCTATCGTAGTGTGACGGATCGAACTGGGCGTCATCATTAGGAACCTGGACGCTGGCTATCACAAGGTGGTTCTGCTCATCTGATGTGTGGGTCCCCAGAACCAGCCGATGGACCGTGTAGTCCTTCCCCTCTGGCCTAAGGCAAGCAGTTTTCACAAAGAAAATTTTCAGAAGGAGAAATTTTGCTTTCAAACATTTTAGAAAAACTTGTACAGAAAAAAAAAAAGCTGTTTTGTGAAGATGTTAAGCATGGACATAAACTAAATATATTCCTACTTTAACCCCATTGAACCGTCCTTTCTCAGGACCTGAGAGGTTCCTCATACAGACACTTCCTGTAGCAAATCAGGAAGTTCAAGTGGCCAGAGGAGCTGCTGCTCGTCTTCTACACGGCCATTATTCAGTCTGTCCATCACTATGTGATCGGGATCATTCGCTAAAAACAGGACAGATCCAGCAGAGAGGATCATTGAGGGTCACATTCCCTTCATCCAGGACTTGTTCAGGTTAAGGGTCAGGAGAAGGTTCTGGTTTGAACCCATTCTGACCGTCTCAATTGTTGTGTCCTTGAGCAAGACACTTCATCTGCCATGGTTGCTGGTGCTGATGTACGTTGTCAGTTTCCCCCCAGGGCAGCTGTGGCTACGATGTAGCTTAGCAACATCAGCATGAATGGCTGAATGTACTGTATAGTGTTTTGGGGCCTCTAGAGTTAAAGCACAAATAAATAAATGTAACATCCACAAAGACCGCACACGCCCTGGACTACCAACTCTTCAGACTTCCTCCTTAAGGTTGGTGCCACAGAGACAGTTTCTCCACCTGGCTTTCTCGCCCGGGCAGAGAAATCACTACCTCTTGGTTCTGATCCAAAGTTCTTCGAAGGAGAGCTCTTTCACTTGGCCATGAAGTTCCAGACTTTCTCCCAGCCAGGTTCTCATTTTTCCTTTAGAGATGACAATCCCCAGAATAAGAAAGGCTGTCTCTCTGGTTTTATTAACTTTTGATGTCAGGGGATTCTTAGCTGTTTATGGATCATGTTTGGTTCAAATAGCCATTATTAGTCCTTCAAAACACTGACAAACCAGGGTCTAGACCAAGAAGCAGAGTAGTAGTTTAACCCATCTCTCTGCAGCTTATGTACTGTTACCCACTCAATACCCCATTGAGACAGTGTCTTGCTCGTGGCCAAAATCAAATAGACTAAAAGTTAACCTGACAAAAGCAAACTATGAAAATATTATTAAAATAAATACGAATCGGACCAAACAAGGAAATAGAGTAATTAGATGTTGTTTGCTAACCATAAGATCCCTCTCCTCAAAGACTTTATTAGTAAATGACTTGATATGTGATAATAAAATTGATCTATTTTGCCTATCAGAAACCTGGTTACAGCAGGAGGATTGTGTAATTATCAATGAGTCAACTCCTACCAATTATCAACATTTTAATATTCCTAGAAGTACTGGGCGAGGAGGAGGAGTTGCAACCATCTTTCATTCAGATTTGCAAATTCCCCCTAGACCAATTATTAACTACAGCTCTTTAGAACATCTAATCCTTAGTTTTCCTCATCATAACTGCAAAACATTAAAGCCACTTTTGTTTGTGGTTTTGAATCGTCCACCAGGCCATTACTTTCAATTCTTGAACCAGATGAGATTTTTTTATCTGATTTAGTTTTAAACATTGATCAGGTAATTATAATAGCGGATTTCAATATTCATATGGACATTGAAAGTGACAACATTTAATATTATCTAAGACTCAATTAACTTTACTCAGAAAGTGAAGGGACCCACACACTCTGCTCAACACACTTTAGACATTGTACTGACATACGGCATTGAGTGTGATGAAATAATAGTCCTCCCACATAACCCAGTCCTATCTGAACATTTTTTGATAACCTTTGAATTTACTTTACCCAACGCTCCAAAATCTGAAAGAAAATGTAATTACAGTAGAACTTTATCAGACAGTGCTGTAACAAGTGTTAAAGAATCTGTTCCATTCTTGTTCCTGTCTGATATGGTCTCAGAATACCATAGTGGACCGCAGTAATTCCAACACTAACCCTTCAGAAATTGATGGTAACGTTCAAAGTATTACTTCCTCACTGCGTTTGGCACTAGACAATGTAGCCCCCTTAAAAAAGAAGGTAATCAGCTATAGGAGGCTGGCTCCCTGGTTTAGTGCAGAGTTGCGTACTTTAAAGCAGAATACTAGGAAACTGGAGAGGAAATGATGCTCTAAACACTTAAATGATTCCTTTCTGACCTGTAGTCTACTACTTTATAAAAACGCCCTTCGAAAAGCTACAACAGCATATTTCTCATCATTAATAGAAGTAAATAAAAACAATCCTAGGTTTGTTTTTAGTACAGTTGCCAAACTTACAGATTCATAGCTCTGTTGAGCTAAATATGTTGCCTTCTCTCAGTAATGATGACTTTATGAGATTCTTCATAAATAAAATAAGTTCTATTAAAAATAAAATAATTGGCATTCTCCCAAACGTGATTAATTCTCTCTCAGTAAATGAGGCAGTGTCAGAGAGAACTGTAGAACCATGTCTACATGGTTCTACAGCACTGAAACAGCACTGGTAAAAGTTACTAATGATATTCTAATTGCCTCAGATAATAGATTTGTGACTGTTCTGGTCTTGTTAGATCTCAGTGCTGCTTTTGACACAGTCGATCATAATATTCTTTTGGAAAGGCTTAAACATGTTGTAGGGATAAAGGGAACAGCACTAGGCTGGTTTAAATCATATCTGTCCGACAGATTCCAGTTTGTTCATAACAACGATAAATCTTCCTCACACAAGGGTTACCTATGGAGTACCACAGGGTTCTATGCTTGGACTGATTCTCTTAACTATATATATGCTTTCAATTGGTAAAATAATTTGACAACATGGAATAAATTTCCACAGTTATGCTGATGATACACAATTATATTTATCCATAAAATCTGATGAAACTAATCAGTTAGCTGGATTACAAGCATGTCTGGAAGACATAAAAACCTGGATGAATCTGAATTTTCTACTTTTAAATTCAGACAAGACAGAAGTTTTTTTCTTTGGAATAAAACCTTTAAAAAGGAAACTGCTAAATCAATCACTTCATCTGGATGGAATTAATTTGGCCTCTGTTAATAATGTAAAGAACCTCTGTGTAATTTTTGACCAAGACATGACATTTAAATCCCCTACTAAACAAGTTTACAAGATTGATTTCTTTCACCTCTGGAATATTGCTAAAATTGGAAACATCCTGTCCAGGAGTGATGCAGAGAAACTAGTCCATGCATTTGTTACTTCAAGGCTGGACAACTATAATTCCTTATTATCAGGAAGTCCACAAAATGCAATTAAAAGCCTTGAGTTAATCCAAAATGCTGCAGCAAGAGTTCTGATGAATATTAAAAAGAGAGATCACATTTCTCCTGTTTTAGCTTCTCTCCATTGGCTCCCTGTTAAATCCAGAATAGAGTTTAAGATCCTCCTCCTTACTTATAAAGCCATTAATAATCATGCTCCATTGTATATCAGAGACCTGATTGTTCCATATGTTCCTAACAGAGCACTGTGTTCTCAGAATGCAGGTCTGCTGGTAGTTCCTAGGATTTCTAAAAGTAGAATGGGAGGCAGATTCTAGAACTGCGCTACTCTGGGTAGCTGCATGTTGAGTTTTGTTTTTTTGGACATTGCTTCCCCCTTTTTCTTGAGGAAGGATTGCATTTTTTGGATCTGTTTGCTTTGTGGGTTTTTGTCCTGTGAAGTTGGAGGGATTTTTGCTTTTGATTTTTCACTTTTGCTAATTTGTTATGATGCATAACCATGACAACAAGGTGGTTTACAGCTGGGATCAGCTGATTAACATGGCAAAAACTGAAATTATACTTCAATTGAAGCCACAAATTCCCTGATGAGTTGAGAAGGAGGAGACGTGGGTGCAGAGTAGGTGCAAAAAGGAGACAGAGAAGGAGGAAATTCAAACCATCTCTTCCATCAATCATAATGGGAAATGTGAGATCTCTAGCTAACAAGATGGATGAACTCCAAGCCCTGACAAGAACTCAGCCTGAGTATCGTGAATGCAGTGTTACGTGCTTCAGTGAGACGTGGCTACAGGATCATATCCCAGACTCCAACGTCTCTGCTTGGCTTTCTGACTGTACGAGCAGACAGAGATCTGAAGAGAAGCAGGAAAAGAAAAGGAGGTGGAGTAGCAGTGCTTGTTAACAACAGACGGTCTCATCCAGGACATGTTACTGTGAAGTGTCGTCTCTGCAGCCCAGATATTGAACTCTTGGCAGTAAGCTTACGTCCATATTATTTATCAAGAGAGTTCACCAGTGTCATTTTGCCACTTGTTGACATTCCACCTTCAGCCGTCGCAGACAATGCATGTGATTTCATCAGTTCTGTTGTCGCTAAGCTACAGACCCAGCACCCCAATGCATTTGTGTCGATATCTGGTGATTTTAATCATACCCCGCTCTACTCTGCACTTCCAACATTTCAACAGTTCGTCAGCTGCTCCAAAAGAGAAAACAAGACCTTGGATTTGTTTTATGCAAATTTAAAAGATGCTTATACATCCAAACCAAGACCTACTCTTGGACAATCAGATCATAATCTTGCCTTCCTCTGCTCTGAATATAAACCACTTGTTCAGAGGCAACCTCCAACAAAGAACTGCTAGGAAATGGTCGCATAAAGATGTAGTACCCCTGCGGGGTCGATGTGAGTCCACAAACTGGACGACTCTTTGCCAGCCACATGGAGAGGACATCAATGCCATGACTGAGTGTGACTGACTACATAAACTTCTGTGTAGACAACATCGTCCCCTCCAGAACAGTGAGATGCTTCCCTAATAACAAACCCTGGATCACCAGTGAGCTGAAGAAACTGCTGAACAAGAAAAAAAGAGCCTTCAAGGAGGAGGATATGGAGTTATGTAATGGATAATGCCCGACGATTGCTTCGCGTCGGACGGTTCACGCCTTCGCATCGTCCATTATTTTCTGATAATGTACACCTGGAAGGCCATTGTCCCGTTTATACCAAGGTCACTTACTAAAGAAAGAAATATTTAATCAATTAATAATACTGTAATGTGTTTTAGAGTTAAAATAACAAGTTTTTTTATATAAGTCGAGCGCACTATTTAATAACTCCTGTATACAAGCGTTGCCAAGCAACATGGCCAGAGCGAGTCGACCGCAACAGTTTATCTTTGAAATAACGTTGCGTCTCCGTTGCCAAGTGAACCAGCGCAATAATTTAGAACCGTCATCAGGCAATTTGACGGGACTCCTTTCCTAGGTGTACATTATCACTTTTTAATGTACACCCTCCAGCCAATCAGAATCGAGTATTTACCCATACCATGGTATAATAAGGAGTATACAGAAGAAACTAAAAGTCAAAATCAGAGACAGCAAAGAGGCTTACAGGAAGAAGCTGGAGAACAAAGTACAGAGGAACAATATAAGAGATGTCTGGTCTGGAATGAAAAAGATCCCAGGATCTAGGCGCAGGAAGGACTGGATAGATGGAAGTGAGGATAGAGCCAATGAGCTGAACACATTATTCAATAGGTTCAGTTGAGGAACAAGCTCAGCATCCTCCTCTCCTGTTTCCAGCCAAAGAGACATCCGGCACTCCTCTGACCCACACCTGTCCTGTCACACCTCAGATGTTTTATCTTCCACCTCCGTCATGAACTCTTCTACTTCCACAACTTTGTCTTCCACCAAGTCAGGAGATGCTGCTACCCCCTTTACCTCACTCTCCCACCTGTCTTTTTCTAAAAGTCAGGTGAAGAGGCATTTGGAGAAACTGAACAGGAACAAGGCTGCAGGTCCAGATGGTATCAGCCCCAGAGTCCAGAGACCTGTGCAGAGCAGCTCTGTGGGATTCTGCAGCACCTCTTCAACCTTAGCCTGACCCAGGAGAAGGTTCCAGTGTTGTGGAAGACATCCTGCCTTATTCCAGTTCCAAAGAGAACTCACCCATCAGTCATCAATGACTACAGACCTCTCGCCCTGATATCCCATCTCATGAAGGTCCTGGAGAGACTCCTGTTGCCCTGAATTATTAAATCAAGTACGTTCCACTCTCAGACGATAGATGGCGATATGCACCCCTACGTCTTAGTCTTATAGCGATTAGCTTCGAGCTGCATTCAGGCAGTAAACACAGGCTGGTGGAAATGAAGCAGACGGAGTCAAAGCAGGATATTTACAATCACAAGCATCGCCTCTTTGTCAGTCCAAACATGCGCTGTTGGCTGCTTACGTTTGTGTTAGCCGCCATATTTTTCTTACAATACTACTGTTGTTGTTGCCGAAGCTGCAATTCCGCGTCTCCTTAGGCTGGGGAGGCACATCTTGCATATATACGTAAACGTTTTTTTGTTTCTCTACGTTTTCACTTAGCTTTCATTGCGGTGAATTGACAGCAGCCACACATCCTGCGTGTGACTCACACGAGGCACAGCTGGTGGGAGTTATGCGCGCACCCTGAAATAGAATCAATCCTATTTTTTGATGTGCGGGTCTAGCGTAGGTCTTGTATCCCAGAGGAAATACATAGAAATATGGGTATTTTTACATGCAATGTCCTTTACAACACTTTTAAAAGTTATACACTAAACCTATTAAATATGAATGTTAAGGACCCCGAAAACACATCTCTTTAAACATGCAAATGTGTATAGGTAGCAACATCTAGGTAATGTAATTACAATAAACAACTAAAGAAAGTTGATGGCTCTATCTGCAGTCTTGGGGAATTGGTTTTAGTGTTAGGAAGCTGTAAATTGAATATAACCGATATGTTATTTCTCTGAATAAAACTTCTACTTTGCAGTGCACAACCGGAAAAGTCATCTTCCATAACCTCATGACAACAGCCTCTGCAGCAAGACTGTGTGCTCAGTCCATAGTGGGTGAAATGCTCTGATTAAATACACAAAATCATCTGCTTAATGTGTGATGGCGTGATGTTGATTCTCTGTTCAGACATTTTCAGATTGAATGTCCAATAAAAATTATAAAAATTGAAGTAATTTAATAAGTTATTTTAATAATTTGACAGGTAAATACAGATCACGTTTGCTTCAGACCAGCGGTACCTCATGCATATCCATGTCATCGTTTGGGTTTATTAATCTAAGACCAAAACTGTTGTAATTACCTGCTGACATCTGGGAGCCACTGCACAGTCAGACTGGGCCACTCCAGGGCATGGGTCATGACCAGGTCGTACAGAAACGGGGTGTTTCTCTTCCAGATCTTGTATTCTTCATTGATGACCCTTTCTTCCACTGCATCATCATACACTGAAAGCAGGTAACATGGATGAACACATCCTGTTATATAATGTATAATCTTCCAGAAATACTTGTCTTTATAATACTGTACCAAGTAAGAATTTTGCTTTTTACTTTATTCTGAAATCTTAAACTGAAGCTGACCTTTGATTCTCTGCAAGATTTAGATTTCATAGGATTTACAACTATAATGGTAATTGTTATTGTTTAAATTAGTCTTATATAAAAGTTACTTGCTAAAATATATTTTAGTTTTATAAATTTCACTCCTAGAGGCACAATATCGGATCGAGACTCGAAAGCAGATCTGATTTAAGGTTAATATAAACCTTTATGTCAATCAAGATAAGATTTATGGAAAAAATAATATTTATTGATCACAAATAAATAACTGACATTTTTTCTCTTGGCGTCTATGATTTCAGATTGAGAGTCATTAAATTCTGGAAATTGTCTGTACTTCATATCCATATAGAACTACATCATCTCCTGTGGACACATAAAGACAGTTGGTTTTTTTGGTCCATTTTCTGTTACTTGCAACGTTTCTCACTCAAAGCAAGATGGACAGACTACACTGAACATCGACTGCTTCAGCAATAAACTAATGCTTTACAGCACCTCAACTAAAAGAAGTCGCAAGAATGAGTTATTAGCCTTCCCAAATACCATATACACAGATATGTGATATTATTCTTCAACACACTTGTGTGAATTTATTGTGTTCATAACTTAGTGGGTTATATTTCTTCTGATTTCATGCTTCTATCTAAAGTTTTCCCCTCTCACTCCTTGCATGTAGTGATTCTGTATACACATGTCAATACTTCAATAAAGACCCAATAAAGGAGGTAAATAATCTAGAAAGTACTACAGCTGACTGTGACGTTTACACAGAATGCGGAAGCTTGACTGCTGGAAGGGAAGAGTTTATGACAATTATGTACAGCGAGAAATATGGAAAGACACGTGAAAAAGTGACCGCGGCCTATTGTTTTATAGGTGATAAAATACATCTGAAGTCAGTTTGGCTAATTTAACTGAAAAATCTGGCTAATAATTTAAAAGAGTGTTCACAAGAGAGCTTTACACCAAAGAAGTGTCGAGATTAACATGAAATGCCTTTTATCATTTTATTATAGGATACAGTGGTCTCATGGGAAGCTCTTTTGTAGTCATTTCGAGACTGGCGCACTTTTATTTTCCCTTTTTTGTTGCAATATTACAACACTTTCGAACTTTGTACAACCTACTCTGGATTCACTTTTCTCCACCTCGCTCACTGAACTAGACCATAGAACGCCTTCTGTGGACAGCTTAATAGAAGTTCTGCTACATGACATAGCCTCCAGCAGCACACAGGCTGCTAAGACTAGAGCGTGAAAACACTTCACTTAGCTAGTAGTAGATGCTAACCTCAAAGCCTGACAAATCATACAAAGTGACACATAACGGAAAACTGAACCTTTGCACACATGCTGCTGAGTCTTCATTCACTTACCCTCTTTTTCAGCCATGTCCAAACCTTTGCGCTGTCACAATAGTATAAAACAAAAGAAGTCGCAAAGTGCTGCTTCTTAGCAGAATCCTGGCTAGTTTCGTAGCATTGTATCATCGGTGGGTCCGCACCATTTACACGTCGCCGTAGCAGAGCGCCGTGTGGGCGGAGCTTCATTTTTGCAGGTCGGTTTCCCGCTCAGATCCAGCAGGACATTCATCCTTCTAAAGTACAGTCCTCACCAACAAGCCACCCTGTTCACACCTGAATTTCAAGGCATAGGGTTAAGAGCAGGAAAATATGGAAGGGCATTTTAATATTTAATGGGCAGTTACATTTGACGATATGATCAAGTGTACTACTCAGGAACAGATTTCAGATCCCGCAAAGTTTAGAAGCCATTGTGATAGTTAATGATTTATTGGATATTTATTCCAGGCATCAATAAATCAATTCTTCCTGGTAATGTTTATGATATGGTCTCTCTGGTAAGGGGGCACATATTTCATCCAAATCCTCTAAGAAAAAGTAACCTAATAGCATCTATAGGAGATTGAAGAAACACTTACCGAACTATAGTAGAAATGTAATTCCTCTCTTTGTCAAAATACAATTTTAGAAATCAAATGTGTACGTAAAACTATTCTTGACCCTGTTAGGAGTGCTATGTTAAAGCTTAAAGAATCTGTATCATGCTATTTTAAACGTCTGGGATAGATCCATATATGATAAAATGCCCCCTCTCTCTTACACATAATTTGTATAATAACAGTTGGGCAGGAAATTAGATATGCAGTGTGGAGGAGACAAAAAGCACTTCTGTGATAAATTAATCACACTAAATCCTTTTTCTTCGAACTGAAGAAGAATTCTAAGATGCAACAGTAGTAGAAATATTATTGCAGCAGTAAGTCAATTTAATTACGTTACAATGCAGTTATAAGTTGGTATAAGACAGCTTATCAATGCCTAACACATTATCATTATTATTTAGCTAGTGTTTTGATTTACTTCTTGCTCTGGCCCAGTGGCGGCTGGCCGATATAGGGCCGCTAGGGCGCTGCACCACCACTAACAACTTGCCATATTACCTTGAATAAAACGTGGAAATAAATTTTTAAAATAACATAAAACTATTTCGAAATATATGTGTTTTCTTTCAGATGTGCAAGATAGATATTTTATTGTTTATGGTGAGTTGAGTTATTACATTAATCTTGTTGTCTGATGGGGAGCCTAAGTCTCTTCTCCTTCTGGTTGGCCCGTGGGTCCCCTGGCCGAAAAAATAATGAATGGAAGTCAAGAGAGCGATAAAAGTTATTTTCTGGTCTGCTTTGTATTACGTCCTTAATCACACATATGTTGTACTTCTATTTAAATTATAACTACTTATGTATATTTCGACTGTGTTTGTAAAGTGATTTGAGATTTATTTGATGATAAAAATTCGCTTTTAAAATGCTTTCAAATCAGAAGTCGCATGTATGACTGTTGGGTTAAAACTGAGTAAATGGAGGTCTAGTGGTCTACCATCACTGATAACTACATCTCCCAGAATACACCAGCAAAATGGCCACCGATTGCTGATAAGAAGCACCTATGCAGGAATGGTGGCCTTCAGTCCTCAGTCAAACAGGAACAGCAGAGCAAGCTCTACTTGTGAAATTTACTCAAAAGACCCCAATGGTTGGTAAATGTTTTGGTTTATGTTGGTGAAATGCTTGAGTTGTACCTGGAAATTATTTTGGTGAACTGCTAGAGTTTAAGTTGAAGCAATGCATTATTATAGTGATTTTATGTTTGACAGTTAATGTGTTTAACATTCATTTATTTTAATAATAAGATGTCAAAAAAGGGTTACATTCATTGTTGGAACAGCAATGTTTTTGTTTAATATAATTTAGGAAAATCATTGTTTGAAGATATTGTACAAAGTATTGTTGCTAACCTTTGTTTCTGTGCTTTGAAGGTTATCAACCTGATGAACTACGGATTGGTCAACTTGTAGCCAATAATCTTTAGGTTTGAAAAATAAAAGTTGATGAAATCTGAATTCAAGAGTTGTCCCAGAGTATCCCTTCGGAGTATACCTAATGTGGAGTTTAACAGTTGATAACCACAGGGCACCCTGGAAAAGAAGATAAAGGGCTTCAAACCAGAAAAGTTGTGGACGCAAGAGGACATAAAGATGGCAGAAGAGGTCTTGGAGAAGACTGTCAAACTGCTGAAGCAGGAGAGGACCAGTGCAAAAAGCGACTTCAGCAAACTATCCAACTTCATTACAAAGGGAGCAAATGCCATGCTAAAAACTGAATTAAGGGTGGAATTTGGAAAACTTTCAGACCGGTTCAGGTCAGTTTTTAATTCTAATGAAGACTACAGGATCGGACTGGAGACTGATGTCGAGGCAGTGGATGAAGAAGCAGAACTTGATGAGCTGCAAGAGACGAATTAGAACAACTATAAAAGATGCAGAGATTAAAATGGAGGAGGTTACAGTGATTGTACGAACTAAGCTGTGGGGAAGATATGGAGAGAAGGAACTTAAAATATCAATTCGTGAAGCAGATAAAGCAATTGATAGCGCAGAAAATGTTCAAGTCAGACGTGACAATTTGGAGGGCTATGAAGTTCACCTCGCTGTATTGGATGAAAAGATAAGTGCAATCATCTCAGCTATGTCTGTGTGGGAAAGATGGATTCCTGAATCCTCGGAAGATGAACTGGATGGAAAACTTGAAAAGCTGAAAGTAGCCCACAACAGGCTAAAACTGAGAAAAGCTGAATTTGCCGTATCAAGGAGGCTGGCTGATCAAGGAAGAAACCTAAAATCCATCCAGCCCCCATCACCTGTTATGAAAATTAAACCAAGTACTCTGCCCATCTTCCAGGGAAGAAAGAGAGAGTTCCACAGGTGGGGAAAGGACTGGGCGAGCCTGCAAAGGCAGGGGGAGCCCACTGGCTCATCGGAAGTTCTGAAGATTCAGTTCCTAGACAGTGTGAGTGAGACCATAGCAAAAGGCTTTCAACCTATACAACTGCAGCTGACATGTTCAGAGTCCTGCAGAATAGATACGGCAACAAATCTACCATTACAGTTGAAATACTCGAAGAAGAATACTTGAAGAATTAGACAAGATGCCGCAGGTGAAGGGGAATCAGCCGAGGAAAGTCATTGACCTGATTCAATCTGTGGAGAAAGCCCTGGCAGATCTGACAGAGCTGGGGAACTTAAACATAAAAAAATCTGTTGATCATCAAGGTCATTGAAAGCAAGTTACCTGACTTCATAAAAAGAAATTGGTTAACGTTTCTAGTTAACCCTAAAAACAATGTCACGGCAGATACTCACTATGACATGCTCTTGAATTTCCTGAAGAATCAAGAGGAGATATTGGAGAAACTTGAACAGAGTTGTGGACAAGATGGATCAGCCAGAGAAAAGGCATGAAAGGAAGTCTGCATCAACCAGAGCTACAAAGAAAGAAGTTGATAAGGGCTGTGGTGTCTGTGGTAATTATGGACACAGCAACAACATCTTTGTCTGCAATAAATTTAAAACTTAGAAACTATCTGAAAAGATGTCTGTTTTGAAGAAGCTGGGAGTATGCAATAAATGTTTAGGAGACCATGATGATGACAGATACTGCAAAGACAATTCCTATGCAGGAACACGGACTGCAAAAGGGGAGGAACTGGTCTGGGACACCATTATTTCCTGTGTCCAAAAGCTGAGGCCAGAAGAGAAGGGGGCAAAGCTGGAAAAGACTGAGGAGGAAACGGAAAGTTCACAGAACAGGAGGAGTTTTATCACAACTTTCCCCAGAACTAGCAGATCAGTGCAGACAGGAATTCACCAACTGATCTTCAGTTACACTCAAAGCTGCAGGCCAGTCTGAACTTCTAAAGAAGAATGGACTGGTTGAACTTCCAGTGATTATGATGCTGATGCAGGTAAAGGCAAATGCAGGTCAGAGGATTGGCACCCTTATTGACCTAGCATCAGACACCAATTACATAACTCGCAGAGCTGCTGAAAGATTGGGCCTCAGGAGTGAGGAGATAACACTGGTTGTACAATGAGTTGGTGGAATGACCATGGAAGTTATCATGAGAAGGTACCTCCTAAAAGTCAGAGTCAAGACTCCAAAAGGGACGGAAAAAGCACGTCAAATAGTCTGCTATGGCTTGGATGAAATTGCAAAGGTATATTGTCATAAGGCGGCCTTACGCGACTGGATTTCAGAAGCAATGACACTGAGACAGGAACTTGGTGAGTTACGCAGAGTGGTTTATTTTCCACTAATTGTCTGGATACAGGCAGCAACAATGACAATGAGCCTGACAACCATAGAGTGTTATATACCCTGCTTCAAATTGGGCTAAACCATCTAACTCTGCTCACCAGGGGAGCTCCTCTGCTATCCTCACCAAATATTCCTAAACTTTATCTAAACACAAATATTTCCATAACCCATTTCATACAAAATTACAGATATGAAAATCCTCACCTACATCTAAACACCAGATTAAAACACCCCTAAGAAACCCATTAGAATATTTCCTCCACACTCTCATCTTGGCCTCAACTGGAACCTTTAAATGGTGCTCAGATCCCCGGGGAAAGATTTGCCCGAACACCCTGGTGAGGAAACAGGAAGAAAGGTGAGTGAACACACTTCAAACTTCATTTCCTAGTTGAACACTGAACTTTCTTGCATTCTTCAATCCCAGCTTTCCTACTTCGAAAAAGCCATTTTGTTTCATGTCAAACTATTTTCTTCCTCCAGACTACTCCACATGACTTAGTGAGGAGCAGCTGTGTCTCTCCTGAAACAAAGGCAACCATCCATCTTAACATTATCTTCAATAAATGCCTTAAAACCTTCTGTGTACCATGGTCTTCTTTTTTTTTTTATTTTTTTATTTTTTATTTTTTTTTTTTAACGTGTCCTGTCTAGCAGTATGCTACTCAGAATTGGTGTCTGAGTACCAAGTACAAGCCCAACAGTTTTACTTTCCCAAGCAGAGTATTACAGCTTCGCTGTAGTACGCCACTTGATGTATATGTATGAAAAATCTTTATTAGTGATTACTGTGGGTTCAATTTCCTGACGTCATGGACATTAAACTGAGACAAGAAGGAAGAAAGGAAGAAGGTGAAGAAAAGAAACCGGACCAGCAGAGGCGCGAACCGACGACACAAGACAGGGAGGCAAACAAAGAACACAAGAAAACATCCCAGTCCTCCACCTCTGCCGGACGGCAGAGAAACAGTAATACAAAACAAAAACAACAAACTGTACAGAACCAAACCAATAGTTCGGATCTAGTAGAATAAACTAAGAATTACACATTAACTACACACAAGCATTGATTAATGAACATAATACAAATGTTTCTGGTAAGCTCCTGGTAACAACTAACTAATGATGATAACCTCAGCTTAAGATATGTCCGTCCTCACCAATGTCCCCACACCTATGTGTGTGCGAGCATGCAGGTCTGAATAAGGTTTCACCATGCAAGTGATTGATAGCTGGTGTAAGGAACCGTCAATCCGTCCTACAGGAATCGGCACAGACATGGAGGAGGCAAGAGATGTATGCATCCAGGGTCCCACAGAGTACAGAGGCCACAGGCGGATCAGCGCAGGGTCGATCACCCACCAAGAGGGGAACAGATGGAAGCCCCAGGGGAACACCCACCAGCCGCAATGCTGGGGCCCGAGAGATCGCAGTGACGAGCCCACGGGCTCCGCCGGTAACCGGCTACGCCAGGGCGGGCCCGGATCAGGAACCGGAGGCCACGGGGACCAGGGGCACCCCGCCCCCCAGCGGGGCCCCAACCAGGGACCAGCCGACAAGGGCCCCCCCCGCCGCCGCAGGCAAGGAGGACCCGCAGCCAACCGACGGACAACACACGCCGCCGCCACCCCGGACCAATACCCACCGCCAACAACCCGGTCCGCCTCCACACACCCACACGCCAGGGAGCCACAGCAAGAGCCACAGCGGATGTACGCCCTCCCCAGGCCGCGCCCAGCCGGCACCTGGACATCCAGATCTTCCAGCTCCCGGGTCCAGATCCCGCCCCACATAGGGCGCCAAGATCAGGGGCCCAGCCAATGCCGGACAGCCCCACCAGGCGAACAGACCAGCCAGCAGAAGTCCTGGAACCGGCACCCCCAGAAGAGGTGCCCCAGTCAATCCAAGGAGGACGTCGGCCCGAAACAGCGGCCGCCCGACACACCGGACCACCCAGGCCCCGCCCGACATGCACCAGGACCGAGCCGGGCCGCAACCGGGACCCCCGGCCCCAGGCATCGAGAGCCATCATCAACCAGCGGGCAGGAGCAACCATCACCGACGGGGAGGGAAGAAGATGCATCAGGCCAGAGAGCAGCCAAACACCCAACCTGACAGGTAGACATAGACAGACAGAGACACTCATACGTACCCTCCCTCTCATGCGTACACATTCTTACAAATACAGGACATACGAAAAAAGGACGCTATACACTCATTCATACCCCCCATACGTACACTATACTCCATACTCCCAGGCCCAGGGACAGACGCCCCAATAGAGAACCCTGCCCCTGCACCCAGGAGACAGACCCCTTTGCCCACCAGGATGGGGACAAGCAGACCGCCAAGGCCCCCACACCGGCAAGAGCAGTCCACCAGCCCAGGACCCCGACCAGACGGCGTGATGTTCTATCCGGGCTCCGACCCCTGATGGTCCAACGAACAGGGGTGTGGAAAGACCCCCCAGCCTCTCTCCCCCAGCTCAATGTGGTGTTGTTGCGTGTTGTTCTAATGTGCACTTAAAACAGAGGGGGGGGACATGGGAATACTGCCGGGTACCCCCATCTCCCCCCCCGGGCCCTCAGTGTCTAGATGCGTTTAACCAGTGGGTGCCGGCACCACAGGCGAGGCCCCCACAACGGGCCCCTATAGGGGGCCCCCCATGAGGGGTCCCGCCCCCAGCGCCAATGCGCCACACCGCCAGGTCCCTACATGTGCGTTCCATGTAAATGTTGCAAGTGTAAGTGTCTAAGTTGCTCAATAAAATCGGGACCCAGGCCGCCACCGGGTAGCGAAGACGGAAGCTCCATCCCGCACCCCAGTGACGTGCCCACGTCCCAAGGCCTTGTGAATGGTAGAATGAAGGAGCAGGTGGACAGAGGCATGGGGATGGGGAGAACATAACTGGGGTGACCATTGCCAACCCCAGGGAGCCAGCTCCCCTGCTGACTCCAATAGGTAATGGTCTTCTTTCATATATACTTAAAATACAGTGTTAATAAGAAGTCAAGTTACAGTTCTTCTATTCCCCAATGTAAAATAAAAATAATTACAAACACAAGTAATGAAAGTCCTCATATCAAGCAATTCAGCCTGAAAAGTTAAATAGATTCTTCCCAGGTGTCCAGCTGAAGACCTGAAAAGACCAGCTGAAGTTGAACTTCTCATAAGCCATCGAGAGGGAAGACTTGCATCCCAAAGAATTAAAGTCATTGGAGACAAGGTTTTGTGGGAAGGCCCATTGGGAAAAACAGTGGGCGGAGCACATCCTGATTTGTTTGAAGAAGTAGAGCCTGTGGAAACCTGTGGGACCTCCCACTTCGCTCGCTCCATGCGAACCGCTGCTGTCAGATATCAGGAAATCACAGTTCCAACAACCAAGCCATCTTGGCAACTGCAGGAGGATGCAGATGCTCTGTCCAAATTTACATCTGCCAGTAACTGTGAGTTCCTTGAGGAGTGGCACTGGGACAGCATTAGAGTGGCCTGCGAGCTGTCCACCAGGTGAAAGGAACATGACCTGGGCTGAGGAGAGAGAGTTTTAGATCATTAGAGGAGGCCTCACTTACAAAGAGAAGGATGCTCACACACCTACTCCACACTGGGATCCAAAGTATCCTTGGACTGAAGATCCTGCCTGCCTCCCCAACAACAAAAGGGCAGTCCAGGCTTGCTTCTTAAGGATGGAAAAGCAACTGAGCAAAGAGCCAGAATGGAAAGTTGCTTATTCAACCCAGATCCTTGAATTTCTTGAAAGAGATGCAGCCATGAAACTCAACAGTAAAGTCCTGGAGAAATAGACAGGACCAGTGTGGTATCGGCCACAAAGTGGGAGGAAAGGAGCTTAAGCAAATCTGCAAAGCCAGGAGCAAAGGAAAACCTTATTTCTTCCAAAGCAGATGAGGGAAGGAAGCAACAAAGCCCTGGGCATCGGCTACCAAGTAGATGAGGACAAGCTCTACATGCTGACCGCAGTGAACTTTTCTAAAAGAAAGAAGAAGATGCGAGTTGTAAAAAATCTTCTTAAAAGGAGGTGAGAACAGAAACACCTAACCCACTGAATAGAAGACTGCTCTTAAGCCAAGTTGCTGCATTATATGACCCAATTGGCCTAGCTGCACCAGTCAAGCAGAAAGGAGCTATTCTTGTTCGGAAAGCGTTCCAAGAAGGACGTGGTGGCAAGCTGAACCAAGAAACCTGCGACCAACCTCTCTCAGAAAGCCTAGAAGAGGAAGCCATACAGCTTTTTGATGGATATGTGCAGCTTGGTCAAGTTAAGTTCCACAGGAGCCTCACACCATCTGACTGGAAAGGAAAACCTTGGGGCGAGATGGTTCCATTCACTGGACAGTCAAACAGTTCTAGGAGCCATCCAACAAGACAATTCTGGATACCAAACCTTCTTCGCGAGTAGAGTGGGATAAATCCAGAAGGCTGGGCCAGAGTAAGACGGGTGGTGGATCTGTGGAGATCTAAACATAGCCAACATCATAACATGAGGAGGAGCTCCTGACGATTTGAAGGAGAATTCCACATTGCAAAACAAACCAGAATTCCTGAAGTGGCCAGTGGAGGAGTGGCCTATTCAATCAGCTGGAGAAGTTGCAGCCCAGGCCAGAGAGAGTATAAACTTCAAAAGAAGGCATTTTCAGCTGCATTGACAAGAGCTCAAGCCAAGATGGGTGAGCTGAAAGAAGATCCACTGACCACTCAGAACAGGCTTTGTAAAGAGGCAAAATCCACTCTGCCAAGAAGATGTCCCACTGGTTGGGTTAAACATCTCGTGGACATAACACGATTCAGTAGTCTGACCAAATTGAAGAGAGTTATTGCCTGGATCTGTCGAGCTGCCAAGCAGTGACTGAAAAGGAATTCAAACCCAAAACAGCAAAAATGGGAAGCAACAACACCCAAGCAGGCTAGATTAACCAGCAAAGAACTTCAGGATGCATGTGATGACATAGTTCTCTCAGCTCAAGTTGGAATAACTTTTCCAGACACAACTCTCAGCAGATTGGCAGTATACAAACATATGAACACTGGACTCCTACTTTGTGGAGGTAGAATCCAGGTGTTCGACGACGAGAGGACTGCTGTACCTGTTTTGCCATTTGAATCCTGTGTGTCCACCCTGCTGGCACGAGAATCCCATGAAGCTAACCATGAGGGTGTAGCAGGAACTCTTCTCCGGATGAGGAAGACAGCTTGGGTAATAAAAGGCCGGAGAAATGCCAAGAAAATGGTTGACAGTTGTGTGAGCTGCAGGAAGAACAGAGCAAGGCAGTGTCAACAAATAATGGCAAACCTACCTCCAGAGAGAACAGGACTAGCTGCTCCTTTTGATTTGGCCACCATGGACCTGTTCGGCCCATATGAAGTGAAAGATGAAGTCAAGAAAAGAACCATACTCAAGGTATGGGGAATAGTCTTTTGTTGCATGGCCTCCATGCCATACACACAGACATGGTAAGTGACCAGTCATCCGAAGGTTTCCTGCTGGCCTACCAAAGGTTTACCTCACTGAGAGGGCACCCCAGGAAACTCTGGTCAGACCCTGGCACTAACTTTGTAGGAGCCAAACCTGCTCTGGAAAAGCTGTACAAATTCCTTGACCAACTGAAGAAGTCTGAAACTGAAGACCTAGCTGCCAAACATGGAACAGAATGGTTTTGGAAATTCCACCACTCAGACTATCCCCATAGGAATGGTGCAGCAGAGGCAGCAATAAAAATGGCGGGCCCTAAGCAATCTTGGTGGAGAGGGCATCTTCACCTGGGGTGAATTCCAAACCTTTCTCTTCATGGCAGCCGACCTTGCTAACGAAAGACCTATTGATGCCAAAACTCAGAGCAGTGAAGACTGTATGGAGTATATCACCCCCAAATTCTCTGCTTCTAGGGCTTACAAACCCAAAAGGAGACACTGGAGACATCCAGTTTGATGGCTACCCATACAAAAGGCTCAAAAGAGCTCCTGGTTAAAGTGGCTTAAACTCCTTTAAAATATCCTTTTTAGAAATTAAAAACCGTATTCCAACAAATAGAACATACTATTCGACTAAGACATCGTTATGTTTAAAGGACGACATAAGAACAAGAACTCAAACCAAGCTCCCAAGGATTCTACTAGCTCACAGGGCAGTATTAGCCCTGTGAGTTGTGCTAGCTTTGCTAACATCACTAACCCTGTAAGTACCAGTCCGCAGACAGACTCTTCTGTTTTCAACATCCCTCAAAACATGGATATTATCCAGAGACTCGACGCTATGAAGACCGCCTTCGACTCAAAGTTTTATGCAGTCCTGCAAGCCATTCAAGAGGTTAAAGCGGATGAAGCTGAACAACGCATCCGCGATGTGGAGGATGGGGTTATTTCGGAGAAGAGCAAAATTGCTACCCTGACTAAACAAGTGGATGTCCTGACGAAAGTTGACGAAATTGAAAACAGATCAAGGTGATGCAATTTAAGACTGGTGAACCTGCCAACTGGAGTGGGGTCTGACGATCCAATTGGATTTATTACCAAATGGCTACACAAAGTTTTAGGAGCTACAACCTTTACTTCCCCGTTGGTTGTTGAAGCGGCACATAGACTCCCCGGTTTTTCTGGAAATCCTAACTGACCTCAGCCACCAAGAGTTTTCATTATAAAGTTCCTCAACCTCCAAGATAAGATTAGAGTAATGAGAGCAGCGAGAATCAAGTGAAAGGTGATGTATGGAGACAATAAAGTGATGTTTTTCCCGGATTTGTCGGCGGAACTCCACCGTCGGAGGAGAAGATTTGATCAACTAGAACAACAGATAAAATCCCTCAGTCTCAGCTATGGTCTCATCTTCCCTGCCAGGCTTTGTTTGTGGATACAAGGACAAACCCACGATTTTGAAAAGCCGGAGGACGCAGAGAAGTTTATCAGATGCATCCATCCTGTGGGACAAGCCGTGGAAAATCCAGAGGAGAATGTGATTCAGGCGGACTCTGAACACTGAATGAATATTCAGCTGTCTTGACTTCATAGACGAAAGTAGGGCAATGACGTAAAGTCTTAATCTTTCTTACTGTGAGTGCATATAGTTGTGAGTGGGTAGAAGGTGTATGTACGTGTGTAGATATGTCTATCCGCATGCACTGAGGGGGTTCGGACTAGAGTTCATAAACATAATGTTTTGTACAGAGTACATGTTCTATAATTCTCACTGTTTGTTTTGAATGGGTTGTTAATGGCCAACTACCAGGGGCTACGAAGGTACTTGTTTTTTGTTTAGGTTTAATAGCTGTTTCCTGGATGGAAGACTCAGTTTGTGTAACTGCTCACTTGCTTGCATTGGATCAGTTAGAGCGTTTGACTTTGACTCAAGTTCAGGGGGAAGGAGGGTCGGTTAAAGAGGTAGAAGGGATAGCCGCATTATCTTTGCATTGGCAGATTTAAAAAAAAATTTTTTTGTATGGTGTTACATTGCAGATAACTCTTTCATAATTATATCCGATGAATCCAAATGAAGGTTTGAAGGTGACTTCTTGGAATGTAAGGGGAATTGCTAACATTGCTAAACTAAAAAAAGTTTTTACTTGACTCAAACAATTTCATTCCTCTATAATTTTTATTCAGGAATCACACTTACTCTGTACAGATATTATGAAGATACAAAGAAGGTGGCCTGGCTAAGTTATGGCTTCTTGTTTTCCTTCACAAGCAAGATGGGTCCTAACACTGATTCATAAAAATGTCCGCTTCAGGGTAACTAATACTATTACAAACAAAACTGGTAGATATCTGATAGTGCAGGGTACTTTAATAAGTGAAAATATTAATTTGGTGAACGCCTATTGTCCGAATGATGACAATCCCTTATTTTTTTTAAATGTATTCCTATTAATTTCCTCTCTGTCAGGAAAAATCTTAATGGCTGCTGATTTCAATCTCACATTGACTCCGCAGGTCCGTTCTTCCGGATTAGACAACAGTAACTCTCAACAAAACAAGAATTCTCATGCTACCCAGCACCACATAAGACCTACAGTCGAACAGATTTTTTCTTCATCTCCAATTAATTAATATCCAATGTTGAAAATTGCCCTTATGACAGTTTTGTTTTGTCAGATCATACCCCTATTTCTTTTACGTATAAAGACCCACAGTTCTTCAAAAGGCCCACAAGATGGCGGTTACAACTTAGATGGCTACTGGACTCTGATTTTATCAAATTTATTGAAGGCCACATCAACAATTATTTTATTACAAATACAAATTTAAACTTCTGCAAGTTTTAGATGGGAAGCCTTTAAAGCTTATATTAGAGGACAAATGATAAGTTATACTAGCTCTAAATTTAACAAATTCAAAAAACAAATGAAAGAACTGGAATCTAAGATTAAGAATTAGAAAGGGCTGTTAAATTAGATAACTCAATACAAACAAAACAAGAGCTGTTGGCTCTTAAAACAGAATACGAGGAGTTATCTTTGGCAAAAGCGGAAAATAGTCTGTTAAAGCTTAGGCAAACTTTTTA
The DNA here is from genome assembly GCA_028564705.1 of Apricaphanius iberus. NCBI lineage: Eukaryota > Metazoa > Chordata > Actinopteri > Cyprinodontiformes > Aphaniidae > Apricaphanius > Apricaphanius iberus. Next base: position 273,339 of record JAPXFQ010001268.1, read on the forward strand.
TGACCAAGAGAAACGTTGTTGGTTGCTAGCTTGGCAAATTAAAAAAAAAAAGACTCCCAAAGAGCTATAAGCACAATTAAAAATGAACAGGGTGAGTTAACTTCAAATCCTTCAGAAATAAACCAAACATTTGCCTCCTTTTTTAAGACTGTTTACCCTTCTAACCAACCTACAAATATATCACACCAGACCGCCTTCTTAGATGGGCTGGACATTCCATGTATATCTGAAGAGGATAAAAACGCTCTAGACAAGGAATTGGGACCAGAAGAGGTCTTTAACGCAATTATTAATATGAAAGGTGGTAAAGCCCCGGGTCCAGACGGGATCCCAATTGACATTTATAAAATATTTAGAGAAAAACTAACTACCCCTTTATTGGAAATATATAAGTAATCCTTTGGGCAAGGGTGCATGCCCCCCTCTCTTCAGAGTGCACTGATAACCCTGACTCGTAGAATCACAGACTGAATGTGGGTCCTATAGACCAATTTCCCTGTTAAACTATGATGCCAAGATCATAGCTAAGGCTTTGGCTATGAGACTGGATGGGGGTTTGAAGTCTATAATACATCATGACCAAAATGGCTTTGTTAAGAATCACCAAGGATTCCATAATGTTAGAAGAGTCTTAAATATAATTGACATGAATGAAGGGTCCTCAGATAAGGCTATATTATCACTCGATGCACAAAGAGCGTTTGACCAAGTATCTTGGCCATATCTGCTTGAGGTTCTTAGGCTGTTTGATTTGGGAGAACATTTTTGCAAATGGATTGATATTCTAAATACTGAATCCTCTGCATGCGTTTGTACGAATGACCTGATCTCTTTACCATTTAGACTATTTCGTGGAGTTAGACAAGGCTCTAAAGTTTCGCCACTTCTCTATGTAATTTCTATGGAACCCCTTGCAATAGCAATAAGATCACACCCATTGATCAGTGGTATTAAAATAAACGAGCAAGTTCATCGTCTTGCATTATACTGTATGCAAATGATGCTATTTTGTTCTTATCAGACCTAGCTAAATCAATACCAGCCCTTCTAGAGTGTATAAACCAGGTCGGAGGCTTCTCAGGTTTTGAGGTGAATACAAATAAGTCCCATTTTATGTTCTTAAATGAACAGGAGAGAAGGAATCCAAAAGTAGCTCATCCATTTGCAAATGCAGTAGAGGGCTTCGTCTACCTTGGTATCAAAATAACTCCGTTGATAAAACAGCTCAGCTCAATTAACTATGAAACTATGTTGACTAAAATTTTGGAAGATACCACCAGATGGTCGACCCTACCTCTTTCCATAATTGGACGAATAAACACACTCAAATTGAATATACTTCCTAAATCCCTTTATCTCTTTCAATCAATTCCTTTAGCTCCCCCTCTAAATTTCTTCAAAAGAATAAAAAAGTTACTCATACATTTTATTTGGAATAACAGGAAGCCCAGACTCTCTTTTGTATTTACCATACCACAGAGGGGGATTAGACCTTCCAAACCTTGAGTGGTACTATTGGGCTGCGCAGTTGCGGGCAGCAATGTTTTGGTTTAACGGAGAATGTAAATCATCTTGGGTCTAGATTGAGGTCACATCTTCGGGGGGGGAACATTCTCTAGATTCCCTATTATACTCTGCTCCAGTTAAAAGAACTAAAGAAAAATGTTACTAATCCCTTTGTCATTAACACCATTGGTATCTGGTTTAAGGTACATGATTATATAGGTGATAGCCCTGAGTTGTCCTACTATGCACCAATATGGAAAAATGCCCATTTTAGTCTGGGATTTAAAATATGGTTTAATTAGGATCTACAGAAAATTAAAGATCTATATGAAGATGACAATCTTATGTCCTTCGTGGGGCTGAAGAAGAAATTCGGCATTCCACAAAATTACTTCTTTAAATATTTGCAAATCAGAAGCTCATGTATGAATGGTACTAACCTAACCCTTAAAATTCTTGATTTTAGTCGAAAGCTTCTTAAATTAAGTGAAATATCTGCCAATGAAACAAGACAATTTGCACTTCGTGAGAATTCTACAAACTAAGACATACATACTCAAAATAAAATTAATAAACTAAGACCTTCTGCTCTTGCTTAGTATACAAGTCTCAAAACAAAATAAAAAATACTTTTTAGCTGGAACTTTGCAGTGTGCACAAAAACGGTTTAGTTACTTTTATTAAAAATTTATTTTGCGTTTATGTTGATGCTGTGTGTTGTGTCTCAACAGACAAAGTTTATGTCCAAACCTCAGGTGGAGACGAAGGAAAGACAGCCAGATGGTTCTTTTTAGGCTTTTTTATTTGGAGTTGCACCTGAACGAACTGCAGAAAAACTTGCTCTTTTTACCCAGCACATCACAGCGGACGAAGTGGTGCTGCCATCTAGTGGTCAACAAAACTAGCATTAAGTACATCTCTGTTTTATTTCCTTTTTTAATAACACCACACTGTGGCATGTTTATATTATGTTTTATAGCTAAGCAACTGTAAAAAGTGCACTGGTTTTGTTGCATTGGTGTATAGATAAAAATCTAGCAACCTGAAATAACATTTGCTAACGTCAGATTACCTAGCATGTAACTGCAATTATCCTCCTATACCTACGTGAACTGCACTTGTCTGGGAAACTTCCACCTAATTGTGCATCTGTTTCTCATCTTTCTGTCCCGGTGCTTCAGCCACAGCCTCCTCCTTTACAGCTGTCTGGTACGATTGAGTGATGAGCATTGAGTGAGTGAGCTTGCGTATTTATGGGCCTACAGGCGCATTGTTGCCACCTATCGGTCTAGAAATGGAAGAACAGTCGATTATAAGCAAGAATTTTTTTTTAAATATATGATGGCTGCAGAAGAGGCCGGTGGGCATCCTGTTCGACAGTTCTTGAGGCTGAACAGGAGGAAGGCCCCCGGGCCAGACGGTGTCTCCCCCTCCACCCTGAGACACTGCGCGGATCAGCTGGCCCCCGTGTTCATGGACATTTTCATCACCTCCCTGGCGCTCTGTCGCGTGCCGTCCTGCTTCAAAACCTCCACCATCGTCCCTGTCCCCAAAAAGCCACGGATCACAGGACTTAATGACTACAGGCCGGTAGCGCTGACGTCTGTGGTCATGAAGTCATTTGAGCGCTTGGTTCTGCCCCACCTCAAGGACATCACCGCCCCCCTCCTGGACCCACTGCAGTTCGCCTACAGAGCCAACAGGTCTGTGGATGATGCAGTGAACCTGGCCCTCCATTTCATCCTGAAACATCTGGACTCCCCAGGAACCTACGCCAGGATCCTGTGTGTGGACTTCAGCTCTGCCTTCAACACCATCCTCCCTGGACTGCTACGAGACAAGCTCTACCAGCTCAGCATGCCCGACTCCCTCTGCAGGTGGATCACTGACTTCCTGTCGGACCGGAGACAGCACGTGCGGTTGGGGAAGATTGTCTCGGACAATCGGATTACAAACACTGGGACTCCTCAGGGCTGTGTACTCTCCCCCTGGCTCTTCTCGCTGTATACAAACTGCTGCACCTCCAGTCACCAGTCCGTAAAGCTGATCAAGTTTGCGGACGACACCACCCTCATCGGACTTATCTCAGACGCTGATGAGTCCGCCTACAGGACAGAGGTGGCTTCCTGGTGCAGTCACAACAACCTGGAGCTGAACGCCCAGAAGACAGTGGAGATGATCATGGACTTCAGGAAAGTCACAGCCCCACCGTATCCCCTCACCCTGATGGACTCTCCCACCCCCATCTCCATCGTGGACTCCTTCCGTTTCCTGGGTACCACCATCACCCAGGACCTCAAGTGGGAGCCAACCATCAGCTCCCTCATCAAGAAGGCCCAGTAGAGGATGTACTTCCTGCGGCAGCTGAGGAAACTCAAGGTGCCGACAGAGATGCTGGTGCAGTTCTACACGGCCATCATCGAGTCCATCCTCACCTCCTCAATCATCGTGTGGTTCCCCGGCGCCGCAGACTGGGACAAACACCGACTGCAGCGCGTCGTGCGTGCTGCTGAGAAGGTGATTGGCTGCAGGCTCCCATCCCTCCGGGACCTGTTCTCCTTCAGGACCCGGAGGCGTGTGGGTCGGATCACAGCTGACTCTTCTCACCCTGGACACCGACTATTCTCCCTCCTCCCCTCAGGCAGGAGGCTACGGTCCATCCAGACCCAAACCACCCGCCACCTTAACAGTTTCTTCCCCTCCGCCATCAGACTCATGAACAATAACAAGTCCCGATAGTTCAGTTAAAGACCCATGTAGGATATAACCATCTGCACTACGTAACTTTATTTTACTGCACTGTGTGGTCTGACCACACTTAGATCTGCTGCTGTCATTCACCCGCACATCTGTGAATGGAACCCTGCTGCTGTTCTTATGTTAAAAGGATGTTTATCTGTTCATAGTTCTTTTATATACATATAGATTATAATATTTATAAAGACTTTAGCCTTATAGCTCATTCTTTTTCTTTTTCTTTATTTTCTTTTTATTTATGTTAAATGTTTTATGTTGCACGATGTACCGAGAAAAATTCCTAGTTTGTGAACTTGTTCTCAAACAATGGCAATAAAACCTATTCTGATTCTGATTCTGATATCGCGGATACAGGCGGCTGAAATGAGTTTCCTCCGTAGGGTGGCTTGGCTCTCCCTTAGAGATAGGGTGAGAAGCTCGGTCATCCGGAGGGGGCTCAGAGTAGAGCCACTGCTCCTCCACATCGAGAGGAGCCAGTTGAGGTGGCTCGGGCATCTGGTCAGGATGCCCCCTGGACGCCTCCCTGGTGAGGTGTTCCGGGCACGTCCACTTTTTTAGCCCTTAAATGCAAATGTGTATTTTGGGTGTTTAGGAGTGCAGACAACTTACATTTATTCTCTTCTGGTGCTATGTTTATATCTTTACATTCTTTTTTGGTCCTATTTTTCAGTCTGTTTAGTTTTCTCTATTCGCTATTAAGTTTTCTTGTCTATTACGTCACAGCATTTGTTGTTGAACTGCCAAATAAGGTAATGGACTTCCGGGTAACCAATTTCGTGAAGGCGCCATTTTTTTCTCCCCCACAGCGATTTTATAGTCCAAGGTCAGTCATGTTGAAATTACAAGAAAGCAAGTCAAAATGTTCAGTTATTGGGTGTATTAACCCATACAAATCCCTACATCAACCCCCAGCATCAGAGCCTCTGAGAAGGGCCTGGTTAAATTTTATTTTTAGTGGAAATATACCGACATCCGTGGGGAAAGTTCTCCTCGTTTGCGCGAAGCACTTCGAGGACGAGTGCTTCAGCAACCTCGGTCTGTATCAGGAGGGATGTGCCGAAAGACTTCGTCTGATTGAGGGCTCAGTTTCTTCTCTCCATGGAAATGACGGACAAAGCAAAGCGTAAGCTTCAAATAACACTAAAATGACAGTAAACTTTATTTTAGACATGAATGTTGTGTGTTGATATGTCGTACGGGCGATTGTTTTGATAATTGTAGCATTGTACATTCTGCTTCTGTTAGCGATGTGTGCTAGCTTTTAGCTGAGGATATAACTGTACTGCATGCTTTGAATAAAATTATTGGGCTTTTTTTGCCAGTTTTTGTCGTGGGGTACACATGATGTACATGAATTTAGCGACGATCGCTTCGCAATAAAAAGTTTATCTGCCGGTAATCGAATCACTGCTATCAGACTACAAAAATGTCCGAACGGGGTGGAGTGGAACGCTCTTTAACCTGGAGGGGGCGGGGCATGAAATGTTTCGCTTACATTTAAAGGGACCGCACGAAAATGAGTTTCTCTAAAGATGCTCCTCAGAACGGTATGAGGAGGGTCTGTGGGGCTACAATAACATGGAATTCAGACCAAACCACTGTGGTTCTACTTTACATAGACCACAAGTGAATGATTTACATGTGAAAAGGAAGGAATTAAAAGCATGATATATCTCCTTTAACTGAATAATGCGCATTTTAACGTGGCTGTAACTCACGACGAAATTGCTGAAAATATACAGTGAACCAAAATGCATAAACAAACATAAATGCAGCGGTTTCATACTCTTTACATTGCGACATGGGGGCTGCTGGCTATTAGCAAGAGTGAGCCGACAGCCGAAGTGGATGTGGAAATCTCAATGGAGCGCATTTGAACAAGTTTGTTGATGATTTTGCAAAACAACAAAACATCAAACTCCCTGGGCTGACACCTTATCGTAGTGTAGGGGTTTGAGTGTCCCAATGATCTGAGGAGCTAAGTTGTTGAGGGCTTTATACCCCTGGTAGGGTCACCCATGGCAAACTGGTCCTAGGTGAGGGATCAGCCTGAAGACCCCTAAATTGAGTTACAGTATTGGAGTTAGTGTTCCCTTGCCCGGACACAGGTCACGGGGGCCCCACTCTGGAACCAGGCCTGGAGGTGGGGTACGTTGGCAAGCACCTGGTGGCCGGGCCTTTACCCAGCCCGGCCGGGATCAGCCAAAAAGGCAATACGGGACCCCCTTCCCATGAGGTCACCACCTGTGGGAAGGGACAAAGGGGTCAGGTGCAGTGTAAGATGGGCAGTGCCCAAAGGCGGGGACCTTGGTGGTCCAATCCTTTTCTGCAGAAACTGGCTCTTGGGATGTGTAACGTCACCTCTCTGGTGCGGAAGGAGCCGAACCTGGTGTGCGAGGTTGAGAGGTTCTGGCTGGACATCATTGGCCTCAATTTGACACACGGCTCTGGCTCTGGAACCCATCTCCTTGAAAGGGGCTGGATTTTCTTCAACTCTGGAGTCGCTCCTGTTGAGAGGCGCCGAGCTGGGGTGGGCATACTTGTTGCCCCCCATCTCAGTGCCTGTACGTTGGGGTTTACCCCGGTGAATGAGAGGTTAGCCTCCCTCGACCTACGGGCGGAGGCATTGGTCCTGACTTTGGTTGTGCTCATGCGCCGAACGGTAGATTAGCTTACCCAACTTTCTTGGAGTCCTTGGAGGGGCTGCTGGAGATGGTTAGGTTTATTTTCTCTTTGTAAATATAAGGTGAAACCATATATTGAAAACAATAGGGTTTGTTCTTCTCGTTTACCGCTTTAAAAATATATAAATCCTATTTTTTTAAAATCTTTTTAAATTGTTTTAGATTTGACCTTGTTTTAATGTTGGGACTTCTGGGATAAAAGCTCTTGGTTTTGTAAACCCCCCCATTCCTACGTTAATGGTTGATGATTTCTAGTTTAACTGGTTGGAGAGTTTCGTGTTTTTCTATAATTTAAATGTTCTATGAACTTTCCATCACAGCGATCTTTTTTCATTGTAGTCAAGTAGAGGATCGTACACACATCCGCAGGAAGTGTGCCTTTCAATATAAAAGCATCGCTGGAAGTTATCGCACTGAAATGATTTTTTCAGTGCTGGTTAACTCAAACACACATGCAGGGAGTAGTTGTTGTAGTATAAAACCCTAAACGGATGTGTTTAAAGTTTAGTTATAGAGTTTATTGTATAATTATAGGGATTAATTATCGTTTTATTTAAATGGAGGCGGTTGTCACCCGTTTTTTTTTGGCCAGGCACAGAAGAATTACAATGCTGCCCCTCGGTCCATGTTCACACGACTAACCTGCTCCACCGCTTTTCTGAAGAAAAGAGGTCTGATGATTCTTGAGGTTTGGGAAAAGAATCCGGGCTCCTCCTTTCCTACAAGAACCCCTCCTCTAGGCATGCTGATTGATGCTTGACAGAAAGTTTTGGCCACTCCTCATCATCCATCAATTTTGATAAAAAGTTTTGGCCCCCGATTGAACCCTACCCCTCCCTCCATATGTTTTACCTCCCCGGTTGACCCCTACCCCTCCCTACATCCATTTGACCTCTGACCCTAGCATCTGTTGTCTGCCCTCTGTTTGACCTCTGGCACCGCCCACTTTAATCGACCCCCCCGCACACTTTAATCCATCAAACTCGATTAGCTGATTCAACTGATTGGTCCTATAACTTCTCATAGGCTAAAGCAGTTGGAGGCAAGTGAAAATGCTTCTGGAACTAGGAAGAGTGGACTGAAAATGATTGTGTAACTTGGACAATGATGTAAAGAACAGGTGAAACTTTATCAATTTAAAAAAAAAAATAGAAGTTTCTTAACAGCGATTCCTTTTTTGGATACAACCATACCAGCCTTTGAAAACACTCTTTCACAAGGCACAGAAGATGTCGGCGTACACAAAAACACAAGAGCTAGACTTTATAAAATGGGGTACAGCAATTTTAGCTTTTCCCAATATTCCAGGGGAATTTCCAGCCTGGTAATATTTGGCTCCTTATCCTCATGCAAAGCATTGTAATGCATTAGCATGGATGAGGTTTTGTTATTGTAACCCATCTCCTTGGAACACGATAAACATTTCACGTCTGAATAAAATAAGAAACTGTAAAAATACAGATCTTAATAAGCAAATCTAACTTGTCTGACCTAGAGTTAGATTGAGATTACCCTATTAGGAGTTATCAGTTTAAAATGTTCCCACACGGGGGAACTCCTCATCTTCCTACCTTGCTCCATTATCTCAATGTGGTGAACTGAAAGTGGCCACACATCCTGGGCGCGAGGCACAGCTTGAGAGTTATGTGCGTAACCTGAAATAGAATCAATCCTATCTTTTGATGTGCGTGTCGAGTGTAGGTCTTGTCTCCCAAAGGAAATACATTCAACTTCTCCTTTGCAGCACGCAAAAATGCAGCATGTGCGGCAAGTCTTGCGTTGCGCAGCACTGTGGTTAAGCAGGGGCTCCAAGCATACGCGAGATGTGTCCCACCCTCCTAAACCTTCAAACTCTCTGTTTCTATACTCACAAAACTATGTCTGAACTATATAAACTTTAACCAAACTCTCCTGTCAAAACTATTAAAACACTGTCCAAACTCCAAAATGACTGCAACTCTCCTACACAAACCCACATTTTGAATAGAGCATGAGGGATTTATATTGCTGTCAAACCACTCAGCAAACGCCAAACCACTTCCCGAAGCAGTCATGTGGTACAGGCGGGCAGCAGGGCTTCAGATGTTATCATTTTCGGCTCCTCCCCTAAAAAAAAAACCAGGCTTCGATACGCGCTTTGTGGAAATGCCCCCTTCACTGCTCGACACATGCTTCTTAGCCTCGGCTCACATCATAACATCACTACTTTCTAGTCCTCCTGGGTTCCCTCCTGCAAGCTCCAGTTCTCCAGGATAAATCATTCTGGATTTACTTACAGGTTCCTCGTTGGATGTCCTCAGAGCAGGAGGCTGCTCCTCTCACCTTCCAGCCCGTCCTCTCCTCCTGTACACACACACCATCTAGGATCCCAGCTCTTCCAGCCAACCACAGAAAACGGACTCCCATTTACCTCTTCCAAGCTTGCTCCTTCCAACCAACCAGTAAGCCACTCTTCTTCATGTTAAATCCTCCTCAAAGTTTTGCATTATTTAGCATCTGCCCTGTTTCACCACACTCCGTTCCTGCAACCCCTTCCTGGCGTGTGTAACCCTTCTGTGCTGTACTCTGGGGGGGCTAAACTCAACCTGTGTGTCTAGTGACATGTGTTTTGTTAGCAGTGTGAACATTGGGAAGGATTTAGGTGTGCCCCTGGGGTGGGGGCTGGTGGATTGCCGGGGCCCCCATGGGGCTCGGGGGTGCCGCTGCCGTGGGCCCCGACTTGACGTGCTGGGGCCTCCCACCCCTGGTGGATCGGGCCGAACGGGGGTGCCTATTGGAGTCAGCAGGGGAGCTGGCTCCCTGGGGTTGGCAAAGGTCACCCCAGTTATTTTCTCCCCATCCCCATTGCCTCTGTCCACCTGCTCCTTCATTCTACCATTCACAAGGCCTTGGGACGTGGGCACGTCACTGGGGTGCGGGATGGAGCTTCCGTCTTCGCTACCCGGTGGCGGCCTGGGTCCCGATTTTATTGAGCAACTTAGACACTTACACTTGCAACATTTACATGGAACGCACATGTAGGGACCTGGCGGTGGGGCGCATTGGCGCTGGGGGCGGGACCCCTTATGGGGGGCCCCTTATAGGGGGCCCGTTGTGGGGGGCCTCGCCTGTGGTGCCGGCACCCACTGTTTAAATGCATCTAGACACTGAGGGCCCGGGGGGGGAGATGGGGGTACCCGGCAGTATTCCCATGTCCCACCCCTCTGTTTTAAGTGCACATTAGAACAACACGCAACAACACCACATTGAGCGGGGGGAGAGAGGCTGGGGGGTCTTTCCACACCCCTGTTCGTTGGACCATCAGGGGTCGGAGCCCGGGTAGAACATCAGGCCGTCTGGTCGGGGTCCTGGGCTGGTGGGCTGCTCTTGCCGGTGTGGGGGCCTTGGCGGTCTGCTTGTCCCCATCCTGGTGGGCAAAGGGGTCTGTCTCCCGGGTGCAGGGGCAGGGTGCTCTATTGGGGTATAGTGTACGTATGGGGGGTATGAATGAGTGTATAGCGTCCTTTTTTCGTATGTCCTGTATTTGTAAGAATGTGTACGCATGAGAGGGAGGGTACGTATGAGTGTCTCTGTCTGTCTATGTCTACCTGTCAGGTTGGGTGTTTGGCTTCCCTCTGGCCTGATGCGTCTTCTTCCCCTCAGTTACTCCCCGTCGGTGATGGATGCTCCTGCCCGCTGGTTGATGATGGCTCTCGATGCCTGGGGCCGGGGGTCCCGGTTGCGGCACGGCTCGGTCCTGGTGCATGTCTGGCGGGTCCTGGGTGGTCCAATGTGTCGGGCGGCCGCTGTTTCGGGCCGACGTCCTCCTTGGATTGACTGGGGCACCTCTGGGGTGCCGGGGTTGTAGAGTAGGTTGGTGCCGTCCGGTGGATCGGTGGGGACTGTGCCTGGCGCCCAGATCTCCTGCCGGTTCAAGGACTTCTGCTGGCTGGTCGGTTCATCCGGGGGGGGGGCTGTCCGGCATTGGCTGGGCCCCTGATCTTGGCGCCCTGCGTGGGGCGGGATCTTGACCCAGGAGCTGGAAGATCTGGATGTCCAGGTGCTGGCTGGGCGCGGCCTGGGGAGGGCGTACATCCGCTGTGGCTCTTGCTGTGGCTCCCTGGCGTGTGGGGGCGGGCCGGGTTGCTGGCGGTGGGTATTGGTCCGGGGTAGCGTCGGCGTGTGTTGTCCGTCGGTTGGCTGCGGATCCCCCTTACCTGGGGCGGCGGCGGGGGGCCCTTGTCAGGTGGTCCCTGGTTGGGGCCCCGCTGGGGGACGGGGTGCCCCTGTATCTATTTAAACTTGCTTATGAGTAACTGTTTTTTTTTTTTTTTTTTTTTTATTGTAAACATTTGATCTTTATATTATTTTATTGTTGTCGTTTTAATTTCTATATTTTATTCTATCTTTTAGCTTTATTTTTAAGTGATTGTGTATTAATTACGTGGATTTGTTCCTTACAATATCTTTTCTTACTGATTGATTACTGTTAAACTTATATGCTTTGTAATCATGTGGTTTCATTATCACTGAATCATGTAAAGCACCTTGAATTACCTTGTGTTGAAAGTGTGCTATAGAAATAAAATTGCCTTGCCTTGCCTTGCCTTGCCTCCGGGTCCTAAACCGGGCCCGCCCTGGCGTAGCCGGTTGCCGGCGGAGCCCGTGGGCTAGTCACTGCGATCTCTCGGGCCCCAGCATTGCGGCTCGTGGGTGTTCCCCTGGGGCTTCCATCTGTTCCTCTCTTGGTGGGTGATCGACCCTGCGATGATCCGCCTGTGGCCTCTGTACTCTGTGGGACCCTGGATGCATACATCTCTTCCAAAATCAGTCACAATGGGATCTTGTAACACGGACCTAAACATGACATCTACTGGTAACCTTTGGACACGTCCGAACATCAAATAAAATCGAGCATAGCCAGTGGTTTCGTGAACAGTGGCATTATATGCAAGAGTCAATGTCTGAATCTGTTGCGGCCACTCCTGTTTGGCCCTGAGTGGAAGAGAGCTTAGCATGCTACTTTTTGCTTTTTTGTCCTCTGCTGACCAAAAATCAATGCAGATGAGTTCCATAGGAGCTGAGGTCTTGATGCTCTCTAATGGGGCTCGTGCCGCAGGCTCAGGCGTTTCGGCCAGTATGCATATCTCACAACCGCGAACATGGTCCTTTACACCACGTTCCATTCTGGGCCAGAAAAATCGTTGTCTTGCCAAATGGAGAGTCAAAGTTGTAAGAAGACAGCTTAGCAACCCACCTCTGTTCATAAGCGTCCAGCTTGGGCTTTGTCATTATATGGGTGAGAGGGTTGTTGTCGATCCAAACTGTGAAGATGTGACCCTTCAACCAGTAGCTGAACTTCTCAGAAATACTCCACCTCAGAGCCAGAAACTCGAGACGATGAGCAGGGTATTTCTGCTGTGACTTGCTAAGAGTCTTGCTAGCAAAGGCAATGGGACGTGCCTTAACTCCACCAACAGGCAGAGATACACTGCCCCCAGTCCATCAAGTGATGCATCCACTGACAAAACAAACGGCCTAGAGAAATCAGGGTGAGCTAACACAGCGCAGTTAAGGAGCTGCTCTGTAAGTCTGCGGAAGGCCTCCTCACATGCTGGAGTCTAGTCCTCAGCAGTACACACTCTAGATGTATTAACACCTTTCCTAGCCCGGTTACTCTGGCCCATCCTCTTCTGAACTGCTGTGAGTGCAAATAGAGGCTTTGCAATGGCCGAACAACCAAGGATAAAGCTCTGATAAAAAAAAACATGCCTAAGAAGGACTTAATCTTCTTCACAGAAGGAGTAGACCCATCCTTCTCCATAAGAGCCTCTTTTTGCATTTGTGAGATCACATCTACCGCTCTGGTCAATGACATGACCAAGAAACCTGACTGACCGTCTCAGTAGGTGACACTTCTTTGGGCTAAGCTTGAGAATATTGTCCCTCAACCTCTGAAACACCACCTTCAGCCGACCCAAGGCTTCTTCCTCAGTGGGAGCAAAGACCAAAAGGTCATCCAGATAGCAGAGCAGACTGGGGAAGTTTAGGTCACCAAAAACATTAAGCATCATGCGAATAGACGAAGCCGGACTGTTACAGAGCCCCTGAGGCATTCGATTATACTCATACAGGCCAGTTGGTGTCGTGAATGCAGTATACTTTTTATGCTCTTCGCACATAGGGACATTGTAGAACCCTGAGGTTAAGTCCATCGTGCTGAAGAAAGCATTGCCACCGAGTCCAGCAAGACAATCAGCCTGATGAGGAAGAGGATGGGCATCTTTCTGTGTAAGTGCATTTAACCACCTAAAATCCGTACAAATCCTCAACCCACCATCCTTCTTCCAGACCATGACGAGGGGAGATGCATATTTACTGATGGATTTGCGAATTATCTACCTCTCTTCCATGTCAGAAAGCACCGGCCTCCGTTTTTCGTAATGGGCAGGGGGCACCCTCCTGTAAGGCATACGGAATGGCCGCTCGTCTGTTAGGTGAATACGATGCTGAAAGCCAATAGCTTCGCCACAGTCGAGCGGATGCCTAGAAAAAATGTCCTCATACTGTTCAACAAGGTCAACGACTTCTGTTTGGAATGCAAAACAGCCTGACATGAACCAATATCAAGGTCAGCCAAGGGAAGAAAGTTTGTTTCTCAAATCAGTCTCTGAGGAGACCGAGTCATGCAGTGGTACTCTTATCACATCCTCCATATCACAGGAGGCTTGTTCGAGGCCCAGATCCTCCACTGCAAGGCAAGCAGAAACATCAGCAATCTTTGAGTTCCGTTTATAAAAACAACTGGCTCTGAGGAGAGATTGGTCATCTTTATTGGCACCCACCTATCACCCCACATGGAGGTAATAACACGAATAACAAGAATCCCTCTCGGCGCAGACGTAGAGGAGCAAGGTTCCACAACTATTGAACTACCCGGAGACACAGAGACAGCTTCGGGCAGCCTGCCCCACACAAATGTTCACACTGAGGGAGCAAAGTCACAGCGCGCGGCAGTTTCGCAGTGCCAATCAAATCAGGCACCTCATCACCTATCCAACTAGCAGTGCCAGACATCATGTCTAAAAAAAGCTCACAGTCATCAGGCGATTGCCTATTCCCCACAGATATAAGCCTCCAATAGTCACCAGAGCGTCTCATTACCTGCATTAGATACTTAAGGACATTCGAACCAGTGATGAATTCATTACGCTGGCCCGGCACCACCAAAACAGGAACGACACATTTCACTCCATAGATAGTAAAAGACAAATCGTTCATGCATTTTGGTCGGGTCTGCTTCCCGCCACAACCAACTACTATAACCTTATCTGCAGACTGTATACCACCCAAAAGGACTCCAGCTTCCCTAAGTGAACACTCAGCCTTCTCACTCATAGTACAAGCCATAGACCCAGAATCAACCATGCCCTTCAAATCGGCCCTGTCATTGACAGTTACTCGAGTGTAAAACAACTCAGTGAATGCAGGCACTTCCGCAGACCCCTGAACCACAACGTGGACCCCTTTTGGCTGTACTGAACAGGTGTTAACTTAGAGACATTCAAGATCAGACTCATCAACATCGAGGGTTTCTGGATCTTCCCTCAAACTGCCCCTCTCCAAGTGTGAGCGAATTAGTTTTCCGAAGACTGAAACTACTCAGTGACATCCAGGGGCGTGTCCAGCGTGGTGGCCTAGGGGGGCACGGGCCACCCCCGTAACCAGACCGGCCACCCCAGGTGCCACCCCGAAGCTAAGACAATCGAACTTAATCAAATATCAAATGCAAGAAGAAGAAGAAGCTCAGATATCCGAGCGTGAGTGAATGCATCATCGCCTGCTGAGCTGTGAGCGTCACGTGACCTTCAGCGAGGAAGCAGGAGAGACTGAGAAGCAGAGTGAGAGGAGGCAGAAACTGATTTTGCAGCGAAAGAAAATGAGAGGAGAATAAAAGTCCCGGTAAGTCACATTAAGTTTGTTGAGTTTAGTAAACTTCGGTGAAATTAGAATACCACGAAACACAGAACCCTACAAAAATTATTGCAACCGTCGAACATTACAGACTGTAAGCAACTGGGGGGGAGCTAATATAAGAGTAAGAAGGTATAATCCAAGTTGTAAGTTGCTGTATGAGATGCAGATTTGGTTGCAGGTGAATACTTAATGTCTGTGTTACCATGCCAGCTGAGCGGACTGCATTTTATCTTCAGCATTGTTCTCTATATCAATATTACCAAAGTTTACTATAAGGCAGCACTTACACTGTGCGGTAGCAAATTCCTCACATAACTTATCTGCCAGTTCCATGTTATGATTAGAGTGTAAATCACCCAATGAAGTCCCTGTGCCATGTTCATAGATATAGCAGGGATGTTCAGTTCTGGTCTTCAAGATCCTTGTCCTCCAGGTTTTAGATGTTTCCCTGCTGCAACACACCTGATTTAAATGATAATTTACTGGGTTGTGCATAGCTAGCTCTTTGGGGGATTCATTTGATATGAATTGGCTATGTTAGGGCAGGGAACATCTAAAACATGCAGGATAGGGGCCTTTAAGGACCAGAATTTGACATCCCGGACTTCTAGTCAAGGTTATATATCTAGAAAGTTGTTTTGTGATAGAAGTTTTTGCTTTATTTCTTCAGGGCCAACCAGTAGACATAGAGAAAGAGAAAAAAGAATAGCAAGAATGAAAAGATCTCAAAATATTGAGAATTTCTTCCTTGTTAAGAAGAGTAAAGTACAACCAGAAGCAGAGAGCATTGCCAGGGAAAGGTGGACTCAGTAGCAGTCGTCATTGTCCACAGTGAGTTCTGCAAATCAAGGTAT
This sequence comes from Apricaphanius iberus, assembly GCA_028564705.1. Taxonomy (NCBI): domain Eukaryota; kingdom Metazoa; phylum Chordata; class Actinopteri; order Cyprinodontiformes; family Aphaniidae; genus Apricaphanius; species Apricaphanius iberus. Next base: position 289,096 of record JAPXFQ010001268.1, read on the forward strand.
GTGTAAGAATGAACAAGGAAAATGCAAGGAAGGGATGTCTATCATGTCAATAGTTCAAGTCATTAGAATATATCACTACAAGGCAGAAATACTAATATTTGGGAATAAACAATTAACCAAGCAAAGGTATGTGTTATGGTACATAATTGTGAAGCAAAACAAAATCATGCTTTAAATAACATTTTGTTTTTATTTAAAGCCTCAAATCAGCTGAAACACTTAATTTATTTAAATCCAGGTTAAAGACCCACCTGTTCTCCACTGCATTCGCTTAGGTTTTTATTCTAAGTTTTAAATCTGCAGTTTGTTTTAAGATATATACACTACCGTTCAAAAGTTTGGGGTCACATTGAAATGTCCTTATTTTTGAAGGAAAAGCACTGTACTTTTCAATGAAGATAACTTTAAACTAGTCTTAACTTTAAAGAAACACACGCTATACATTGCTAATGTGGTAAATGACTATTCTAGCTGCAAATGTCTGGTTTTTGGTGCAATATCTACATAGGTGTATAGAGGCCCATTTCCAGCAACTATCACTCCAGTGTTCTAATGGTACAATGTGTTTGCTCATTGGCTCAGAAGGCTAATTGATGATTAGAAAACCCTTGTGCAATCATGTTCACACATCTGAAAACAGTTTAGCTCGGTACAGAAGCTACAAAACTGACCTTCCTTTGAGCAGATTGAGTTTCTGGAGCATCACATTTGTGGGGTCAATTAAACGCTCAAAATGGCCAGAAAAAGAGAACTTTCATCTGAAACTCGACAGTCTATTCTTGTTCTTAGAAATGAAGGCTATTCCATGCGAGAAATTGCTAAGAAATTGAAGATTTCCTACAACGGTGTGTACTACTCCCTTCAGAGGACAGCACAAACAGGCTCTAACCAGAGTAGAAAAAGAAGTGGGAGGCCGCGTTGCACAACTGAGCAAGAAGATAAGTACATTAGAGTCTCTAGTTTGAGAAACAGACGCCTCACAGGTCCCCAACTGGCATCTTCATTAAATAGTACCCGCAAAACACCAGTGTCAACATCTACAGTGAAGAGGCGGCTGCGGGATTCTGGGCTTCAGGGCAGAGTGGCAAAGAAAAAGCCATATCTGAGACTGGCCAATAAAAGAAAAAGATTAAGATGGGCAAAAGAACACAGACATTGGACAGAGGAAGACTGGAAAAAAGTGCTGTGGACGGATGAATCCAAGTTTGAGGTGTTTGGATCACAAAGAAGAACGTTTGTGAGACGCAGAACAACTGAAAAGATGCTGGAAGAATGCCTGACGCCATCTGTTAAGCATGGTGGAGGTAATGTGATGGTCTGGGGTTGCTTTGGTGCTGGTAAGGTGGGAGATTTGTACAGGGTAAAAGGGATTCTGAATAAGGAAGGCTATCACTCCATTTTGCAACGCCATGCCATACCCAGTGGACAGCGCTTGATTGGAGCCAATTTCATCCTACAACAGGACAATGACCCAAAACACACCTCGAAATTGTGCAAGAACTATTTAGAGAAGAAGCAGGCAGCTGGTATTCTATCGGTAATGGAGTGGCCAGCGCAGTCACCAGATTTGAACCCCGTTGAGCTGTTGTGGGAGCAGCTTGACCGTATGGTACGCAAGAAGTGCCCATCCAACCAATCCAAATTGTGGGAGCTGCTTCTAGAAGCGTGGGGTGCAATTTCTCCAGATTACCTCAACAAATTAACAGCTAGAATGCCAAAGGTCTGCAATGCTGTAAATGGTGCAAATGGAGGATTCTTTGATGAAAGCAAAGTTTGATGTAAAAACAATCTTATTTCAAATAAAAATCATTATTTCTAACCTTGTCAATGTCTTGACTATTTTTTATTCATTTCACAACGTATGGTGGTGAATAAGTGTGACTTTTCATGGAAAACACAAAATTGTTTGGGTGACCCCAAACTTTTGAACGGTAGTGTATATATTTTTACATTTTGGTTAATTTTAAATCATGCTTTTTATTCCTTTACTTTTGATTTTTCTGTACCGTGCTGTAATGCTTTTGATGTTTTATGTAAAGCACTTTGAATTGTCCTGTAACATTAATTGTGCTATACAAATAACCTTGCCTTGCCTTAATGAAATGTAATATTTGTATATTATCCCAGGCACTTCTTCACCTGTTCATGATCACCCAGATCATCAGGATGTGGTGCCATGTGAGACTACATCTTCTCCTACACCATATACTACACAGGGCCATCCACATGGTATTTGACCTCCAATCTTACTTTTAAGATGAATATTGACAGCCACAGCCACTTGTGCAAGTGTTGTTCTAGATTCAAATCAATTCTTCATTGATTTTCAAATGGAATCCTTCCTTCCGTAGACATATCTCAAAATCCAGGGGATGAACCTAGACAGCCACAGTTGAAGATATTTCCTAGAACAGTACATGGTGGAAAGAAGAGGGCCTTCAACCAGACATGGTATTCACAACACAAATGGCTTGAATATCCTCAAAGTCAGCACTCTGTCTATTGTATTGCATGTAGACACTTTTCCCTTCCAAATACTTCTGAAACTCCTTTTACATCACATGAAGGGTACTCAAACTGGAAGAAGGCAATGTATAAAGATGGAGGTTTTAAGGGACATGCGAAATCTGAAGGTCATGTAAATGCCATGTATGCTTAGAGTGAATATAAGAAGGACATTTTGACGGATTCATCTGTGCGCGATGCTTTGGACAAGGCTTACAAAAAAAAAGTAGAGAAAAATCGCCTGTATATTAAAACTGTTGCTGAAGTACTTCTACTTACAGCTATGCAAAACCTCCCCCAAAGGGGACATCTTGAGACAGATTAATCACACAACAAAGGGAACTTTTTGGAGATGATGGAACTGATTTCTAAGTGTAATCCACTGATTGCAAAAAAATGAAAGCAACAGGAAACGCAAAATATACCAGTAACACCATTCACAATGAAGTAATGGAATGTTTATCAGAGATGGTACGTGAAGACATTATCAGAGAAGTGAAGGAAAGCAAGTGCTTTTCTGTGATTGCAGATGAAACAAAAGACCTAAAAAAAACAGAGCAACTGTCATTAGTACTAAGGTATTACTACAATGGTGCTGTTCAAGAGAGTTTTGTAGAGTTCCAGAGAGTAAGTCAGCTAGATGCGGCAGGGCTCACCCAAAAAATCATACAGTGTCTGGAAAAGTATGGCCTTGAATACCAATCCAATCTTGTAGGCCAAGGACATGATGGGGCATCAGTAATGTCAGGGAAATGCAGTGGGGTTGCAGCCAGGATCAAAGCAGTGGCAAAACATGCGTTTTATGTACATTGCAATGCACTTTGCCTTAACCTTGTTATTGTTGATGCAGTGAAAGCAGTCCCTGAAGCAGACTGCTTTTTTTCATTGTTGCAGAAATTGTATGTTTATATGTCTGGTTCATGTGTTCACCAGAAATGGATCACAGTTTGTGGCAAGACACAATGGATATTGCGAAACAGTGTAATGTTGCCTCCGAGACAATTAAGAGAAGGCTGCAGAGAGAGAGCATCCGGCTTAAGGGTTATTTTGTAGAGTCTCCAACGGGACAACACAGGTGTAAGGATGATGAAAAGGACAAGTTTAAGAGGGAAGTATTTTACCCCATTCTTGACCATGTACATGCAGAGATGGAGAACCGCTTCAACAAGACAAACTGTGATAATATGAGGGGTATACAGTCACTAAACCCCAAGAGTGAGAGCTTTTTGTCAGAGGAAATGGTTTTAAGTTTGGCTGGTCTGTATGACTGTGATATTGAAGACCTCAAACCTGAGCTGTATCAAGTTAAGGATTCAGAGGAGAGCACATTGTGGGAATTAACTCTCCAGTGTTCTGGAGTTTACCACCTTTTTAGAGCCTTACGAAGAGGTGTTTCATCAGCTTTTCCGTTTATGCCGAATAGCTTTAGCCTTACCTGTCAGCAGTGTTACTTGTGAACGTAGCTTCTCAGTCCTAAAGCTTATAAAAAACTATGACTGATGAGAGGCTTAGCAATATTGGAGTTTTGAGTATTGAGAGGAAACGAGCAAGATCATTAAGCCTAGATGACTTTGTAACATGTTTTGCCACCTGTCACCGTAACAGGCGTATCCCCCTATTCTAAGTCACTGATAATAGTTAGTGAAGCATAGAGTACGATACTTGAGTAAATGTTCATTTTCAAAACATAAATCTTGTACAACTACAATTGCAGCTGATTAAAAATGTTCTTGTACTCCCTGTCTTTCTAATTGCAAGAGACTTATTAAAAGTTCAAGAAGTTTATTTTTGCCAGTTTATATTGAAAGCATTATCAAAAGAAGGTAGGCATTCTATTATGTCCATCCATAGATAAAGTATTTACTTGTTTTCAGTTTTGATTCAAATGTCAAAGTCTGTGTTCATTTTATTTTTCCAACGTCAAAATCTTCATTGGCCAGTTTGTGAGAAGATTACCTACTTTTTTTTCTTTTAAAGATGCAGATACAGTTTTGCATAGTCATTGACAAATTAGCCAATCATATGTACATATTTTTTATTTCACTTATTTAAGTTCTGTACTGGAGAGAAAAGTTGCCGCAGTCAAATTCCTTGTATGTGTCATACTTGGCCATTAAAGCTGATTCTGATTCTGATGATTAATTAAAGTGTACCAATGACATTGTGCTTTGACAGACTTTGATTTATTTTGGTTTTTAGGGTTATTGAATTATGATAAACGGTTAATAGTTTCTTTTTCAAGGTTATGGGCCATTTACATGTGCCACCTTTTTTCAAATATGTGCCCCTACCTGGCCCCCCCAACAAAAAATTTCTAGACACGCCTCTGGTGATATCCCTGGCCGCCGGAACCTGGCCATGCCTGTCACAATTCCTCTTCCAATGTCCTGGGGCGAAGCACAAATGACATAGATTCTCCCTATAATGTAGCTAATCTTATAACATATAAATAAAAATATAAATAGATACAAGCATGTCCAGAAATTATTACTGACTTTTGTCAACTATAGTATCATGCAGGTGCCCAGATCACGCAGCATTCACATCTTGCCCTGTTGTGTTGAAACTATAATCAACTAAAGGTAGATAAACTTATGTCTAAACCAAGTATAGACTGTTTACTGCGTTTGAATCCAGATTTCATGAATCATAAGAGTGTATTACGAAATCACGTTGGGGCAAGCACTCCCGTGCCCCTTGAAATGTATTGTAAGGTCCAAACTTTGAAAAAAAGAATCTCTATGAGAGCGCCTGGGGCGATTTTCAATCTGAATGAGATCGCCCCAATGGGGCGGGGTTTTAGGTTGGAAAGTGACATTCAGGCTATTGATTGGACAATAATATCCAGACTTGGACCGGAAATATTAGACTCTTTTCTCCTCTTTTGGTTTTGATTTTTACCAAAAACAGGGACAGAAAACAAGCAAATAGGGGAAACAGTCAACTGTGTTCATCTGTGAAAGCAAGACTAGTTTTTACGACAAAACACAAGAGGTATATTGTATGTGTATACAGTATACTGAGATCACAGGTTCTGTAATGTTTGAAGGTTGTTAAAACTGTATTGTAAGCACAAGGTGAATAACTTGATTTATTCTACATCCATGCTACAGCAAGCAAATTCTTTGCCCTAGTGAAGAGGTAAGCATTTCTTCTGGAAGAAGCCGTCTTCTCTTTGGCCCCTGAAACATATGACAAAAAGTTTAATAAGAAAAAAAAAACTAAAATTCTGCCCATAGCAGTATCTTTATGATTCATAAAAAAGGGATTCAATTGAAGTAAAAAGTCTATACTTTCAATGATAAAACTGGAAGAATTAGTTGGTTTGGCCATAGGTTTATCTAACTTTAGTTGTGTTGTAGAAACTAAAATCAACAGGGCAAAACATGGATGCTGCGTGATCTGGGCACCTGCATGTTTCAAAATTAACAGAGCTCATGCTTGCTTTATTAAATTTGATTTCTAACAAAACATAAAGAATGTACGTACGTCTGTAACCTCACATTCTTGTAGCTTAGCTTTAATTCAGCCAAAGTTATCAAACTCAAAACTGATACTATAGTGGACAAAAGTTAGTAATAACTTCTGGACATGCTTATATCTATTTTTATGAGTATAATATTAACTACATTTTAAGTTGGCTTGAGTAGCCTACAGCACCTCCAAGCTGAATTTGCAGCCTTTTTCAAAACATGTTCTGACAAGCCTAAAATAACCTAATTACAGTGTATTAGCACTTCCAAAAGTATAAAACTAAATACACAAGGAAACACACTTAACTTACCATTATTTCAGGGGTTGAAGCCGATTGTAGTGGCTGTGGTGGCTGCAGACGGTAGCAAGATCTTATGGCATTCACAATCATTCTGCTTATGGATCCTGCTCCTTCCTGGTTATTTACCAATAGTGGAGGAGTTGGATCAAGAAGCGCCGCCCTCCCCTTTTGCATAATGAGGCAGAAATGCATCAGGTAAAGTAAAAAGAGATGATGAGGGAATGTAAAAACAAGGAATGCATGTATAAGGAATAGGAAAAACTACTTTTTTTGACAGAAATGCAAGCAAAAGGAAAAAACACACACACACACACATATAAAAATGTACGTAGGCTAATAACAATATATATATTTTTTTGGGACAAAAATGCACATAAGATAAATTAAAAGCAAAATATAGATTTTTCTTGAAAGAAATGTATGTAAACGGAATAGGAAAAAAAGCAATATATATATATTTCTTGACAAAATGCACGTAATAAGGAAGAGAAAAAACAAAATATATAAATTTCTTTTCAAAAATGCACGTTTTTAAGTAAAAGCAATATATATATATATATTTCTGCTTTTACTTTTACTTATGTCAGTTTTGGTCCTCCATAGTATCCAGGACAGCATGGCAATATTTACATACAGTTGTTTGTTGATCTATATCTGCTTCCTTGGACTTGAATTGTTTCCACACCACAGAAGCGATTTTTCCTTCCTTCTCTATCAAAGGTTGTGTTTCTTCAGCCATTACCACCCTGTTTTCTTTTCCCCCTGACTGCTAAAACACTGTTTAGCCATGTTTGGAAAAAAGCAAATGCACATGGGTCTATGGGAGGAGTCAGGACGGTGTGACAGAGAACGTGGAAGACTGCACTGAGCTTTGCCACACACAAAACAGCACGAGTGGAAAAGCTAATGGAACAAAAAATGCTATCATTTTCTTTTCATGATTGTCGAAAACCCAGATCGTAAACTAGATTACAGTTCAATTAATTGCCAAGCCCTTGTATATATACAAATTTATATATATATATATATATATATATATATATATATATATATAGCCCCATTCAGGAACTCTTTTGGTTCCTCTCTGGAACCAGCTCAATGGAAAAGGCTCTGTCGACCCGGCCCGATGAAGTGGAGACACATGGGTATCAGGAGGTCCAGGTCAATTTAGCCTGAAGTTTCAAAGAGAAAATGAGCCTACTGTGGTAACAGGGATGTTGTTATTGGTGAGACTGATATTTTTTTCAGATGCTTTAACTTCCATTTAATTTTTTGGAAACCAATGATCCGCCTAATTATGTTATTTCATTATCCTCTTTAAGTTCCTGCATAATTAAGTAAATTATTCTAAAATCATCTCATATTGAAAAATGTATGAAAAGATATCAGAGGGAAGGGAATTTATAGCAATGAAGAACTGAAAGAGCAAATTATTGTTGTGGATCTTTAATCATATTTTTAATTAAAAATGTTCTAATGAAAAAAAAAAAAAACGACATGAAAAAAAAAAAGGTATTCTAGATAGGCCTACTCCAATAACCGGAAGTGAAATTGTCAGTATTATGACAGATTTTGCGTTTCTTGCTGGATCTGGAGGCCTACTCCAATTTAGGCCATTCTCTACTACATTTACACTTGATTTTGTGCGTAAGAGAAAGGCTCTGAGATGGGCCCGCATTTTTTTATTTATTTATTTTCATGTGAACTGCAGTCTTCATATAAAAACATTGATGACTGAAAATTTACCCCAGCGTTCAGGGCTCCGTTAGATGTGAACAGGATAATCAAATCCGCCCGAACCTCTGTTTCTCCAGCGACATGGCTCGACCACGACCGCGGGAATTCAAGGCAGGAGATCTGGTTTTCGCAAAGATGAAGGGATACCCGCACTGGCCAGCGAGGGTGAGTCTGTGCTGCAGCCGGGTTGGGAGAGCATGGAGGCGGCAGGGTTGTCACAGAGCGGCCGCTGCCGACTGCACGGTTCCGTTGCTGCAGCAGGTTCTCCTAGAGCCGTCAGTCGGACCAGCTGGCAGGCTGATGAAGGCTGGAGAGCAAAACATTTGGAACATTTTCCCGCACCATTTCTCCCCTTCGAGTACTTCGTATAGATAACATTTCTGATATTTCATCAATCGAGTGGAAAATGTGGTTGAAGTGTCCAGTATTCCTGACGGCGTACAAACTGTAGGCTACCTTAGCACACCTGTTTTAAGTTACGCGATGCGTTTCATCTTTTTCAGTAAAACATAGACGTAATTAAAAGGGTCAGGTATATTGCAGCCTACACGAACTGGTCGTCATGTCATTTGGCAGCTGCCGTTGAGTTTCACTTCATATGATTGTTTTCAGCACATTCAGACTCCTTTTTTTATACATCTTACAGCATTGTACAGCATGTCTGTAGAAGATGGACACAAGCTAACTCTGCCCTCTTACCTGTTCAGTCTTCGGGAGTCTTTTTTAGCACAACATACGGTTTATTTGATTAAACTGTGGTCTAATATGCACAAAATAGAAAAAACAACAACACCTCCAGTCAATTTATTGAGCCTACAGAAAACTATTAAAGCAAAATGTTAATACTAGCGCAGCAGACCTTAATGAAAGCAAATATACATTAACGGTATAGAAAATGTTTACCCAATGTTAAACAGCAAGGTACAAGCTGCCGATAAAATAAATGAATGGATAAAATGCAATCTTTGGTATGACCGCCTGTGCTTTATGTCCGCTATATTGCTTATATGCATACACACGTTAAATGAAAAGTTTTTATGCTTGTTTGAAGATTTTTTTTTTCTGAATACATTCTTATTTCTTTAGAAGAAATGCTAATGATTGAAGTCTGGAATCACTGGTCAGACATGGTAAAAATTAAATACAATTTTACACTTCATATTTGTTAAAGCTGAGTAGGCCTCAGCTCTGTCCAGGCAAACATAGCTTCTTAGAATAATTGTAGTGAGCTGATTTCCATAATTTTCATATTGGATATTAAAACAGAGCGAAATTGAATTAGTTGGTTACTTAGTAAAAACTAATTTCCTGCATACGAACTTGTGTAATCTACATATAAGATCTTGTTTTGTTTTCCTGTCATTCAGATTGATGAACTTCCAGAAGGAGCTGTCAAACCTCCTGCCAATAAGTACCCCATCTTCTTCTTTGGAACCCATGAAACGTATGCAGATTCATTTGCTTGTTCTAAAACAGAAAAACTGTTATTTTAAGTCTTTATGTACGCAATGCGCTTCATATTTATTTGTTGGTACATCTACAGATTCAATCCTTTCTCTTGTTCTACTGACACTCATTTGCATGGTGGATCATAGCTCTGTTTCTGTATGCTGTTTGTGTTTTATTCTTTAGTCTTTGTTGTGCTGTTTTTTAGGTACAAGGAATAGATATAGTTTTAACATTTCTCGAATGAGATCTGAGGCCTATTGCACAAAACTAGATAAGGGATTAAGCCAGCATATTTAGGTTATCCTGTCTTGGTTAAATTAATAAATGATTATTTTAGATGATATTGCAGTTTCCCATAGACTACAAGGCTATATATAAGATGACATAATATTAGGGTCACACAGAAAAAACTTCCATAGACTTTGAGAAAAAAGTAATACATTTACTAGAATATAGTCATAATGTCACCTGTGGGCTGGTTTTGGTCCTGTGAGCTCTGACTGTTCGGGATCAGGTGACACGGTGCAACAACAGAACAACGAATTACACGCATGTGCACCGGTTTTCTTCTCATTTCTTTTTCTGACAAAAGAAAAGTTCTTCAGTGGCTGAAATCACACAGTGCGATCCCAGCTTTATGATGAGTAGGAGGAGAGTTGTTAAAATAGGGTATGTGGAGCATTTTGTGGAATTGCACTTTAATACATCAGCATCATACACCATTGTTAAAAGTACTAGGACTTGAAAAACAATATTTAAGTAAATGCATCTTTTCAGTAGAAATAACCAATCTCATAAATTTAGGACTTTTTCTTTTTTTTCCTCTTAGTGTGGCTCTTCTACTCTGTTGTATAAAGTATGCATCCCATATGAATATAAATATGTCTCAAAGTGTAACATTATGTTCCTTTATTGAATAAGGATAAAATAAGACAGGTAAACCATCAGCTCCTCTCAAAACTGAAGTGACACATTGACTCTTTAAGATTGAAACCACAGAATCAAAGCATATTATACAACACAAGGATAAATACCAGTGCTGGTTTCTGGTTTGTAACCAGTAACATTTACTCAGTTACATTTACTTGAGTAACTAGTTTTGCTATATTGTACGTTGTACTTCTATTTGGTTTAAAATATGCTGAAGTAGTGCTATTTTTACATTAGTAAAATGTTTGGGAACTCTACCTACCGCAGATGAATACACATTCAAAGGTCTGAATATATTAGTCCATGGGCCAGACCACATGTCGGTACCACTCAAGGTGAAAAAACTTGCTTATGATTTTTGAAGAGATCTATGTCTGTAGATTCTATTTTGCTATGAAAACCATTCCTGAGTCGTAGCTGTATCTTAGTTATCAGCTTATAAAGTTACCCACCCCATTCAGAAAACGACATTTTTATGCTGGTGCATATCCTGGTTTAGAGTCAGGTAAAAGACTTATCTTTTTTTTTTAACACTGTTGTGTTTGGTATTATTTTACAGATCACATTTTTAGATTTCATTTAAGGTCAGATCTGACTCTGTTTGACCACTATAGAAGCCACTGTTCATTTTCAGGAGTGTTTCTGAACATTAAAGCATCTTTAGGTGGTAATAAACTGCAACCCGACAACCATTAGGCTGATGTCAAGTTGTTGTTTTAAAGTGCTATATAAATATTTTTTTATTTTATTTTATGTCACAAACTTTTCATTTTGGTGGACAGGATAAATACAGTACACGAAGGACACCACAATAAGAACCAGTTGATTTATTATTATATTTTAATCTATTTATTTAACATGTTAAGACAACAATTTGCAAACAAAATGAACATCAGAATCACCTCATAATATCCCTCAAACGGCATATCTCCTTCTATAAGTCTGCAATGTACACATATCTAAGCACGCCTGTTAATTTAATAAGCATGTGGATGTTATTATTTATTTCGGTCACAGAAGTTGATGAAACAGGTTGTAAACTAATAGTTTCTTTAACACAATCTATACTGTTGCAGTCTAAAGTTGTAAATACACCGGGATTGATGTTAAAGTGGGGGGGGAAAGTCTTCGGCAGCCACCGGTTTTGCAAGTTTTCCCATGTAGAAAAATGAGACATGTCTGTAATTTTCATCGTAGTTACACTTAGAATATAAGACAAATAATGTAAAAAAAAAAAAAGTATTTAGCACTTACAAACTCTCAAGAGTTCTGGCCCTCACAGACCCGTTATTTCTTTTTTAAGAAGCTCTTCTATCCTCCACTCGTCTGTTTTACTGGAGCCTGTTTGAACTCATTATCTGTTTAAAAGACACCTGTCCACACCTTCAAACAATCAGACTCCAACCTCCACCACGGCCAAGACCAGAGAGCTCTCCAAGGACAACAGGGACAAGATTGTACACCTGCACAAGCCTGGAATGAACCAATCTACAATAGGCACACAACTTGGTAAGAAGAGATCAACTTTTGGATTATTAAAATATAGACTAAATACAAGATCACTGACAATAGAGAACGGGGGGAAACTACTCAGGGAAACTGATCAATGACCTGAAAAGAGCTGGGACCACAGTAACAAAGGTTACAATTAGTAATACACTACGTTGTTATGGATTAAAATCCTGCAGCACTCAAAAAGTAGCCCTGTTTAACCCATTATGCATTGGTCTTTAGTTTGCCAGAGACCATCTGGATGATGCTGCAGAGGATTGAGAGAATGTCACATGGTCAGATGAGACCAAAATAGAATTCTTTGGTGTAAACGCAGCTCGCCTTGTTTAGACGGGGGAGAATGCGGAGTTGCATCCCATGAACACAATATTTGTGGACTGGTGCCAGCAGAATCACGTCCTGATCAGTGCAGGAAAAACCAAGGAGCTGGTGGTGGAGTTCCGCAGATGCAAACCCACCACACTGACACATATGAACATTCAGGGAGCGAACATTGAGACCGTGGACTCTTCTAAGTACCTGAGTGTTCACCTGAACAGTAAACTGGATTGGAGTCACAACACTCATGCTCTCTACAGGAAGAATCAGAGGTCAGGGCGGACTCTACCTACTGTGGAGACTAAGGTCATTTGCAGTCCAGGGAGCGCTTTTAAAGTCATTCTTTGACTCCTTGATGGCATCAGCCATCTTTTATAGTGTGGTATGTTAGAGCAGAAGCGTATCTCCACCTTAGAGGAAGAGGAAAAGCCAGCTCTGTTCTAGAGCGCCCCCTGGATCCAGTGTAGGTGGTGCGAGACAGAAGGACTCTGGTCAAAATAACATCACTGATGGACAGAGTCTCCCAGCCCATACATGAACATGTTGCTGAGCTGCAGAGCTCCTTCAGTGATAAAATACTGCATCCTACATGCATGAAGGAGTGTTCCTGCAGGTCCTTCCTCTCTACAGCTTTGACTTTACAACCAGAAGTGCTCCCAACAAACTCAGTACTCTTTACATCCCTATAGTAATTTGCATTATTTGACTCACTTAAATATAATTTCTGCTGCTGTTTTTTGCACACATGTTTTCTCAAAGTATATATTTTAGTAACCTTTTGGAAATATTGACTTTTTAATTCACATCTACGGATCCACATTATGTAAATACTCTTAAACTGTTCAGTACTCTTTTTAATCTATCCTACTCAGCTGCATATTCTAATCTGAGTGTGCCAATGTGTTTCTTAAAAACAGCACAGTATACCTGGTTTTGTAATTTTGTCGTTTTATTTATGTGAATCCAGTCCTTTTAATGCTTGTCACTTTGCTGCTGTTACAGCTGAATTTCCCCTTTTGGAATCATGTCCCCATCATGTTTGGGGCTGTTTTTCTTCAGAAGGACCAGGACAACTGATTTGACTCAGGAAAGGATGAATGGCCGGGATTTTTCCCCAATTTTTTGCTGTATATATATATAATATCAAGACCAAAGGATTGTCATAATCATCTGAACAATGGATGATGGCTCTGAGTTTGAATCCCAACTGTGGTAGAAATCTGGGTATTACATCATACAGTAATGGTAAGATAACTAACAGTCTGCTGCTCTATGCATCAGAGGATAATCACAAGACCAATCACAGAACAACATGGAATAGGTAAACAAAGGATCTGTCATGAGGCAACAATGGATGTGTCACTGCACACTCAGAATATAGATAACAATAAGGGACACTTTGTATAATGGTAAGAAAGGCAGTCACAGGATCTGTCATGAGTCAACACCAGATTATCACAAGAGTTTTCATAAATCAACATGAGATGTTCTTCTTTGTACCTTAGAATCAGAAGCTGAGTAATAGAATTAAACTTATGAATGTCCCAGCATTAATAATAATATATTCTGTCACATGACCTGGGGTCTTTCTGCATGGAGTTTGACTATTATTTTAACTATTTAGTATAATGAAAAAGTGCAAACACTACAAAAAGCCAAGTGAAAACTAACCCCTGGAGCAGTTTAACAAACCCCGTGACCACTTGATGAAAAAATATTATCTGGCTAACACAAAACTATGGCTTGCTTAAAAAATGGTAGCTTAAATCATAGCTCACATTGTGGACTTTTTGATTAATTATTGCATTTTTAAAAGCTACTAACTTACAAACTTTTAATACAAAAATAGAACCAAGAGAAAAATTTACTCTGACCCATAAAAATCACAATTTATCCTCTCTTCAGTTTTGTGTTTTCAAAACTGGTTAAAAAGATATCTTGTCTCATCCTGTCCTTTCTCACTTGGTTAGAATTTGTTAGCAGCCTAAAGATCCTCTTTGAATTTAATGTTCATAAACACTCCTGACAGTGAATGAATATTGGCATGTTATAAATTTCTTGAATCTTTATGGCCCTGTGAGTATTTCACCTATTATATTTTGTTTCACTGTTCTTCCCAGATGACAAGGCTAAAATATCCACTGCAAAAACAGATGTGTTAAAAATGACACATGTCCTGATTTTGATCAGGGACTATACACATGTTGAGTTAATTCACACATTGCATGTGTGAGACATTTTACATAATTGCTCCTGTTAAACTGTTAATTTATTTGTATGCACATAATGATATGTATTATTTTTGTTGCTTAATGTATATTTGATTTTTCTGTTTATTTTAAAATCTTAAAATTTCCTGTGTCAGATCTTCAGGCACAGAATATTACACTTTCACTGTGTCAATCAGTTCATCTGAGGATTACACACTGTGTTGTAATATCTACACAAGTGTAGTCCCTGATCACACTCAGGACATGTGTAATTTTTTGACACATCTGTTTTTTATCTGTTCATTTAGGTGAAAAATTTGTAAAACTGTGTGTTCATTGTTTAAGGAGCTCCAGTAGCTTTTATATTGGTCATACAGATTCAAACCTTACCTTAAATGAAAGCTTAAAGAGTAACTCACCCCCCTACTTGTTGTTGGCCATATCTAATTCCTAACATAGATTAGCTCGAGTAATTTCGTGTGAGTCTGCCTTGACAGGTGCACCTGCGGGCACTGTTTGTCATTGTCCACAACAGAAAAAGTGTGTCGCCAAGAGATGCTCAAGGTATAAAGTACCCTAGCATGATGCAAAAAAACACAATCACAATTATTCCAATAAAAATGAACTCTTAGCCCAGATTTTATTTTTCATGTACTGATATGTCGGTTATTCCCTTTGTCATAGGTAATGAGCAAATGTCAGCAAGTAGGGGTAACCACCTGCATAACGTAGCACGGTTTTGAGCCAATTTTGCTGCAGGCAATTCATGGAACCTCGCTATGGAGGTGTGGCCGGGACAGCTCATGTTATATCCCCCACCACGGCCGGATTGCTGTCGTCAGTAATCAAAGCCTACGTCAGAAACCAGAGCTGAGCCGTTAGCAAGGCAGGATGGGGTACTAGGAGTGCTCCATTAATGTTTTCTCTAAAATGTACTAAAATAATTACTGCACATGTAGATATTGCTATTATAGACTCATTTAAACAGTGTTTCAAAAAGAAAGTTGATTTTGGGGTGAGTTGTACTTTAAAATGCCACCTATAAAATAACACTAAACACAACACTGTTAAAAATTGATAGATGTCTTGTACATGAGTCTAAACCAGGATATGCATCATCATGAAAATTGTAGTTTTCTCAAGTGGTGGGTAATATAATCAGCTGATACCTAAAATACAGCTGCCACTCAGGAAAGGTTATAATAGCAAAATATCTTCAGACATATATCCTTTCAAAAATCATATGCAAGTTTCGTCACCTTGAGTCGTATCGACATGAAATTTTTGGCTCTGGCACCACACCTCTGATACACCACACTTCTACACGCTGAAAGAAATAATGAACAAATCCATCCTCTTCAAATTAATAGACAAATTAATGCTGCAGTAGGCTCCTTGCAATCATGTACAAGCACAGTATACAGCACCAACACTGTAAGAAGCCAAATCAGGATTAAATAATAAAAAAAATCCTCTGCCTTTGCAGGTCACATTTAACTGGAATATAAAACATGTATATATTAAATAAAATTATATATTTATTTATATTTTTTTCAGAATTTAAAATATAGACACACAACCATAAAGAAGACAAGAAAACTACAACATAAAAAACTTTGACATGGACAAAGAAAAATAGAGTGGTGGTCATAATAACGACAGAAAATAATTTACCCACAAGATTTTCTCGTACATATGCAAATGAGAAAAAAAGTAAATAATTAATAAATAACACAAAGACACAGTGGGGCATAAAATATTGTCAGAACAATATATATATATAAAATCAAGTCAAATTCAAAACCACCCATGGTGAATAGTTATTAGGAGTCAACTACAGGTTTAAATACTTGGTCTCCATACATTATAAATTTCTGTGGGGAACCTGCCACTTCATACTTTAGTTTCTCAATGTGAAGAATTCCTGTTAGCTTCCTCAACCAAACTTCAAAATGAGACTGTGAAACCGACTTCAATAGTTTTAGAATACATCTCTTAGCTTTAACCATACCATAGGCCACTACTATACAGAAATTATGATTCATATTTTCTAAGCTGCTGGAAAAAACCCAAATAAAGCTGTTTCAGTGTCAGGGTCAAAATATACTTTCAGTGCAGCAGAATACAATTTAAATATTGAACTCCAAAAACCTTTCAATTTTGGGCACAGCTAAAAGTGGTGTATAAGTGTACTGGGCGCAGCCTTACATTTATCACATACAGGATAAATTTGTGGGAAAATTTGTTTTAACTTGACCTTTGAATAATGTTGTCTGTATATGACTGTACATTGCACTAATTGGAGTGCATTAACAGAGCACTAATGACTATACTTCAGGACCAGTTTCCAAATTTCTTCCTGTATTGTAAATATTAAGATCCTCCTCTTACATTTTCATGAAGATTGAGAAAGTTTATAAAAAAATATACAGACCAATGATAATATTTGAACCTTTGGCTTCTGGAGAGCTAAACAAAAATTTTAACAAATAGTTATCCACATGGAAGGAGTCAAATAAAGGGAACATTTTGTTTAACATAATTTTTCGGTTGCAAATAGCGGAAAAAGTGAGTCTTGCGTAATGTGTATTTTGATTGTAACTGTTTGAATGAGCAGACTTTATTATTAATAAAGAGGTCTTTAATAGAAGTTATTCCCTTTCGACTCCACTCTCTAAACACCACATCTGTAAATGAGGAAGAGAAGGTGTGATTATGCCAAATTGGGGCATATACTGAGGTATTTGGAATTTCACAGAATTTACAGATCTGCAGCCAAATCTTTTCTAAATTAAACAGAATAAAATATTCCCCTTTCCGTAAAGACAATGGTTTGGGGGATGAAAAAAGACTTGCCCGAAGAGAGGTTTTTCTCTGTAAGACTCTGTTCAATTGTTAGCCACAAGGTCATTTTCCCCCGAATGTCATGTCACTGTGATAACTGCCAATACATCACCCTTTTTTTTTTCCAATGTGTCCAGTTTGCTACTCAGAATTGGTGTCTGAGTACCAAGTACAAGCCCTACAGATTTACTTTCTCAAGCAGGGTATTATAGCTTTGCTATAGTACTCCACTTGATATATATGTATGATAAATCATTATTAATGATTACTGTGGGTTTAATTTCTTGAAGTTATGGACACGAAAACGAGAAAACAAAAAAGAAAAAAGAAAGAGGATGAAGATGAGAAGTAGGACAGGTAGGAGTGTGAACCAACAATAAGAGATAGGGAGGTAAACAATGAAGAAGACATCCGTCCTGCACCTCTGTTGGATGGTGTATAGGTGGGAAAAACAAAACAGATAAAAACAACCAATAGAACAGAACAACATTAACAAAACAGATCCAGTAATATAAACTAAGAACTACACATTCACAACACACCAAAATGGATTAACAAATACAACACCAATGTCGCTGGTAAGCTCCTGGTACCAACTATCTCAGCCCAAGAACATGTACCCACACATATGTGTGTGAGCATGCAGGTGTAAATAAGGTTTCCCCATGCAAGTGATTGATAGCTGGTGTATAGAGCCGTTGATCCGTCCTACAGGAGTCAACGCAGACATGAAGGCAGTCGCTGATATATCTACCCATAGCTGACTAAACTCCAAGAACAACCACCGGACCAACCAACGCAGGGCCGACTGCCCCCAAAGAGAGGGAGAGATGGAAGCCCCAGGGGAACAACCAGCAGCTACAATGCCGGGGCCTGGGAGATTGCAAGGACGAGGCCACGGGCACCGGCAGTAACCGGCTATGCCAGGGCGGGCCTGGCACAGGACCCAGAGGCCACAGGGACCAGGGGCACCACGCCCCTAAGCAGTGCCTCGAGGAAACGGCCAACAATGCCCCCCGCCGGCGCAAGGCAGGAGGGATGCGGAGCCAGCCGACGGACGACAGACTCCACCCCCACCCCTGTCCAATCCAAACTATAATTGGGACCCAGGCCGCCAAAGAACAGCGAAGATGGAAACCTCTCCCCGCTCTACAGTGATGTTCCCACGCCCCAAGATCTTGTATGAGTAGTTTAATGATGGAGCGGGTGGACAAAGGCATCTGGGGATGGTGAGGAAACAACTGGGGTGACAAAATACTATTCACAGGGAGCCAGCTCCCCTACTGACTCCTACAGGCAACCCCGTTCAGTACGATCCACCAGGGGGGGGAGGCCTTAGCTCATCAAAATCAGGGCCCACGGCTGCGGCACCACCAAGCCCCATGGGGCCTTAGGGTTAACAGTTATAAAAAGTCGCTGTTAACCCTAACCCCTAACCCTATCCCAGGGGGAGACCTACATCCAACTCAACATTCAGACTACTATAAAGACAGAGGACACTAGACAACCAGGATGAGTTCCATCAAGATCAAGACCCAGGAGCCATGTCCATTGTCAATATGGCCAACAGGGCTCAGAAATGCTGCCCACCCGCCGCAGCCACCTGCTGACATCCTGACGTCTGGATATGGCAAGGGGCCAACTGGGAGCCGGCCACCAGAATCAGCCCAGGGAAATGGAAAAGGCAGCAGCACCCGTCAACAAGCGGCCGACCACAACTAGGGGGGCAGCGCCCCAGAGCCCTGAGCCCCAAGGCCCATCCCAGACTCACCCCAGAGCAGCACAGGACCTGGCCAGCAGCGTCCGCCATTGCAACCCCCCTAGGCACCGCATGCAGCCATCAGGAGTCATCACTCAAAGCCCCCAACTCCCATCCCGAGTGGGAGCCATGGCACCTAGTGCCCCATCTGCAAGCGGACCCACCCTCAAGGATCCCCCTTAAATACCCCCGACCGTATCAACGACCGTATCCTACACAACAAAGTCGAGGGCCCCCCACCCCTACTAGGTGATGGAGCTGATCAAGGGAGACCAGAAAGATTGATCAGATGTATAGGCAGAGGCCATTTCCAGACCAATGTAATACAGGAGAGGATCTCTATATTGATTCATATTAAGAGCATTTTTATTTTTCCAGTTCAGGAGTAGGGGTGTGCGATTTGACGATTTAAGACTGTGAAGCGATCTACACGTGTGACGATGTGTCATTTTTGGGAGATAATTTTATCCTGATTCACTGATTCACAGTTCTGCTGCTGTATTTCTCCCTCTGTATGCGATGAAAAGCCTCCACTCTCTCCCTGCTCTAAGCAAATTACCCCGCCCCTCTCCTTCCTCCCCCTTTGCATGTGCGCAACCTGTAAACAAGCATGGAGTTGCTGCGACTGAGAGCGTAAATGAAGTTTTCGTTCCGAAGTCAAAGTCCTCATCTGGTTTGGTTTTTTACCAGACGAAAAAGAGCAAACAAACATAAATCGCAAAGTTTGCAAGGAGAGCGTCAAGGCAAGTGATCACAACACCTTAAACCTGTTTAATCATTTGAGGAGAAGGTAGCCCAAACAATCCAATGAGCTGTCTTGCTGCAAAAGGTATAAAGCTGACTGCAGCAGCAGTGGCTAGCGCTTCTTCTTCTTAGTTCAGCAAGCACTAGAAAAAATTATCATAAAACTTGACGGGGCGAGTGAGGTTGGTGAGTGGGGTGGCAACCCTGCTGAAGTCCCAGATGAAGCAGCAAAAAAAGTTGTCAAACCCCAGAAAGGACTGAAGTTGCTGTAGAGTTGAGGGTTGGGGCCAGTGGGACACAGTGGAGACCTTTTTGGGGATCCATATCAATTCCATGGTTGGAGAACATGTAGCCAAGAAAGGTGGTGGGGCTTTGATGAATTTCACATTTTTCCAGTTTGCAGAAAAGCCCGTGCTGTAACTGCCTCTAGAGAACGGCCTGGACATGTTGAACATGATCCACCTTGGATGATAATTATATAACAATGTCGTCCAAATAAACAAACCCCCATCGTCCGAGCATGTTGCAGAGCACATCGCTGAGGAGATGCTGGAAGACTGCTGGGCTGTTACAAAGTCCGAAGGGCATGATAAGGTACTCCCTGTGGCCACTCCAGTAGGTATGTGATGTCTGGAGACAAGATCTGCTTAGATGAACTTGTCAGCAGCCCCTGTGTCCAGTAGGGTTGACGAGGTGAGTTGTGGTACTTTGGCATGGCTAAGTTGACATAGCCCCTCATGATGTCGCCTCTGCTTCTCTTCAGGAGAGAGATGTCCCAGCTGCATTGGTTCTTCAGGCGAGACAGACTGCGGGTGGTAGAGCTATCTTCAGCTGGGGAGGAAGTGCTGACGTGGTTGTTGGAGGTGACGTGGCGGGGAAATGCGACACAGCACTCGCCAGTCTAAGTCCGGGGTCAGCTGAATAGTGGCGTCAAAGGTCTGAGGAGACCCTTTCCTTAACATCTTGTCTTTGATATAATAATCTAGGCCTTCTAAAAACAGGGTGTGCAGTATTGAGTCGCTCCAGTCAAGCTCAGCGGCTTGAGTGTGGAAGTCCGTGACGAATTTATGGACTGGTCTGTAATATTGACGCAGATGAAGGAGTTGGACCCCGACTTCCACTTTGCTTGAGGGATGCAAGAAGGTATTGCAGAGTTCTCAGACGAAGCGAGCGTAATCATTACAGATGGGTGATTGCTGGTTGTACAGGGCGTCCGCCATTTCTTGAGCCTTGCCGGAGAGCAGAATCATTAGTAGAACTACCCAAGAGGAGGCGGCAGCATAGGTGGTAGGTTGACACTCAAAGTCCAATGCCGCTAACAGTCCATCCGGTTTGCCATCCTCACCGTTCCACTTGTCTGGCATACAGAATCAGGGAGCTGAGTTGTTTTGGACCAGATTTGCTAGGTGAACGTGCGCATCCATGAGGGATTCCACCTTCGAGGCGAGCCGCTCCACGATGCTGCGGATAGAGGTGACTTCAGCTTTCATAGCCTCCAGATCCACTGAGGCTTTTGAAGAGGTTTCAGTCATCCTGTCATGAAACTATGCAGGCCACAAGTAGTTTGTTCATCTTTTATTGAAAAGGAACAAAACCTGAAGTGCTGGACCTGGAAGATGAAAGGAAATCAGGGCTGATCAGATCTGACTGACAGAGCAGGACTTCGGTCTGGCAAGAAAGGAATGTCTCTAAAGGTGTTCAGGACTGGCAGCACAGATGACTGAACGAGGTAGAGGTGATTTAAGGTTTCTTAAAAACGAAGGTGTGGCCAATGAATGAGATGCTTAGAGAATGGGACAGGTGGATGTTGTTTAAGCTGATGATCTATTGACAATCCATTAATTAGCTTCCTGTCTTTTGAGTAACATCCATCCATCCATCCATCCATCCATCCATCTTCCTCCGCTTATCCGGGGTCGGGTCGCGGGGGCAGTAGCCTAAGCAAGGAGACCCAGACTTGCCTCTCCCCGGCCACTTGGGCCAGCTCCTCGGGAGGAATCCCGAGGCGTTCCCAGGCCAGCTGGGAGACATAATCTCTCCAACGGGTCCTGGGTCTTCCCCTGGGTCTCCTCCCGGTGGGACATGCCCGGAACACCTCACCAGGGAGGCGTCCAGGAGGCATCCTGACTAGATGCCCGAGCCACCTCAACTGGCTCCTCTCGATGTGGAGGAGCAGCGGCTCTACTCTGAGCTCCCTCCGGATGACCGAGCTTCTCACCCTATCTCTAAGGGAGAGCCCAGCCACCCTACGGAGGAAACTCATTTCAGCCGCCTGTATCCGCGATCTCGTTCTTTCGGTCACCACCCAGCGTTCGTGACCATAGATGAGGGTAGGAACGTAGATCGACCGGTAAATCGAGAGCTTCGCCTTTCGACTCAGCTCTCTCTTCACCACGACAGACCGGTACAGCGCCCGCATGACTGCAGACGCCCTACCAATCCGTCCATCGATCTCCCGCTCCATTTTTCCCTCATTCGTGAACAAGACCCCCAGATACCTAAACTCCTCCACTTGAGGAAGGACCTCATCCCCAACCCGAAGAGAGCACCCTACCCTTTTCCGACTCAAGACCATGGTCTCGGATTTGGAGGTGCTGATCCTCATCCCAGCCGCTTCACACTCGGCTGCGAACCGCTCCAACGAGAGCTGTAGATCACGTTCAGACGAAGCCAACAAGACCACATCATCTGCGAAAAGCAGAGACCCGATCCTGAGGTCACCAAAACGGATCCCCTCAACACCTTGGCTGCACCTAGAAATCCTGTCCATAAACGTTATGAACAGGATCGGTGATAAAGGGCAACCTTGGCGGAGTCCAACTCTCACTGGAAACGAGTCCGACTTACTGCCGGCAATGCGAACCAGACTCTGACACCGGTCATATAGGGACCTAACAGCCCGTATCAGAGGGCCTGGTACCCCATACTCCCGGAGTACCCCCCACAGGACACCCCGAGGGACACGGTCGAACGCCTTCTCCAAGTCCACAAAGCACATGTAGACTGGTTGGGCGAACTCCCACGCACCCTCCAGGACCCTGCCGAGGGTGTAGAGCTGGTCCAGTGTTCCACGGCCAGGACGAAAACCGCATTGTTCCTCCTGGATCCGAGGTTCGACTATCCGTCGTACCCTCCTCTCCAGAACCCCTGAATAGACCTTACCAGGGAGGCTCAGAAGTGTGATCCCCCTATAGTTGGAACACACTCTGTGGTCCCCCTTTTTAAAGAGGGGGACCACCACCCCGGTCTGCCAATCCAAGGGAACTGCCCCCGATGTCCACGCAATATTGCAGAGCCGCGTCAACCAACACAGCCCTACAACATCCAGAGCCTTGAGGAACTCCGGCCGAATCTCATCCACCCCCGGAGCCTTACCACCGAGGAGCTTTTTAACAACCTCGGCGACTTCAGCCCCAGAGATTGGAGAGTCCGTCCCAGAGTCCCCAGACTCTGCTTCCAAACAGGAAGGCGTGTCGGTGGGATTGAGGAGGTCTTCGAAGTATTCCATCCACCGACCCAAAACGTCCCGCGTTGAGGTCAGCAGCACACCGCCCCCACTGTAAACAGTGTTGGCGGCAGACCGCTTCCCCCCCCTGAGACGCCGGATGGTGGACCAGAATCGCTTCGAAGCCATACGGAAGTCGTTCTCCATGGTCTCTCCAAACTCCTCCCACGCCCGAGTTTTTGCCTCAGCGACCATCCGAGCCGCACTCCGCTTGGCCTGCCGGTACCTATCAGCTGCTTCCGGAGTCCCACAGGCCAAGAAGGCCCGATAGGACTCCTTCTTCAGCTTGACAGCATCCCTCACCGCCGGTGTCCACCAGCGGGTTCGAGGGTTGCCGCCACGACAGGCACCAACTACCTTGCGGCCACAACTACGGTCAGCCGCTTCGACAATGGAGGCACGGAACATGGCCCATTCGGACTCAATGTCCCCCGCCTCCCCCGGGACGTGTTTGAAGTCCTGTCGGAGGTGAGAGTTGAAACCCCTTCTGACAGGAGACTCCGCCAGACGTTCCCAGCAGACCCTCACAACACGTTTGGGCCTACCAGGTCTGTCCGGCGTCTTCCCCCACCACCGGAGCCAACTCACCACCAGGTAGTGGTCGGTGGATAGCTCCGCCCCTCTCTTCACCCGAGTGTCCAAAACATGCGGCCGCAGGTCAGATGAAACGACAACCAGGTCGATCATCGAGCCGCGGCCTAGGGTGTCCTGGTGCCAAGTGCACACATGAACACCCTTATGCTTGAACATGGTGTTCGTTATGGACAATCCATGACGAGCACAGAAGTCCAACAACAAAACACCGCTCGGGTTCAGATCGGGGGGGCCATACCGCCCAACCACGCCTCTCCAGGTCTCACTGTCATTGCCAACGTGAGCGTTGAAGTCTCCCAGGAGAATGAGGGAGTCTCCAGAAGGAGCACTCTCCAGCACCCCCTCCAAGGACTCCAAGAAGGGTGGGTAGTCTGATCTACTGTTCGGTGCATAAGCACAAACAATAGTCAGCACCCGTCCCCCCACCCGTAGGCGGAGGGAGGCTACCCTCTCACTCACCGGGGTAAACCCCAACGTACAGGCGCCGAGATGGGGGGCAACAAGTATGCCCACCCCAGCTCGGCGCCTCTCACCGGGAGCAACTCCAGAGTGGAAGAGAGTCCAACCCCTCTCGAGGAGACGGGTTCCAGAGCCAGAGCCATGCGTCGAGGCAAGGCCGACGATGTCCAGTCGGAACCTCTCAGCCTCGCACACCAGCTCCGGCTCCTTCCCCACCAGAGAGGTGACGTTCCACGTCCCAAGAGCCAGCTTCTGCAGCCGAGGATCGGACCGCCAAGGTCCCCGCCTTCGGCCACCGCCCGTCTTGCACGGCACCCGACCCCTATGGCCCCTCCCACAGGTGGTGAGCTCATGGGAAGGGGGGCCCATGTTTCCTCTTCGGGCTAAGCCCGGCCGGGCCCCATGGAAAAAGGCCCGGCCACCAGGCGCTCGCCAACGTGCCCCACCTCCAGGCCTGGCTCCAGAGTGGGGCCCCGGTGACCCGCGTCCGGGCGAGGGAACACTAGATCCATTTATTTGATTCATCATAGGGGTCGTCGGGCTGCGCTTTGTCTGATCCCTCACCTAGGACCAGTTTGCCATGGGTGACCCTACCAGGGGCATAAAGCCCCAGACAACATAGCTCCCAGGATCATTGGGACACTCAAACCCCTCCACCGCGATAAGGTGGCAGCCAGGGAGGGGTTTTGAGTAACACCTCACCCAATTTAAGACTATGCCCCCATACACCATCTGTGTTGTAGTCAAGTCACCATCTCTCGAGTCCAAGTCAAACTCAAGTCCTGAGTCTTCAGTCCAAGTGCAAGTCTAGGTCCCATATGATAGATCCAAATCAAGTCATTATAAAGTCAAGTCTAAAATAAGAGAGCAGGGTGTAGATTTTAAGACTAAAACAATGGCAGCCATACATGGTTTACTTTATTTAAAATAAATGACTCATCACAATCTGCTGGGACTCCTTACATAGAAAGCTTTTAACCGATTGGAATGTTTGTATAATTGTATAGAAATGACTTTTGCTGTAAAGTACCTTGAGATGACATTTGTTGTGAATTGGGGCTATATAAATAAAAAATGAATTGAATTGAATTAAAAATAAATTGTATTCAATTCCCCTGTTCTAGCACCAATCTGAAACAGTACAAAACACAAAATTTGATTCAAATAAATTTGAAAATGATGAATAATCAACATTTCACTACTACACTTACAAAAGCTTGGAGAAGTTAATAATTTTCTTTACAGTAATCTGATCCAATATAACAAGCAAACATTAGCATCGGATACATGCCAATTCAGACAATAACAAGTTATCATGTCGGAGTCCAACTGGAAGTTCAAATTCTGATGTCCTGATGTTACAAGTCCAAGTGCAACTAATCGGCATGCTGCTGAAGCCAAGTCACATGTCCTTGAAAGCTGACTCAAGGCAGGACTTGAGTCAGAGTTCAGGACCATCTCTGTACACCATATGATTAAAGTGTTCTTAATATCTCATGCTCTATTGTATTGAAAGCCTTTCTTAAATGAATAAATAACCGTACAACATTTGTTTTTGTGGAACTTATGATGTATTCAACTGAATGCTATAGTGCCAGTGATGTTGATCTACCTGATCTAAATCCATTCTGACTCTCTGTGAGTGGATTATGTTTATTATGTTAATTTTAAAAAAAATTATATAATTACAGAAACAGGTCTGTAATTAGTAGAATTAACTTTTTTTTTATACCTGATTTCACTAGTCCGTATATAAGCAAGCCTTGATAATATGATCAGGCACGCTGAGTTCAGCTTCTAAAAACTTTTACCAAAATTTGACATTTCTGATGGAAGGAGTAGTCAGTTACTGTTTGGTGGCAACAGATTAATAAAGACCTCCTCTAGTAGTAGTAGTAGACGGTTGTGGCTTGTACTGAGCCAGGTTCTGCTGGAGGTTTCTTCCTGTTAAAGGGGAGTTTTTCCTCTCCACTGTCGCTATATGCTTGCTCATTATGAGGGATTGCTGAGGAATAGCTGTGTTATCCGGGCATAAATCTTACGTCGATGACTCATTGCAATCTGTTGGGATTCCTTATGCTGCATTCTGACCGCAGGCTTTGTCAGCGTCATCAACGTCAAGACTACATATTAAGTCTATGTTGGAGGCTGTTGGAGGAGCGTCACTATCTTTGTGGCGCTTTGTGAGCTTTGGCTCCATCAACTTTTCAAGCTTTTCCTGCATTTCAAGCTTCAAAGCTCATTACGTTAACAACACATAAAGTTCCGCTAGTTGAACTTTTGACGGTACTAAAGCTGTTGACGCAGCACGGCAACCAATCAGAGCGACTCACTGTAGTGACTTTGCCCGACGTCGACGCTGCCTAGCCAACCACGATACACAAGTGTTTAAAATATCCAGCAGAGAAAGGCCCGCCCACGAGCTTTGCGAGCTACAGCTTAAAAATGTATCTTCTGTGTATATGCGTCGACCAAGTCGTTTTATGAGCGTTGCCTGACGCTGACAAAGCCTGCAGTCTGAACGCAGCTTACCATAGAAAACTTTTAACTGATTGGAATGTTTGTATAATTGTATTGAAATGATTTATACTTGGCCATTAAAGCTGATTCTGATTCTGATTTTGTTGTAAAGTGCCTTGAGATGACATTTGTTGTGAATTGGCGCTATATAAATAAAAGTGAATTGAATTGAATAGTATGTTGAAAATGTTATTGAAATAATTATTGGTCTTTAGGAAATGTTTGATATTTCTACAGACTGTTATGAAAGGTTATTAATCACAGAAACCTGTGACCTTCTTCTCATTGCAGATCAAATGACATTAATGGCACTTTTCCACTAGGGTAGTCAGGATCCCGGCTGGGTCAATAAACAGCTGGCAACGATGGCACTTTATTACTTTTTAAATCCTTCAAGATGTCCATGCACAAAAATCTGCCTTGTAGAAACAGAGAATCCAGAGGGAACTTTTCAGAGCAGTGTGGAACAAACAAGTGTTCCAGGGGCTCTCTGATGCCATGGTGATGCAAAACAACCTGTTGATATTCTATCCATTTTCTGATAGTTGCATGGTATTAATTGGCAAATAGTTTCACTTTTTTGTGATTGACAGACCAGAAACAATATCAGAGAAAAATCAAAACCTTATTGAAAAGAAAACTACTAAACTGAGGATTCTGACTATATGTCCAAGAGGTGCAGCATCAGACCATCAGGCTAGGCCCCCCTATGCCCAACTCTGCAAAGCTGTAATAGCTTGCTCACATAGTTGTGTAAAAGCACAAAATGTTGGCTTTGATTAAAAATGGCTACAAGACGCTTTTTGGTTACCAGGTATCAGTCAGATCTATGTAGCCCTGCCCCGTGTTGAGCCTACACATTTCGATCTGGAATCTTTGCAGAAGAAACCGTCACAAAGAGGGAGGGCAGTCTGGTAAATACTTTGAGCTGATTGGAGGACACGCAAGGTGGCGCCTGCCTGGCACTGGTTTCTTCACAAGCTTAAAATGGCGCGCCCATGCGTTTTACTTTTCACTCACTTTTTAACAAAGAAATAGTATCCAGTTCCTCTACAACTGTTTGAATAGCCGCTTCTAAGGGCGCATCAACCGGCGGCTACGTTTGTTTCTCTGAAGCACAATGCTGACAAACAATTGCCTGGTCAAATATGGGTCAGAGATCGGACGGTTTAGATTGGAGCGGTCCAAGATGGATTCTCCTGTGTTTGGAAAGCTCCAAATCTCGCGAGAATCCATCTTACAGATCAAGGTTAGCTTTTTGCCGGTCTGGAGACGCTACATATGTGTACCGGATTACATAATCCTCAGTCAGAGCATGGCTTTTGGCTGATTGCTTCAATGCTTCTACGAGGCGTTGTGAAGGAAATAGGCCATGCCCAACAAACTTTTGACAGAATATTTGTTCGGGGCTGGATTGGACAAGATGTGTCATATTCAATTAGAACAAAATGCATGATTACTACTACAAAGCCATACCCTCCAGTGAAAATTCTCTCTGTTGTATCAAATCATGTTTATTAGGTCATGGTGGTCAAACATGGACTTTCCAAAGTAACTGAGGCATGGCTTAGATCAAGTCAGAATTTCACCAATACATTTTGCTTGGGATGGGTAGTTGGATAAATTACAGAGACCAGAAACTGGGGTACAGAAACTGAAAGTTCCTCCATTTTTGGTTATGTTTCTACGATGAGTAGACTAGAGTTGGAGGACCTGAGTGGCCTCGGGGGTTGGTATAGCGACAACAGTCTTCAACATACATTGATGCTAAGCCATTGTGGAATTACACGTGGGCACCCTACATGTCATTGACTGCCTGCTGGCACTACGGATGCACTGATACCCATACTGGTATTGGGGGCTCACACCGTTCGTATGTACTGTATTGGTTAAAGTTAACCAATATCACGAACCGATAGTTAGAATGTGTAAACTCTGCCATAACTCCAGAGAAAATTAGTATCTTTCCTTGAAATCTTAGTTTTGTGGTAATTTTTATTAATATTTTATTTCTTTTTTTATCTAATTCACCATCATTTGTAGTAACAAGCAGAGGGGAAAATAAAACCTGTCTTCCAATTCATTGCATTTTTTTGTGGGGTAGAAGTATCGGTATTGGTACTCTGTATCGGCAAGTAGTCAAATCCAAGTATCGGCATCATATTGGTTTGAAAAAAATGGTATTGTTACATCCCTAGTTGACTTTCTGTCTTTAACAGTTGAAGTTTACCTATGACGAATATTACAGACCTCTCATCTTTTTAAGTGGGACAACTTGCACAATCAGTGGCTGCCACATAATTTTCCCCATTATAGATATAAACTTCCTCAATCACACCTGTACACTCTTATAGTAAGCAACAATCCTCTTTATCAGGTTATAATTCCTTCTTCTTTTTTCCTTTTTAGAGCATTTTTAGGTCCAAAGGATCTTCTGCCCTACAAAGAATATAAAGACAAATTTGGCAAGTCCAACAAGAGAAAAGGTTTCAATGAAGGCTTGTGGGAGATTGAAAACAATCCTGGAGTCAAGTTCACAGGTTATCAGGTCAGTTGTTATCATCTTTAGTTTAAAGCAAAGTCAGAATAATTAAACAAGGGAGGGGGTGAGCAGAGAGTACATTTTTTTTGTACAAAAAAAGGCCTGTTCAAACCAGAGGCTGTTTTGTTAGAAAGGCAAACCTGTCTAAACTTACTCTGTCTGATGTACAGGCCATGCAGCAACAGAGCCCATCAGAAACAGTAGAGAGAGGAAACACAGCCAATGGCAGCAGCGACGGGGATGATGGTGACTCTGTTCAGGAAGAAGAAGGCAAGAAAAAGGTGAAAGAAGACAAGACTGGATCCAAACGGAAAAAAACAGCCTCCTCTAAGGTATGATGCAACCAAAGACAAGCTAGAGATGAAACAACCTAAGAAAGTAGATTTTATAGCTATGATCAGACACCACATTTAGTATTTATGTTATTTTGTGACATCTCAAAGTGTAGTATAGAACACCTTCATGTTCAAATTTACAAAGTACTATACCATTGCTTGATTAGGAGGAGGTTTGTTTTTAATACTTCTGGCTATTTTAAAAAATCTGTTTTGCTGTGGAGTTTTTGATGTAAAATATGTAAAAAGAAAGGTTGTATTTTGTATGTACTGAAACCTTAGGTGCAATGTACTGTGAGTTAACAAACTATTCTATTATGTTCCCTGTGTTGAAATGTTGCAGACCAACAGTGACTATCCCACAGTTGTTCCTAAACTAACTGAGAACCCCAAGCCTAGAGTTTTGTATGGGTCCAATAGGTGACTCGTCTTTAAGTGAACATTTGACACTGCCCTTAGAAAATCACAGAGGCATGAAGATGAACTGATTTATAATACTTGTGACTGACAGGAGTGTATTGGTGGCAGCTGTGTTTAGAGCCTATAGTTGCAGAAGTTTTAACATTTTCTGTAAAATCTTAAATCAACCATTTATATTTGTGAAGGAGGTAAATGTTCCATTCCTGCTGTAGAGGAATAGCGTTTCCTCAGTATTTATAATTTTGGAAGTGAAGTGCAACAAGTGTAACAATAAAAACGGTTTAAATGTGCTCAGTGTATAAACTAAAATGACCAATGAAGCATCTTACAACATGGCATGAGTTGAATTGAACACTGACAGCCTGACTAATGTATCATTTTGTGAGCATTACTGTGATTAGGAACAAGGTGTTCTTCAAAATTGTGTTTATTTTGGCTTTGATTTAAAAAAAATATTTTTTGCTTTAATTGTCAATAAAAATGTTATCAAAACATGTTACAAATGTATTTCAGGGTTTCTCTCCAAAGTCTAGCCCTTTCTACTCTTGAACACAATGCAAAAATAATATTAAAACACCACTATTCTCTAACCTCAGATTAATAAAAAAAAGATAAGCATTAAGTTGTGTCTAAATACAGTCTAAAATCTACAGTGTCTAAATATTAAAAAAACAAATTCCAAAAACTTGCCCAATCAGTATCCTTCTGTCTGTCTGTCTGTCTGTCTGTCTGTCTGTCTGTCTGTCTGTCTGCACACATGTGGGAAGTTTTACTTGTTTGAATCCTCCTCAAGAACAAAAAACAAAAGAAACTACACGTACAAAAAAAGTTATCTCACAATTCAGGTATTTATTGATCAGTGAATACAACAATGCTATATGGGCAGAGATGGGAGTAAGTCCCATACATGCAAGTCCCAAGTCATCTTTAAAGAGGATCAAGCAAGTCAAGTCCAAGCATAGCTTTAGTCAAGCCAGTTAAATCACTTGTCAAGTCATTATCAAATTAGTTTTTGTCAAATGTTTTTTTCATCAGACCTGTTTTTCAGAGTCAATATCTTTTTTTTATATGGAAGTTGATAAGTTAATGAATTAGCTCAAAAAGAATCTTTGAATCTTTAATTCAAATTCTTACAGGTTGGAATGCAATTTAGACTAGGAACAATCTATTGTGGAATTCTACCAAAGGAACAAGAGAGAGGACTGCACTTTGAATAAATGTCAAAACAGCTTGCCATAACCACTTGCCATAAGAGCAGTGCAAATTCAGAAAAAGCACACTGGTCATACGTGAGGAGGAAAAAAAAAAAATCTGAAAAACCGGTTGTCGCAGGATCATCCTTTTGACACACCAACATGAAAAACGTCTCCAACAAATCTCGAACATGGCAATTCTTAAAATTACTGTTATACATTTTAGAAATCATGATACTTTTAATTTCATTACAACCATTTCAGCTTAAAGTGACTGTGTAGTTTTTGCAGTACATCTTTGAAAAAAGCCATTAAATATTATGTAATAATAATTACGTAAAGCACATCAATTGCAAAATATTGGTGATATTGTAAAATATGACTGAAACTCAGTTTTAAAATACATAGGCACGTGTCCCCTTTTCAGGGGAAAGACATATTAGATGACGTCTTTATTTTACAAGAGCCCGGATGGACAAAGTGCATGGAACAAGCCCGCTATTAAAACATTGATTTCCCCTCAAAATGCAAAAAAGTTTCGTCATAAATACATTTTTACCTCTTTGCTAGTTCCAAGCGAAGAGACTGATGTGCTCGTCATGTTGCTGCAAATAGATCATTCTCAGGGAACTGAGCGTTTGAAAACAGCACTAGTTGGACCTCCGGTGTTGAGTTTCTTACTCGAAGACACAGATACCGCATGCTTGTGATAATTTAGGTAAGCACTGCCCCCTACAGGCCGAAAATTACACACTATGCCTTTAACTCCAAAAGTGACACTGGCAGCAGAGTGCAATTTTCCGGTGGGAATTTTCCTTACTTCTGGTTTTTACATCCTACCCTCACCTGAATTATTTTTGCCCATGGTCACGACAAAATGTATC
This sequence comes from Apricaphanius iberus, assembly GCA_028564705.1. Classification (NCBI taxonomy): domain Eukaryota; kingdom Metazoa; phylum Chordata; class Actinopteri; order Cyprinodontiformes; family Aphaniidae; genus Apricaphanius; species Apricaphanius iberus. The sequence continues at coordinate 321,331 of JAPXFQ010001268.1, forward strand.
CCCCCGACCCAAGGTATTTTTAATATTAAGCTACATTGTGACTGAGCGCAGGATGGGTGAAAATGGCATCATCTCTGTCGCCGCCGCTCTTAACCCATAAAACTGGCTCTCTCATGAAGAGGACTGCATCCTCTACGGTGATTTTACACTTCTCGCCATCCACAAAACTCTTGCGGTTGAGGCCGCAACCAGACCTACACTCATGAAAAATCAGTTTAACCCTTTTAAAACCGGATCCGTTTCCTGCAAAACAAGACTAGACATTCTTTGAAATACAGGAACTCCTCGACAGTTTACACAATAATTACAACAGATTTCATCAGATGTGATTTGCAGCTTTGCAGTAATATACGGCACATTACGGTCGTGAAAACTTTGCCTGGCAGTGAATGTTGGACGTGTGTGTCCTACCTACACACACACCACCGTCATAACATCTGAAAAAAGTTTGGATTCTGTATGGCAGCTAACCTATGACAGGCGTGCATTCATGCGTAGATATTTAGCACTAGTCTGGTTAAAGATAGCTAGCATTAATGCCACTAAACTAGCAGCTACGTGCCACCAGATTTGCAATTTCAGACAGACGTATATATTTAGGCAGCGGTTAATGTTAACAGCAGCACAGTTTCAAAATAATAATAATAATAATCAAGACTAGGACGTAATCCATAGCATGTTACTCACCTTGTTTTATGTGCTGTCCTAAAATGTTTGATGAAATTCGATGTAGTGCTTGCAGTATCAGCAATTTTAATATAGCAGATTTTGCAGGTAGCTCCTCTTTTATCTTGTGTTGTGGCATAATCTTTGTTGCCAGAATGCTGGCCAGAGTTGCTTCCATCCCTCTGCAGACCACTCATTAGACTAATGTAGACTTGCCTTTTGTCCGTTGCGTGGAGGAGGGGTTGGCAGGTTTGCTGATACGCTGCAAGTCAGGAGCTCGCGCACAATAAAGTAATGTTCATCTTATTATATATATGTTGATAATAATTAAAAAATTTAACAACACTGATGTGACTTGGCAAGTTAAATGACTCCAGTCAAGTCACAGGTTAAAGGAATACTTCACCCCTGGAAAGATGAACGCGAATTTTAAGTGGGTTAGATATGTTGTAGAAATGTTAAATTGTTTTTGAATTTGGAGCATTCTAGACTGAGAAAAGCCAGAAAATGTATTTTTTACTCATGTTGCTGAAATACAACAACTCCCAGAATGCACTTGCTTTGCTGCCCTGAGGCCTCTCACAAACCACGTCTACAGGCTTGCTTTCACAGGAGAGTGGGGGTAGGCTAATGCGCTAAGTAGTTTGCAACGCCGTTAAACACTAAAAGAAGAAGAAGAAGAAGGCTTGCTTTCTTACATTGATCTTGACTTTATAAATCGCTAGTTAGTTGATACATTTCTATCAAAATGGTGCTAAAGTTGTAAATTATAGACTTGTGGAGGAAGGCTGAATGTTTACCCTAACTGATTTTGCAGTAATTACTTACTGACTACCTGGTTTATTTCCGTTCTTTAGAATTTATTTTGGGATAAAAAAGTGAGCATAATACTGTATATATTACACAACTTAGACTTTCTCATTAAAAAGATTATGTCAACAAGAGTAGCTTAGCAGCTCTGAATATGATTTTTTTTCCTCCAATTGAAATTGAAATCTAAGCTGAAACATTCTTTAGGTTAACATATTCTCTAAAATAGCAGCACTAAAGGTTTATAACAAACACAACAAATGTGATTTATAATGTTTATTTAAAAAGTAAATAAAATAAATTTTTTAACACTCAAAGCTCTTCGATAGCTTCGGCAGTTTCCTGATATCCACAGTATTGACCGTCAGGAGCGGGGTATCTTCGGTCATTCGAAAATACTGATGGTTTTCTACTGATACAAAGCTAAATGCTGAAGTATCCCTTTAAGAAGGGCAAGTCAAATTACGGTCTTGTTGATCAAGCAAATCAAAAGTCTTAAATCTGGCAACTTGAGTTGGACTGGAGTCAAGTCATCGACTCAAGACCCCCCATCTCTGTGTATGGGTGAGTGAATTTCTTTCTGGTATCTTTTCTTAAGATGACTGAACCTGCTTTGGTCACAAAATCTCTGGAATTTAATTGTGATGAATGTGAAACTGTTCCTATCTGCATTTTCCAGAATGTAGCAATAATATTTTTGTTCTTTTTATGTTGTTTTCATATACTCTTCATTGTCAGTAAATGATTCCTTATAATAATTCTGTACTCCTTATTATGGTCTGTTCCTTGTTAGGTTTTAGAGTGTTTAAGTAACACACAACTGCCATTAGTAAATGGAAGCACTCACAATCAGCTTCCCACTTTGCAACAAGAGTTGCCTAGCAACTGGTCTCCATCATGCAGGGCACATGTGGTGCATTTTGAAGGAATGTGGTGCTTTTTACAGTGAGGAACAGAAATATTTGAACACCCTGCGATTTTTCAAATTCTCCCACTTAGAAATTATGGAGGGGTCTGAAATTCACACTGTAGATGTATTTCCACTGTGAGAGAGAGCATTTAAAAAAGAATTAGGATCTTTTATTGAATGATTTTTAAAGAATTTATTTGCATTTCATTGGTGCACATAAGTATTTGAATGCCTGGCAATCAACAAGAACTCTGGCTCTCAAAGACCTGTTACTTTGTCTTTAAAAAGTCCATCTTTAGTCCACTTATTAATCTAATTTAGTAGCACCTGCCTAAGCTCATTCAATACTCCTGTCCACCCCACAGTGAGACAGACTCCAACTATTACCAAGACCAAAGAGCTGTCAAAAGACAACAGAGACAAAATTGTAGACCTCCAAAAGGCTGGAAGTGGCTACGGGGAAATTGCCAAGCAGCTTGGTGAAAATAGATCAACTGGTGAAATAATTGTTCGAAAATGGAAGAGTCTAAAGATGATTGTGAGTGTCCCTTGGACTGGGGCTCCATGCAAGATCTCACCATGTGGGGTATCATTAGCTATGCGTACATGGACACAAGTAATCATATTAAAAGGCTGATCTGAATACAAAGGCTTCATGTAAACACGGCATTCAGATTACTCTGACCAGGTTATAATCATTCGGATCAAAATTTCATTCCGATTGAGAATGGTGGATTATCCTTATTCCAAATGTGGGTCATTACTGTGCATGTCTGTTAGGTCATGTGTAGACTTAGCATAGGCTTCACGGGCATAGGGTTGCCAACCGTCCCTTAAAATACAGAGTCGTCCCTTATTTGAGAATTAAAAAATTTTGTGTCCCGTTTTGAACTAATAGGGGAAGCTATTTGTTCCGTATTTTCATAAATGTCCAACATGACTGTCGCACATACGCTTCAATAGCCTAATTCTAACTATGTAGCTTATATGAAAATTAAATAAAAATCACCCAACTACAGTCAGCAAAACTGTTCTGGCCGTGGGATCAAAAGGGGCCGCAAATTGTTTGTGTTTGCGGCTCGCGAGTGTTTTGCTCACTCAGGATTGATCAGGTAGACACACACACACAGGTACTTCCCATGCAGCGTTTTTAAAAATGTCCCGAAACCCCAAAGCAAAAACGCTTATAGAGATACAGATGTGAGTGGGTGGAGGCCCATCCTTGGCTGGATAGGTTCAGTAAAGACGAAAACAAAGTAAATTGTAAAAAATATGTCTGTGAGTGTTCTCACTCGCACACTGAGAAGACTCGCTGCACAGCACGGCAGGCACACAAGAATGTAGACACACACGTCCGTGAGGCATATACTGCATTAAGGCTAGAATATTCAAAATGGAGTACATCTATTGTACATTTTCAAAATTGTTTCCTGCATGTGCAATTTTATTTTTGTTGGCTTAATTGTAGACATTTGTTTAAGCCAGTAGGTTTAGGCATAATCTATTATCCAATTAATATAAATGACAGCTATTTTTTGACTCCTGACTAGAGATCAAAACGTGAACGCTTTTTTTCTCCCACCGTGGACCCCCAGCCCTATCCCTCCCTCGACGTGCATCAAGGGAGCGCCATCATTTTGGCTGCAAGCCCGGCAGTGACGTGGATCTGTTTGTATTGCTTCTTGTTGTTTGTCATGATCTTGGACAGGTTGTATTGTAAACTGAATTTTGTTGTTCCGCTGGTTCAATGACAATAAATCTATTCAAATACAGTATGCAGGTGTGTACAGGACTTTTGTGCAGCAGCAGAGACTTTATTGATACCTTGACAGATATGCTTTCCTGATGAGTGAAAATGTATAGAAATGGGGGCTGCCACATTGTGTAGGTGCTATTGATGGCTCCCATATACCTATCGTAGCGACCACACAATTCCACACTGACTACTTCAACCAGAAAGGCTGAAGGGAAGGTGGCGCTGCCTTCTTAAAAGGAATGACTAACACCACTCTGGTGCAATCGATGGTTCTGACCTGCTGTGCACTGCACAATCTGTGTGAGAGCCATGGGGAGTCTTACAATGACGCGTGGACAGAAGCAGAGGCTGCTCCTGAGCCTGTTGCAGCACAGCCACAAAATGGAAAGGACAAAGGGGGAAACTAAACGTTATGCTCTGATACGGCACCTGTTAAACCAATAGCCATACAACCAAGCATTTGTATATGGTATTAACTTGTACTTTCCCATTCAATGTTATTCGTTTCACACCAGACAACTGTTGAAATACACTGTGCAATTTTTGAAACCTTGTATTAAAAGAAAAAAATTCTAAATCACAAAAGTGTGTCACAAATGATCTTTGTCCCTCGTTTGACTACAATGTATCGCTATATTTATCACCAGATTTGTTACTACATTTACAGCTATATTTCTCTACACATTAGCTGCTACATTTATTCACATCTGCATTTATCTACACATTTGCTACATTTATTTATAGCTATATTTATCTACACTTTTTGCTACATTTACAGCTATATTTATCTAATTTGCTGCTGCATTTATTTACAACTACACACATTTGCCGCTCGATTAATTAAAAGCTGTTTTCATCTACACATTTGCTGCTACATTTAGTAATATTTATCTCCACAGTTGTTGCTACATTTATCTCCATATGTAGTTATTGCAAATGAAACGGGAAATAAGTAAATGTAGCTGTAAATAAACTGTATGCCCCACACACCTGAAAGCTATCCATATAACAGTTTACTTTGCTCGCTGCTCTTTTTCTTGATCATAAGAATGTCTCCCACATCACCCATAATTTCTATTCTTATTATCTGCACAACAGCTCTATACTGAAGTTTACATCCATGACAAACTGGTGGTACTGCACACTTTTATTAAGATATTACAAAAACAACAATTACATTGCACATGTGATGAAAAAGGTGGAACATTTGGTTGTTAATATAGTGGTTGTGTTGCATTAGTAATAAAAAAAAAATTGAAAAAATATTTGCACATGCCCAACATTGCACTTGTTGAAAACAAATTAAAACATATTTACATATTGATGAAGTATTTACATGTTACCAAGTGTTCACAGTGCACTCTTACAAAAAATAAAAAAAGTACTTGCACGCGCCCAGTGGTTATACTACAAACACTTTAGGTAAGGACAATTCAGTTATTTTTTTGGCTGAAACCAATTCACCAAAAACATTTAAAAACCACTCATTAAAGGTGTTTGCCTGGGCCAATTTCTGCCTGCGCAGCTCAGCCTCCGTTCCCCAGGCCTGTCGCATGTCCTCCTCGAGCTGTGCCTCTTTGGCCTCCGCAGCAGCTGTGTGGCGTGTGTCTGCTTCCCGCATTTGCTCCAGTACCGTTTACGTTTACCTGCAGAGCATAGACAAAACATATACGTGGCTAAATAAGTACTCCAGGTTAATAAAAACAAACTACATGGCATATAGGGGAAAATGAATCCCACCTGTGGCTGTCCGATGCTGAGACCTGGAGTAGCAGGATTGGTGCTACGATGGCGTTGAGGAACAGCAGGGCTTTACGAAGTCCGGCGCTTCCTCGACATTGCTTGTCTCCAACATCCGGAGAAACGATTGCTCCGGAGCAATGGTCTCTTGAAAGGAAAAACAAACATAACTGATTAAAATTGTGAATAACCAGCAACATTCAACACCAACACAGTGATGGCCGGCCAAAAGCTAGCCAGAAAAGCAAGGGTCTCTCCACAGTATTCAAAGGACTACACGTGCCTAACCCAGTGTCGCACCGTTTAATTTCATGTGAGCTCCACTCAAGGGAGTAGGTTTGATTTTGAGATTGGTGGGGACACAAAAGTGCTCCCAGGCAGCACTCTTCAAAGTTGAAGTATTTTGCATTTGCAATCATGATTTCAAATTATGCAAATGTTATATGTCAAAGTAACTAATGAAAGACAAGAAGGAACATTCAAAAGGTTCTAATCTTTACTCTTTTGTGCAGGTCTGTAGTGCAAATGTGCATCATGTCAATTAACATACAATCAACAACATTGGAAATAAACATAAATTAAATGTAAATGTGTTTGTCACTAAGGCTACGCCCACACTAAGCCAATAAGGTTATACGGGGAGTTAGACGCCTAATGTTATCCACTCAACACGAGCATTTACGCCCCGTTTAAGGTCCGTTTAAGGTCCCATGATTGCGCAATCCCATACTGACCTGTGCAAATACTGGGTATGCGCGAAAAGACGCACGAAACATACGTATAATCTACGTGACGCCAGCGCCTACATAATATATACAAGAAGCTCTACAGCACATTACATATCTGCTTGTCCCGTTAACCAAAGAGAATAATAGCTGCTCAGAAGAAGAGAGAGTTTTTGGTGTGGACAGACGACGAGATCGATTTATTACTCTTCGCTGTTGCCTTTGTCTGTAGTGTCGTATTGTTATTGACGCAGCATTCATTGACGCCACTTCCTTTCATTATCCGGGGAAGCTGTCCACACTAGCTCGTTTAGCCGTTGAATTAAGATTTACACGGCTCTCTTACCCGGCTAATAGTTATCCGGCCACAGACCTTAAACGACGCCGGGTTAGTGTGGACGATAGGGGGGTGTAAACTAAATAATTATACGTTTAAGGCATTATCCGGCTTAGTGTGGACGTGGCCTAAAACTCTGTCACTTTCTAACTTTGTGATCAGATTCCTTAGGAATCAACCGAAATATAAATTTGACAACTACTGTAGCAACTACTGTAAACACATGATGCCTCTCAAATATAAGGCTCTGATTTTAAAGCCACATGGGGAAATCATTGTTATTCAGATAATCATCATACTAACATTTTTTAACTGCTGTGTTATATTCTGTGTGTAAAGGCTTTTTTTATTCTAATGTTTAAACTGTTTTTCTCATGTAAAGCAGTTTGTGTTTCTGTTTGCATGAAAAGCTCTTTATAAATACATTTGATTTGATCTGTCACTGAATCTCATGACTAACACATCCAGCATTATTTATCCTCAGCTATGAATTTCCAGCCTCTTTTTCAGCTTCTCCTTCCCTACCTCCTCCAGCATCTCTCTCTTCATCTGCACCAGGCTCTCCTCCTATATTTCCTCCAGCCTCTCTCCCTTTATCTGCCTCCTCTGGTCTCTCCTTCTACATCTCCTCCAGCCTCTCTGCTGTCTGTCATCTTACAAAAATATGTTGATGCATGAAAAACAGATTAGTGATAGAATGATCATAGAATTTGATGGCAAAGTTATAGCATCACCAAAAAAGGCCTTTACTTTCACACTATTATGTGTATTATTGTATTTACACCATAAATTGTATTTGTGTTTTTAAATAGTTGCTCTTTTCTACACCAATACATGAAAATAAGAAAAAAATGAGAAAAAGAACAGAAAATGTTTTTTAAAGTGTATCTCTTTGGCATATTATATTTAAATAATTTAATTCTAATTTTAAGTAATTTACACTTTGACTCCTAAAGAAGTCTCTTATATCGAGTTTTCTTGGACATCCTTCAAATCCTATACAGCACACACACACACACAAACAGACAAACACCAAATGTAAATGACACCAGTAAAATCATCTAGCTGACGCGACCCGGACAGAACAATTGCCAAACATGTTAACAACTTACACTCACAGGTGCCTCTCATCCGGCCCAAAAGAACACGAAGGCAGCCTTTTTGCTAGCCTTGTGGCTACCGCTCTCTCAGTAGTGCTACAAGCTAGCCAGAAAAGCTAGCGTCTCTGGTCACTAAACAACAGACTACACATGCTCGACCTGTCAGTCCATAGGTGGGCGTGTCGGGTCCCTTCGGCCTGCTTCGGACTCACTCAGGAGGTAGTCCGAAAAAAAGGTTGAATCGGCCCGGCCAGGAGTTGTATAAAACCCTCTCTAACGGCTGAACCAACCCCTACCAGACCGAGCTAGAGCTAGTAGATCCAGGTTATTGTTTAGTCCTCCACCTGTGTCTTCAGGAGTTTCTGACAAAGCAAATCAGGCTGAATTGTGTTAAAAGGAGAAATCAAGGAACACAGATTCTGACAGTGCTGTCCACATGACAGTGGGTTGATGGAAGCAGGCTGATAATGGCATTCAACACCAACTCCATGGCGATTAGCAAACTGCAGCAGGTCCTGATATGTTCTAGTTTGCTTACTCAGGTGTGGCAACAGGAGTCTCTCCAGGACCATAATGAAATGGGATTTCAGGGCAACAGGTTTATAGTTATTGATTACTGATGGGTGAGTTTTCTTTGGTTCTGGAATAAGGCATGATGTCTTCCACAACACTGCAACCTTCTCCTGGGTCAGGCAAAAAGGTATCAACAGTTTTTACGAGATACAAAAAAATGTTTAACAGTTTATAAATGAGAGAAAAAAGAGTTAGAATGTTGTGTAGTAGCATGATGCAGTGGATGTGTGGATGGGGGTTGGTACTCAGACACTGCACCCCCAATTTTTTGGGATTAAATTGTTGGGTCACGCTTACAGCCATCGGGTGGCACTAACCTGCTCTCTTCCACTGGAAGGACGGTCAAGCAAAAGGCATAAATAGGCCTGCTCCACCAGCCGCAGTCCATCATTTACAACTGAGGACTCAGAGAAATTCCAGAAAAGGCTTTCAAAATCCATTATGCTTTTGTTGCATCACCACTGTCAGCAAGGAGAACTCGGAGCCAAAGCTCCACCAGGTTATCAACATGTAGCAAAGCAAATTAGGGTATGGATAGACCCTTAACAGCACTCATTCTTATATGTCATACAGCAATACGAAGACAAATTTTTAGACTCCTATACTGTATGTTGAGCTGTGTCTGACATTTCCAGTTCACATGTGAGCTGTGAAAACAAGTTAACTTGTTTGTCTTTTTGCCCGAGGATTAGCAACAGGGACAGTTAAACCACTGACCTTACAGCATTTCTCTAGGACCGTGGTTCAAGGCCCAATTATTTGAAACGCCCTCTCTACCACAACAGCAGACACACCTTCCTTTTGTGAAGAAATCTAAAACTGGGTGAAAAGAATATTCCCTCTGGTGCCTGTCATTGTGTTTTGCTGTTACGGATAACCTTTGTTTCTAAATAAATGGTTTGCATTGGACTTGTTATTGTATGGTATCACTGAAAACCCAGAGATTGTCTGTATACTGCCTGTTTTTTAGATTCACACTATTGGTGACTTTAGAGTATGCTGAATGTATTGCAGAGAAATGTAAAGACCAAGGAACAATTCACAGCACCCTCAAGAAAAGGCAACCTCTCTCTTAGCATCAGCAGAAAAACAAAAACAAAACACCAGTGACAATAGAATAGCAGAGTGTGCAGACCTCCACCAAGGCAGATCAGTACCTGTCGCCACTCCACCCACCTTCATTATGAAACGCCCATTATAAAGGCCTGATCTAAATCCCATAGAAAATTCTGTGGATTTGGTCATTCTACCAAATACTACTGACCCTGATGAAAGTGATGAAAAATACATAATTATTTCTTTATTCTGAGATTTCAAAAATACAAAAAATATGTTGTTTTGTTATTTAAAACAAAAAAGTTTACCCTGTTTTGATATTTGACAGTAGAGATTTGTTTTTATGTAAATATCATCTTTAAACACAGTATGACTGTATGTTATTATTATGTACTTGTCTTTGGCAGAAATCCTCAAAACAGCCCAGGGTTTCATCTGAAGAGGATGATCTGGAGAGGGATGGAAAAGATGATGACCAAAAGAGCGACTCAGACGGAGGAGACCACGACAACAACTTTATCCAAAAGACGGCTGAGACTAAGGTGGAGGCCCTGAATCATTAGCACTTTTGAAACATTTCACAGACTTTTTCAATCCTAAACATATAACTAACCACCAGCAAGTATTTGAACAAACCACAGTTTCTATCTGTCAGTAGCCTATTTTAAATCCTACTTTCAATCTGTGATTTCCATGTGTTTGGCACTCCTCAGTAAATAACTGAAAGTGCTGACACAGAATGGCATATAATGCATGTTGGAATGGTGATGAAAAGTTAAACTAAGATTACAAATATTTGAGTAGTTGTACAATATAAGTCAGTGGCAGCAGCAGTGGTAGCTTTTAAGTCATGGTCAGAAGCAGAGAAATGCACCTTCGGTTTTACAGTCCAGGTTAATATTCTGACAGCACACCCAGACGCATTATTGTAGTACCACTAATATATTTTAGATTGTTTTTTCCTTGTCTTTAGATTTGAAACGTATACTTTCTACAAAACTTTTATGTATTTCTTTAATTTAAAGCCAAAATATAGAAATGAAATGGAGCTTTCTTTTAAAATAAAAATGTTTCTATTTAATACACTGATCAAAAAAGTAAAAAAGTAAAGCAAACTCTTAACACAATATTTCTCTAAGTTTCACATGCTGTTGTGCAAATGGAATAGACTACAGGTGGATATTATAAGCAATTAGCAAGACACCCCCTACCCCCCCTACAACCAAATCTACAACCCACACAAGTGGTTCAGGTTGTGTAGCTCATCCTGAATGGCACATCATTGCTAAATGTGGCACGAGGCTGGGCTGTGTCTACCGGAAGACAAACAAGTACATCATAAGAGGTGGAGGAGGTCATACGAGGGCAACAACCCAGCAGCAGGACTGCTACCTCCGCCTTTGTGCAAGGAGGAAAAGGAGGAGCATTCCCAGAGCCTTGCAAAATGACCTCAAGAAGGCCACAAATGTGCATGTGTCTGTTCAAATGGTCAGAGACAGACTCTGTGAGGGTGATATGAGGGCAAAACGTCCACAGGTGAGGATGCTTACAGCCGAACACCATGCAGGATGTTTGGCATTTGCCAGAGAACACCATGACTGGCAAATTCGTAACTGAGCGCCCAGGCGTTATAGGGAGGTCATATAGGCATGTGGAGGCCACACACTTTACTGAGCCTTGACTTATTTTATGGACATTACATCAAAGTTGGATCAGCCTGTACTGTGTTTAACTACTTTGAGTGTGACTCCAAATCCTGACCTCCATGGGTTAATAAATTTGATTTCTACTAATAATTTTTTTGTGATTTTGTTGTCAAATTAAACTTTATTTATAGAGCGCTTTTCCAACTACATAGTTTCTCAAAGTGCTTTACAGGTTAAAATGACCCCACAAACCCCACCCTGCCCAGACCCAAAATAAAATCATCATCACAACTATAGCCTGACCATGAGTCTGTGTCCTGACTTTGGGGATGATAAGGAAATGGCTGCCAGAGGAGCACCGAGACCGCGAGCGTTCATATGGTAAAAGCATTTATGAAAGATAGGGCCCAAGACCATTAAGAGACTTGAAAACCATTAGAAGAACCTTAAAATCGCATGACTGAAAACGTGAATTGGCGGTTTTGCAAGCTCGCAAACCAAACTAATGAAACATCAAACTAATAGCTTGTCAGTTGGTAAACCGTGGAAAACATTTTCCCCAGCACTGTATCACATCATCATGCTCAAATAACCCTGAAGGAAACATTTATTACTTACCAATCCAGTGGGAACATCGCTAGGTCAGCATCCATACATCCTGCTGTATCTCTAACGTCTCACTCAGAGCGACTGACCACACAAAACTTAAAAGTTGAAACACTAGGTTTTAGAAGCTGATCCTACTTTGACCTAAACTGAGCTACAGTTTGACAGAAAAGATCTTTCACAGCAGTAAAGGGAAGGAAATGTTATTTGACCTGTCTTCTTCCATCTTACGGCTCCGCCGACGTAACACTGCAACTTTCCTTACCCCCGGTTCACACCGGGTGCAGAACGGATGCGCTCCCGGTATGAATCAACCCTCTGTAGCAGTGAAACTCCTGCAGCTTTCAGCTCCGGTAGCTTTCAGCTGCTCTTGCAGCCCAGTCTCTTTTCCTCGCTTCTTTTCATAGCGTCTTCCTTGGGGTTGAGAACCTGGCTCAGCTCAGCATACAGCTCTGCAGTTTACACCGGGTGCATTCTTTCGCCCGGTGTTACGGATTAAAGTGTTTTTGTGTTAACTGGTTTCCAACTTACTTACTGTGTGTCCAGACCAAACGCGATAGGACCGACTAGAGCTTCAGGTTTAAATGTAAAATCAATGGAGGAGCGCGTTGAAGCGCGACTTGGTGTCCCGCGACACTTCAGAAGCAGATTTGCGTCGCGAAAAAGCTTTTCTGCCTGATTTGCGCGAACAATTTGCGCTACAGATGCGATGGAAAATTCGCGCTGCATTTTATGTGGGGCATTTTGTGCATTCATGCTCATGGCATCTATCGCTCGAGTTGGAAAAATCTGAACTCCTGTGTCAAATCGCACCGCGACAACCAATCAGGGGACAGAGTTTCAGTGATTCTGTGACTGTCATGGAGTCACAGCCTCAGCAGGACATGGAGGAAATACTGATAAACACCGTGGCTAATCACCCCGAGCTACATGACACAAGCAGTTTGCTATACAGAGACAGAAATAAAAACAACTATTTAGACAGGAATGCTCTTAAGAGGTTTGTGGGTGGCTCTTAAAAGAGCCGTTGTTGCTGTAAAAGCACCTCTCAGCCTAGAAGTCGGTAACAATAGCATAATCAGAAAATGTTACCTTTTCTTAAAAAACAAACAAAGTGCTACTGACTTTGAGTAATTAAATAAAATGTGCAGAAGGAGATCAAAAGACTATTAAGATATTATATATTATATATTAAGATATACATACATTAAATAAATATAAATAAATAAAAAACAATGGCTATCAAACGATTTAAAAAGTTAATCTAATTAATCAGATGGTAGCTGTGAATTAGGGGTTGTACCAGCTCTCTTAAAGCACCGAGCTTGATTAATCAAAGGTTTGCTTTTGTTAAAACGTGTGCAAACCTCTCAATGGATGCAAAAACATAGAGCAGGTGATTTACTAAGCAGGTTAAGAGATGACTGAGCCTGTTAAACCCACAGCAAAATGCACACAATCTATATAGCGCTTTTGCCCTTGATGAATATGCAATAGCGGCATTTCTGTCAGAAGGCGCAAAATATTGGGGGGAGATTGTGCAAATAAGTAGGCGTTCTACTCGCAGTGTGATTTATTAAACATGAAAATAGTTGCGCCAGCTGTTTTAACACCTATTTTTAGCACCTCTGAAAGGAATGTTTTAATTTTGCGACCCCAGAATTCATAAGTTTCTTATTGACAAACGAAAAATATAACGGACACACATTCTAACCTAATAGTGATTAATGCTCTAAAAACCATAAACCTGACATTAGTCCAATCCTCTGCATCCTCTTCCCTCACACCAACTAGCTTCATGTTCTCTTTCACCAATTTTTGGTCTTCCTCTCTGCCTCCAGCCTGGTAGCTCCATCTCTGAACATGTCCAAACCATCTCAGTCTCCCCTTCCTTGCTTTATCCCCAAAACATCTAACATGAGCTCTCCCTCTGATATAAAGTCATGGCCAAATGTTTTGAGAATGATACAAATATTAGTTTTCACAAAGTTTGCTGCTAAACTGCTTTTAGATCTTTGTTTCAGTTGTTTCCGTGTGTACTGAAATATAATTACAACCACTTCATACGTTTCAAAGGCTTTTATCGACAACCACATGACATTTGCGCAAATAGTCAATGTTGGCCCTTCTTTTTCAGGACCTCTGCAATTCGACTGGGCATGCTCTCAATCAACTTCTGGGCCAAATCTTGACTGATAGCAACCTATTCTTTCATAATCACTTCTTGGAGTTTGTCAGAATTAGTGGGTTTTTGTTTGTCCACCCGCCTCTTGAGTATTGACCACAAGTTCTCAATGGAATTAAGAACTGGTGAGTTTCCAGGCCATGTACCCAAAATTTCAAAGTTTTGGTCCCCGAGCCTCTTAGTTATCAGTTTTGCCTTATGGCACGGTTCTCCATCATTATGGAAAATGCATTGTTGTTCACCAAACTGTTGTTGGAGGGTGTTTTGGTACAATTCTTTATTCATGGCTGTGTTTTTGGGCAAAATTGTAAGTTAGCCCACACCCTTGGATGAGAAGCAACCCCACACATGAATGGTCTCAGGATGTTTTACTGTTGGCATGACAAAGGACTGATGGTAGCGCTCACTTTTTCTTCTCCAGACAAGCCTTTTTCCAGATGCCCCAAACAATCAGAAAGAGGCTTCATCGGAGAATGTGACTTTGCCCCAGTCCTCAGCAGTCCATTCACCATACTTTCTGCAGAAGATCAATCTGTCCCTGATGGTTTTTTTGAGAGAAGTGGCTTCTTTGCTGCCCTTCTTGACACCAGGCCAATCTTCCAAAAGTCTTCGCCTCACTGTGCATGCAGATGCGCTCATACCTGTCCGCTGCCATTCCAGAGTAAGCTCTGCACTGGTGGCACTCTGATCCTACAGCTGAATCCTCTTTAGGAGATGATCCTGGCACTTGCTGGACTTTCTCTGATGCCCTGAAGCCTTCTTAACAAGAAAAATTGAACCTCGTTCCTTGAAGTTCTTGATAATCCTATAAATTGTTGATTTAGGTGCAATCTTAGTAGCCACAATAGCTTTGCCTGTGAAGCCATTTTTATGCAACACTATGATGGCTGCAGGCATTTCTTTACAGGTCACCATGGTTAACAATGGAAAACAATGATTTCAAGCATCACCCTCCTTTTAACATGTCAAGTCTGCACTTCTAAGCCAATCAGCCATAATGAGATAATGATCTCAGTACATCACAGAAACAACGTAAAAAAAGATCTGAAAGCAGTTTAGCAGCAAACTTTGTTAAAACTACTATTTGTGTCATTCTCAAAACTTTTGGCCACGACTGTACTCATTCCTGATCCTATCCATTCTCGTCAGTCCCAGAGAGAATCTCAACATCTTGAGTTCTGCAAACTCCATTTCTGCATCCTGTCTTTTCCTCATTGGTACCGTTTGTAGACCGTACTAGATTGCTGGTCTCACAATTGTCTTTTACACCTTTCCTTTCATTGCTACTCTCACTGCAGATCACAGTGTCATCTGCTAACACCGTAGTCCATAGAGACTCCTGTCTAACATCATCCGTCAACTTATCCATCACCAAAGTAAACAAGAGGGGGCTAAGAGCCGATCTTTGATTGAGTCCCACCTCTACCTTGAACTCCTCTGTCACTCCTACAGCACACTTTACTGCTCTGTCACTCTCGTTGATGTCCTGCACTACTCTAACATACTTCTCTGCCACCCCAGACTGCCTCATACAAAACCACAGCCCTTCTCTTGGCACCCTGAAATATGATTTCTCTAAGTCTACAAAGATATAATGCAGCTTCCTCTGACCCTCTGTACATCTCCATCTGCAACATTAAAGCAAAAATTGCATCTGTAGTACTCTTTCTTGACATGTGTAACAGTACTGCTGTTCACAAATACCCACCTCTGACTGGAGCCTAGCTTCCACCACTCTTTCCCACAGCTTCATTGTGTGACTCAGTAGCTTTATTCCTCTGTAGTTGCCACAATTGGCACTAGAGCACTTTTCCTTCATTCCTCAAACATCTTCTCAGTCTTCAAGGTCTTGTTGAAAAATCTAATCAAAGATTCTACTGCCACCTCTCCTAGACAATTCCATACCTCAGGTATATTATCAGTACCAACTGCCAACTTCATTCTATTCAAAGCTTTCCTCACCTCATCCTTACTAATTTCAGCTACTTCCTGATCTACTCTTCTACTCTACATTCTCTCTCAATTCCCTCATTCATCATCTCTTCAAAGTACTCTTTCCATCTTCCCATCACACTCTTGGCACATGTTAATACATTTCCATCCTTTTTTTCCATCTCGGTCTCTCTGCCTCGCCAACCTATACAAATCATTCTCTCCCTCCTTACTATCTAACCTAGCAAACAGGTCATCATACACCCTTTGCCACTTCTACCTTCACCATACACCGCATCTCCCTGTACTCCTGTCTGCTTTCTGCAGTCCTCTGTGTCCCACTTCTTCTTAGCTAACTTCTTTCTCTGTATATGTTCCTGGACTTTGTCGTTCCACCACCAGGTCTCCTTATCTACTTTCTTCCTTCCAGATGACACAGCAAGTACCCTCCAATATCATATTTGATTAACATAACTGAAAAAAAACTTGTGGAGAATTTAGTAATAAGGATAATCATTGTTCACAGTAAATCAATGTTTCCCTTTTTATTCAAAGAGATCATAACTTGGCGTGCTCAATGTCTTTGCACCTGCTTTTTATTTGTTTATTTATTTGGATCTCAATTAGTTTCCATCAGAGTGGTTACTAATTTTCCTGCCGTCCAATTAATAAAATATAATAATCATGTCCAATACCAAAATTTGTAGTGCACTGTGATGGACTGACAACCTGTCCAGGGTGTATCTCGATTCTAGCCCGATGACCACTTGAGATAGGTACCAGATCCCCTGCAACCCTTCAAGGATAAGCGGAATTGATAATGAATGAATGAATACCACAATTACAAATACAGATGTCAGATTTTACAAACAAAATGATACGTTTCAGATTACTGTAATGGAGACTAGGGGTTCCATTCATTCTGTTTAAGTTTCTGTTAGAGATGATTGAGTTACAGACAATGTTTTGTTTCAGTTCTTTATTTTAGTTTGTTTGAACATTTGGAAAATGCATTTGTAAGAAGCAGAGGGACTGGCCATCCTACCTGTGGAAAGAATGTAGGTAAAAATGTTCATTTGTGTTTAATTAGTATAAGTTAGTTTAACTTTTGTGTTTAACCATTTAAATGTTAAAAACAATATCTCTTCACTCACCTCTTCCTTCTGTTGTCTCCTGAGCAGGGCGGGGCAGCAAAGGGAGACACATGCTCCATGAGCTGTTTTAAAGCTGTTGGAGCATACCATTTGATTGAGGAGGGGTGATGCTTGATGGAGTAATGTTAAACTTTGCTTATTCTGTTAACTGAACTTAGATTTGTTTAATTATACTGATTTTCATCTATTTAAATATTGATTCGTACAATTTTTTTTTGTTGGTGTTTTGGTTTATTTGTAAATATTTTGTTGTTTTGTGGTTACTCCTACTCTTGGTTTCTTCTGTTTATTCACCTAGGTATAAAAGAAAAGCAGTTTTTCTAGTGTGGGTTTGGTGTTGGGGATCTGCAATGCTTAATAAAGACACCTTAACCTAATTTTATTGTTGCCTCTCCTTTAAACATTGTACCTCTGCCGGTCAAACTAACAATTACATATAAAAGCCAGATGTAATTAGCTTGTGAATGTCCAAATTTCAGTAAATGCCGAAGACATTCAGGTAGATCCAAAGCTAAAATTAGATTTTAATACTTAAAAAAAAAAAATCACATACCCTTTAGTTCTCCAATGTTTTTAGATAATTTACGCCATTACTGAGATGCTATGTAGAATTCAATTCAGTTTATTTATATGGTGCTAATTCACAAGAGCTATCATCTCAATGCACTTTACAAGAAAAGTCATTGATCAATTCAATTGTACAAACATTCGAGTCATTTAAATGTTTTCTACTTAAGAAATCCCAGCAGATTGTGTTGAGACATTGACATGAGGTTGGGCCCTGAAAAGGCAGACTCCAACCACATCAATCCCTCAGTAATCCCTCATGCGGAATAAGCATATAGCGACAGTGGAGACGAAAAACTCCCCTTTAACAGGAAGAAACCTCCAGCAGAACCTGGCTCAGCACAAGCGGTCATCTGCTACAACCATCTGGAGGTTTGAGCTTCAGATTACGTATATGACCAGTAGTATTAGAGAAAAGTAGAAGAGTGACGAAAAGTGGTCAGTCTGTCCTCCAACAGTCTAAGCCTATAGCAGCATGACTACAGAAAGAGCTCAGGATAACCTAAGCCATTTCAACTATAATTTTAAATACTATATTTTATGCACATATTAACGACTGAAAACCTTTGATAAATCAGCCCCTAAAAGTATCATGTAAGTTTGTACTCCAATCCCACCAGTTGGCACTGTTACCTAAAAGAGCTTCTAAATAAAGAGTTGTTAAGTAAATCACAAAAGTACTTGGAAATGTATTTACGGTTCAGAGTTCCATCATACAGGAACTCTCTCTTTTCCACTCATAAAGGCACAATTTCCCAGTGAGAGAGCCCCAATCATTCAGTGCATTCCTGTTCGGCACGTGGATGTTTGACACAAAAAATGTTCTGTAAAGGGCTTTGAGATAGCATTTGTTGTGAATTGGCACTATACAACTAAACTTAATTTAAATTAACTAACATTTGTCACTTTATTGATTGCAATGTGTCATTTTTTTCCATCCAGAATCAGCTGCTCATGGAAGAACACTGAAAGAAAGACGATACCTGGAACTTTGTAGCGACGATGTTGAAGAATTGAAACAAGTACCTTGTTTGTCATTTTCAGACATCACAGACTGCCATCGTCACCTCCATCTCTGTACTGGACACTCATTCTATGTGAGAAAGTTGCTCTATAACTGATTCCAGAATCCATCTTGAGTTGGAAATAAGGGAAAAACTGGGCTTACAGTTCTTCAGTACTTACTCTGAGCTGTGTCCGAAGTATAATAAAGGGTTTTATGTTTTGAACGTGATCCCTTAAAATACAGCATTTAACATTTTGGTTTATCTATACTATTACACAATTACATCTAATATAATTTTTTATTTACTAAGCATTTATCTTAATAAACACAGCCATTAGCAGAATAGAAAACAACTGCTATTCATTAAAAACAGAACAAAAGCCTGCAATAAAGTGGAGCTTCTTGAAGACAGGTTAGGATTTTCCCACTACTCACTGAAGATATGTCTGCACCACTGTTTGTCATGTTTTTTTAATGGGAGAGCTGTGATTATTGGGGAAGGTGGGAAAGGTTGAAAGTGGCATACTGATATCTACTTAAATCTTAGGAGGCCAGTCTAATTGCCTAAACTAAGTTGTAACTTGTGCAGTGCATGGCCAGATCTTGAAGGGCTTGTGGGAAGTGGCATCCTAAAAAGATACCGTGACATCCCAGCTGCCTCCCCAGTTTAAGACTTTGAAAGACTAAAAAAGACAAAAATAGATATTGACTTATTACACATTTTTAGAGCAAATGTCTTACTTCCACTAGATAATACTACACCCAAATCCAATCTGTCTTTGCATTGCTAGGAAGACAAATGGTGTGAACGGAGGGAGCAGTTGGAACAGGTCACCATACAAATGTAGCTTGAGTCTCTATTTGAGAACTTTCTAGTTTAATTTTGATTCTCATCAACTATGATTATATCAGCACTATAATATACTGTACACTACACTTTGGCCGTAAGTGCCACCCTACAAGATTTTCTACTCCCCACTTTCCAGTCCAAAGATGTATTTATCAATTTACCCTGGTGCAGTATTACTGATTGTAATGGGAAGTTTGTTATGGATGATTTGGGCTCGTCCCAAAGAAATTACACATATAGTTTCAGGTTAAGACCTTAAGTAAGTCACTGAGAATGAACTATGACATTTGTTTGAGAATAAGATTTTTATTTTGTTTTTTATTTTATTTTAGCCCGAATGAGTCCCCTGAGAAATTGTTTTTGTGTTAGCTGGTTCAGCCTTAGCCATTCTTGATTAAAGGCTTTTAAAGCTGTAATAATTCTGCTCTGTCTTGCTTCAAAATTAAAAACATCAAGCACCCATGGACTCATCTTAAAGGGACTATATCATGCTATTTCACAGCTTTCAACTTCCGGGATAGACATACAAATGATAAAATGTTACCGTATATTAATTTGTCCTGAAATTTAACTTGTATCCTGTAGTTAATGTTAGACAACGAAGTGAAACGGCTAGTTTCTCTATAAACCCCCCTCCTGTACCCCAACGCTACACTCCCCCGTGCTGCACAGCTGGGAACAGATCAAACTGAAACAAACCGTGCTAAGCTCCATCACAAACAGAATTCTCACGAATAATTTGAAAAGCCCAGAATTTCTTCCCATGTCCCACCCCTCTGTTTTAAGAGCACATTAGAACAACACTAAACAACACCACAATTAAGCAGGGGGAGAGAGGCTGGGGGTCTTTCCACACCCCTGTTCGTTGGACCATCAGGGGTTGGACTCCGGGTAGATTATCAGGGCGTCTGGTCGGGGACCTAGGCTGGTGGGCTACTCTTGCCGGGGTGGGGGCCTTGGCGGTCTGCTTGTCCCCGTCCTGGTGGGCAAGGGGTCCGTCTCCCGGGTGCAGGGGCAGGGTGCTCTATCGGGGCGTCTGTCCCTGGGCCTGGGAGTATAGAGTATGTATGGGGTGTATGAATGAGTTTACAGCGTACTTTTTTCGTGTGTCCTGTATATGTAAGAATGTGTGCGCATGAGAGGGAGGGTACGTATGAGTGTCTCTGTCTGTCTATGTCTACTTGTCAGGTTGGGTGTTTGGCTGCCCTCTGGCCTGGTGCATCTTCTTCCCCTCCGTCACTCCCCGTCGATGATGGATGCTCCTGCCCGCTGGTCGATGATGGCTCTCGATGCCTGGGGCCGGGGGTCCCGGTTGCGGCCCGGCTCGGTCATGGTGCATTGCCTGGCTGGTCCTGGGTGGGCTGGTGTGTCGGGCGGCCGCTGTTTCAGGCCGACATCCTCCTTGGATTGACTGGGGCACCTCTTATGGGGGTGCCGGGGTTGTAAAGTAGGTTGGTGCCGTCCGGTGGATCGGTGGGGACAGTGCCCGGCGCCCAAGCTCCTGCCGGTTCCATAAGTTCTACTGCCTGGTCGGTTCATTTGGGGGGGGCTGTCCGGTATTGGCTGGGCCCCAGATCTTGGCGCTCTGCATGGGGCGGGATCTGGACCCGGGAGCTGGTAGATCTGGATGTCCAGGTGCTGGCTAGGCACGGCCTGGGGAGGGCGTACATCCGCTATGGCTTTTACACCTGGCTCCTTGGCGTGTGGGTGTGTGTGGGGGACCGGGTTGTTGGCGGTGGGTATTGGTCCGGGGTGGCGGCGGCGTGTATTGTCCGTCGGTCGGCTGTGGGCGCCTCCTGCCCGGCGGCGGCGGTGGGGGACCCTTCTCGGCGGGTGCCTGGTCGGGGTCCTGCTGGGGGGCGGGGTGCCCCTGATCCCCGTGGCCTCCGGGTCCTGTTCCGGGCCCTGTCCCTGGCGTAGCCGGTTTCCGGTGGAGCCCGTGGGCTCGTCCCTACGATCTCTCGGGCCCCAGCATTGCGGCTGGTGGGTGTTCCCCTGGGGCTTCCATCTGTTCCTCTCTTGGTGGGTGATCAGCCCTGCGCTGGTCCGCCTGCGGCTCCTTCGCTCTGTGGGACTCTGGATGCATGCGTCTCCTGCCTCCTTCATGTCTGTGTCGATTCCTGTAGGACGGATTGACGGTTCCTTACACCAGCTATCAATCACTTGCATGGGGAAACCTTATTCAGACCTGCATGCTCGCACACACACATAGGTGTGGGGACATTGGTGTGGACGGACATATCTTGAGCTGAGGTTATCGTCATTAGTTAGCTTTTACCAGGAGCTTACCAGAAACATTAGTATTGTGTTCATTAATCCATGCTTGTGTGTAGTGAATGTGTAATTCTTAGTTTTTATTACTGGATCTGAACTATTGGTGTGGTTCTGTTCAGTTCGTTGTTTTTGTTTGTTTTGTTTTACCGCTTCTCTGCCATCCGGCAGAGGCGGAGGACTGGGATGTTTTCTTGTGTTCTTTGTTTGCCTCCCTGTCTTGTGTCGTCAGTTCGCGCCTCTGCTGGTGCGGTTTCTTTTCTTCACCTTCTTCCTTTCTTCCTTCTTGTCTCGGTTTCGTGTCCATGACTTCAGGAAATTGAACCCTCAGTAATCACTAATAAAGATTTTTTAATACATATACATCAAGTGGAGTATTACAGCGAAGCTGTAATACTCTGCTTGGGAAAGTAAATCTGTTGGGCTTGTACTTGGTACTCAGACACCAATTCTGAGTGGCAAACTGCTAGACAGGACACGTTAAAAAAAAACAAAAGAAAAGCCCAGAATACCACAATGAAACTGTTATATTAAAGGTTCAGACGTTTGGTTTATTTGATTTTTCGTTTTGTTAAAAATTGAGTTAATAAAGCTTGTTTCATTTGCTAAATCTCCAGGCTTTAGACAGAGCCCAGACCAACACAGCTGCATCCAATTAGCAAATCTTTCCAGCCCAGTATATAAAAAAGCCGTGGGTGTTGTTTGCACCCGTTTACTGTACATTCTGAGATGCTACAGATCAATTAATTAACCACACAATGCCGTTATAAGATCATATAAGCAGCTTGATAAATGGCTAACCCACATTAGCATTAGCATGTAGCCACTTCTCTGTCCATCAGGCGTCGTTGTTCTTTGATCCAGCTGCTGTTCTTTAGGAATGTAGAATAAAACCCTGTAATCCATGCAGCCAAACAGGAGTTTTCACAGAGAAAGTAAAAAAAATCCAACAAAAAAGTTTTTTAATCTACCAAAAACCGAAGCAGCCATTAGCTGTGAGAGGACGAGAGTGTGTTTGAAATCCTACCGGGGTAAGCCGCTCAGGGGCTGTTCAGACACCTCTAGCATTCAACTTTCAACTAGTGATGTTGAAAGTTCTCCTAGATGATTTCTAGGAGAGGGAGGGGCAGCTGCTCAGAGAGCAGAATTCAGGAGCATTACTCCTGTGTCCCTCCTCCTGCTGTGTCTTATCCCACTGCTCTATGTCCTGTGCCTCTATCTGGAGTGTCTTTTTGCATTTTTCACCGAACCAAAACTGAATAAACGAAACATGGAAAAGGTTAGCTGGTCTCTGAATGCTATTGATAAATCTACTCAACTCTATGAAGCACCGGAAAAGGGCATATGGAAGATATCTGGCTATTTGGATTTATGTGGATCAGGTTCCCTGCTGATTGGAACGGACATGTACTGGAACTGCGACAAAATGGAGCAACAAGTACCTAAATTGGAGACAGTTCCGGAAGCGATTGGAAGGCTGAAGGAGCAGTCTGAAGCGTGGATTTGTGCTGATGGAACTCAGAACCTCACGCTTGGTGAGCTCAAGCACAGGCTAGACGCTGCATGAGGCGATCTAGCTGGCGCTTTGGGAATCAGGCGCGAATTGTCATCGGACTTGGAGAAAGTGTCAGTGCGGTCTGTGCAACTGGAAATTAATGGAATAATCTGAACTTTAATTTGGTTGAATTAGACTATAAAAGAAACCACTGACAGACTGAAAGGGTAGAGTGTAAACATATTTCTCTCTCCCTGCTATCCAAATAATTATTGTTTTGGGTCCATGTAGACCTTCAACTTGGTCCGTTATCAATGCCTGTGAAGAAAAATGTAAACAGAGTATCCTCCATCCCACGTGCAAAAACTGACACACACACACTCACATGGATCAGACACACACACAATGTCTCGCTGTATCCCAAGCTCCCCCTGCCCCCCCCCCCCCCCCCCCCCCAGTTGGCAGGTCTGGCTGCGCGCTTAGTTGAGCGCTGCATGCAGCTCCTGAACCCGCCTAACGTCCTTCATGTCATCATTGTTAACGTTGATATATGTGCTTCTCTTTGTTTTTGGTGTGTTTTTTTTCTATTACCTGTGTTGTGAGTCCGTATACAGACCCAGAAAACAGTTGAGCGTTTTTTTCCCCCGTCACCGTGACACCACCACTGGGGTTTTTTATGAGAAAATTGTATTACCATATGGCTGAAAACTCCCAAAACTTGATTTTGCATGATATAACCCCTTTAAAATGAGAGAGGTGTGATAAGGTTCCTGAAATTAGCAGTGCTGACCCAAAGATGATTATTTTGTTGTAACCCAGTTTCCCTGCAGTAGGTTAGTTCTGAGGACAGTAGAGGAATGGACTCCATTTCTGACTCAGTGTTCATACCATCATTGTCAGGACTATGATTTAAGTTGTAGAACATTGTAAAATGTAATGATTCTGTACTGGTTTATAAAATATTTCATGATTACAGTGCATATATGGTCTACCTCCGTTTCAGCAATTAAGAAGAAGAATTCCAGTAAACCTGGTGTGGGCAACTCCAGTTCTCAAGGGCCACTATCCTGCAAGTCTTTGATGTTTCCCTGCTTTAACACACCTGATTCATTGTGTAGAGCTTGGCAACAAGCTGTTTGATTTCATTGTTATTTATTTTATTTATCGAATCAAGTGTGTTGAATCAGGTAAACATCTCAAACCTGCAGGATAGTGGCTTTTGAGGACTGGATTGTCCACACCACACCTGCAGTAAGATAACAGTGGTAGGTTCTCTTGATGACTTTTTTATACCAGTGAGGAAATTAGCATAGGATCTATAGCAGAGAATCTATCTCATACCTCAAATATAATTCTGAGCAATTTACAGAAACATCAACTCCTGATATTTTTTGGAAAACATCCTAAAGTATGACTCTCGGAAACCCAGAAATATCACCATAACTATGTTTAAATATGTATGTTTTTATCTATTTGATAAGCTGAAATTCTAAAATGTTTTTGTTTTTCCTCTGTAACACCAACCTGGTGATCATACAAATGGTCACCTTCTTTAATTAAACTAACCTAAGCCTTGCTGATACTCACTGTTTGAATCCTCTGACACTGACTGGAGTATGCTACTCAGGGTGTAGAGAAACGTTGGTGGACTGAAAGGATTGCTACTTCCCCAAATCCTCATGATTTCACCATGAATTCAAATATCCGACTCAATGTTCAACTCTGTGCACTCTCACTGCAGTATGCTGATGAAATACTGAGAGTCAACTATGGATGAATTAGAAGTTGATCTACTTGGAAATTCACTCATGTTTAATGTGTGCAGCTATTGAGATTAGTGTTAAAAGTCAAACGTTTAAATCCTCCCTGTTTGACTGTTGAGACAAGAGAATAAAAGCTGGATAAATTTGATTGAAATGGTAGACTGACCCCTACCTCAGGTAAGCTATTCAACTCAACCTGAAACTTTTAAATTCTTCTGTCTGAACAGCATAAATTATGTCTGAGACTTATGTTGTATGAAATCTTGCCAGAGAAAGAATGAGTGGAAGGATGGCCCTCTGTACAGACAGCATTTAGGTTTTGATCTTTTGTTAGCATGACGATGTTTCCAGCACAAACCCCTCCACACATTTCTGCCCCTAAAGTTTCAACGAACCTTAGTTTTTGTAAGTCCATCATATGCTTCCAGTGCTTTACTGAACCACATTCCAGCCACACTGATAACTAATGTATTTGTGTATTGTAATTAAATGTTTTTAATTATGAATGTAAAACATTTGCCAAGTTTCCATAGTAACTTCATACGAAAAAATTGTTCGACAATGGATTAAAAAACTACAATTAAAAAGTGGCTCCTTAGAAGCCAGCTTGTGAAATGTTAGTTACAGAAATACATTCTGGTGGAATGAACTGAGGAAATCATGCTATGACGGTTCACACTTCAACCAAGTGATTCAGTAGGATGAAATTGTGTGTATTCATCTGTAGATAATTCATAACCACACATTATGTAGCCTACTGTATATGGCCAGCTGACTGTTTATACTGGTTCGGCATACCAACTTGTATTGTAACAACTAACCAACCCCCCCACCCCCCACCCCCATCTCACACACACACACACACACACACACACACACACATATTTGGCTATATTTGTGTGGACGTTGCATAAACTTCCATTGATTATAGTATGCCTTAACCTGACACTTTCCCTAACCCTAACCAGTAGTGGCATATGCCTAACCCTAACCTTAACCAAAAAGTAATTCACCACATACCTCTAAACCTAACTAGTCGATTGTATGGACCAGTCAAAATGTCCACACAATATAGTGGTCTGTCAAAAGTTGGTCTGCACAATAATATTTATATATATATATATATATATATATATATATATATATATATATATATATATATATATATATACACTACCGTTCAAAAGTTTGGGGTCACCCAAACAATTTTGTGTTTTCCATGAAAAGTCACACTTATTCACCACCATACGTTGTGAAATGAATAAAAAATAGAGTCAAGACATTGACAAGGTTAGAAATAATGATTTTTATTTGAAATAAGATTGTTTTTACATCAAACTTTGCTTTCATCAAAGAATCCTCCATTTGCAGCAATTACAGCATTGCAGACCTTTGGCATTCTAGCTGTTAATTTGTTGAGGTAATCTGGAGAAATTGCACCCCACGCTTCTAGAAGCAGCTCCCACAATTTGGATTGGTTGGATGGGCACTTCTTGCGTACCATACGGTCAAGCTGCTCCCACAACAGCTCAACGGGGTTCAAATCTGGTGACTGCGCTGGCCACTCCATTACCGATAGAATACCAGCTGCCTGCTTCTTCTCTAAATAGTTCTTGCACAATTTCGAGGTGTGTTTTGGGTCATTGTCCTGTTGTAGGATGAAATTGGCTCCAATCAAGCGCTGTCCACTGGGTATGGCATGGCGTTGCAAAATGGAGTGATAGCCTTCCTTATTCAGAATCCCTTTTACCCTGTACAAATCTCCCACCTTACCAGCACCAAAGCAACCCCAGACCATCACATTACCTCCACCATGCTTAACAGATGGCGTCAGGCATTCTTCCAGCATCTTTTCAGTTGTTCTGCGTCTCACAAACGTTCTTCTTTGTGATCCAAACACCTCAAACTTGGATTCATCCGTCCACAGCACTTTTTTCCAGTCTTCCTCTGTCCAATGTCTGTGTTCTTTTGCCCATCTTAATCTTTTTCTTTTATTGGCCAGTCTCAGATATGGCTTTTTCTTTGCCACTCTGCCCTGAAGCCCAGAATCCCGCAGCCGCCTCTTCACTGTAGATGTTGACACTGGTGTTTTGCGGGTACTATTTAATGAAGATGCCAGTTGGGGACCTGTGAGGCGTCTGTTTCTCAAACTAGAGACTCTAATGTACTTATCTTCTTGCTCAGTTGTGCAACGCGGCCTCCCACTTCTTTTTCTACTCTGGTTAGAGCCTGTTTGTGCTGTCCTCTGAAGGGAGTAGTACACACCGTTGTAGGAAATCTTCAATTTCTTAGCAATTTCTCGCATGGAATAGCCTTCATTTCTAAGAACAAGAATAGACTGTCGAGTTTCAGATGAAAGTTCTCTTTTTCTGGCCATTTTGAGCGTTTAATTGACCCCACAAATGTGATGCTCCAGAAACTCAATCTGCTCAAAGGAAGGTCAGTTTTGTAGCTTCTGTACCGAGCTAAACTGTTTTCAGATGTGTGAACATGATTGCACAAGGGTTTTCTAATCATCAATTAGCCTTCTGAGCCAATGAGCAAACACATTGTACCACTAGAACACTGGAGTGATAGTTGCTGGAAATGGGCCTCTATACACCTATGTAGATATTGCACCAAAAACCAGACATTTGCGGCTACAATAGTCATTTACCACATTAGCAATGTATAGCGTGTGTTTCTTTAAAGTTAAGACTAGTTTAAAGTTATCTTCAATGAAAAGTACAGTGCTTTTCCTTCAAAAATAAGGACATTTCAATGTGACCCCAAACTTTTGAACGGTAGTGTATATATGTATATATACCTTCATACACACCAACAGTCCTATACAGTGGGGCAAAAATCTATTTAGTCAGCCACCAGTAATGCAAGTTCTCCCACTTACAAAGATGAAATAGTGCTTTAATTTTCATTATGCAAAGTAAACTGCAACTTTAAGTTTGTACTTTAGTAACTTTACATTACTTTGTAATGTGACCTTGGTTAGCAATGACAGAGATGAAACGCTTCCTGTAGGTCTTCCTCTGAATAACACACACTGTAGCAGGTAATTTGACCCGGTCTTCAATGCAGATCTTCTCTAGAGCTGGGCTGCTTCAGGGCTGTCGTTGGGATACACAGACTTTTAACTCCCTTCACAGATTCTCTGTTGTATTGAGATCTGGACACTGGCTGGGCCACTTCAGAATCTTGACATGCTTTTTACGTTGCCACTCCTCTTTGCCAGAGTGGTTTGTCAGGGATCATTGTCATGCTTCAATGCTCTTACCGATGGAAGGTTTTTGTCAAAATTTAACAATACATGGCCCCATTAATCATTTCCTAAATGCAGAGTAGTTGTCCTATCCCCTTAGAAAAAATAAATAAAAAAAACAGCTCCAAAGCATGATGTTTCCAACCCCAAGCTTCACAGTGGGTATGGTGTTCTTGAGATGCAACTCGGCATTCTTCCCCCTCCAAACAGAGTGATGTTTATACCAAAGAGTTCTATTTTTGTCTCACCTGAACACATGATATTCTCCCAATCCTACTCTGTGTCATCCAGATGGTCTCTGGATGACTTTATACGGGCCTGGACATCTGCTGGCTTAAACAGGGAGACTACAGGATTTAAATCCATCATGCCATAGTGTGTTATCAACAGTAACCTTTCTTAGTGGGGTCACAGATCTCATCAGGTCATTGACCAACAAACCCCTCTGAGTAGCTCTTGGCTGTTTCCTCACTATTCTCAAGATCATTTGTACCTCACTCAGTAAAATTTTGCATGGACCCCCAGGTTGATGATATTGTCGGTGATCATTTTCTAATAATTACTCCAGTTGAACTTTTCTCACCAAGGTCATCCCAGTCTTGTGCTCTTGAGGTGTACAATCTTGTCCCTGGTGTCCTTAGACAGTGGTCGTGGCTATGGTGGAGGTTATAGTATGGCTGTTTGAAGGTGTGGACAGGTATCTTTTTGTTTTTACTGATAATGAGTTCAAATAGGTCCAATAAATACAGGTAACTAGTGGAGGATAACATAGCTTCTTAAAGCCCAAATTCCTGCTTGGTTGTAGTTGCTAAATACTTATTTTCTGCACTATTATACAAATAAATTCTTAGACAATCATACAATGTGACTTTCTGGATTTTGTTTTTTACATTCTGTCTCACACAGTTGTTGTGTACCTATGATGAAAATTATAGGCCTCTCTCATCTTTTTAAAGAGTAACTAAACTCCAAGCAACAACTTTTTTTGTGTATAAACTGTATAAATGGGCTTTACCAAGCCAATCTTTCAGTTTCAAGGCATTCTTTATCATTTTCGTGTATTTTTGTTAAATTCAAAAAAATGTTGGTCTTAAAATGTCTTAGTGCTGCCTCTCATGGACATTGTGTGGTACTGCATTTGAATTTTGTGATTGCTGAGAGCGGTAAATCTTTTCATTGTCTATGTCACAGTAATGGTCTCACAAACGCCCTCCCTCTCTCTGATACACTCACCTCGCCCCGTGGCGAGCTGAAACATGTATTTTGTGTGCAACGCACACACAGCTAAGAGAAATTGAAATCTGTATATCGCAATATGGAGGACCACAACGGTGAGGTGGTTTAAACCGAAAAAAGTGGAAGTAGGTAGAGCAAATAGACTGGAATTACAGCAGCCTATGGCTGGAGAGCCATGGGGGGTGTTTTGAACGTTAGCCTCTGTTAGCGTTACCACTCAGAGGCTGGACCGGTCCTGTCTCCCTCTGCAGTGGCTCTGGCTTCAGGCATCGCAGGCCAATGACTCAAACTGATTTGGTATTTGGCCGCTGAGCTCCATAAAGCCTCCCTTTACCTCTGGTGGACGGCAGAGAAGAGACATCATGATTTATTTGGTAAAGAGAGCCTTAATGGAGCTCAGCGGCCAAACGGCATATTAGTTCAAGTTGGTTCAGCTATGACTTCAACACCTCCCCGCACTT
Organism: Apricaphanius iberus; assembly: GCA_028564705.1. Classification (NCBI taxonomy): domain Eukaryota; kingdom Metazoa; phylum Chordata; class Actinopteri; order Cyprinodontiformes; family Aphaniidae; genus Apricaphanius; species Apricaphanius iberus. The sequence goes on from JAPXFQ010001268.1 coordinate 351,432, forward strand.
CAACTCTTCCCGCCTCACTGCTCCACACTTGGACATCCGCCCTTTGTGCCTCCTGGCCCTGACCATTTTGGTAGAATTTTTCAAAAGTTGCCTGGGGGCGGAATAATGCTTTTTCATGGGGTTCAGTTATACTTTAAGTGGGAGAACTTGCATTGTTTGTCAACTGGGTGGCTGACTAAATACTTTTTTTGCCTCACTGTATTCCAAAATCTAATGGTACACTGTATTGTCAAAAGCACCTACCCACAAACAAGTAAACTTGCGGGACATTCTAGTCTTAATCTACATGACTTATGATGTGGTCTCAACTCTCCTTGGAAAGCTTTCTACAAGGTTTAGGAGAGCTATGGGAATTTTAACTATTCTTCCAGAAACACATTTGTCAAGATGGTCAAATACTGATGCTAAATGAGAGTCTGGCACACAATATTATGCCTTGTCCACATGTAGCCAGGTATCTCACAAAATGAAGAAGTTTGGCCAGCCATCTACATGGCAATTCTGATTTACGGCACCAAAAGTGATTCTTTCTAAAACCTCTGGCCATTGTGAAGATTTGCGTTTTCTCTGTTTTAAGCACTTTCTTGTGTACAGAAATAACGAGAATTTTCAACGACAAAAATGCTCCAACATCACTTGTGCGACAAGTGTTTACACTTAGAAACAACATTTATGCCCTCAGAGCTGGGTTAGCATTATCAATTGTCCAAGTGCTTTTTTGTTTGTTTGTTTTTACAAGCTCCATTACCCCTTTAAGTAGAAGTTAGAAAGTTACTCTTAGTTTTTTTTTTTTTAACGAGGTAGGTAGAATTTTTGTTTTTGTTTGTTTGTTTTTTAAAACCTGGCTACATGTGTACATGGCCAAAGCCACAGGCAGGTTCCCTTCTGGCAACTGCCAACTCCAGGCTTGTTGATTGGATTGCAAGATAAAGGCATGATTGAACCCATCTTCAGTGCTCTAGAGTCCAGTGGCAGTGTTCTTTACACCACTGCATCCCGCCCTTCAGAGAGAGCATGCATGTTTGCTGAAGCAGTCAGCAGGCCTAGGTCATGGCTTTTTTACATCTGTGGAAGTGATCGAAACACTAGAACTTGATGATTTAGAGGGTAACCCAATATTTTCGGCAGTATGGTGTTTGTGCTGGTGTATTGATCACCTCAGTTTATTTAGTTTGAAATAATTGTTGGTAAACATCATTATGACTGTACTGTGTAATCATCAGACATGTGTCATACTTCCTGTTATTTAACCAGAAAAAGATGAATGGGAAACGGATAAACACAATACAGTTCACAACTGGGTTACATACTGTAAACCCTTTTTACCAGTCTGTGTATTTTACCTTTGATGTAGAATATAGCCCTAACATTTTACTTGAAAAGCTCTATTACATCTTTTTAATGAAAACTAAATCTATACGTCTTGTTCAGTGTCTGTGAAATAGATCACATTATATTTTTAAGCATTTTATAGCGGATTGCTGTTGTACTTCATATCTTTCTTTAAATCAGTGTTTATTTATTTTTAGTGTGCTGTTGTCAAAGAGGAAGATGGTGATTTCCCACAGTATGTAAAGCTGCGGCTGATCTCGACCACAGTCCATACTGCACTGTCCTCTGAACCTTTGTGAAAATGTACTGTGATTATTGATACTGAAATCTCCAAACTGACGATTTCTCGAATAAAATTTGCAGTTTGTAGACATTTTAAAATAATAAGTCAGTGCACCTCCTGTATGTTTTTGTATACTTCTTATGCTTGTATTTGGAACATATATGCATCATGGAAATCTGAAATTTAATGTAAACAGATTTTACTGTGTGTGGAAGATGCTTTTTTGCTAAATAAACACATTGGTAGTGTTTAATGACAACAGCAGCCTGAATATGCATTCAAGAGACACTTTCTGTTGTTTAATTTTATTTGGTGTGGAACAAAGCCATTTAAAAAAAAATTTGGTTTCAGTACACTGGATGTATACAATTCGACACATTACTCTTTTAAGCTATGTTTATAATTTTAACAATCTGGAGCTCTGCATCCAAAACTCTGATATAGAACCTGAGTCCCAACACAAATTATAGACTTTGATTTGATTATTGCACAAATCTGGAGAAAAAATGTAATGAGAGTGTTTCCAGACATTTTTTATTTCATTATAAAAAAATATTTTAGTCAGAATTTATGATATATATATATATAAAAATTTGTGTCCAGCTCAATATTCACAGTGGATTTTAAGAAAAGTTAAACACAATCTAACAAACACAAAATAAAATTTTAACACCATTTTGAGGCCGCTAGATTCAGTTAAGTTAAAATCAGAAATAATATTTTAATGTGAAAGGTACATTCAATGTTGTTGTAACTTGTATTATACATGTTTAATCAAAGAGTTACTGTACAGTCGTGGCCAAAGTTTTGAGAATGACACAAATATTATTTTTCACAAAGTTTGCTGCTAAACTGCTTTCAGATCTTTGCTTCAGTTGTTTCTGTGATTTACTGAGATCATTATGTCAGGCTGATTGGGTTCGAATGGCAGACTTAATATGTTAAAAGGAGGGTGATGCTTGAAAACTCCCTCCCAACACAGGACTCACCTAGCTAGGGCTCGAGATTGGCATTCTACCCCCCTGGAGTGGGTGCCGGTGCAGTCCTCCCTCTAGGATCAATATGGACATCGCCCTACTTCTCTCCAGGGGGTTTGTCTGCCTCTCCCCAAAAGGCTGCTTCTCACCACAGTCCACTCAGGGCAGAACCCACCAGCCTTGGCAGGGTCCGCTCCTAGTCCCTTGCCGTCATGACGATTTCTGGCCCAGACTCCTTTCCGACTCAAACATGTGATGACTTGTAGTTGCCAGCAACTATGCAGGGACACTAACCATTTCCTGTAAAGATGGGCCAGCCCCGGTTTCCTCAGATAGAGCTGACAGAAGGAGGTGAGACAGGTCTGCCTCATTTCCCTCAAGGAGCTCTGGCGTACTGAGATGTGGCAGGGCACTGGGACCAGTAGAGGACAATAGTGGGGAACCAGGACTGGAATTGGGGCCTGGATGAGTCGGAAAGGAGTCTGGGCCAGAGATCTTCATGACAGCAAGGGACTAGGAGCGGACCCTGGCCAGGCTGGTGGGTTCTGCCGTGAGTGGGCTGTGGTGAGAAGCAGCCCTTTGGGGAGAGGCAAGGATGACAGACAAGCCCCCCTGGAGAGAAGTAGGGACGGCCCTATGGTGATGTCCATGCTGATCCTAGAAGGAGGACTGCACAGAGGAATGCCGGCTAGCCTCTTGCCTCCGGCACCCACTCCAGGGGGTAGAATGCCAATCTCGAGCCCTAGCTAGGTGAGTTCTGTGTGGAGAGCGGGTTTCTGGCTGCCTCCCTGCAACACCACTCGTGTAAAATGATACGGTCTCCCACAGCTATGTTCTTTTGTCTTTGTTTTAATCCCACTGTCATATTTTGACAGTATTTTCAAGATACAGAGGATATTTAAAGAGATGTGGGACGAGGATCAGAGACGACTCAAACAATGACGAAGATCCGATGAAAGACGAAGAATACCCATGGGTATTAATACACAAGGCAGGTAATCAGGGAGACAATCTGGGAAATATGGAATGGCAGGGGACAATTAATCTAAAAGTATCAGTATCAGCTCCTCTCTGACAGCTTGGTGGGAATTTCCTTACTAGTCCTTACTAGTTCCATGCAGACGTACACCCATCTGGAACAACCCGGACATCTTACAAAAAAAATGTATGATCAATTTTCCAAACTGGAGTTGTAAAGGAATTGAATACCTGGAACACATATTTGATGGAACAGACTTATAAAAGATAAATTTAGGCTCAATATGATTGATAACAAATTCCAGTAAAAGTGCTGCTATCTAAAACTGCTATCTAAAATTTAAAAACATTAAATACATTAGACGAATTATTAGCCCTTCCTATTTCAAAATGGGAGATGGACTTGTCCATCTCATTTGACCAAAACCTCTGGTCTCAGATTTCTTTAAGAACCTTAAAGTTCTTAAAAATCCTAATCTATGATTAATACAATATAAAATCCTTCATAGAATACATTATACAGGCCAACGGATGTTCAAGATGGCTTTTACGTCGTCTAATACCTGTTTACAATGTACAAGCAATATACCAGACAATTATATTCATGCTCTTTGGTTCTGCCCACCTGTTAAGAAATTTTGGCACCAGATTAGTGAAGACCTATCAAAGTGTCTGAAATGTCATATCACACATTCTCCCCCAGATTGCTTGCTGGGAAATTTAGATGAAGTTACCATAGATACAAAGTCTATGCAATTAGTTGACATTGCCTTATGCATCGGCAAGAAGAATATCCTCTTGAGCTGGTGCTAAACTCAACCTGGGTGTCTAGTGTCCTGTGTTTTGATAGTAGTCGGAATGCTGGGATGGATTTCGGTCTCCCCCTGGGATTGGGTCAGGGGGATGGCCTTGTGGTGGAGGGTGACACGGGAATCAATTGTCGCTCCCGTCCCGTCCCGATCCCAAAAAAATACTTCCGTCACATCCCGATCACGTGACAGCCCCCCCAAACAAATCTTGTCCCTAAAAAATCCCGATAGAAAGACTCCCGTCCTGACCCGAATCCCATAGATTAGTAATTTACCTCCTATGGCGCTTGCTCCCCCCACCCCCCTTTAAACCATAGCCTAGCCTAGCACAGTATCAAAGATCATCTATTTAGCTTTATCCGCCATCTTTAACCATATCCTGCATTCTCGTTTGGCCACCTTACCACTACATGAATGGACTCGATTCGTCTGACTACCAAACCATAAATGCTGCGTTCGAGACCCTATCCAAACCAGTGGGACGTGGGACTTCTCCTACCTGAAATGTACTAGCTCACACTTCTAAGCGTTCGAGGCAATTGAAGTGGAATGTAAACAGAAAACATGGACGACCGCCGCGCTAAACAGATAGTCGCTTTGTTTATGAAGACGCATGCTAACAGATAATAACGACATTCACAACATAATATGAAAAACAAGTTGTGTTAAAATTAAAGTGTCTAAAACAGCACTACAAGCAGAGAAGTACAGTTTATAGCCTATTCGTTCAAGTTTTACCACTCACGACGTGAGACTCCGTGGGCACCGCCATTATCCTCCGACTTAATTTTGGTGAAGTCGGGGTACGTCGAACTACCCGAGTTCGCAGGTAGGAGGTTCCACTTCGACAGGCATTCCAGTGCAGTTTTCCTATTTGGAGGTAGGATAAGTCCCACTGATACTTATCCGCATTTTCAGGCGGATATCATATGCTTACCAGTTTATCCAGGTGGTGTAGCAACAACGTAGCAGTTTCAGTTTTGGTGCATGCAGTGTAGTAGATCCGATGGAATTCAACTAAAGATAGATGTAAAAAAAAGAAAAGAAAAGAAATTATAATTTCCGGTTTCCCGTCCGATCCCGTGGATTATTTCCTGTCCCGTCCCGATCACGTTACTAACAGTGAAATTGACTCCCATCCCGCTGCGGCTTTTACTGGGCTCCCTGGTGTGTGGGGGCTGGGTTGTTGGCGGTGGGGATTGGCCCAAGGTGGCGGTGGCATCTGTCGTCCGGCTGCTGGTCCCTCCTGCCTTGCGTACCCTTGTCGCCGGATCCCTGGTCGGGGCCCTGCTGGGGGGCAGGCCGCCCCTGGTCCTCGTGGCCTCCTGGTCCTGGCCTGCCGTTTCCGGACGAGTCCGTGGGCTCGTCCCTGCGACCTCCCGGACCCCAGCATTGCGGCTACTGGGTGTTCCCCTGGGGCTTCCATCTGTTCCTCTCTTGGTGGGCTATCAGCCCTGCACTGGTCCGCTTGCGGCTCCTGCGCTCTGGGGGGCTCTGGACGTGTACATCTCCGACCGCCTTCATGTCTGCATCGATTCCTGTAGGACGGATTGTCGGCTCCTTACACCAGCTATCTATCACTTGCACGAGGAAACCTTATTTACACCTGCATGGCCGCACACACACACAGGTGTGGGGACATTGGTGTGTACGGACATAATCTTGAGCTGAGGTTATCGTCAATAGACAGTTGGTACCAGGAGCTTACAATAAACATTAGTGTTGTATTCATGAATCCATTGGTGTCAAAAATATCAAGTTGAGTACTATAGCAAAGCTGTAATGCTCTGCTTGGGAAAGTAAATCTGTTGGGCTTGTACTTGGTACTTGGACACCAATTCTGAGTAGCAAACTGCTAGACAGGACACGTAAAAAAAACAAAAAAACAACAGAAAGTCATTTCAATATAAATATACAAACATTACAATCAGTTAAAAGTTTCCTATTTAAGGAATACCAGCAGATTGTGTTTAGTCATCGATGTGAGGCTGTGTCTGGATCATGCAGACTCCAACCACAGCAATTCCTCAGCAATCCCTCATACTGAGCAAGCATCTAGTGACAGCGGAGAGGAAAAACTCCTCTTTAACAGGAAGAAACCTCCAGCAGAACCTGGCTCAGTACATGCGGTCATCTGCCACGACTGTCTGGGGGTCTGAGAAGACAGAGAAGAGACAGCATGGAGGATGCTTGGTCACTTAGAGCATCATATGGGCTGATGCTCCCCATCCAGCAGGGGGCATAATAGTTGAGCAGGATCATTCCTCGTTCTCATGTGGTTGTGGACAGAGGTTACAGGTTATAATGTTGTTAGGTAGTAGTTTGCTGACATTTTGTTTTACTTCTAACCTGCAGTGTAGGACATCAGACATTAACAATGTATTTTAAAATTGTCATACGACCTCAAATCGCTCAACATGTGGACCAACCTGCTGCTCCTCTAGCCTTGCAAGTATATTGCCATAGTAGTCCATAGTTTTTATGCAACTCATTTCTTAATATCTTTGAACTTTTCCCAATGTTTTATGATAATCACTACTAGCTGTCATAACTTCGAATTGAATCTCTGATTGAATAGACTCTAGTCATCTATTAAGGTAGCTTGAATCTAAATCAACATTTTTTAGGTCTCTAAAGTTACATTTCAGTTTTAGGTCCTGTAGAATGAAGAGCTAAATTCTGAAAAATTGCTCTGACTGCACCAGATTAATGTATTTTATTCTACATTGTTCACATTTTTTTCCATTTGGCATAGAACGTTTCTAGATATGCATAGTTGACTTAATAACCCTGAGCCACCCTGCTATTTACCCTGGCTACCCCTAATAATAATCTCTGTAGGCATCCCTGGCTCCATTGCAATAATTATGCATTCAAATCAACTGTCTTGTCACGGCAGGTCAAAGAGGAAGGCAGCAGCTATCGAGCATCACCCGATTGTGTTTTGTTGTGGACATTTCTGAGGTGAGCGACTTCTCCATGAGCAACACTATCTTTCTATATGGCGACAGTAGACAGGAGTGGCTTTTATGCACTGCCCCATCTTAAAAGGTTTACACGATGTGCATGCAAGTTGATTGACAGCCAACAAAGTGGAAACTCAAATTCTATTGGTTAAAAATTCGGCAGTCAGTGTGAAATGCATAGAGGTCAATGGGAGGAAAAGGGAACTTAGGAAGAATAACAGATGTTGTGGAGCACCAGCTTTTTATCATAGTACTGAACGCCACTATCATTTTAAAGATTTCTAAAAATGTAATACATAAATATATGCTCTGGACTGCAGCTTTCACTTAACTGACGAGCCCTGAAGAGGGTCGCATGCGACCAAAACGCGTCGCCATGTCCCATTTAATTTGATAAAGGACTTTTTATAGAGTGCCTCAGATCTGCTCTTTTTCATCTCATTTAACTTCACTTACTTTACTGGCGGTGTTCCAAGACAGATTTCAACTGTTTCTTCTTCAGCTCATCTTTGTTGGGTAAAATATTCACTATGTCCATAGATAAACCAAGCCCCACATTGTTCTGCTAAGTTTTTGAGAAGCTAGTTGCTAAAAGTAGCTTCGGCTTCTAACTTCTACTAGCAGAGATGTGCTCTGCTTTCTCCAGGTTGCGGAATTGACTTTTCGTAAAAACGATAACTTATAATTGTTGAGTTGATTTAAATTGAACTATTTCAAGAAAAAAAGCTTTCCACTTACAACGTAAAAAAGCTTGTCTGCCCAACAAATTTTTGTCAGTGTTGTCTGAACTAAGATTTTCTATTTTGCATAACAAAAATGATCAACTTTTGAATAGGTTTTTGAGTCAAGTTGAAAACCACTGGGAAACCCTGTAGATTACTGATGTGCTCATGCGCACATGGTCTGAACAAGTTCAAACAGACTACTGAGCAGATCTGACTCGTATGACGCTGGTTTGTCGGCGTTATTCTGTGCCCCTAAACTTGACAAAACGTGGTCAAAGTCGAATGTGATGTGAATTGTTTCGACCAATGCTGACTATATGTTGCTGACACTTAGTTTTTCTTTTTTTTGGTTGTGGATTTAAACTTTAATGTTTCTGCAGGGGTGGTGCAGTGGATGTTATCTCTGTGTGTGCATGCCAGCTTCCTCCCACTGTCCAAATAATGACTGTTAGGTTTATTGGTCTCTCTAAATTGTCCTTAGGTGTGAGTGTTTGCGTGCATGGTTGTTTGTCCTGTGAGGGACTGACAACCTGTCAAGGGTGTACCCCACCACTTACCCATTGACACCTGAAGATAGGCACCAGCTCCCCCCGTGACCCCAGAGGATTGAGCAATTAAAAAGATGGATGAATATTCCATTTATATTTGTAAATTTTAAACTCACTGGAATAAGAATTGTATTATTATCCAACTAGAATATCTGCATTTAGTGAAAACAGAAATACAAGGCATTAAACTAGAATTTCTTTGTTAGCCTTAAAAGATTATCTTAATCAGGTGAAGAAGAAGATCCAACTTGGCAGAACTCTTGTCAGAATTTACAAATCTTAGTTAAGCCAACAACAGTCAGCAAAAGTTGAGAAAACTCAAAAATCTCTTGCATTGTGTTGCCTTGAAATTTTACGTTTTCTCAAATTGACTAAAACTGGTGTAATGAGTAATGTGCCCTCTGGTCCATGTCAGTACATTTGCAGCTGTATGTTCTGGTTTTGTGTGTTAATTCCTTTTATTTGTTTTCATTTGCAAGCTGGTTTTGATTACATTGCTGAGTATTTATAGCATAATAACAACAATTAAGATTACTAATGTTTGTAAATTAGCCCAACATTCTGTTAAAATAGAAATCCTAAAAATGTTTTGTCTCAAAAATAAAATGAATATAAATAAAATAAAATAACATATCTATTTTTGCTGGAAGAAAATTGATTAAATAGATTAAAAAATAATTACTAGGATCTCTGTAGGATATCAAAAGTGTTCGCAAATCCTAGCTGCTGCTTTGTGACATAAAAATATGTAGTTTCTACTGTTATCCAGCAGGGAGCAGCAAAAACAAGCATTTGGGTGACTTACCAGTGAATAAAAGTGGGTAATCTGCTGTACATCAAAAATACTAATGCAGGATCTCATTCCACGCCTTACCCCTCATTGAACCTGGGCATTAAATCTTCATTGCAGTGGAGAGAAAAGGGGGTGAGGTTTGTTACCCTTGAATTTCTCAGGGACACACTTTGAAAAGGAGGAGCAGAAACTATCCATGCACATACTCTCACAAATTTTTTGCAGCCAACATGGCACAACACCCTTTTTAAGGTTTGCACTGAAGTACTCCATGTGAACTACAATTACACTTAGTAAGCAAAAAAGTGTCAAACATTACATAATTCTAAATTGGAAATAATGGAGATAATCCTTTTTTGTCCCAAAGAGGGAAATTCAGCTGACATAGCCACAAAGGGACAAAACAAGTTGTATAGTTGTATGTATACTGATATATTTTGTGATAGTTTTAATTCTTCTTAATAAAAAAACAACAACAAATAAGTGCTTCATGTTTACATTTTAAAATATACATTAACAAAAAAATACTTATTTTTAGTTTGATTTACTTGAATGTATATCGTATTTAGTTTTGCAATTTTTTTCTGCAGCTTTTTTCTGTAGCTCGACGAACGGTCAGGGCAGTTGCACAGGAAGATAAAACAACTTAAATCATTTATATAAGGTATTTGTATAATAAGTATTTGTATTGTATAATAAGTATTTGGCCAAAAATTCCACCAAACAGTTTATAATGTAATCGTGGTTGGCGATGACAGACCTCTTACTAAAATTGCACACACTGTAGCTGGTATCCCGGCCCAATCCTGCCATGCCGTTGTTCTCTAGAACTGTGATGTCTGGACTTTCAACAACCTCTACAGATTTTCTGTTGGATTGAGGTCTGAAGACTGGCTAGGCGTTCATTGCCCGAGCAGTGTGTCATTGTCATCCTGGATGAACCAGACACATTTCAGCTTCAATGCTCTCCCTGACAGGCTTTTTGCCTCATTCATCCTTTCTGTAATCCGGATTAGTGGCCCTTTCCCCTTTGAAGAAAAGCAGCCCTAGGTAACGAGTGGGGGATAATATAGCTTCTTAAAGAAGTAACAGGTCTTTGTGGGCCAGAATTCTTGCTTGTTTTTAAGTGCTAAATACTTATTTTCTGCACTACTATACAAATAGAATCTTTAAAAAAAATCACAAAATGTGATTTCCTGGATTATTTTTGCATTCTGTCTATTACAGCTGAAATTTATCCATGATAAAAATTAAAGTCCTCTTTCATCTTTTTAAATAAGACAATTTGCATAATCTGTGGTTGCCAAATAGTTTTCTGCCCCACTGTACATAGATTTATAAGCAGTGTAACCAGGGCCACTACTAGGCTTTTGGAGGCCCTAAGTTTACACACATTCAAAACCTACTTAAAGTGTTGCTATTTATTATTGGCATTAAATATAAACAAAAACTGGTTTAAAAAAAGAAAAAAAGAATTTGGAATGAATTAATTCTAGAAATTATGCTATTTCTGAATGAGAAAATCTATTTACAGATTTAAGGATTTAAGATTTGATGTTTTTTTTCTGTAATTCATCCATTACTTCCAAGATCAAAATTTGACACGTTTTTACACTTCTCCATCTAGTTAACACTAGAAGGATTATCAGAGAGGGACATTTTGACACCCTGCCCATGCAGCACAAAAATGATATCATTCAGTAGATATAGTACAGATAATAATTCTTTAATTAGCAGTGTGTTTAAAGGGAATATATCATGCTATTCCACAGCTTTCAACTTCTGGGATATACATATATATGATAAAATGTTACAGTTGGTGTTATACAGTATTAATTTGTCCTGAAATTTAACTTGTATCTTGTAGTTAATTTTAGACAACGAAGTGAAACTGCTCGTTTCTCTATGATCCCGCCTCCTGCACCCCAACGCTACGCTACGCCACAGCCGGGAGCAGATCAAACTGAAACAAACAGTGCTAAGCTTCATCACAAAACAGAATTCTCATGAGCCCAGAGTACAATGAAACTCTGTTATATTAAGGGCTTCAGACATTTGGTTAATTGGATTTTTTTGGTGTTGTTAAAAATGTCAATAAAGTATATTTCATTTGCTAAATCTCCAGGCTTTAGACAGAGCCCAGACCAACACAGCTGCATCCACTAAGCAAATCTTTCCTGCCCAATATATAAAAAAGCCGTGGGTGTTGTTTGCACCCGTTTACTGAACATTCTGAGATGCTACAGATCAATTAATTAACAACACAATGCTGTTATAAGATCACATAATCAGCTTGATCAAATCAAATCAAACTTTATTGATATAGAACTTTTTATACAAAAAGAGCAACTCAAAGTTCTTAACAGATTAAAATGACCGCATATTACCCATATTCCATTCCTTTCCAACACATAAAAAAACAATTATGATAACCCAGCCCACAACCCATTTCCCAGGCACACACACACACACGCACACACTGATACACACAGACGCACACACTCGTACGCATAACACATAAAACAAAAGGACTAAACACTAGGCTGAGCTCAGATGCGTCAGGTGACTAACGACACGCCATCAGGGGAGCCATCTGCCTCGACTGAAGCAGATCTATGGCGGCAGCCAAGGCACCGACCGGGGCGCCCAGGGAGGGAGGGTGGAAACCCCCACAATCCCCAGGCACTACCCGAGGAGTGCCCAGGCCGCCGCCACCCACCCGAGGCAGAGGGCTCCACAGAGGAAATACTGGAAGGATTAAAATATGTTAAATGTAAAATGACAAAAGCTAGTATGGATGATAAAATAACAAATTAAATTTGATAAGGGAGATAGTAAAACTGTAAAAATTAATTGTGTGTTAAAATGGAACTATACTGAGGTCCTACGGCAGCCTGTTCCAGAGGTGGGGGCCGTAATAATGGAAAGACACCTCGCTGTGGGTATGTGTCCTGACTTTTGGAATCGTGAGGAGACGGCTGCCAGAGGAGCGCAGAGATCGCAAGCCCAAGACAGTTAAGACGTTTAAAAACCAGTAGAAGTATTTTAAAATTGATCCTGAAACATACGGGAAGCCATTGCAACGACTCTGTAACCGGAGTGATGTGCTCCCGCTACCTGGTCTTCATCAGGACATGTGCTGCTGAGTTTTGTAAAAGTTCTAGACCTGAAATCCTCTTTTTGGGAAGACCAGAAAGCAGGGCATTGCAGTAGTCAATTCTACTGGTGATAAGAGCATGCATCAGGGTCTCCGTATCGGCCCGAGAGAAAAGGTGGCGGACTCTGGCTATGTACTTTAGATGATAAAAACGTATTTTGGTTATGTTTTTAATGTGAGGGATAAAAGTTAGCTCAGAGTCAAAAATCACGCCCAGGTTCTTCACTTGTAAAGATAAATTAAAAGACAATGATTGTAGTTTTGGTAAAAGTTTCTCTTTCTGAGCCTCAGGACCAATAACTAAAACCTCAGTTTTGTCCTGGTTGAGCATGAGAAAGTTTTCTGCCATCCAGGATTTGATGTCTAAGGGTACGGTCCCACCTACGTTCTACCCGGGACTGAACAGCAGGGGGTAACCGGTCTCACAGTTAAATTTCAGTGTGACCGCAGGCCCCAGCACGTATCTTCTGGCCTGAGCGCGGATCCTTGGCCCGACTCTGGAGGTTGTTCTGAGCGCGGTTGCTTCAGCTCGATTGCTTAACCCCACCCACGTGAAGAAGACGTAATGAAGTATGAATGTGCGCCGCCCACGTGGAAGCCCTGCCCACTGTAGACGTATTTATACAGCGTCTGCAACCCTGAAATCATAACAAAAAAACAGAAGAAGAAGATGGCTTCAATCAAAGGTTCCTGGTGGTCCGACGCAGAGATCGAGTGCCTAACCGATGTCTGGGCAGATGAGACCATACAGGAGATGCTAGATAGGACTCACAAAAACATAGTGGTTTACAAAAAAGTATCTGTGCTTTTGGAGGAGAGGGGCTATAAACGCACTAGTGTGCAATGCCGGGAAAAGGTAAAAAGGCTTTGGGGACAGTACTTGAAGGCGCGGGGCTTATGTAAGCGATCGCTACTCGGCCACAGAGTGGCGCGTTTCCTACATGGCTGGTGTGACCGCAGGCCGTCTGCTCCTAGACCTTTCGAGCCCGGTTGCGTCTAACCCGGTTTCCCTGGTGTGACCGTAGCCTAAAATGCAGTTAAAAAGTGCATTCATTGACCGTGTGTCATCAGGAGACATGGAGATGTACAACTGTGAATCATCAGCATAACTGTGGAAATTCACCCCATGTCTCCTGATGACACTGCCAAGAGGGAACATATGGAAGTTAAAAAGCACTGGGCCTAAAATTGAACCCTGAGGCACACCACATGTGATACTGTGGAACCTAGAGGAACAGGTATCCAAACTCACCATAAATGTCCTGCCTGTGAGGTAGGATGTAAACCATTTATGAAATTTAATTTAATTTTCTCAAAAATGTAATTTATTTTACTCTAAAATCATTTAAAATCTTCAGAAGGGCCGTCTCGGTGCTGTGGTTCACCATAAAACCAGACTGAAATTTCTCTAGGACATAATGAATGTTGATAAAATCATAAAGTTGAATTAAAACAAGCTTTTCTAGAATTTTGCTAAACAATGGCAAGTTGGATACCGGTCGGAAGTTGTTTTAATCATTAAAATCTAAATTGCTCTTCTTCAACAGGGGCCTCACCACCGCCCGTTTAAAAGCTTTGGGAATGACCCCTGTCTGAAGTGAGCAATTCATCAGGGTTAAAATCTCCTCTCTAAAATAATCATAAAATTGTTTAAAAAACCTTGTGGGAATAGGGTCCAGAACACATGCGGTGGGCCTCACTGAGGAGAAAACTTTATCAAGAATCTCAGCTTCAACCAGGACAAAACTGTCCAGTGTTTCCTCAGGTAGACACACACTCTCAGATTTATCAAAAGTCATACTACTTTGGGAGGATAAAATATTAAATCTGATGGTGTCTACATTCCCTCTAAAGTGGACAGCATACTCCTCACAAAGAGCGTCTAAGGGGGTTTTCTGGACAGAGGTAGAATTGCTATTTAAAATATTAGCAATTGTAGAAAAGAGAATTTTAGAATTATTTTTCTTTTCTGTGATGATTTTGGAAAAGTAATAGTTTTTGGAGTGTTTTTGGAGTGTCTAACTTTGTTGTATGATTTTAATTGTTCAGTGTAAATTTTCTTATTCAGGCCTGATCTTATGTGGGTGATAGGAGATGACCTGCTGAGTTCTCGCGAGAACTGTGCGTAAGTAAACACGGCCGTATACTGGTAAAATAAACAAACAATGTCAGGTAAAACAAGCCAATAATTTTGAACCAAACGCAGTGAATGTTTCTGTCCCTTTAAACTAACCATCAAATTATACATTGGACCTGGACGAGGAAACATTGGATTTGCTGGAGTGCTACCTAGACGAGTGCTTTGAAAACATCGTTATGGGTAAGCCACGGAAACCTGCTTCTGACACACCAACAAGCACTCCATCCCAGAAACGCACTCGTTCTAAGGCCAGCACTTCCAACAACTCGCCACATAGAAGCTACGGCGACGTTCTGGACTCAGTAGATAAGAAGTTAACCAGCCTGGACGCCCGTCTTGCGCTGGTTGAAGTTCTACACAAAGAATTTCACGCTCTGAGAGAATCTCTGGAATTCAGCCAACAACAGGTAGCTTAGCTTGTTACAGAAAATCAAACATTGAAAGAAGACGTTAAAAGACTCACCGAGAGGATGACACAGCTGTCTACAGAAAATAAAAGGATTAAGGAGTTGATCTTAGACATCCAGGCCCGATCCATGAGAGATAATCTTGTTTTTTTCTGGGATCCCAGAACAAGCAGAGGAAGATGCTGAAGCCACTGTCTGACAGTTTATCCAACACCAGCTGAAACTGCCACGTGACTCCGTTAAAAACATACCTTTCCATCGGGTTCACTGGCTCGGAGGTAAGAAATCCAACAACACCCGACCAATTGTTGCCAAATTTGAACATTTTAAACAGAAAGAAAAAGGACGTGTCAAAGGACGTGTGAGAGAGCTGCGGGGGACGAATTACAGCGTTAATGATCAATTTCCGAAAGAAATCCTGGACAGAAGACGCGTGTTATTTCCAATTAGGAAGAAAGTTACTGTAGATAAACTGTATGTTAACGGTCAGCTGTTCAGGGACCCTCAGGTTACTCCTTGGCTTTATTAGTCTTATTTAACAGAGTCTAGATGGAGGTTGTTTTATCAGATGACTATAGTTTAAGGAAAGCACAGCTCAGCAGGTTGTTTACATTTGTAAATGTGGGCGGGGGTAAGGCTGTGCACTGGGTTGACCGCTTTCTTTTTTCTTTTTGTTCACATTTTGTCACCAAATGTCTTTATCAAATTTCTTCCTTTTTCTTTCACACACACAGACTTTTGCCATAGCATATTTATGTTTCTCCATCATACTCTCATTCTTTACACACCTGGCTATAGTAAATGTCTAAGGTTTATCTTATTCACGGATCTGGCTCCAGAGATAAAATGATTAAGATTTTCAACCATCTTAAAAGATTGAAGGCAGATGTCGTCTTACTAAAGGAGACTCATAAATCAAGTTCACCTGCTAATGATTTAAAATCCCCGGGGTATCCTAATGTATTTTCTTGAGACAATGAGGAGTAGCAATATTAATACATAAAAATACGTATTTTAAAGTAATAGACACAGTTACAGATCCAGGTGGCCCTGGATTAATCTAACAGTGGCTGAACTCCTGTAGGCCCTCCAAAGCATGCCCAATAATAAAGCTTCAGGCCCAGATTGATTTCCAGTAGAGTTCTATAAAGAATTCTGGAATATTCTGGCACCAACGTTTTACAAAATGTTATAGGAAACAAAGGAAAATGGCCAATTATCGCCAAACATGAACTCTGCCTACATCACTCTTCTATTAAAACCAGGAAATTTGCTTTTTTATTGTGTTCTTAGTTTTCCTCCATCTCCTCTCTGCCACCCTGCAAGTTCTCTTTAGCTGTTTTAGATGTTAATTTCTCCATGGTTATGCATGTTTTGACAGTAATTTATTTTTATTTTGGACGGGGTAAGCAAGTCCAGAGCAGATTTAAGTCTACTGCTAAAATAATTCAAAATAAAATTACAGGGGGCAGATAAATTAAGAGGACGGATCTCTTTAAAAGCTTCCAGGAAACCAGCAGCCACTTCAGGAGTTTGATGACGTTTCATTACAGTTCTGACAGAGGACCCCCGCTGAATAATACTGGTAATGTTAAAAAACATGCAGTAATGATCTGAGACCACTAGATCCACAACATAGGTCAGACCGGTGGACAGGCCACACGTGATGACCAAGTCCAGGGTGTGTCCTCTGTTATGAGTCGGCTGCACAACATGTTGAATAAAGAATCTGAAAATTCTTAAATAAAAAAGTGCACTGTGCTTCAGAGGCACATAAGAAGTGTAACACATAAGATATGAGGAGTGCTAAAAACTGCTGCACTATATTAAAAAGTGGTAAAATTGTCAAATAAAACAGGTTTTGCTGAAAAAGTTAAAGAACATATAAAAGCGGTTCCGCTTCTCTTTTTTCCATTCCTGGTTGAAAACATGAAATTAAAGTTTGGTGGGGAGGCCTCTGTAAGAACAACAGGAGTATCTGAACTCAACCATGTTTCCCTTAAAAATAAGACTTGAAGATTATTGTCTAAAACCAAATCGTTTAGAATAAAAGTTTTGTTCAGCAGAGTGCGAACATTTAAAAGAGGCATGTTAACAGTGGCTATGGATGGATTAATTGTATGACCTGTTGAATGTGGGACTCTGGACAACTGTTTGATATTATTTAGGTTGAATTGGTTAGTTTTATGTTTTTGTGATCGCTCTCTGCTGATGACAGGTATGTGTGTGGAATGTGAGTTACTGTTAAAATCAGAGCTGGGTTCGTAGGTGCTTGGACCAAGGGGGTGGTCCAGAGGTGGTCGGGGATAGGCCAGGCTCATTAACAGCATCCGGGTCCCCTGTCTGATTAAATGAAGTCCATCTGACCCAAAAAGATGCCTCCTGCCCCAGAAAATGTTAAAATGTAGTTAACAAAGTTAACTTAAGTTCAGGAACAGGGCCACGCTTTAAACTCGCTTCGTTCGTCCTAATCAGCCCTAAACATGTCGCACCTGGCATCACCGGGCTCCCTTGCGCTTCTAATCACGCTGCGATACACATATAAACCCTGCCTGCCTCTCATTTCTCTTCTGTCTCGTTCGTTTTCGCGATCAGTTCGGACTTTTGCGTGCGTTTCGCTCGCTTACCTCGCTCTACGTCTTTGCTTCATCGTACCCAGCATGGATGTCCTCACGCTCGGGGTGTCCGAGGAGCGTTACGTCCCCGGCCACATATCTGCAGGGGCTTCTCCTCAGCCCTCGGTCCGCCATGCTTCTCGCCGTGTTCAGCTCCCCTCGAGCCAGCCGGATCCCAATCCATCTACCCCTCTCTTCCTCAGAACTCCCAGTGGGACTTCCCACGCTGCTTGCCTCTACCTCTGGTGGCTGCTAGGGCCACCCTCCTCATTCTTCCGCATCACCTGCCTCGCCTCGGAGCTTCATCCTCTGACTCGAGCCATCTCCTCAGCACCTTTTGGCCGCGGCTTCGGCTCACCTGCCCCAGACCGCTCCTCTTCCATCCCTTCACGGGTCGTGCCGTTATTCAGCGCCTCGCGCCCGGGCATCCCCTCGCGCTTGCCGCTTCTGTCGCCGCTCCGACATGTCCGGCTGGACAGTGGCGCGACTCTCAGCGTACTTTGTGGCTCAGGGGGATCCACTTCAGCCGCTCCTCTTATAATGCTCTTTTTAGGCTTCTCTTTTCGTCTCCTCCACCCAGTGCAACCCCTGTTCCGTCCATAGCTTCCCGCTTCCGCCGTTCAAAGCTTCCTCATCGGGCGGTTCTTCCGGTGACACGGTTCCCTTCTCGGTGGTTTCGGCCAAACCATCCACGCGCCCCCTGCTCGGGGAAACCTGTCAAGTCGCCCTGCACCGAGTAATCTGGTGGGACAGTAAATCCATCATTTCTTGGACTCAAGAAATTGCATTAAAAGCCTCAATGGTTTATGTAAACATGCCATTCAGATTACTCTGACCCTTTCAAATTCATTCGGATCAAATTTCCTTCCGATCGAGAGGTTATTTATTCCGATAGTTTTTTAGTTAACGGTGCATGTAAACTCCCATTCCAAATGCAGGTCTTTCCTACAGAAGTCTGTTAAGTCATGCATTGAAACCGTCGTCTCAATTAAAGGGATTTAGTTCATAATTCGATTGCATGCATAAGAATGAAGGTTCGAGCATAAGAAAAAAATATATATGAAAGAATAAATAAAAACCGCCACATAAATAAATGAAATAACATCAGTCCTCCACCTCAAATTGGCACAGCCATGGTTGTTTGCAGCAGAGAGCCTCTTCTATGCCTTTTTCTGTGTTTTAGATAGTTCTGCACATGTCTACATGATTCGTGCTTTTCAGAAATCCAGCTCACCTAAACGCCCATGGTCGCTATTCTCAATTCTCATCCACTCAAATAATGCCGCCATTATGGAAATTATTGATAAAGGTCGATCTCATCCACCCACCATCAGGCAGCTCATCCGCACTCCCTCCCCATCAGCCCGACATCAGTTCACTCTATGCAGCTTCTGTCCCCGGTCACCTAAACCGAATTGCTGATTCTCTTTTCAGAAATTCAGAGCCTTGGCTCGACCTCACCACCGCATCTCAGAAGTCCATCTTCAACAGTGTTTCAGCTGAAATTCGGATCATAGGCTCAGACAGCAGATCTCAACTAAACTCCAGTCCTAACAGTTTTAGCCACAACCTTCAATTGCCTCCTCAGCGTCACGACCTCACCGCATCTCGGAACTCCATCTCAACAGTCTTTCACCTGGTACCCTCTCTGTCTGCCCGTCCGGCTGGAACGTTTTCGAGGCCTCTCACGTAACCTATGGTCTTTCATTCTTATTCTCCAATCAACCTGCCAGCTCCTCTCACTCCAGTTCAATCATATTCATACTACATATATTTAAATAAATAATAATCTACGTAGCTACAATAAAATCTTATGACTCAGATCAGCTGCTTCATTAAGCTGGCCACAGGTAGCCCCTGTCCAGCCCTCGATCATAGCCATATATGTTATCGAAAGATTTTAAAAGCTAGAACCTCCCTCAGCTACACGTCGCTTTTCACCCGTTACATGTTCTTGCTTCGCTCCTGCTATCTATCCCATTCATTGACCTATCTCCTAAGTCCACACTTCTGCTCGCCTGCTTCAGTTTCCTGTTGTTCCGAGTTCGCTCCCTCTTCAACCACACACGACTATGCATTCTCCCAGTCTCTGACATCTCATTTCAATCAGGACATTCGCATCCTATGCTGAAGCAAAACAGACCAGCTCTGCATTTCTGTCCGCATCAACCTATTCCGCCTCAGTTCTAACTTCAGCCCCTTACAAACCACTCTCTGCTATGTTCCGTCCTGATTATCTGCTAACACCTCATCAGTTGACCCGCTTCTCGTTTCAGAATAGGGTAAGTATAAAGCAGGGTAAGTATAAAGCCCTTGATAATCAAGTTATATTCTTAATCTAATCTGATTGTTCCTAACAGAGCTGTCATTGCAACTACTGGCCTTGTTTCTCTCAGCGTTTTTCTCTTCATAGAAGCTCCAACCGCTTGTTTGTTAGCATCTGCTCAGATGATGCTCAAAGCGACTGAGCATCCTCCATGCTCTCTTTTGTCTTCTCAGACCCCCACACAGTCGCGGCAGATGACCGCTTGTACTGAGCCAGGTTCTGCCAGAGGTTTCTTCCTGTTAAAGGGGAGTTTTCCCTCTCCACAGTCGCTTCATGCTTGCTCAGTATGAGGGACTGCTCAATGGATTGCCGTGATTGCAGGTCCACATTAATGCGACCATACCCCATGTCAATGGTTTCATGCAATCTGCTGTGGTTCCTTTTGTGGAAAACTTTGTGAATCGGCGCTATACAGAAAGGTTTATCAAATAGCCCCACTACCAGGTTCTGTAATTCACTAGTGGCTCTCGCCAGATTCTCTGCCATTCCAGTATCTCACCCGAGTTCTTTCCATTAATTCAGTCCGCATTTGCACCTCAGCCGCCTAATCAGGGATCGCAAAAATCCTTGTCATCATCTGACCTCAGTCCCTGTAAGCCATCATGTTCAGTCCCGGTTATCCGCTAACGCCTTACAATTTCAGGCGCGGTTCATCACCGAAACAAAAAGCCCAGCTACCTGGTTCTGGTTCTTGAATCCCCGTCATCATATTCTCCGCCGGTCCGGCATGTCCCCCTAATTCTCCTCCGTTCATTCCGACCCGCCCGCTCTTTCTCTCTCGGGGTCCTGCCAACCCGCCTTCTCTTTCTCTTTCTCTATCTGGGTCCTGCCGACCAGCCTTCTCTTTCTCTCTGGGTCCTGCCGACCCGCCTTCTCTTTCTCTCTCTCTCTCTCTGGGTCCTGCTGACCCGCATTCTCTTTCTCTCTCTCTCAGGGTCCTGCCGACCGACCTTCTCTTTTTTTCTCTCTCTCTCTCTCTCTGTGTGTCCTGCCGACCCACCTTCTCTTTCTCTCTCTCTCTCTCTCTGGGTCCTGCTGACCCGCCTTCTCTTTCTCTCTCTCTCTGGGTCCTGCCGACCCACCTTCTCTTTCTCTCTCTCCCTCTCTCTCTCTCTCTCTCTCTCTCTCTCTCTCTGTTGCCTGCCGACCCACCTTCTCTTTCTCTCTCTCTCTCTCTCTCTCTCTCTCTGGGTCCTGCTGACCTGCCTTCTCTTTCTCTCTCTCTCTCTCTCTGGTACCTGCTGACCCGCCTTCTCTTTCTCTCTCTCTCCGGGTCCTGCCGACCCGCCCGCTCTTTCTCTCTCGGGGTCCTGCCAACCCGCCTTCTCTTTCTCTTTCTCTATCTGGGTCCTGCCGACCAGCCTTCTCTTTCTCTCTGGGTCCTGCCGACCCGCCTTCTCTTTCTCTCTCTCTCTCTCTGGGTCCTGCTGACCCGCATTCTCTTTCTCTCTCTCTCAGGGTCCTGCCGACCGACCTTCTCTTTTTTTCTCTCTCTCTCTCTCTCTGTGTGTCCTGCCGACCCACCTTCTCTTTCTCTCTCTCTCTCTCTCTGGGTCCTGCTGACCCGCCTTCTCTTTCTCTCTCTCTCTGGGTCCTGCCGACCCACCTTCTCTTTCTCTCTCTCCCTCTCTCTCTCTCTCTCTCTCTCTCTCTCTCTTTTGCCTGTCGACCCACCTTCTCTCTTTCTCTCTCTATCTCTCCTCTCTTGAGTGGGTCCTGCTGACCTGCCTTCTCTTTCTCTCTCTCTCTCTGGTACCTGCTGACCCGCCTTCTCTTTCTCTCTCTCTCCGGGTCCTGCCGACCCGCCTTCTCTTTTTCTCTGTCCGTCTCTCTCTCTGGGTCCTGCCGACCCGCCTTCTCTTTCTCTCTCTCTCTCTCTCTCTCTCTCTCTCTCTGGATCCTGCCGACTCGCCTTCTCTTTCTCTCTCTGACTCTGGCTCCTGCTGACCCGCCTTCTCTTTCTCTCTCTCTCTGGGTTCTGCCGACCCACCTTCTCTTTCTCTCTCTCTCTGTGTCCTGCCGACCCGCCTTCTCTCTCTCTCTGTCTCTCTGGGTCCTGCCAACCCGCCTTCTCTTTCTCTCTCTCTGTGGGTCCTGCCGACCCGCCTTCTCTTTTTCTTCTCTCTCTCTCTCTCTCTCTGGGTCCTGCCGACCCGCCTTCCCTTTTTCTCTCTCTCTCTCTGTGGGTCCTGCCGACCCGCCTTCTCTTATTCTTCTCTCTCTCTCTCTGGATCCTGCCGACCTGCCTTCTCTTTCTCTCTCTCACTCTGGGTCCTGCTGACCCGTCTTCTCTTTCTCTCTCTCTTTGGGTCCTGCCGACCCACCTTTTCTTTCTCTCTCTCTCTCTGTGTCCTGCTGACCCACCTTCTCTCTCTCTCTCTCTCTCTGGGTCCTGCCGACCCGCCTTCTCTTTCTCTCTCTCTGGTACCTGCCGACCCGCCTTATCTTTATCTCTCTCTCTCTCTGGGTCCTGCCGACCTGCCTTCTCTTTCTCTCTCTCTCTCTCACTCTGGGTCCTGCCGACCCGCCTTCTCTTTTTCTCTTTTTCTCTCTCTCTCTCTCTGGGTCCTGCCGACCCGCCTTCTCTTTCTCTCTCTCTCTGGGTCTTGCTGACCCGCCCCTCTTAACCCCTCCCCCTTTCTTTTGTGGCATCCACCATTCGCAATATCCCTGTTCCACGCTTTCGTTCACTCCTATACCACCCTTGTAACATCTCTCTCTAGGTCCCGTCTGGGGGGGTCCTGAGCAGGCTCGGAAAGACTGCACCCCCATACTGAGTCTTCCTCCAGGTCTCCGACAATATCTCTCCCCAGACCTTTTGATCATTCACACCTTCAATAAACTGTTAAAATTCAGAATGTGTAGCATTGTTCTTTCTTGTGAATAGTTAATTCCATCCGTAGCGTGGTCCTAGCTAGTGAAATTATCAATAAAACCAAAGTTCTGCTGCACAGTGATAGAGGAAAGCCAAGTGTTCAGAGATAAAAGCCGGCTAAAACATCTGATTCCTTTGTCAACGGTGGGGATGGGGCTAGGGAATCGATCAGACAGGTTGCAGAAATGCTGATGCATGCGCCGTCGGAATGTGGTGAAGTGTTAAATGGCGGGTCATGTGACCATTCTCCAACACTGGGCATGCGTCCACCGGTATAAAAAGGAAACAGACTGACCATTCCTCAGCTGCTAGCAAAGACATCAAAGCCAGTAACGCTTGTAATTCGTTATCCATGTTGCAGTTTCTAACGTAATGTACCCCAGGCTGTTTTTGTGTTATCTTCCAGGGGACGGGTCATGTGATGGGTGGCTGACGAATCAGGGAAGGATAAGCCATGACCGATGACACCCAATCATAGAGCCGAGTGTGATCTGCTGCGTCAGCGTTTCTAAAGTCCTGCATTTTGAGACGTCCACACCAAAACGCCCTCCGGAGTTTCAAAACGAAAAACTGGGTCGGCACACAGAAGTACAAACTCAAATTCAAGATGAAAAGAAGTGACAAAAGACATGGAAAAATGAGGATTTGAGGGGAAAATTATTAAACCTCAGACGATATGGGCAGACACGATCAGGAGCACGATGTGGCCAAAGCGGGGCAGACGGAGAAGTGAGGAACGCAGGATAATAGAAGCGATGCAGGGTACAAAATGAAGCTGAATGCCTTCTGGAGGGAATAACCGAGACAAAAAAAAGAGTGCTAATTCATCTTTTAATAGCAAAACTGAATGACTAACCACTATAAGCAGGTAACACCACCAGAGGGCCCAACACAACTTCTCACCACTTTCTAAACTTTTAAGGTCATAATAAAGACTACAGAGAAGGAAGTAAAACATTTGATATATGTATATGCTGTTGTAACCTACAAAGTTGGAATGTTAAAAATGTTTAGTGTACAGTTCTATAAGAGTAGCAAAGGAAGTCACATGAAATAAAGAATTATAATATACCCTAATGGTGATAGAATATTGCACATCCAGCATTAATATATTTTTGGAACATATAATGTAAAGCAGGGGTCACTAACTGGCTGACCGCGGTCCGTATACGGACCCAGATGCCAGGTCATGCGGAACCAGTGTTGGCCCCAGATCCGAACCCGACGCGAAACCAAAACACTAGCGGGGCGCCCCATTTTTAATTGTGCAGGTATTTCCGTCTTTACGGTCCGTCTTTACGCTTGTGAATGGGGAAACCTACACACCAATCATGTACGAGTTATACAACCCATGTGATACCACACAGCCAATATAAATGCATTCTGAATGACGGCGCTGTGTCGTACATGTCAACAAATGTCTTCGAATTCCAGTGGCGGTTGACAGGAAAACAAAAAGTTAAGAGAAAGACGAGAAATTTGAAAAGGTGAGAAAAGTCAAAGAGAGAAGAGAAAAAGACGGAAGTAAAAAAAAGTAAGAGAGCAGAAGCAGACGAGTAAGAGGAAGAACGAGGGGAGAAAAAGACGATGGATACGAAAAAAAAAGAAGAGCCGAGGGAGACGGAGAAAAGAGGAAAAAAGACGAGGGAGACGGAGAAAAAGAGGAGAAATAGCAGAGGGATACGAAGAAAACAGGAAAAAAGATGAGGGAGACGGAGAAAAAGAGGAAAAAAGACGAGGGAGATGGAGAAATAGCCGAGGGATACGAAGAAAAGAGCAAAAAAGACGAGGGAGACGAATATAGGAGAGAAAAACCAGAGGGAGACGAATAAAAAGAGGGAAAAGATAAGCTTGACCGAGGATCCAGAAAAAGGTGGGAAAATGTCCCTTTCTAAAAAAAGAAAAGTGGACTCTCAAAATCGCTCCTTTCTTCCTGAATGGAAGTAGTCTTCGTGCTTCCTACGGCAAGTACAAAGCCAGTATGTCTCATATGTTCTGAAACTGTTGCACTCATTAAAAGTGAAAACATTAAACGCCACTATGAGACAAAGCACAAAACATTTGAACAATCATACCCTCCCAAGTCAGAAGTCAGATCACAAAAAATAAACAGTCTCAAAGCACAATATGAGCAATCTGCTAGGATTCTGAGTAACACATTCACTGCCCAACAACGCATTTGTACTGAATTATTTTTTAGTGAAAGTTAGATTAAAATTATATGCAGACGTGCCACCAAATTTCGGCTACAGAAGTATATGATACAGGGTCTATTTATACTTTTTTTTCCCCCATCCGGACCTCCACTTCACGACACATTTTCAAGTAAATGATAAACCCTCCTCAACCTCAAAAGTTACTTGCGGAGTACCACAGGGTTCAGTGCTTGGGCCGATTCTTTTTACTATATATATGCTTCCTATTGGTAAAATAATTAGGCAGCATGGGATAAATTTCCATAGTTACGCAGATGATACACAGCTATATCTATCCATAAATCCTGATGAATCCAATCAGTTAGGTAGACTACAGGCATGTCTGGAAGACATAAAAACTTGGATGACTCTAAACTTCTTGCTTCTAAATTCTGATAAAACAGAAGTTGTCGTCTTTGGACCAGAAGCTCTGAAAAAGAAACTACTTAGTCAGCCCCTTCACCTGGACGGCATTAAATTAGCCTCCAGTAATAAAGCAAAAAACCTCGGTGTCATTTTTGACCAAGATATGTCATTTAGAACTCACATTAAAGAAGTCTGTAGGATTTCCTTTTTTCACCTTAGGAATATTGCAAAAATTAGAACCATCCTGTCCAGGAATGATGCTGAAAAACTAGTCCATGCCTTTGTTACTTCAAGGCTGGATTACTGTAACTGTTTATTATCAGGTAGTCCACAGAATACAATTAAAAGTCTTCAGTTAGTTCAAAATGCTGCTGCTAGGATTCTGATGAATATTAAAAGAAGAGATCACATTTCCCCTGTTTTAGCTTCTCTTCACTGGCTCCCAGTAAAATCTAGAATAGAATTCAAGATCCTCCTTCTGACATATAAAGCCCTTAATAATCTAGCTCCATCATACATAAGAGACCTGATTGTTCCATATGTTCCTAACAGGGACCTTCGCTCTCAGACTGCAGGTTTACTGGTAGTTCCTAGGATTTCTAAAAGTAGAATGGGTGGCAGATCTTTCAGCTATCAGGCTCCCCTCCTATGGAACCGGCTCCCAGGGTTGGTTCGTGAAGCAGACAATTTGTCTATCTTTAAAACTAGGCTAAAAACTTTCCTCTTTGACAAAGCTTACAGTTAGAGATATGTTTATAGGTAGTTAGAGTCAGGTCAGACAGGTAGATAGGAAGAGACAGGTTAATGTTAGTAGTCAGGCAGAGTGTCAAAAGTTAGGAAGAGATAGGAAGAGGTAGAGTAGCTAGGTAGAGATAGATTAATGTAAGCCAGGTAAAGATCCGGAGCCGGTCGCGGCTTACCGCCGCGGAAGAAATGCGCCCCACGGGGGCCAGCCAGCGCCGGAGAGAGGTCCCTCAAGGGGATCCTCCCGCACAGTGCGGCCGCCCATTACCTGCCGGGTTGAATCCCCCGGGCAGACTGTGCGGACCCCACCCGTTTATCTCTTAAACGTTTCTCGCCCTCTTCAACTCTGTCCTCTCAGTTCTGTCAATTTTTCCTTAAGATAGTTGTCGACTATCGGTCTCGTGCCGGTATTTAGCCTTAGATGGAGTTTACCACCCACTTTGGGCTGCATTCTCAAACAACCCGACTCCGAGAAGACCCCGGCATGACGGGGGCCGTTACCGGCCCTACACCGTCCACGGGCTGAGCCTCGATCAGGAGGACTCAGACAGAGTGTTGGTAGCCAGGTCTCCTAGTAGCTAGGAGACAGGTTAATGTTAGTAGCTATGCTGCTTTAGGCTAGGCTGTTGGAGGACATTATTAGGGTCTGTTCCTACTTTCTCTCCTACTTCTCCCCAACTGCATGATGTGCTGTCAATTCAAGCACTAACCTGTTTTCTATTATAGTAGGTGCTCCGGATTAGCCCTGCTTGACGACCCTGACTAAGATGGCATTGCAGTGACGGAAAATTCTCCACGTCCTGCAACAAACTTCTGCATCAGTTCTATTGCTCTTTCTGTGTCTCTGTTATGTATTCTCCAAGCCACAGACGGTCGCGGCAGATAACCGCTTGTGCTGAGCCTGGTTCTGCCGGAGGTTTCTTCCTGTTAAAAGGGAGTTTTTCCTTCCCACTGTCGCTGCATGCTTGCTCAGTATGAGGGATTGCTGAGAATTCCACGACGCAATCTTCTGTGGTTCTGTAATTTCTACACTAAACATTGTATTGTAATAACTCTTTTTGTAAAGTGCCTTGAGATGACATCTGTTGTGAAATGGCGCTATATAAATAAACTGAATTGAATTGAATTGAACAAAATTACCTTTGAGAAAATGATAGAGACCAGAAATGAAATGAACCAAGAACTATAAATCCAAATTCAGAAAAAATTACTAATTTTAAATCAGAGTTACTATGATGCAGGAAGCAAATCAACAAAACTTTTAGCTTACAGGCAGCAAAAACATCAGGCTCAACAAACTACATTTAAAATCAGAGAACCAAACACCAACAAGATCACCTATAAAAAGAAAGAAATAAGGGAATGTTTAGCAAAATATCGAAAACTACGCGCTTTAAAAGAGCAAAAAACAATATTAAACAACCTATTACTATTGACTATTTCAAATGCCTGGAGGTGGGGCACGTTGGCGAGCGCCTGGTGGCCGGGCCTTTACCTATGGGGCCCGGCCGGGCTTAGCCCGAAGAGGAAACATGGGCCCCCCTTCCCATGAGCTCACCACCTGTGGGAGGGGCCATAGGGGTCGGGTGCAATGCAAGATGGGCGGTAGCCGAAGGCGGGGACCTTGGCGGTCCGATCCTCGGCTGCAGAAGCTGGCTCTTGGGACGTGGAACGTCACCTCTCTGGCGGGGAAGGAGCCGGAGCTGGTGTGCGAGGTTGAAAGGTTTCGACTGGACATCGTCGGACTTGCCTCGACGCATGGCTCTGGCTCTGGAACCCGTCTCCTCGAGAGGGGTTGGACTCTCTTCCACTCTGGCGTTTCCCCCGGTGAGAGGCGCCGAGCTGGGGTGGGCATACTTGTTGCCCCCCATCTCGGCGCCTATACGTTGGGGTTTACCCCGGTGAATGAGAGGGTAGCCTCCCTCCGCCTGCGGGTGGGGGGACGGGTTCTGACTATTGTTTGTGCTTATGCACCAAACGGTAGTGCAGATTACCCACCCTTCTTGGAGTCCTTGGAGGGGGTGCTGGAGAGTGCTCCTTCTGGGGACTCCCTCATTCTGCTGGGGGATTTCAACGCTCACGTGGGCAGTGACAGTGAGACCTGGAGAGGCGTGGTTGGGCGGTATGGCCCCCCCGATCTGAACCCGAGCGGTGTTTTGTTGTTGGACTTCTGTGCTCGTCATGGATTGTCCATAACAAACACCATGTACAAGCATAAGGGTGTTCATGTGTGCACTTGGCACCAGGACACCCTAGGCCGCAGCTCGATGATCGACCTGGTTGTCGTTTCATCGGACCTGCGGCCGCATGTTTTGGACACTCGGGTGAAGAGAGGGGCGGAGCTATCCACCGACCACTACCTGGTGGTGAGTCGGCTCCGGTGGTGGGGGAGGACGCCGGACAGACCTGGCAGGCCCAAACGTATTGTGAGGGTCTGCTGGGAACGTCTGGCGGAGTCTCCTGTCAGAAGGGGTTTCAACTCTCACCTCCGGCAGAACTTCAAACACGTCCCGGGGGAGGCGGGGGACATTGAGTCTGAATGGGCCATGTTCCGTGCCTCCATTGTCGAAGCGGCTGACCGTAGTTGTGGCCGTAAGGTAGTCGGTGCCTGTCGCGGCGGCAACCCTCGAACCCGATGGTGGACACCAGCGGTGAGGGATGCTGTCAAGCTAAAGAAGGAGTCCTATCGGGCCTTTTTAGCCTGTGGGACTCCGGAAGCAGCTGATAGGTACCGACAGGCCAAGCGGAGTGCGGCTCGGACGGTCGCTGAGGCAAAAACTCGGGCGTGGGAGGAGTTTGGAGAGACCATGGAGAACGACTTCCGTATGGCTTCGAAGCGATTCTGGTCCACCATCCGGCATCTCAGGGGGGGGAAACGGTCTGCCACCAACACTGTTTACAGTGGGGGCGGTGAGCTGCTGACCTCAACGCGGGACGTTTTGGGTCGGTGGATGGAATACTTCGAAGACCTCCTCAATCCCACCGACACGCCTTCCTGTTTGGAAGCAGATTCTGAGGACTCTGGTACGGGCTCTCCAATCTCTGGTGCTGAAGTCACTGAGGTTGTTAAAAAGCTCCTTGGTGGCAAGGCACCGGGGGTTGATGAGATTCGGCCGGAGTTCCTCAAGGCTCTGGATGTTGTAGGGCTGTGTTGGTTGACGCGGCTCTGCAATATTGCGTGGACATCGGGGGCAGTTCCCTTGGATTGGCAGACCGGGGTGGTGGTCCCCCTCTTTAAAAAGGGGGACCACAGAGTGTGTTCCAACTATAGGGGGATCACACTTCTGAGCCTCCCTGGTAAGGTCTATTCGGGGGTTCTGGAGAGGAGGGTCCGACGGATAGTCGAACCTCGGATCCAGGAGGAACAATGCGGTTTTCGTCCTGGCCGTGGAACACTGGACCAGCTCTACACCCTCGGCAGGGTCCTGGAGGGTGCGTGGGAGTTCGCCCAACCGGTCTACATGTGCTTTGTGGACTTGGAGAAGGCATTCGACCGTGTCCCTCGGGGTGTCCTGTGGAGGGTACTCCGGGAGTATGATACGGGCTGTTAGGTCCCTATATGAACGGTGTCAGAGTCTGGTTCGCATTGCCGGCAGTAAGTCGGACTCATTTCCGGTGAGAGCTGGACTCCGCCAAGGTTGCCCTTTGTCACCGGTCCTGTTCATAATGTTTATGGACAGGATTTCTAGGCGCAGCCAAGGTGTTGAGGCGATCCGTTTTGGTGACCTCAGGATCGGGTCTCTGCTCTTCGCAGATGATGTGGTCTTGTTGGCTTCATCTGAACTTGATCTACAGCTCTCGTTGGAGCGGTTCGCAGCCGAGTGTGAAGCGGCTGGGATGAGGATTAGCACCTCCAAAGGCAAAGCTCTCAATTTACCGGTCGATCTACGTTCTTACCCTCATCTATGGTCACGAACGCTGGGTGGTGACCGAAAGAACGAGATTGCGGATACAGGCGGCTGAAATGAGTTTCCTCTGTAGGGTGGCTGGGCTCTCCCTTAGAGATAGGGTGAGAAGCTCGGTCATCCGGAGGGGGCTCAGAGTAGAGCCGCTGCTCCTCCACATCGAGAGGAGCCAGTTGAGGTGGCTTGGGCATCTGGTCAGGACGCCTCCCTGGTGAGGTGTTCTGGGCACGTCCCACCGGGAGGAGACCCAGGGGAAGACCCAGGACCCGCTGGAGGGATTATGTCTCCCAGCTGGCCTGGGAACGCCTCGGGATTCCCCCCGAGGAGCTGGCCCAAGTAGCTGGGGAGAGGGAAGTCTGGGCCTCTTTGCTTAGGCTACTGCCCCCGCGACCCGACCCCGGATAAGCGGAAGATGATGGATGGATGGATGGATGGATATTTCAAATGAACAAAATAAGGATCTAACAAAGAAAATAACTGCAATAACAAGATTAAAATTGAATAAATTACCAGGATCAGACGCCTCTCCTCTTGAAACCTTTTAATTATTCATTTCAGTATTGCATTTCCTGCAATGCATTCTGGGGTTTTGGACCCCAAACAGACAGAAGTGAACATACATATAGATAGGGAAAGCTGCAAAAAAAAACATTTTTTCTTTTTACGTGTCCTGTGTAGCAGTTTGCTACTCGGAATTTGTTGTCTGAGTACCAATTACAAGCCCTACAGATTTACTTTCCCAAGCAGAGCATTACTTTGCTAGCTTTGCTATTGTACTCCACTTGATATATATGTATGAAAAATATTTTTTAGTGATTAGTTTGGGTTTAATGTCTGGAAGTTATGGACACAACATAGAGATAAGAAGGAAGAAAGAAGACAAAGAGGAAAAACTGGACAAGATAGGGAGGTAAAACTGAGAAAACAGAAGAAAACATCCCAGTCCTCCATCTCTGTTGGACGGCAGAGAAGTGGGAAAAACAAAACAAACAAAAACTACCAATAGAACAAAACAACATTAACAAAATGGATGTAGTAATATGAACTAAGAGCTACACATTCACTACACACAAAAAGGGATTAATGAACACAACACTAGTGTTTCTGGTAAGTTCCTGGTACCAACTGTCTATTGAGGATAACCTCAGCTCAAGATTATGTACACACCAATGGCCCCAAACCTATGTGTGTGTGCGAGCATGCAGGTGTAAATAAGGTTTCCTACAGGAAAGGAGGTCGGAGATGGACACGTCCAGAGCCCCCCAGAGCGCAGGGGCCACAAGCGGACCAGTGCAGGGCCGACTACCCACCAAGAGAGCAAGAGAGGAACAGACGGAAGCACCAGGGGAACACCCAGCAACCGCAATTCTGGGGCCTGTGAGGTGGTAGAGACGAGCCCATGGGCTTGCCAGAAACCAACTACGCCAGGTCGGACCCGGACCATGACACGGGAGGCCATAACTAGGGATTGGCCGACAAGGGTACCCCACCCGCCGCTACAAGGCAGGAGGGACCAGTAGCCGGCCTACAGACAACAAACGCCACCGCCATCCCGGGCCAATCCATACCGCCAACAACCCAGCCCCCACACACCGGGGAGCCCAGTAAAAGCCGCAGCGGATGTACGCACTCCCCACGCCACTCCCAGCCAGCACCTGGACACCCAGACAGGGCCGTGCAAAGAACTTGAGAGGGGCAGGTGCTCAGAGTTCAAAAAGGGGCACGTTACGTATACCAAAATTTTAAAATTGCTTACAGCAACATGACTTACTACTGACTTGCTCTATCTTCTACAACTAAAACTAAACTACACTACTGGTGTACATGACTGAACCAACTGCCTTCACGGCATTGCGTTTCTATTGTAATACCTGTTCTGAACTTCTTAGATCTTGCCCACGACAAATATCCTGTATTATAATTAAAAAATAATACTGAAACTAATAAAAACTAAACTAAACATTTTTAAACAATAAAAATTAAATTGAAACAAGAAGTAACTCACACTGGAAACCAACTGAAACTAACTGGAATGAATGAAAACAAGTAACCCAATCTGGAAACTAACTGAAACTCAACTGAGAAAACCCCCAAACAAAACGTAAAAACGAAATAATAATAAAAAATAATTGAAAAATACAAAACTACAGTAAAGCAGGACAACACTAATCTAACATAATGTTAGAAAAACATTATAGATCTCATCTGAAACAACATAACTGGTACAAGTGCTACCTGGTAAGCTATTTGCTATCCAACTGGTGATGGATCCACTGCCTTTTGCAGCCTCACTCAGCTCCTTTTTCCTCTCTTTCAACCTCCTCTCCTTACGACGCGCGTCTGTGTTGCAAACTGAAGAACACAACAAAAGCTCCGGTGCAGGAAGAATTATTTTGGGATGGGATTTTGTTATTTTTCCTTTACACAAATAATGTAAAACTTCTTGGTTGCTAGGGTTTCTATGGATAGAGAAGGCGCAGGTCCAAACAGCAGCTCTTTTTATTTTTTAAAGTGCTTCACACATCTTTAGCAAAACATGGTCAAACATATATTAATATTACATTAATGACCAACTTCAAGTAATTCCCAGGCTGCACATAAAACACTGGAGGAGAACACATCAAAATAGGTTTGCACAAAAGTATCAGAATTGAGTACAAAAATAAATAAAATGTAAACAAAAATATTCGTCAGAGAAGACAGCATAAAGATATGGGCCTAAACCTACTACACCTATACTCAATATTGAGCTTCAAGTTATGCCCAGGTTGTAGATAAAACATGGGAGAACAAGTCGAAAGAGATACACAGAGTTTACAAGAACTATGCAGAGAAAAGTAGCCAAGTGTTAACAAGTAGGCTATTTATTTACTTCAGGTTATGAGCCAAAAACATCTTTAGGAGACAGTATAAATACTCTATAATGTAAAAATGCATATCTTCAAAGTTACTTTGACGATATTATCGATGACAAGATATATCGCCCACCTCTACGTGTATGTTTAAACTTTAGGCAGCATGCGACATGTCATTATTTAGTTTAGATTATAAACAATTATTCCATCCAGTTAATCTCATGGTACCCACATACACCAAATTATAATCCATTTAGACCTGAACAAGAGTTTTGCACAAAATAAATTAAAGGTAAGCCACATATAGATGGCTATCCCAAATACAACCCGTTCAGTTAAATGGCTGAAGCAATTGTGGATGTTAAATTGACTTGCACTTAAATAGCGCTTTTATAGTCTCTGGGACCACTCAAAGAACTTTTAAAATGTTCAAAAAACATCAAAAAACACACTTAAAAAAAAAAAAAAATTTTTTAAATGTTCATCACTACCAACCACCCTTTTACACACACATTCATATAGGACTGTTTGCAGACAGGCTTTGGAGATTGGATACACACGCATTCACACACCCAATGACACACGGTGGGGGGAGTGTGGGTTCAGTGTCTTGCCCACGGACACTTTGACACAGTGATCCACAGCTGCCCACAAATACAAGCCAAGGCTATTACTTGAAGTTTTGAAGTACTAAGAATTAGGCTATGCTAATCAAAACTATGATAAATTGTACATACCAGAGTGAACAGGGCTCCCACTCCACCAATTTCATTTGGATCCCCTGAAAAAACATCAAAGTTGGGGGGTCACTTTTAAAGGGTTTCCAGATGGGGTGCTTGCAATTCCACTGAGTACATCTAAGACTTTTAATTATTGTAAAGCTAACCTTCTGCATTTTGCATCGGATCACCTTCTTCACAGGGTAGTAAGGTTCCCCTTCTTGGATCCCATGGTTACATTCTGAAAGAGCAAATAAAGTATTTGAGTTTGAGCTCATACATCTTCATCAATGTATTAAAAATGATTTTGACAGACAACACATCATATATTTATGACTTAAGTATATCTGGCTAAAGCAAAAGAATCACTGTATTTGAAGTCTGATTTGAAATGGTGACATGTAAATTTAGGAAAGCTTAATAACCTTTGGGTGATTTTTCCCTCTCAGTTTCTTCTTTGTAGAGATGTCTGAGGCTGAAGAATTCTTCTTTTTATTGTTTGCAGACATATCTGTTGAAATTAAGGAAATGTATCAGTGAAGAGCTGTTATTACAATGAATACTGGAAAATACCTCAATTCCAATAACAACTATACAATGTCACATTACAATAGGAAAGATATATAATAAATAATAATGAAGATAGTGTAATCTTTTACAGGGCAATCATTGAAATACATGGAAATTGTTTAATCATGTGCTGTATGGTCACTTATTTGCTCTATCAAGGGTTATAGTCTACAAGATGTACAAACAGGTGACCAATTCAATCTATTATATTATAATCTGAATATTTATTGGAGTTTGTCTCTTCCAGACTGATAATGCTTCAATACACATGGCACAGGGTCTCAAAGAATGATTAAGTATGAAGATTCTGTCAATCAGATTCAATGGGTTTTACAAACCCCATTTCCAATTAAAAACATAATACAACAATTTGCTAATCAACCTATATTAAATTTAATACTCTACGAAGACAAGGCATTTAATCTTCAAACTGAAAAACGTTATTGTTTTTTAGATAATATTTACTCATTTTGTATTTGAGGCCTGCGACATACTCCTAAAAACCTTGGACAGGATCAAGACTGGAATGTTTGGAACATTACACAGGTGAACAGGTTCATTGTAAACATGTGAGTGTCATGATTGGGGATAAAAGGGGCACCCCTGGAATTCATTCACAAGCAAGTGGTTTTTAATGATTGAGCCTTCTGTTTTTTTGCCATGTGACGGTGGGAATCACTACTGTAAAGAATATTATCATGTGGACTCACCTTGCAAAACAATTTTCAGTTAACAAAGTTTGTCAATAAAATAGTTTTTGGAATTCATGGACGTTGTGCTATTCAGGATAAAGAGGAAAAGGACGTCCCAGATTGTTATCAGTGCTAATTTCAAAAGCCACAGGGGATGTGTTAGTTTCCATGGCATGCCCATACGCCATGACATTCACAATGAGTGGATTTTTGCAAAGAAACAATAATCTTTCAGTTTGAAAATGAATTCAATTCAATTCAGCTTATTTATATAGCGCCGTTTCAAAACAGATGTCATCTCAAGGCACTTTACAAAAAGAGTTATTACAATACAATGTTTAGTGTAGAAATTACAGAACCACAGCACAAGCGGTCATCTGCCGCGACCGTCTGTGGTTTGGAGAATACAGAACAGAGATACAGAACAGAGATACAGAACAGAGATACAGAAAGAGCAACAGAACTGATGCAGAAGTTTGTTGCAGGACGTGGAGAACGTTCCGTCACTGCAATGCCATTTTAGTCAGGGTCGTCAAACAAGGCGGGTCAGGAGCACCTACTGTAGGAAGAGACTAAGAGAAAACAGGTTAGCGCTTGAACTGACAGCACATCATGCAGTTGGGGAGAAGTAGGAGAGAAAGTAGGAACATACTCTAATAATGTCCTCCAACAGCCTAGCCTAAAGCAGCATAGCTACTAACATTAACCTGTCTCCTAGCTACTAGGAGACCTAGCTACTAACACTCTCTACCTGGTTTACATTAATCTATCTCAACCTAGCTACTCAACCTCTTCCAATCTCTTCCTAGCTTTTGACACTCTACTTGACTCTTCCTATCTACCTTGTCTAACCTGTCTCTAACTGCCTATTAACATATCTCTAACTGTAAGCTTTGTCAAAGAGGAAAGTTTTAAGCCTAGTTTTAAAGATAGACAAATTGTCTGCTTCACGAACCAACCCTGGGAGCTGGTTTCATAGGAGGGGAGCCTGATAGCTGAAAGATCTGCCACCCATTCTACTTTTAGAAATCCTAGGAACTACCAGTAAACCTGTAGATTATTAAGAGCTTTATATGTCAGAAGGAGGATCTTGAATTGTATTCTAGATCTCACTGGGAGCCAGTGAAGAGAAGCTAAAACAGGGGAAATGTGATCTCTTCTTTTAATATTCATCAGAATCCTAGCAGCAGCATTTTGGACTAACTGAAGACTTTTAATTGTATTCTGTGGACTACCTGATAATAAAGAGTTACAGTAATCCAGCCTTGAAATAACAAAGGCATGGACTAGTTTTTCAGCATCACTCCTGGACAGGATGGTTCTAATTCTAGCAATATTCCTAAGGTGAAAAAAGGAAATCCTAGAGACTTCTTTAATGTGTGATCTAAATGACATATCTTGGTCAAAAATAACGAGGTTCTTTGCTTCATTACTGGAGGCTAATTTAATGCCGTCCAGGTGAAGAGGTTGACTAAGTAGTTTCTTTTTCAGAGATTCTGGTCCAAAGACGACAACTTCTGTTTTATCAGAATTCAGAAGCACAAAGTTTAGAGTCATCCAAATTTTGATGTTTTCCAGACATGCCTGTAGTCTACCTAACTGATTAGATTCATCAGGATTTATGGATATATATAGCTGTGTATCATCTGCGTAACTAATGGGCATTTTTCCCATGCTGCCTAATTATTTTACCAATAGGAAGCACATATATAGTAAAAAGAATCGGCCCAAGCACTGAACCCTGTGGTACTCCGCAAGTAACTATTGAGGTTGAGGAAGATTTATCATTTACCTGAACAAACTGAAATCTGTTGGACAAATAAGATTTAAACCAGCCTAGTGCTGTTCCTATTATACCGACACTTTGAAGCCTTTCTATGAGAATATTGTGATCGACAGTGTCAAAGGCAGCACTGAGATCTAAGAAAAAAAAGACCAGAATGTCCAGTCTATTGTCTGAGGCTATGAGAATATCATTGGTAACCTTCACCAGAGCTGTTTCAGTGCTATGATGAGCTCTAAAGCCTGACTGAAACTTCTCAAACAGCTCATTATTGTTTAAATAATCACATATCTGGTGTGCCACTATTTTCTCAAGAATTTTAGACAAGAAGGGAAGATAAGATATCGGTCTATAGTTAATCAAGTCCTTTGGATCAAGAGATGGTTTCTTAAGTAGAGGTTTAATTACAGCAATCTTAAACTCCTGTGGTACATATCCATTGATTAAGGATAGATTCATTATATCTAAAATTGGAGCTGCGATCAGAGGGAAAATTTATTTTAAGAGTTTAGTTGGGATTGGGTCTAAAACGCAAGTTGAAGGTTTAGATGAAGCTAATAATTTTATTACATCAGAAAGTTCGGGTGCATTAAAGCAGTTTAAGCATATATTAGGTTCAAACATTTTTGATGCTGCCTCATTAACTAAGTAGGAAGCAAGCATATTGGGAAGGTTCCCAATTATCTTATTTTTTAAGAGTCTATTTTATTTATAAAGAGTTGCATCAAGTCGTCACTACTAAGAGCTTGGGGAATGGTTGGCTCGATAGAGCTCTGATCCTGTGTGAGTTTGGCAACTGTATTAAAAAGAAACCCAGGATTATTTTTATTCTCCTCGATTAAAGATGAATAATATACTGTTCTAGTTGTTCGAAGGCTCTTTTTATATGGTTAGAGACTATTCTTCCACACTAAATCCTGTAAATGCGTGGAGCGCCATTTTCTCTCTAGTTTTCTAACGTTCTTCTTAAGGGTACCCGGCTCTGAATTAAACCAGGGAGCTAATCTCCTAAGGCTAACTACCTTCCTTTTTAAAGGGGCAACTTTGTCTATTGCCAAACACATTGTACTTTTATGTACTGAGGAAATTAAAGTTGGAAGAGCTTCATTAAAATTTGCTACAGCATTGTCCGATAATGTTCTGGTATAATGAAGTTTTCTTTGAGGTTTGATATGATCCGTTAGATTAAGTTTAAAAGTGATGAGAAAATGATCAGACAGGATAGGGTTATGTGGAAAGACTGTTATTTCTTCACAGTCAATGCCATAGGTCAGCACAAGATCTAAGGTGTGGTGACCACGATGGGTTGGTCCCTGCACATTTTGAGTAAAGCCTATTGAGTCTAAGATAATGTTAAAAGCTATATTTAGACTATCACTTTCACTATCAACATGAATATTGAAGTCTCCGACTATAATGACTTTATCAGTGTTTAAAACTAAGTCAGATAGAAAATCTGAGATCTGATCTAAAAATTGAGAATGAGGGGCTGGTGGACGATATAAGACCACGAATAAAAGTGGCTTTACTGCTTTGTTATGTCTATGAGGAAGGCTAAAGATTAAATGCTCAAAGAAACTGTAACTATTATTTTTGGGGGGATTAATTAGTAAATCTGAATGAAAGATGGTGGCTACTCCACCTCCTCGACCAGTACTTCGAGGGACACTAAAGTTTAAGTAGCTAGGGGGAGTTATCTCATTTATTGTAACATGGTCCTCTTCCTGCAACCATGTCTCTGCAAGACAAAACAAATCAATATTATTTTCACAAACTAAGTCATTTACCAAGAGTGTTTTTGAGGGGAAAGATCTTATGTTTAGTAAACCACATTTAATTGATTTATTTTTCTGTTCAGTCGGAGTTGCATTTATCTTTGAGATTTTTATACTTTGTTCTAGTAATATTAACTTTTAATCCATTTGTTTTGGGTAGTGGACGGGAAACTGTCTCTATAGGGTAATGGGTGGGTGGCAGTCCCTGTTCCCTGAGCTGGACTCTGGGTTGTCATGGCTTTGGGGAACAAGAGATAACCCTATCAATGTTCCTGGAAAGAAGCGAAGCTCTGTCCGCGGTGGGATGGATGCCGTCTCTACGTAACAGTCCAGGTTTTCCCCAGAAGGTCCCCCAGTAATCAATGTAGCCCACATCGTTTTCTGGAAACCAACTTGACAACCAAAGGTGAAATGACAGCATAAGGCTGTACATGTCATCGCTAGTACGATCAGGCAGGGGACCAGAAAAAATTACAGAGTCAGACAACTTTTCGGCAGCCCTGCACACCAAAGGTACGCTAATTTTTGTGACCTCCGATTGCCATCGCCGGGTGTCATTGCCACCAGCGTGGATAACAATCCTGCTATACCGTCGGTTGTCCTTGGCCAAAAGCTTCAGATGGGACCTAATGTCCGCAGCTCTGGCCCCTGGAAAGCATTTGATGGTGGTCTTTCGTGTCTCTGGAGCCACCTTCCTAACTATGGAGCTGCCAATTACAAGAATCGGCCTCTCCTGCTCAGCGGGTGTGTCGCTAAGCGGGGCGAACCTATTGTTCAGACAAAGGGGCTGGAGGTTGGCCGCGGGCTGGGGTCTGGCGCTAGGCTTCCTACGAACCGTCACCCAGCTCACCTCAGATCCCGGCTGCACGGGAGCTGTTGGAGGTCGGATAAGGGGTCCTGTCATAATTGACTCCGCACTAGCTACTGCTGGGCCTGGCTGTTCTACAGCGCGGAGCCGGGCCTCCATCTCAGAAACCCTCGCTTCCAAGGCTACAAAAGGGCTGCACTTATTACACCTACCATCTTCACTAAATGAGGCGGAGGAGTGGTAAAAACATCTGACAGAGAGAGCAGGAAAGAGGAGGAGGTTCACAGAGAGACAGAGGAACAGGAGACAAAGCTGCCGAAGCCAT
The DNA here is from genome assembly GCA_028564705.1 of Apricaphanius iberus. NCBI lineage: Eukaryota > Metazoa > Chordata > Actinopteri > Cyprinodontiformes > Aphaniidae > Apricaphanius > Apricaphanius iberus. The sequence goes on from JAPXFQ010001268.1 coordinate 391,100, forward strand.
GCTAGCCGTGAAGCTAAGCTAACCTAGCGGTACCTTACCGAGCCCAGAAAACCAGTGTAACGCTTAACGAGTCCCAACACGTAAAGAACACCAACAGAAAATAAATGTTTAATGTGTTTGTGTGTTAAAGTATTAAATATCTTGTTTTGTTGTTTTATATTGTATATTATTCATGGAATATAGGAACATCACTGGAATAGGGCTTTGTATTATCTTTTTTTATTTTATTTTATTTTATTTTTTTTACGTGTCCTGTCTAGCAGTTTGCCACTCAGAATTGGTGTCTGAGTACCAAGTACAAGCCCAACAGATTTACTTTCCCAATCAGAGTATTACAGCTTTGCTGTAACACTCCAGTTGATGTATATGTATTAAAAAATCTCTATTAGTGATTACTGAGGGTTCAATTTCCTGAAGTCATGGACACGAAACCAAAAAAGGAAGGAAGAAAGGAAGAAGATGAAGAAAAGAAACCGCATCAGCAGAGGCGCGAACTGACGACACAAGACAGTGAGGCAAACAAAGAACACAAGAAAACATCCCAGTCCTCCGCCTCTGCTGGATGGCAGAGAAGCGGTAAAACAAAACAAACAAAAACAAAGAACTGAACAGAATCACACCAATAGTTCAGATCCAGTAATAAAAATTAAGAATTACACATTCACTACACACAAGCATGGATTAATAAACACAATACTAATGTTTCTGGTAAGCTCCTGGTAAAAGCTAACTAATGACAATACCCTTAGCTCAAGATATGTCCGTCCACACCAATGTCCCCACACCTATGTGCGTGTGCGAGCATGAATGTCTGAATAAGGTTTCCCCATGCAAGTGATTGATAGCTGGTGTAAGGAACAGTCAATCCGTCCTACAGGAATCGACACAGACATGAAGGAGGCAGGAGACGCATGCATCCAGAGTCCCACAGAGCGCAGGAGCCGCAGGCGAAGTAGCGCAGGGCCGGTCACCCACCAAGAGAGGAACAGATGGAAGCCCCAGGGGAACACCAAGCAGCCGCAATGCTGGGGCCCCGAGAGATCGCAGGGATGAGCCCACGGGCTCCGCCGGAAACCGGCTACGCCAGGGCGGACAATACCCACCGCCAACAACCCGTCCCGCCACACACACCCACACGCCAGGGAGCCACATTAAAGCCACAGCGGATGTACACCCTCCCCAGGCCGCGCCCAACCAGCACCTGGATATCAAGATCTACCAGGTCCCGGGTCCAGATCCCGCCCCATGCAGAGCGCCAAGATCTGGGGCCCAGCCAATACCGGAAAGCCCCCCCAGATGAACGACCAGGCAGTAGAACTCATGGAACTGGCAGGAGCTTGGGCGCCGGGCACGGTCTCCACCGATCCACCGGACGGCACCAACCTACTTACAACCCCGGCACCCCCATAAGAGGTGCCCCAGTCAATCCAAGGAGGATGTCGGCCCGAAGCAGCGGCCGCCCGACACACCGGCCCACCCAGGACCAGCTAGGCATGCACCAGGACCGAGTCGGGCTGCAACCGGGACCCCCGGCCCGAGGCATGCCATCATCGACCAGCGGGCAGGACCATCCATCACCGACGGGGAGTGACAGAGGGGAAAAAGATGCACCAGGCCAGAGGGCAGCCAAACACCCAACCTGACAAGTAGACATAGACAGACAGAGACACTCATACGTACCCTCCCTCTCATGCGCACACATTCTTACATATACAGGACACACGAAAAAAGGACGCCGTACACTCATTCATACACCCCATACATACTCTATACTCCCAGGCCCACGGACAGACGCCCCGATAGAGCACCCTGCCCCTGCACCTGGGAGACGGACCCCTTGCCCACCAGGACGGGGACAAGCAGACCGCCAAGGCCCCCACCCGGGCAAGAGTAGCCCACTAGCCCAGGTCCCCGACCAGACGACCTGATAATCTACCCGGGCTCCAACCCCTGATGGTCCAACGAACAGGGGTGTGGAAAGACCCCCAGCCTCTCTCCCCCTGCTCAATTGTGGTGTTGTTGCGCATTGTTCTAATGTGCACTTAAAACCGAGGGGTGGGACATGGGAATACTGCCAGGTACCCCCATCTCCCTCCCCGGGCCCTCAGTGTCTAGATGCATTTAAACCGTGGGTACCGGCACCACAGGCGCGGCCCCGTATAAGGGGCTCCGCCTCCAGTGCCGAGGCTCACCCACCGCCAGGTCCCTACATGTACGTGTGTCATGTAAATGTTGCAAGTGTAAGTGTCTAAGTTTCTCAATAAAATTGGAACCCAGGCCGCCACCAGGTAGCGAAGACGGAAACTCCATCCCGCACCTCAGTGACGTGCCCACATCCCAAGGCCTTGTGAATGGTAGAATGAAGGAGCAGGTGGACAGAGGCAAATGGGGATGGGGAGGAAATAACTGGGGTGACACGATGCCAACCCCAGGGAGCCAGCTTTGTATTATCATCAGCGACCTAATTTATAAATGTATAAACACATAAACAAACTGATAAATAAGAAACGTATTATGATGACAGAAAACAGACTCCCCACAGAATATGAAATCTTGCAAAGTTATACCATATTTTGAGTTGATTATCATTTATTAACAGATACCAGCAAAGGACGTGAATTGTTACAGCCATGTTTTTTGACGTGTGTGTCTGTGTGTACATAGTAAGCTTGTCCATATACACAGTAGACTGAAGTGAATTACATATGGCTAAAAATTAGGCACCAAACATCAACAGCAGGCTTTTGATTTGCAACAGTGCTTTCCATCATCATCAGTTCCTACATAGACTAAAGTTATTCTGGTAGCACATTGTGGCCTATATCACCGCAGTAATTCACTTCCCAAAAGTTTGTTTTTGCTTCTGCATCTGTCAATCATCCTGTCAGAATTTTGAAAGGTTATATTTACCTTAAGTAATATTTGAAAAGCAAGTTATTCAGACCTACATATTACAGTAGTTACTGGTATAAAACCTCAGAAGTCACCTCACACTAATGAGTCACTGGACTTTTTTCCCCAAATGTAAATACATTTCTTCATTTAATTGAATTGAATTCAATTCAGTTTATTTATATAGCGCCGTTTCACAACAGATGTCATCTCAAGGCACTTTACAAGAACAGGTATTACAATACAATGTTTAATGTAGAAATTAGAGAACCACAGAAGATTGTGTCGTGTAATTCTCAGCAACCCCTCACACTGAGCAAGCACGAAGCGACAGTGGAAAGGAAAAACTCACTTTTAAACAGGAAGAAACCTCCGGCAGAACCAGGCTCAGCACAAGCCGTCATCTGCCGAGACCGTCTGTGGTTTGGAGAATACAGAACAGAGACACAGAAAGAGCAACAGAACCGATGCAGAAGTTTGTTAAAGGACGTGAAGAACTTTCCGTCACTGCAATGCCATCTTAGTCAGGGTCGTCAAGCAGGGCGGGTCAGGAGCACCTACTGTAGGAAGAGACTAAGAGAAAACAGGTTAGCGCTTGAATTGACAGCACATCATGCAGTTGGGGAGAAGTAGGAGAGAAAGTAGGAACAGACCCTAATAATGTCCTCCAACAGCCTAGCCTAAAGCAGCATAGCTACTAACATTAACCTGTCTCCTAGCTACTAGGAGACCTAGCTACTAACACTTTCTACCTGGCTTACATTAACCTATCTCTACCTAGCTACTCTACCTCTTCCTATCTCTTCCTAGCTTTTGACACTCTACCTGACTATTAACATTAACCTGTGTCCTAGCTACTAGGAGACCTAGCTACTAACACTCTCTACTTGGCTTACATTAATCTATCTCTACGTAGCTTTTCTACCTCTTCATATCCCTTCCTAGCTTTTGAAACTCTACCTGGCTACTAACATTAACCTATCTCTTCCTAGCTACCTGTCTAACCTGTATCTAACTGCCTATTAACATATCTCTAACTGTAAGCTTTGTCAAAGAGGAAAGTTTTAAGCCTAGTTTTAAAGATATACAAATTGTCTGCTTCACGAACCAACCCTGGGAGCCTGTTCCATAGGAGGGGAGCCTGATAGCTGAAAGATCCGCCACCCATTCTACTTTAAAAATCCTAGGAACTACCAGTAAACCGGCAGTCTGAGAGCGAAGGCCCCTGTTAGGAACATATGGAACAATCAGGTCTCTTATGAATGATGGAGCTAGATTATTAAGAGCTTTATATGTCAGAAGGAGGATCTTGAATTCTATTCTAGATTTACTGGGAGCCAGTGAAGAGAAGCTAAAACAGGGGAAATGTGATCTCTTCTTTTAATATTGATATTTAGAGTATTATTTCATTTTAAGGATAGACAGATTACATGTTTAACAGGGTTATCATGTATATCCGTGATTAAACAACAAAAAACGACTACCAATTCGTTCATGATTTATTTGAATATATCAGCAGTACGTACCGCGTTTCTGCTGAGGTGGTTCTGTGGTGGGCTGGATGGGAGGACTGGTGGTGGGCTGGATTGGAGGACTGGTGGTGGGCTGGATGGCGGACTGGATGGTGGGCCGGATTGGAGGACTGGTGGTGGGCTGGATGGGAGGACTGGTGGTGGGCTGGATGGCGGACTGGATGGTGGGCCGGATTGGAGGACTGGTGGTGGGCTGGATGGCGGGCTGGATTGCGGGGTGGATGGTGGACTGGCTGGTGGGTTGGATGGGAGGACTGGTGGTGGGCTGGATGGGAGGACTGGTGGTGGGCCGGATTGGAGGACTGGTGGTGGGCCGGATTGGAGGACTGGTGGTGGGCCGAATTGGAGGACTGGTGGTGGGCTGGATGGCGGACTGGATGGTGGGCTGGATGGGAGGACTGGTGGTGGGCTGGATGGCGGACTGGATGGTGGGGTGGATGGGAGGACTGGTGGTGGGCCGGATGGCGGACTGGATGGTGGGCTGGATCGAAGGACTGGTGGTGGGCTGGATTGGAGGATTGGTAGTCGGCTGGATGGCGGACTGGATGGGAGGACTGGTGGTGGGCCGGATTGGAGGACTGGTGGTGGGCTGGATGGCGGACTGGATGATGGGCTGGATGGGAGGACTGGTGGTGGGCTGGATGGGAGGACTGGTGGTGTGCTGGATGGCGGACTGGATGGTGGGCTGGATGGTGGACTGGATGGTGGGCTGGATTGGAGGACTGGTGGTGGGCCGTATTGGAGGACTGGTGGTGGGCTGGATGGCGGACTGGATGATGGGCTGGATGGGAGGACTGGTGGTGGGCCGGATTGGAGGGATGGTGGTGGGCTGGATGGCGGACTGGATGATGGGCTGGATGGGAGGACTGGTGGTGGGCTGGATTGGAGGACTGGTGGTGGGCTGGATTGGAGGACTGGTGGTGGCCCGGATTGGAGGACTGGTGGTGGGCTGGATGGCGGACTGGTGGTGGGCTGGATGGGAGGACTGGTGGTGGGCTTCTGGTTAGTACAACCTCAATGGTAAGAACAAAAGGAAATTATTAACCTCCTGTAATAAGAACACATGTCCCCTTTTTCTAGCAGTGAGTGTGCTCCATAAGGAAATACCAAGACCATCCCAACTGTAATTGTTGTGCCACATTTCTTTTTATGTTGACTGTAGAGTGAGATTTTAAATTATCACACACACTTACCATTAATTTACATTTCAAAGAGAGCCTTCATCCTGTCAAGGAATTTTTCCAAATGGTCTGACAGCTGCCATTTTGGCTGGAGGATTTGTGTGGACCAAGTTGTCTGGTTCTTCCTTTTCCTGGCAATCAAAACTATGGCCTTGTACCCTAATGTGCTTAACTTTTCTACCTGAAAATAAAGATATATGTTATATAATATATACAGAAATATAAGTAATTATAAATGTCTGTAACATCGTGATCTGTAATTATGTAAATAATAACTATAGAAGTTAAACATATACCAACACAGATGCCTCATCAATAACATGAGAGGTGTTTTTTTTTCATTTTTTTTTTTCAACCACGTCTCCTTCCTGGCCTTAAATTTCGGAAGTTTTTTTGCCAGTCGTTCCTTCCTTGGCTGCACTGACTGGCAATATTTACAGATTTTGGTGGCCACATCAATAACTGCTTTACAGCTCACGCAGGTTGTCATTGTTGACCCTCGTGGCATCTTAAAACTAGAATATACAACAATCAACATGTTATAAGTGACAAAAGAACTGCATTATTTAAGTGTAATCACATTACAAATGTTTGTAATTTGGCCGACTTCAGCATTATCAGTTATGCCAGACATCAATTATCATTATGACCTACCTTTGAGGTCCTTTGAGGTTATCATTCATTACCTACCTTTGAGTATGTAGGCTACAGTATGAATGGTAGTGGCGGAGAGAGCGGACACACCCGTCACTCACTTGTCAATCTACTGACCTCTGTGCCTCCGTGAAAGAGCAACCCACGTGTCAACCAGTGACATCTCGCAGCTACGTTGCCCACACTTAAAAATGTGATGCCACTTAGGGGCGCGCTCCACTGTGAATTGTCAGCCACAGGCTTCATTTCATTTAAAAGGTTGACTTTCTACCGCAGGAGTCACCAACTTTTTTGAAACTGAGACCTTCTTAATGGGCACTGAGTCATAAGAAGGGCTACTAGTTTGATACTGTTGTATATTAAGTAGCGATGATGTGAAAATGTATTACAGAGATGTCCGCATCTTGATTGCATATAACGGTTTTTTACATAATGTCCTGCATCAATACAAGCATTGCAGAGCTCGGAGAGCATCCTGCCAAATGATCTGCTCTGTCTATTTTGTATCGAACATAAAACTCTATAGGTCTGTTGTTTATTCAAGAAAATAGTAAAGAAACATCTGGTTTGGCCATCTGATAACATAAACATAAAGAACTTGATGGTGGGCTGGATGGTGGGCTGGATGGCGGACTGGATGGACACACACACACTTGAAGCACTCAAAGTGCTCTCTGAACTTAAGCCTGTTAGGGCACATGTCCAAAATGTGACAAAAATAAAACTTTGTCATAGATCTAAACCAAATACATCACTGGAAAGGTCTTGACCTGGAGAGTAACATATATCAATTGAAATGTTCTATATTAACCCTGCTTTGAGATATTGACCTTTGAACTTTAACATGAGGGCATATTTGAAGGCTTATAATCAAAGGACAAAAAGGGTTACAGACATGAGACCAACTGTTATAGAAAGGTGTTGACATGGGTTATAATTTGAGCATAGTCACCAAGGGATGAGGGGCGTGCTATGGTGCAATAAAAATAAATAAATAAAAAATCCCCCATTGAACAAAACAATATTTAAATTCTGATGCTAAAAATGTATTTGAAATCCCTTCAAACCCCTAGTATGCTACCAATTAACTATTTACAACTTCCAATTTGAGGGAAAACTCAGTAAAAAAAAAAAAAAAAAAAAACTACAACTCCCTAGAACTCTCTTCAGTACTTATGTTGACATCCGCACCCCAGTTGTAGTTCATCCGGTTTAGGGTTGTGCTGGGGTTGTGAAAACATATATCTACTCAATATACCAAATATCACACACTGTCTAATAAATAATTATATTGCATGTATATGATCCATGCTAATAAAAGACAACAATGTTTGTTTAATGACAATTATTTTAACTAAAAGCAGTTGGCGCTACTGCCGCTCTGCCCGCGTGACACAAAGCGGACTGTCCTCATCTCCATAGTAACGGACAATGTTGCTACTTCCGTTATCAAAAATGTAAAAAAAAATCTATTTTTCATAACTGAATGCGTGATTATTAAAACCGACATATTTGACGTCTATCTACTATGGTGCTACGTTATAAAAATACAAATATCTTAAGACAAGAAATACAGTGGGGCAAAAAAGTATTTAGTCAGCCACCAATTGTGAAAGTTCTCCCACTTAAAATAATGACAGAGGTCAGTAATTTTCATCATAGGTACACTTCAACTGTTTGAGACAGAATTTAAAAAAAAAATCCAGGAATTCACATTATAGGATTTTTAAAGAATTTATTTGTAAATTATGGTGGAAAATAAGTATTTGGTCCCTTCAAACAAGGACGATCTCTGGCTCTCACAGACCTGTAACTTCTTCTTTAAGAAGCTCTTCTGTCCTCCACTCGTTACCTGTATTAATGGCACCTGTTTGAACTCGTTATCTGTATAAAAGACACCTGTCCACAAACAGTCAGACTCCAAACTCCACTATGGCCAAGACCAAAGAGCTTTCGAAGGACACCAGGAAAAGAATTGTAGACCTGCACCTGACTGGGAAGAGTGAATCTACAATAGGCAAGCAGCTTGGTGTGAAAAAAATCAACTGTGGGAGCAATTATCAGAAAATGGAAGCCATACAAGACCACTGATAATCTCCCTCGATCTGGGGCTCCACACAAGATCTCATCCCGTGGGGTCAAAATGATCATGAGAACGGTGAGCAAAAATCCCACAACCACACGGGGGGACCTGGTGAATGACCTCCAGAGAGCTGGGAGCAAAGTAACAAAGGTTACCATCAGTAACACACAACATCGACATGGAATCTAATCCTGCAGTGCCAGACGTGTCCCCCTGCCAGTGCATGTCCAGGTCCGTCTGAAGTTTGCCAGAGAGCACATGGATGATACAGCAGAGGATTAGGAGAATGTCATGTGGTCAGATGAAACCAAAGTAGAACTTTTTGGTATAAACTCAACTCGTCGTGTTTGGAGGAAGAAGAATACTGAGTTGTATCCCAAGAACACCATACCTACTGTGAAGCATGGGGGTGGAAACATCATGCTTTGGGGCTGTTTTTCTGCTAAGGGGACAGGATGACTGATCCGTGTTAAGGAAAGAATGAATGGGGCCATGTGTCGTGAGATTTTGAGCCAAAACCTCCTTCCATCAGTGAGAGCTTTGAAGATGAAACGCGGCTGGGTCTTCCAACATGACAATTATCCCAAACACACCGCCCGGGCAACGAAGGAGTGGCTCCGTAATAAGCATTTGAAAGTCCTGGAGTGGCCTAGCCAGTCTCCAGACCTCAACCCCATAGAAAATCTGTGGAGGGAGTTGAAAGTCCGTTTTGCTCGGCGACAGTCCCAAAACATCACTGCTCTCGAGAAGATCTGCATGGCGGAATGGGCCAAAATACCAGCTACTGTGTGTGCAAACCTGGTAAAGACCTATAGTAATCGTTTGACCTCTGTTATTGCCAACGAAGGTTAAATTACAAAGTATTGAGTTGAATTTTTGTTATTGACCAAACACTTATTTTCCACCATAATTTACAAATAAATTCTTTAAAAATCCTACAATGTGAATTCCTGGATTTTTTTTTCAAATTCTGTCTCTCACACTTTAAGTGTACCTATGATGAAAATTACTGACCTCTGTCATCATTTTAAGTGTGAGAACCTACACAATCGGTGGCTGACTAAATACTTTTTTCCCCCACTGTACTTAATTTCAGCACCACGGAGAGCAGCCTTCATGTCACCAGCGACCTGGATGTAAATCAGTTTGCTTTGAATGGCCGCCTTGTCATCACATTCTCCACGTTAGCGGTTGAATGAATATGAAGCCTACAATATCATTTTCGCCTTAGTGGCATGCTACCGTACAGGTAATGTGAGTCTGTTTACACTGAAAAAGGCTAAAAAATAACATACATTTCAAAGGCAAATTGATATATGAAATTATTACCAGAAGGGAACAACTAGCACAACGGGATAAAACAGGAGACTGACTAGAGAAAACTTTTCATGAATCAAACAAAAGAGACATGACTGTAGTTGAAATAACAGTTCACTTTACTGGGTGAAATTAATAAAGTAGGCTTTCTAGAGCTAAGAGACTATGCCCTGTTCAAAATAAAGACTATTTATCTTCAGATAGAGGTGTATGAATGAGTGTGTGAGAGAGAGTGAGTGAGTGAGGGAAAGAGAGAGAGAAAGAGAGCGAGAGAGAGTCTTAACATACTAACATGTGGAAACATAACCTGGAATAGCACACTGTCGGAGAAAGTAACAATACAACAGGGTATATAAAGTACGGTACGTACAGTAAAAACTACAGGTGCTGGCCAGTAAATTAGAATATCATCGAAAAGTTGAATTATTTCAGTAATTCCATTCAAAACGTGAAACTTCTATACTGTATACTTTCCTTCCACACATAGTGATATATTTCAAGTGTTTATTAATTTTCATTTTTATTATTACAACTGACAGCTAATGAAAACACCAAATTCAGTATCTCAGAAAATTTGAATATTCTGAAAAGGCTCAATATAGAAGACACCTGGTGCCACTCTAATCAGCTGATTAACTCAAAACACCTGCAAAGGCCTTTAAAAGGTCCCTCAGTCTTGTTCTGAAGGCTCCACAATCATGGGGAAGACTTCTGACTTAACAGCTGTCCAAAAGACGACCATTGACACCTTGTACAAGGAGGGCAAGACACAAAAGGTGATTGCTAAAGAAGCTGGCTGTTCGCAGAGCTCTGTGTCCAAGCACATTAACAGACAGGCGAAGGGACGGAAAAAATTTGGTAGAAAAAAGTGTACAAGCTCTAGGGATAACCGCACCCTGCAGAGAATTGTGACGACAAACCCATTCAAAAATGTGGGGGAGATCCACAAAGAGTGGACTGCAGCTGGAGTCAGCGCTTCAAGAACCACCACGAAGAGACTCATGAAAGACATGGGATTCAGCTGTCGCATTCCGTGTGTCAAGCCACTCTTGAACAAGAAACAGCGTAAGAAGCGTCTCGCCTGGGCCAAGGACAAAAAGGACTGGACTGCTGCTGAGTGGTCCAAAGTTATGTTTTCTGATGAAAGCAATTTTTGCATTTCCTTTGGAAATCAAGGACCCAGAGTCTGGAGGAAGAGCGGAGAAGCACAGAATCCACGTTGCATGAGGTCCAGTGTAAAGTTTCCACCGTCAGTGATGGTGTGGGGTGCCATGTCATCTGCCGGTGTTGGCCCACTCTGTTTCCTGAGGTCCAAGGTCAATGCAGCCGTCTACCAGGAAGTTTTAGAGCACTTCATGCTTCCTGCTGCTGACCAACTTTATGGGGATGCAGACTTCACTTTTCAACAGGACTTGGCACCTGCACACAGTGCCAAAACCACCAGTACCTGGTTCAAGGACCATGGTATCCCTGTCCTTGATTGGCCAGCAAACTCGCCTGACCTTAACCCCATAGAAAATCTATGGGGTATTGTGAAGCGGAAGATGCAATACGCTAGACCCAACAATGCAGAGGAGCTGAAGACGACTATCAGAGCAACCTGGGCTCTCATAACACCTGAGCAGTGCCACAGACTGATCGAGTCCATGCCACGCCGCATTACTGCAGTGATGGAGGCAAAAGGAGCCCCGACTAAGTATTGAGTGCTATACATGCACATTCTTTTCATGTTCATTCTTTTCAGTTGGCCAACATTTAAAAAAAAACATTTTTTTTCATTGGCCTTTAAAATATTCTAATTTTTTGAGATACCAAATTTGGAGTTTTCATTAGTTGTCACTTATAAATATCAAAATTAAAAGAAATAAACATTGGAAATACATTGGTCTGTGTGCATTGCATGAATATAATGTACAAGTTTCACGTTTTGAATGGAATTATTGAAATAATTCAACTTTTTGATGATATTCTAATTTACTGGCCAACACCTGTATATACAACTACAGTGAAGCAATGTAGGGATGCACAATACATTTTGACCAAAAATCAGAAAAAAGACCAAGGTAAATTGTCATGTGTGATATTTTTTGTTTTGAATCACCAATGATTGGGTTGGGGCAGAGGGTGTGAGCTAATTTGATAACATAATGTTTTTTACAGATTCAGAGGAATTTGCAGTACATGCTCTAAACACAAAGAAATCTTACAACAGCAGAAAAATGGCCTCAGGTTTCAAATACAAGTTATTATAACAATGATGTTTGGGTTCAACACACTGTGAAGACATCTTCTTAGAGTCATACACATCATCTCCCCAATAACTACTCTCCCAGTTCCTCATCAGTTGAGGAATTATAGTCTAAGTCTTTCTCTTCAGAGAAGTCATCTAAGGACAATGGGCCTCATTCACCAACTGTTCTTAAGAACAATTTTTTTCTTAAGTCCTACTTACGAAGTTTTTACGAAGATTGTGGCATTGATGAATGTTTTCTTATCTTGCCTTTGTTTGTAGGTAAGAACAAATACTACGAACGCTCAGGAGTACTCTTACGCACATGTCCGTGCCGACATGTCATTATCTTCTTTTGTGGAGTTCATTAAAATACAATACTACAGTGATATTTCTGTCATATTTATTTTATTCCATCCATCCATCCATCTTCTTAACCGCTTATCCAATTCAGGGTCACGGGGGCAGCTGGAGCCTATCCCAGCAATTATCAGGCGTTAGGCAGGGTACACTCTGAACAGGACGCCAGTCTGTTGCAGGGCCAACACAGAGAGACAGACAACCATTCACACTCACATTCATTCCTAGGAATTTAGTAGATGATCAATTCACCTATCATGCATGTTTTTGGACTGTGGGAGGAAGCCGGAGTACCCGGAGAGAACCCACGCATACACGGGGAGAACATGCAAACTCCATGCAGAAAGACCCTGGACCGGGATACGAACCCACGACCTTCTTGCTGCAAGGCAACAGCGCTAACCACTGCGCCACCGTGCAGCCCATTATTTATTTTATTAATTAATTCAATTTATTTCTTGGTTTATTTACAGAGCATTTTTCATTTTAAAATAAATTAAATGTACCAGCGCTTTAACATTAATTCAGTAAATTGGAAACCACGCTATCAATTAGCAATCCCACCCTATTTATATGTGGCATTTCTCCATTCAAGGCCTGCAAATACAATGGCAGATATACTGTTATTGCAAGAGATAGCGGACCGTGCCCTACGGAGGGAACGAATGTTTCAGGACCACATTGACCTTTTCGCCGAGAGTGACGAGTTCCTTTTCGGACGCTTTAGGCTCCCGAGAGCTGTACTCGGTGATCTCTGCAACGATTTGGAGCCAGCACTTCGGAGCCACACGCATCGGTCCAACCCTGCCCCCCCGCATGTTCAAGTACTATCGACCCTCGGCTTTTTAGCCACTGGATCGTTTCAACGGGAGCTGGGGGACAGGGTTGGCATATCACAGCCATCCATCAGCCGCACTCTCCCGCGAGTCGTGGATGCCATATTTCAACGGGCCACACACTACATCAGGTTCCCATATGCAGCAGAAGAGCAAGTCCCAGTCAAAACCGGATTCCATAACATCGCTGGCCTCCCCAACACCTTTGGCGCAATAGACTGCACGCACGTGCGCATCAAGGCACCCTCTCCAGACCCCTTCCCATACCTCAACTGCAAGCAATATCATTCCATAAATGTGCAACTGGTATGCGACTCTAATAACCACCTGCTGAACGTGGTCTCCCGGTTCCCAGGAGGAGCACACGACTCCTATATTCTGCAGAACAGCTCCGTGGGTATGCGCCTCGAACAAGGCGCGGCTGGTGACGCATGGCTCATTGGTAGGCTACGCATCTTTTATATTTACTTATTTACCACAAACGTGTCTTTGATCTTGATTTGTTTTATTAGGGGATCGAGGATATGCCCTAGCCCCATGGTTAATGACGCCACTGACCAACCCTCAGACACCTCAGGAGGTGTCTTACAATCGGATGCACGCACGCACTCGCTCCACTATCGAACGCACCATTGGCATTTTAAAGGGACGCTGGATGTGTTTGGACACAGCAGGTGGCAGATTGCTCTACAAACCTGAAAAGGTAAGAACCGATTTAATTTTATTCTTGTAGAAACTGCTTAGAATAAGATCAAGTTTATTCAAACACCTTGGATCTTAATTTATGTTTCTCCCTCACCATTACAGGTCTGTAGGATAATCATGGCCTGCTATGTCCTGCACAACATCGCCATGAAGCGTGGTGTGCCTCTCCCCCCTGAGCCATCACACCGTGAAGATGTGCGTCCTGACACATTGATGGGACCAGACTGCAGGCGCGCCATTCTCGTTCGGGAGCTATTAATTGCCCGGCTATAAATAAAGTCCTGTTAATTACAGCTTGAATCCAGTCTGAATCACTTAAAAAATTAGGATGGACCAGTTTCTGTACACATTTTTATTTCTTAATATTTTCATTAATTTCTTTTAGTGTGTTGGATATTGCTGTTAGCGTTGAGGCAATTGTATCTAGAGTGTCCGCTAGCCTTTGTTGATTGTTCAACACCGCTTCTGTGATCAGGTGTGGAGAGGCACGGGGCCGAGTACGGGTGAAGGTACTGCTGCAGGATGGTGCAGGTTCTGTCATATGTCTCTGCGGGACTTCATCTGTGAACAAATAATCTCAAGCCATTGTAGCAACACTCAGTCCAATACTAAAGACTTATTTTGATCTTACACACACACAAAAACTCATGCCTTTAGGACACACGTTTAAAATAACTTTCATTCAGAAAATAAGAATAAATGACCTCCCGATTCCTCTGGAGTACTAGCAGCACAGCGAGGGGATGAAAGCGTTGGCTCGGGGCCAAGGTATGTATCTAGACTCTCAGTCGATGGTACTCCTAAAAAGTGGGGGGAATTAAACAATTAAATGACTGTAAAAAGAAGTGATTTAGCGTTTCCCCATATAGTTTAGCTACCTGAGAGTGCAGTCTCCCCGATGATTGCCCCAATGCGCTGGTCCATCTCAGACAGGTTTTGGGTCTCTGATGTTCCTCCTCCAGTCTGTTGCATTTCCCGTCGAAATTTTGCTATATTTTTCTTTGTTTCGAATTTTAGATCAAACCATTTTTTTTACTTCCTCTATTGTCCGTCCTTCTCCAGATACTGCGTCTACTGCGTGTGTGACTGCCTCCCATGCTTCCTTTTTGTGTGTGTTAGTGTAACCTGTACTGACACTACTGAATATAAAATTTTTCCTGCGGGTTATTTACTGCAGCAGTACCTCCACCTCTGAATTACTAAAGTTTCTTTTTCGCCTTGCCTGCTGCACTCCAATTGACTTACATTTTGCTTTAGCCATTTTTATTGTATTTTCCTCTGTTTGACATCTGTGTCAACTCACGGCACTGCAGTCCCTTTTATGGGCATTGATGGGCGGTTACATATGCTAATCCTATGTTAATTAGACTCACCTGGCACGCGCTATCAATTTACGAGGAAATGGCTTTCATCAATTTAAGAACACAGCTGCGAACAATTCTGCGGCTTACGAACACGTTGATGAATGCCACGTAGAGTTTTCATAGGAATCTTCTTACGAACAGTTTCAGAGAGAATCTGAGAAGATTCTTAAGAAGATATTGGTGAATGAGGCCCAATGTTTGCAGTCCAAGAATACTTTTGTATGTTGTGTGTGCTTTGGCCAGTTGTGCCTCAACTTCACACAATCTTCTCTTCAGCACACAGAGTAGTCCCTCACGTCCTTTCTCCATTAATCCCTCTGTACTGCCTGAGAATGTGACATTTAAATATAAAGAAAAGAGCCAAGTGGTTACCAGAGAAGCAAATTGAAGAAAAATACTATTTATTGTCCTTACATTTCCCATTGGAATCTTCAGTGAGCTGAAAGGTAAACTCTTCAATCAGTCCAGCAACACTCCTCATGTACTTGATGTGCTGCTTGACTTCACGAACCACAATAACTTCCTCTTCTTTCAGTCTTACCACCAGCATTGCCTTGTCAAAATTATTTTTTTTCTGCTCCATATCACCATGACCTGCGATACATTAAATCAATGTGTTATCTGACAACCTCCGTATAACAATTTTGGGACAGAAGATATTTTGCATGCTGTACAACTACAATAGAGAAATAAACCCTGACAAAAAACAATTTGTATTTAGTGCATTTCAGATGAAGTACTTACATTCCCATGGCCAGGAGTTCTTTGGGGGGAGGCAGTTTTTTAACTTCTCCCACAGCAGCATTGTGGTCATTGATGGCAACTTCCAAGGCTTTCTTCTCAACAGCAATCTTTCTTCTCAGTTGATGCATTCGCTTATTCCCCACTACAATGAAAAACACAAAATTAGTGTGTACTCACACGATAACTACACAAAAGCACCAGACAAAATAAGTGTATGTGTTATGCTTATTGTGACAGATGCTGTGTGATCATTTTTACATCACAAGTGTTATTATTATTTGAAAAATTGTGAAAAAAGTTTCTGAATCTATTTTAACACTAGAACTACCAGAGAGCAGCCATTTGGCTTTTCTACCTATAAAGCCCACAGGTAAGCCGAAAGGCTGGATGGCCCCCTGTGAACCTTCCTTTTGTTATGTAAACGGGGCAATCACTGGGACACCACAGGGGGGGGATATGCTGAGCCACTTCACTCAAAACACCTTGACATAAAATGGGGGAGGGGGAGAATCAGGTAGGAGCAGGATTGCTAACTGACTGTCTGAGCAGAATATATGAGCTGAATCAAAATGTAATATATGTAGAAGGATGTAGACGTTATCAGAACCCTACAACACTGGGCTTCCAACATCCCCACCAGACACATAAGAAAAGTAATAGAATAGAACCACATCAAATAAAGCACTCAAAATCTGGGGTTATCCCAACTGGGCCTTCATGATATTTACTAATAATAATAATAATAAAAAAGTATTATCAGGATACAGTGTTAGAGAGTGGAAGTGAGTGAGACTTAGAACTTAGGCTTAAAACTTTATTGATCCCTTTGGGGTGACTCCCTCAGGGAAATTTGAGTTTTCAAGCACACAGAGAAAACTAAACAGTATGTAACAATGAGTGAGGTGAGTACATTTCAATAATCACTCACAATCCATGCACTGCCAAGCCGTCTCCTTTCTGCATTTGCCACATGTGTATTTGTAACAGCCTATACATCGCAGAGTGGCATGATTGCTTTTACACTGATTTTTAACCTGACACATTGCTCTTTTCCCAGGGCTAGGTGTTGAAGGTTGTAGCCGAAGCTGTTCATCAATGGTGATGTGGTGACCAGGGTTGTAGGATGTGATGCAGTTGGTGACAAACGAACCCCACACACCGGAAATTGCAGCAAACTTATCCGTCTTTGCTCGCTCACTGCGGGTGTCCTTGTCGTCAAAGCGTAGGTGTTGCATGATTTCTTGGAAGCGTTTTCGGGACATAGTTGCCATGATCTGGGGGTTTCCCAGGTTTGCTGACCAGCAGTCATGCAGTGATGGAACCTTGGTCAGCCCCCGCAAGATAACAATAGCAATAAATGCCATTAGTTCAGGGAGGGCCATGAACCAGTCCACATGCTCCATTTGCCGTGCATGTTCAACAGTACAGTGTCGAATGGAACTTAGCATTTCCAGAGTGATAAAACACAGGAAGCTCTGAAGACGACTCAAGATGGACCTCCTGGCCTTAGCCGTTGGCTCTCCATCTGCGCCGTATGGAGATGGAGGGGTGAAATGGAGACTTTTCCCCACCTGTTCTTCACACCACACTGTGCCATCTTTCGCCGTCTCTGTCTGGTCAGTCCCCACCCGAGCTCTCTTTTTTGGCTGAGGAGCAGTCTCCTCATCTGCAATGGGAACAAATTCAAATTATGAATTAATAATAATAATAATAATAATAATCATTCCAGTACATCTCAAATAGGTTGGCTAATGTGCTAAGGTGCAAGGACCTCAGGATAAGAACCAAAAGAAACAAACGGAGGCCTGCACTCAGAAACAAAATGGAGGCTGTCTGATGAAAGAAGCCCCAAAACTCTATTCACATGGTGATATGTGCACCACTATTTCCACCTTCCTGCCTGAAATGAAATATAAAATAACAAATAATATGAAATTGAATCTTACCTGAAGACAGCTCAGAGTCCGAATCCGGCTGAACGTTTATCTCTTCTCTTGAGGTGTGAATGTCTTTTGTCCTCTGCGTAAAGGTGACCTGAGGAGTTGAGCAGAACCTGGCACTGCTCAAATACATAACTGATATTTTGAAATCAGACATATAATATCATATCTTTGACATAACATAACATCACAGTGTGGGCAAACAGCAACAGTCAGTCTGGTTTTTATGAGTTGAGACAGGGAGAGACAGGAAAAGAGAAAATAGAGGGAAAGAGCAAAACAGACAAAAACAATGTACAAATTCTTAAATATAACAAATCAAATGTGTTTCGGGTGTATCTCAGTTTGAAAAAAATGTTACATAAAATAAATCTTGTACAGATATCAACTTGATGAGCAATTCTGTAAATGACTAGTGGGGCTACCACAGATTTTGAGTGCTTTATTTGATGTGGTTCTGTTCTATTACTTTTCTTATGTGTCTGGTGGGGATGTTGGAAGCCCAGTGTTGTAGGGTTCTGATAACGTCTACATCCTTCTACATATATTACATTTTGATTCAGCTCATATGTTCTGCTCAGACAGTCAGTTAGCAATCCTGCTCCTACCTGATTGTCCCCCTCCCCCATTTTATGTCAAGGTGTTTTGAGTGAAGTGGCTCTGCATATCCCCCCTCCTGTGGTGTCCCAGTGATTGCCCCGTTTACATAACAAAAGGAGGGTTCACAGGGGGCCATCCAGCCTTTCGGCTTACCTGTGGGCTTTATAGGTAGAGCAAAAAATCCTGGGTCTTCTAGTGTTAAACAATCATATATTTTTAGGTCAGGACATCTCTCCACTTTGCAGAAATATTGGAAATATTTGGATATTGCTCTCAACCTTATTATGATTTAGATAGTTTTTCACTGTGCTGCCCTGGCTTGTAGTGGATAGATGAATGGATGGATGGATGGATAGATACTTTATTAATCCCAAAAAGGGGAAATTCAATTTGTCAAGTGCTCATATATTAACTAATACAGCTTAGATTGGGAAAAAAAAACGAAACAAAAACAAATACATAATAATAATCTAGGAAACATGTTGGATGTCTCTGTTGAATAGTTTTATGGCTGCAGTAACAAACGATCTCCTAATCTCTTTGTCCTACATTTCAATGAGATCAATTGTTCACTACATCTGCTTTTCTGGCTGGTCAGGACATCATGGAAGGAGTGCTTAGCATTATCCAGAATCCTCTGCAGCTTCCTCCTCATCTGCCTCTCCACCACAGTTCTAACAGGGTCCAGCTCCCGACCCAGTAAAAAACTGGCCTTTTTTACCAGTTTGTCCAGACGTCTACAGTCTTTGTCTAGTGCTACTTCCCCAGCAGACAACAGCATACAGAAGCATGCTTCTGATGACTGTGTGGTAAAACATCTGCAGCATGTCACTACAAACATCTAAGCACCCTAGCCGCCTGAGGAAGAAAAGACGACTCTGTCCCTTCCTGTATGCTCTGTCTATGTTGGTGGTCCACTCCAGTTTCTCATCCAGAACCACCCCCAGGTATCTGTAGGACTTCACAGTCTCTATTTCCTTCCCATCTATGTAGACTGGCTGTCTTGGTGGTTTAAATCTCCTGAATTCCAGCACCAGCTCCTTAGTCTAGGAGGTGTTCAGAAGAAGGCTGTTTTTTTTGCTCCAGTCAGTGAAGGTCTCCACCAGGTCCCTGTCCACCCCCTCCTGTCCACCGCTCACACTTGCCACGCCAGCTTTATCATCTGAGTACTTCTGGATGTGGCAGGACTCTGAGTTGTACCTGCAGTCTGAGTAGAGTGTGAACAGAAAGGGAGACAAAACAGTCCCTTGTGGGACCCCAGTGCTGCCTTCCAGTGCCGGAAAGATATCTCCCCAACCTGACATATTGAGGTCTGGATTTTAGGTAGTCCATAATCCAGGATTTCAGGGAGGGGGCTACACCCATACCCACAAGATTGTTGCTCAGTATGGAGGGCTTTAGGGTGTTAAAAGCGCTGGAGAAGTCAAAGAACATTATCCTGACATAAGAACCAGGCACATATAGGTAGGAGTATGCCCGGTGAAGCAAGTAAAGGACCCATCTTCGATTCCTAAGTGTTCCTGATAGTCAAACTAGAGAGGGTCTAGTTCCTCAGCAACCTGCAGTTTTATTCTACAGACAAGGAGCCGCTCCAAGGTCTTCATGATGTGAGAAGTCAAAGCCTCTGGTCTGTAATCATTCATCTCTACCGGTCGCCCTATTTTGGGCACCGGTATAAGACATGAAGTCTTCCACAACACTGGGACCTTTTCTATCTGAAGACTCAGATTGAAGAGCCTCTGCAGAGAGTAAACCTACTTCTAAAAATGTCTTCTTCTTTTTCTAAGAAATGGCTTTGCTATTTTTACTATGTATAACTCAGTAGTGAATTCATTTTTTCACAAATCAGCATTACTAGTGGCCTTTTCTGCTATTACCAGACTGACGATACAGCTGAAATTTTCGCTGTTTGATGCCCAAATATAGCCCCTCGATGGTCCTCTGCAGGTCATTTTGGATTGTTGCTCCTTTGGATGACAACAAACAAATTAATTAATGCCCATCTCAGTTTACAATCAGCCTCTTTTCAGATCCTCTCTACAAGAGCAGAACCAAATGATTCCTTAAAATATGTTATCAAATAATTTTTTCAAAGTACCCGAGGTCCACTGCTGAACATCAGACACCCACTGCTGGACTGTGTCTTGCTGTAGCGATAACTCAGCGGTAAGTTTCTCCAGGTCCTTTGTAGCCTTTTTAATCCTTTCTACAGTCTGTCCGAAAGAAATATCTGTGTCAACAAATGCTGAGACACAATTTAAAAAAATTATTTATTATACATATTGGCCTAGTTAGTACCTTGATGTATCTTTTAGCCAGTGTCCGGTCAAGGTTTTCTGCCTTTCGTTTGTTCCAGCCACTTGCCTGGATTGTTAGCATGTCTGTGTGAACTTGACACAAAATGTATGTAAAGTAATTTAGGTTCACAGTGAGGACTAAAGGTCAGATACAACATGAAAAATGCTTACCGGCTTTTAACATGTACTTAGAACATATGGCTGCTCGGGAGAGAGAGCTGTTAACCTGTTCAACCTCCTCCCCGATTGTTGTTCCAGCCCCTTCTTGATTACGTCCCCCCCATTTCAACTGTAACACATTTACATGAATGTTATCATTTTGAAAACAGAAAGTAGGGGGAGAACACAGTCAATCCTAATGTGTGGTACAAATACATCTAATTGTCATTATTGCCTCACACATCCATGAATGCGCTTTTGCATGCTAGTGCAGAGAAATGGACACATGTTCAGCAAGTCCTCCAACTCTGGACAGTGGTCCACAACTCTCTGCAGATATGGCCAATATTTGCAGACCACATCAGAGCAAAAAAACTGGACGGTCTGTGAAGCTAGCTGTTTCTGGATATATAATGGGTATGCAAATATTTCTCCACGGAACATATTCAGTCCCTTCAGCAAAACCCCATGACGGCAGACAGCACCTTCAACACCTTTCTCGTCTAGTTTGCTTGCAGACTTGTTGGCGGACACTCGTACTGCCGTCCACTGACCCAAACCACATCTTCCTTTCTCTGGATTCTTAAGCAGATGAGGGCAAATACAAACATTTACAAAGTTACATTTTACAAAGTAAGCTGTAAATCATTATACTGTGGCATAAAAAACAAAACAAAAAACAAATTATGTTTACATTTTGAAAAAAACCCGGTAAGCATTCATAAAAATTTGTGGTGTTATACATTTAGCTTACATGTCCAGTTGTTCCATGGATGTAGTGTACAAAGGAGGACACCTCAGCATCACTGGCCAAAAAGACTCCATCAAAAAACCCATCAGGTCTTAAAAGAAATATATAGATGTGGGTTACATTCACTGTATAGGAGTAATTTGTGGCTCACTAGTATTTCATTGTACATGAATGTTACACACCCTGGTTGGCTTTTGAAGCGATATAATTTGCGGTTCCCATCCAGTGCAACAGCCAACATGGAGGGAGTGCATGCAGGGCACTGAAAATGCTGGACCTGAGACAGCTTGTCAACCTCAAATTTGGCATAGGCCCATTCAATGAAGGCCCTCTGCATCGTATCCCCACATATCTTACCACTCTGAGAGCAAAACCAAAAAAACAAAACAAAACCGTTAGTAACGGTTTTGAAGGTTGGCTTCAGACCGTGGTCATCATGAAAAACAGGGCTCTGTGAAGAAATGTGTGCTGAAACATTTGGGATTGTAAGAGCAAGTCCTAACAATGAATGAGTTATTTAAAAGGTCATCCAAACAAGATAACTTAAATGATCAATCCACTCACTCGCCCGAAGAGTTTTGTTCGACCCTCCAGCATGCTGACAAAAGCTTGTCTTGATATCCCTGGAGCAGCGACTTTTAGATCCTCATACGTGGTGAACAAGTCCATCATGTACAAAGTCTCAAAATTAACAGTGGCTGGCCAGTAACCGCTTTCAACCAGATCACTTATGGTCACTGGCAAGGTTTTTCCACGGGAGCAGTTCACCAATGGAAGGAAGAGGTTGTATCTTCCTGAAAATTCAGAGAAAAACAATTATCTCTTGTTCACAAGAAAAAAATAAGACAATTTGAAGATTAAAAAAATGTTTTATCATTCATTCCAATTAAAATAACCGGCTTTCCCTTGGAAAAGTTTGTTTGCCCGGTGGAGCAGTCGCAGCAGGGAGGAATAATTGGTAACATGCAATCTAAAAAGAAGAATTAGTTTACATATTAATGTTAAATTAAACCAAAAACTCAACAGTGAAAAACAAAACTTCATCCAGCATGTTTGTTAGAGTTAAGCAGGGTTTGTGTAAAATGTATTAAACAGCCTATATAACCTGAGACTTAAAAACTACCTTTTTCATGATAGGAGAATTTCCCTCCCTCATGCAGCTGAACAAAAGTGGATGGCGGCAGGTGTCTGAAGAACCCCTCCACCATGGATGCTCTGTTATGAAGCACCAGGGCTTCATGACCGGGGTAAACAGTCCTTACACATCACTACTGCAGCCTTTTGTCCACAATGATGGCAAACCCCCTCCTTGGGCTTCTCAGATGACAGCATATTGTTCACCATGAAGGGCCGCATCACTGTCCAATTCTCCAGAGAGGAAGTTTGCCTGTTCCTCCAGTGTGAGGGGAGAGGTTGTTCAGCACCACTTGCCAAGAGGTCTCGGACATCTTGAATGAGGGAGTCTGAAAATGAAATGGGAAGAAGGCAATGGTAAATCTGGGCAATTACCACATAACAAATTAGTAGGTAAGTAAGGTAGTAAGTATTAAGGGGAAAAAAAACTAAATTTTCGATGGTCACAGTCTCTTCAGTTATGTTGGTAGAAGGAGCACAGGAGGGTGTTACACTCGCTGAAGAAACTGCAAAAATATGAATATCAATTTAGAACTTGCTCAATGAATATTGAATGCAACTACTGATGAAAAACAAATAAAAAACCAACCAGTAGCTGAATCTTGCTTTCGTTTCTCCCCAGCTCTACATCTTTTTGGCAGAGGTTGGCCATCTTTATCCTCATCAATCCAAACACACAGCTTTGTGGATTTTTTGACCCTCCCCTTCCGGGTTCATACTGATCCACCTAAATAAACAATTGGGCCACAGAATAAACCACCACCCACCAAGGTTATCGCCACCTACAAAACTCTCATTATAAAACCAATGTTGTAATATTACATTGTAAAAATTCAGTAGTTCAAAAGTTGTGATCCCATACTGTACTGACAGATCTAGAAAACTCACTGGTGCTAAAGTGTGAACTCAGCTCAGTACTATAGTTTGCATTTGAATAAAGACATTGAACCAGTACTGTATACTTCTATCTTTGCTTGGAGTGTTTTCAGTTTTGCACCTTGATACTTTTTCCCTGCTATAACTCAGAGTCCATTATGGTCTTAGACCTAGTAATTAGTATGCTTTTTTCCATCACTGACATAATGTTACTTACCTTGCACTCATACAGGAAGGCATCAACCAGGAATATGGCATCTTCGGGGTCAAGGTGATTCATTTGGTCAGCTTGATTGTTTTTCCAAGCTTCTCTTTCTTTCGTTCTTTCTTTCGTTCTTTCTTTCTTTCTTCTTCTTCTTCTTCTTCTTCTTCTTCTTCTTCTTCTTCTTCACGGAAGTGGAGTGGAAGGTGGGAGAAAGCGTCTCGAGTGAGTGTGTTTTTCTAAACTTTTCTAGTTATTGTTTGTCTTTTGATTTCGTGTTTGTGTTTAAGTTTTAAGTGTTTTTGTTGTTAGGAGGTAGTAGGCCAGCCTGAGCGGCGATCTTCGCCGACGTCATGGCTGGTGCGGGTGGCTTCGCCACGCTCACCAGGAAGCACGGTGTTCGTGTTAGCACCGGCTTCCCGTGCAGCGTGGAGGAGGTCGCTTTGGCAGTAGGGGAAGTAGTGGGACACAGTTCTATAAAATCCGCAGCACGCATGAACGGGGCTGTGGTTCTGTTTGTCTCAAAAGTGGAACTAGCAAACAAGCTAGTAGAGCAGGGCATAACCGTGGGGGGAGCTTTTGTACCGGTCGCCCCGTTGGTCCAACCGGCTACACGGGTCGTACTGTCAAATGTTCCTCCATTCATCAGTGATGAATTCTTAAAAAGAGAGCGTCTAGGCATGGGAAGATAGTATCCCCGATTAAGAAGGTGCGGTCTGGGTGTAAGTCTCCTCTCTTGAGCCATGTTGTGTCACACAGGCGGCAGGTTTTCATGATCCTGCCTAATAAATCAGAGGAGCTCAATTTGCAGCTCCATGTAAAGGTGGATGATTATGATTATATTCTGTTTGTCACTTCATCAGCTTTAAAGTGTTTTGGCTGTGGGGGGGGGACATATTTTAAAAATTTGTCATAATAAAACAGTCCCAGGACCAGTTAATGATGGGGCAAAATCTCCTGCCACTGCTGTTAATGATGAGGCTAGTTCATGTGTGGCTGAAACTAACATAGAGGAACCCAGTTTTACTGAGTCAAGTTGCACAGGGAGTGGAGTGAACCGTAACCTGGAGGTAGCAGCTGAAAGTGAAAACACCTTAGTGTGTAAGGTAGCTGAAGCCTGCAGTGAAAAAGAAAAAGTGAAAACACCCTTCAAAAATGTTGATTTTATTTTACATAGTGGTGCAGGAGGAAGAAGACAGTGGAAAAGCTACGGAGGAGAGTAGGGAGGTAGTGGAAGAGCAGAATGAAAATAGTGGAAACACAGTGAAAGAGTCTGAGAATAGTAAGGAAGGAAAAGGAGATGAGCAGGAAGCCTATGAAGAGAGTGGTCAGATAAATGATGGTGTAAACCTGGTGAAGCCTGTGGAGGAGATGGAGCTAGCACTCCCTGCTCCAACTGGAAAACGGAGTTCTAAAAAGCGCAATGTGCCTGTAGAATGTGAAACTGAAACAAGTGCCGGAGCTAAAACAAGCAGGCAAGTTGGGCTGTCTAATTCCCAGTTAGATCAGTCAGAGGAAAGCGACTGTGAAAGCACTTTTTCAGATATAAGCGACATGTCGCTGAGCCAGTTTTCTGAGACAAAATAACAATTTTATCCTGCTGCTGCTATTAAAAGTTTTCTGAACGAAACAAAGAACATGAAAGGCCTGAACATTGAAACTTTCTTTCCTGATGTTAAAGCCTTTTGCATATCTGCAAAATGCCATATAGCAAATAAGGCAAAAACTGGGCTGACAAATCAGGAAGTGTATAGGTTAAAAAAACTGTTGGCAAAAGTAAAAAAAACGGCCTTAAAGCAATAAAAAAGATGGCTTTGAAACTAACTCTGAGATTCTTTTTTAGTGTTGTATATGTGTCTTTAAACATTTTAGTCTCAATGAGCGCTTTTAAAGTATGCTCCTTAAACGTGAATGGAGCAAGAGACCAGAGAAAGAGAGCAGTGCTTTTTGAGTCTATTAAACTCAAACACATAGATATAACGTTTTTACAGGAAACTCACAGCGATATTAATAACCAAATTGAATGGAATAAAGAGTGGGGAGGAAGAGTGTTCTTAAACCATGGCTCATCAGCAAGAGCGGGGGTATGCATTTTATTCTCTGAAACCTTCTCCCCCAACTCTGTAAAAGTGGAATCACTGGTTGAGGGTAGAGCTCTGGCCGTAATGGCTATCTTTGATTGCTTTACAATTGTTTTTTTTAAATATTTATGCTCCTAATATAGGAGCAGAGAGGGTGCAGTTCTTTGATGTCATAAATGAAAAACTGAAAGATCTAAATGTTACAGATCATTTAATTTTTGGGGGAGATTTTAACTGTACTGTTGATGACAGTGTAGATCGGAACCACACAGAGCCTCATTTACCATCGGTTCATGCTCTGAAGCGGCTAATCTGCAGTCATGGTCTGGTGGATGTTTAGAGAAGGATGCATACAGACTGCAGACAGTACACATGGTCCCACCCACCACAAAGAAGGTAGGATCTCTTTGGCTCGTTTAGATCGTTTTTATTGTTTTTCCCATCATTTTAATATTTTTAATGTGTGTAAGATTTTACCTGTTGGGTTTACCGATCATGCCTTAGTGGAGTGTTCAATTTCACAATTGCATGTATCTCCTAAGAGCGCTTACTGGCATTTTAATCTTAATATGACTGCTGATAAGTGTTTTAGGGAGATTTTGGGTTTTTATTCGGCTGATTTTAGACAGAGGAAAGATGATTTTACGTCCCTGAGGCAGTGGTGGGATCATGGAAAAGTACAGATTAGACAGCTCTGTCAACAGTACAGTCTGGGTGTCACACGTGACATCACCAGATCTATTAGAGATCTGGAGATAGATGTAGTGGAGTATGAACGGTTATGTGAAGCCACAGGAAAACAAGGGCATTTTGAAACCGTTAAGACTAAAAAAGCCACTTTGGCTAACCTGCTTGACACAAAAGTGCAGGGCGCTCTGGTTCGCTCTCGGGTCAAAAACATCTCCCAAATGGATGCATCCTCCAGCTATTTCTTCGGATTGGAGAAGAAACGAGGGCAGAAAAAGTTTATTCGATGCCTCTTGTCAGATGAAGGACATGAACTCACGGAGCCGGCCAAGATAAGAGAGAGAGCCGTCAGTTTTTATGCATCGCTTTTTAAAAGTGGTTGGGTGGACAACAGAGACTTGAGAGAAGACTTTTTAACTGGAATGTTAAAAGTCTCAAATGGGACAAATTTAAAGCTGGCTGAACCCCTGTCAGCTAATGAGCTTGGTGCTGCCCTGCAAACAATGCAGGGACAGAAAGCCCCTGGCATCGATGGCTTAACTGTGGAATTTTATAAAGCCTATTGGGACATTTTCTCTGAAGACCTGCTCGACGTGTTCAATGAGAGTCTCATAGATGGTGTCCTGCCACTCTCCTGCCGCAGAGCTGTCATCACTCTCCTGCCTAAGAAAGGGAACCTGCAAGACATGAAAAACTGGCGTCCAGTGTCACTTTTGTGCACAGACTACAAAATTTTATCAAAAGTCTTGGCCCTGAGACTACGGAGAGCAATGGAGGAGGTCATCCACCTTGACCAGACGTACTTTGTGCCAGGCAGGTCTATGGTAGATAATATCTATCTAATTCGCGATGTTTTGGAGGTCTCCAGTTCATTGGAGAATGGGTTTGGTCTAATTTCACTGGATCAAGAAAAGGCTTTTGACCGCGTTGAACACTGCTTTTTATGGGAAACCATGGAAAGTTTTGGGTTCAATGCTGGCTTCATAGCCATGATCAAGGTGCTGTACAGTGACATCGAGAGTGTACTAAAAATTAATGGTAGTCTGTGTGCTCCTTTTAAGGTGCATAGAGGTGTTAGGCAGGGCTGTGCTCTGTCTGGTATGCTCTATGCGCTTTCCCTGGAACCCCTCCTCTGCAAGTTCAGGTCAACGATGAGTAGCCTGACATTGCCTAGTTTTAGTGAAAGAATTTGTTTGTCAGCTTACGCTGATGACGTCCTTGTTTTTATAAAAAACCAGGAAGAAGTTGACATCTTGATTAGTGTTGTGGAAAATTTTTTAAAAGTCTCTTCTGCAAAAGTTAATTGGCAAAAAAGTGATGCTCTCTTGACTGGAAGGTGGGAGGGGGACCCTCCTGTACTTCCCCAGCATCTGGAATGGAGAAAAGACGGTTTGAAATATCTAGGCATTTACTTGGGCAATGAAAACATAATAAAAAAGAACTGGGATGGTGTTCTAGAGAAAATCGCTGAGAAAATGGCAAAGTGGCGGTGGGTACATCCACAGCTATCCTATAGGGGAAGGGTACTCGTAGTGAACAATCTGGTGGCCTCCCAGCTGTGGCACCGGGTGGTGTGCCTGGAACCACCGAAAGGGTTGCTGGCTGAAATACAGTCAAAAATAGTTGATTTTTTCTGGGATAGATTTCGCTGGGTACCCCAAGCCGTCCTTTTTTTGCCCCGTGAGGAGGGGGGTCAGGGCCTAGTCCATCTGGCCAGCAGAGCGGTCGCTTTCAGGTTGCAATTTGTGAAAAGGTTTTTATTTGGTCCTATAGATTTAGTGTGGAGGAATGTAGCAAGTTGTGTTTTGAGGCGTCTGGGTGATCTGGATCTAGACTGTGAATGGTTTTTAACGGGTTTTAAATCTCCGTTTTTAAGCACCTTGCCTGGGTTTTATCAAAGTGTTTTTGAGGCTTGTGCTCTTTTCAAATGGACCAAATATGAGCACAGCTCTTTATTTTGGTTGCTGAAGGAGCCTTTAATGTTTGATGCAAGATTTGACATAAGCTGTCAATCACTGCCTGGACTATCAAGAATCTTGTGTCAATCAAAGATTGTTAATCTTGGAAAATTGATGCAGGTGGCTGGAACTTTGCTCTCAGACGCCATCGCTTTAACCTCTGCTTTGGGAATCTCGTCTGTTAGACTATCCCAGAAAGCACTGGAACTTTGGAGAAAGAGGCTTTCTGAAAAAGAATGGGTGCTTTTAAGGAGATATAACAGAAATGAACTTGTGCCAGACCCATTGGATGAACCTCCAGACCTGTTTTTAACTCCTCCTTTTAAAGACACTGATGGTCCTATGTTGTGGACCGGGGAGGAAAAAAAACAATCTCTTCAAACTTCTGAGAAACAGACTATGTATAAAAACTGTGTAAAGGTACTAAACTTGGATAAATTGAAGGGAAGGCTCCCAACGGTTTGGACCACCAAACTAAAAGAATGTGAGCCGCAATGGTCTACAATATATAGTCCTCCCTTGAAAAAAAGGACTGGAGATCTACAATGGAAGATACTCCATGGAGCGATTGCAACCAACTCCTTTTTATCAAAGTTTAATACAAATGTTTCGAATTCTTGCCCTTTTTGCAATTTATCTGAAAATATCTTTCATGTTTTTACTGAATGTAAAAGGCTTAATCCTCTTTTTAATGTTCTTAGCTGGATTTTTTACGTTTTTAACATGGTTTTTTCCATGGAAGTATTTATTGGAGGTGTGAGAAAAAGTAAGAAGCATAGAGTTAGAAACAAGGTTTTAATTTTTTTAGTCGGCGAGGCCAAGCTGGCTATTTATTTATCTAGGAGGGATAAATTGCAAAAAGAACAGGCTTATGATGTCGTAACATTATGGAAAATCAATGTCAAAGCCAGGCTTCGGCTTGAATATACTTACTACTCTGTGTGTCAGAACTTGGAAGAATTTGAACAGAAGTGGGAGGAGAAAGGAATTCTGTGTAAAATTATTGATGGAAAACTAGAATTTGGTACCGTTTTACAGTAATTGTATTACTTTTTTCCTATTTTGAATCGTAATAATGTGTGAATAAATGGTGTTTTAAAAATCAAAAAAAAAAATCTTCTTCTTCTTCTTCTTCTTCTAACGCATCAATGAGCTCACACCAGACAGGAAGTTAAATGCAGAGGATCAGGTAGATTTCAAAATTAAACACAGTGGACAAACATCCGATCGTAACTCGTCACTTTGTCAACATTAATTTCTCCCGCTGCCGCGGAGTAATGTGTTGATCAACAAATCAACCTCCGATATGTAGTGGGCGAGGGTTTGATCCGTCAGATGGAGTGAAATCACAAGGGAGTCCTACGTGGAAACTGGGGCCCCACAGCTATGCTAGGCGATAGCAGCGTCCATAGCAACCAAAACGTTTCAGTTTCACATTATTCTGACGAGATCTGAAAAATCTTCGCAACAACGAGAGAGCGAGGGATTATGTGCATTAACTGAGTGAATATTATGAAAATAAAATATCATTTTTTTTTGCTAAAAATATAATCAAAATGCATTTTTATGCAGAAACTGACTTAAAATATAGATTTATTCACTAAGAATTAGA
Source organism: Apricaphanius iberus (assembly GCA_028564705.1). NCBI lineage: Eukaryota > Metazoa > Chordata > Actinopteri > Cyprinodontiformes > Aphaniidae > Apricaphanius > Apricaphanius iberus. The sequence continues at coordinate 421,295 of JAPXFQ010001268.1, forward strand.
GAAATGTCTGCCATGTTTTTTGTTCTCGCGGCCGGAATCATGAAAGTCACGTGACTTGGACACAAAACCATAGGAAAGGGATAGGCAAAAAAAACGTAACAGTCATACAATTCAAGGGCCATTATTGTAACCCCTCTACGTTTTGGGAATTGGACCAACGTAGTCAGGGTACGTTTTTCTATGAGAGTGGGTTGTACGTGGGGGTTTATCTTTCCGACGAAATTTAGAAAGATAGGAGTCTAGAGATCTAAACCAATTAAGCGATGGTTAACTCTGAGAAAAAATAATTGATTCTTGGCAAAACCATCATTTTTATTGTAGCTACTCTTCCAATAAGTGATATGGGAAGGGATTTCCATCAAACCAGATCATCTTCCACTTTTTTTAAAGGTGTGACATAGTTTAGCTTTGATAAGTCTGCTAGTCTTGGTGAGATATGGATACCTTAAATGTAATATTTCCTGACCGGAGTTGCACAGCAATGGGACTCAGGTCTCTGCATGACTGTTATATGTGGCATGTATGACCTGACCTGGCCACCCGCGTTGCACCTGCTTAATTTCAGTGACTGTAATATGAATTTCCTGAAGAAAAATTATTTTATAGTGTAGGTTTTTAATTCTGTTCATATCTTGTTTCAGTTTATTATTACCATTCCAGCTTGTAAATATCAAATCAAGTGGTTTTGAGCTTTCCATGCTGCTTTGATTGCAATGAGATGATGATTGCAATGAGATACAACCATGTTGAATGTGACAAAAAACAAACAACCAAACAAAATAGATAAAAATAAAAATAACTGAACCAGACATACAAAGAATACCCAACCTTGGAATCCCACCCCCTTCCCTTTCTTAAACCAAACCATAGAGGGGCAAATACCAATCCAAACTAGTGAGGAGTGGTTTAACTGCAGACACATTCCCCAGGCAGCTCACGTGCCCCCCACGAACTCTGCATCGTAACCTGAACATTCAAACATTCATCGTCCTAGTACGATATATATAAGGCATAGTATTATTAACGCTTCTTATTTGAACTATTTCAGTTGTTTGTATCAACTGGAAAAGAGTATAGGTCTATAATAGGTGCATAAAATAAAGTATCCACCAGATATGGTAGTATCAGCTCTGCATATAATCAAAATAAAGTAGAAAGTGCAAACCATATATATAACATGAGAAAGCCTACAGTGCACTTGTATTATTGTCCTTATCAGGCCTGTCGTAGTTACCTATACTTTTCAGCCATCCACAAGTGTAGGAGCCCAGGAGGAAGTTCTCAGCTTCTTCTGGTGTGGAGAAAGGAACCACCTTCAAATTATGTAGAGCCCTCATCTTGCAAGGACACAGGGTGAACCTCCGGAAAGTTCCAGCATCCATAACTTTTTCTTTACTGTATTGAATGGGCTCCGTGCTTTCATGGTTCCCGCTGATAAGTCTTGAGCAAAGAAGATCCTGTGGCCTTCGTGAGAGAGCGTGCATTGTTTGGATGTGTTGAAGACGACCTCGCGGTCGTGAAACCTCAAGAAACGGATAATCACGGCCCTGCTCAGATCCAGTCTTGGTCTTGCCAGAGTGCGATGCGCTTTTTCCAGGATGAACGTTTTGGCAGCATCAAGCCCCAGCCAGACTTGCAGCATATTTTCTCCAGACAGCTGCGTCATCCTCTCGGTGAGTCTTTTAATGTCTTCTTTCAATGATTGATTTTCTGCAACGAGCGAAGCTGCTTGTTGTTGGCTGAATTCCAAAGAGTCTCTCAGAGCCTTAAATTCTTTGTGTAGAACTTCAACCAGCGCAAGACAGGCATCTAGCTGGTTAACTTCTTATCTATTGAGTCCAGAACTTTGCTGTAGATTCTATCTGGCAAGTTGGGGGAAGTGCTGGCCTCAGAACGAATGTGCTTCTTGGATGGAGTGCTTGTTGGCGTGTCAGATGCGGGTTTTCGTGGCTTACTCATAACATGTTTTTGAAGCACTCATCTAGGTAGCACTTCAGGCTATCCAATGTTTCCTCGTCCAGGTTGTTTAGAAGAAAGATACAATTTGGTGGGCACAGCTCTTGCAAGAGATCAGCTGCTCATCTCAATCTCCCTCGCAGATCGGACCTGCAAAATTTGTTATTTTGAAAAGTGGAAGGTCGACAAACTTAAAACATTTATTTGCCTTAGAGCGCTGTGTTGGGTCACAGACACAGCCATCGGGTGGTGCTAACCTGCTCTCTTCCACTGGAAGTCGACCAGGCGAAGTCTATAAATAGCCGGAGCCGGGAGCTTCCCAACGCTGCTAGCCAGATTAGCGATCCTTTGTTAGCCTGCTGGCTAACACCCTTTGGAGACCCCCTTCCATCATCGATGCTCAGCAACTCTGAGGACTTTTAAAAGACTTTCCCGACAAAGAGTCATTTTAAATCCTGCAATTTGAGCTACTCAATCAAACAGAAGTTTTCCTTTCTTTGTTTAATGTTCAGTAAATGTATTTGAGCTACTTCAAACGCCCACGTGTGTTACAGGGAGCTAAAGTTAAGATTAACTCACGTGTTCATGCCCAAGTCGCCCTCAAGGAATCTGGGGCCGTATTCACAAAGAACCATGGTGCTAAAAGTAGTTCCTAACTGCCGAATTTAGGAGTAACTCCTAAAAAATGTGGGCGTGTCACTCTTAAATTTAGGACTCCTAGTTTCTTAAGATAAAAGTAATTCACAACCACTTTTAGCCCTAAAAGTAGCTCCTAAATCTGGGAGTCCTTAAAAGAAGTCAAGAGGACTCCTAACTCACAAAGACCTATTCACAAAGACTCCCAACATGGCTGAAGCCAGACGCAATGTGTTGGACACTTAGGATGATTCGGAATTAACCAAACGATACCGACTAAATCGTTTATTGCAGATGTGGTGCGGGATGCAATCACGTCTCCAACTAAACGTAACAAACCGATCAGTCCAGAAATTAAATGTTTAGCAAAAGTAAGATATTTAGCCACAGGGAAAATGCAACTTTGCAACGTGGACGACTTGGGTATATCACAACCATCTATCAGCCGATCAATCCACCAAACTCTTAAAGCGCTGTGTCGACCACACATTATCCAACAATTCATCCGTTTCCCATTAAACATCCAGCAACTGCATCGAATTAAAGCCAATTTCATGGCGATTGCAGGTTTCCCGGGGGTGCACAAAGAAGAAAACGTGCACGTCTTCCAATTCATGCAACATATATAGGGATGCCTATAGGACGGACATTGCCTACCTATTGCAGCAGCATCCTTTTTATAAGCGGCGATCTCGAGCCGACACTGGGACTGTAGAGAATTCCCTCTCTTCTCACAGTCTTCTGACGTTCGAGACACCGCTGGATAAAATGCATTTATGTTTCTGCTAATTTCCACCCATGCCTCCCTTTTCTTCTCATTTGTAATCCCGGCTCCGAATCGTCCTTTGAGGACCGTCCTCCTCTCCAGTACCAACTGTGCAAGTAGTAATAATTGGTCCTCCGACCAGTTAGGTTTCCTTGTTCTTTTCTCGCCACTCATTTTGAGTTCACAAGGTGCTTTTCACGGTAGTGGGGGGGTCTATTTAAGATGTGGCTGATAGACTAATTAGGCAGGGCTGTGCTCTGTCTGGTATGCTCTATGCGCTTTCCCTGGAACCCCTCCTCTGCAAGTTCAGGTCAACGATGAGTAGCCTGACATTGCCTAGTTTTAGTGAAAGAATTTGTTTGTCAGCTTACGCTGATGACGTCCTTGTTTTTATAAAAAACCAGGAAGACGTTGACATCTTGATTAGTGTTGTGGAAAATTTTTTAAAAGTCTCTTCTGCAAAAGTTAATTGGCAAAAAAGTGATGCTCTCTTGACTGGAAGGTGGGAGGGGAACCCTCCTGTACTTCCCCATCATCTGGAATGGAGAAAAGACGGTTTGAAATATCTAGGCATTTACTTGGGCAATGAAAACATAATAAAAAAGAACTGGGATGGTGTTCTAGAGAAAATCGCTGAGAAAATGGCAAAGTGGCGGTGGGTACATCCACAGCTATCCTATAGGGGAAGGGTACTCGTAGTGAACAATCTGGTGGCCTCCGTGCCACCATATTGTTCTGGCCTAATTGTTTACAGCCTACTGGCAATCACTCCCTTAATATGATGCATCCATCCATCCATTATCTATACCGCTTTCATCCAACTCAGGGTCGCGTGGAGGGGGTGGGGGGTGGGGGGCTGGAGCTTATCCCAGCTATCAGCAGGCGCTAGGCAGGTTACACCCCGGATAGGACACCAGTCTGTCTCATAATATGATGCATTTCCCGTTTTTTCGTTTTTAGACTTCACCCTCTCTGTAAGTAGGCTATAGTGTGTAAGTTGTTTGAAGTGTCAGTCTCATGGCCAACACAAAGATGTCATCATGCATTATTTCTGTTATTTGCACTGTTCATAATTACGCTTTTATCAACATTGAAGTTTTCCATTTCCTGGTTTCACACGTGCCATTCAACAACCAATCACACTGCTGTCCACATAGCAACGGGACGTCACTCTTAGCTTACTTTTAGGGATTTGTCCTACGTAAAAGTAGCTCTTAGTGCATTTGTGAATAGGTTTTAGACGACAACTCCTACGAAAGACCTTTTAGCGCAAGTTAGGAGTAACACCTAGCGGTAGGATAAGAGTCTTTGTAAATACCGCCCCAGATGTTTAAATAAAGATCAGTTCAGAGAAGATTAAGAACAGAATCTAATCTTATTAGCTGTGTTTGGAACTGCTTTTTCATCAAAATACTGGAATTAGATTGTTTACTGTGGTGATCAATCCATGAATTAAGTAATTCTCCAAAGCTTAATTACTCTTATTCATATAAATTTTGGTGCCCCAATCTGATTAACTGCCATAAGCAGTCCCTTTAACTTTTAATAGACAAATAGCTATATTTCCCTTTTAAATCCACAAGAGCTGTCTGTGTCCGCAAAGGATATAAAGAACTATGTGTGCCAGCGTGTGCAGCTACAGTGCAGAAAGTATTGATTGTTTTGACAAAAGAAGAGGAAAATGATTCCAGGCTGATTACACAGGGCTTGTAGCATTCCATGGAGTAACAATCCCGGAACCACAAACGCTGTTAGATGGCTGGGAGGAAGAGAGTGTTGGCATGCAGAAGTGGTCTCCGCTACTTTTCATCCCAATGCTCATGGATTCAAGATGTGCTGTTTCATCCTATCGCAGGTATTTCTTGCTTGTTAAATGTCCGCGCTATGGCCAGCAGTTAGTACGTAGCTTATTAGCTTCCATTGTGCTTTTAAACTCTTACAATTTGTATTTTGGAATTAGACTTTTAGTTGTTAGAAGCAGTAAGAGCCCAAATAAGGTTGTGATACTCTAAATATTAATCCTTCACATCTACTTCCAGCAGTAGGCTATGCAAAGCCTGCGTGGTAATGACTAAAACGGCATTCTCCACCATTCAATGTGGTAACTACAGTTTCGACAGCCAACCACAACACAATGAGCATATTTGAAAAGTTTGCCAAAAAGACGCTTTAATAGGCTCAGTATTAACAAAAACACATGCATGCATAAGCTGTCTACAGTCGAGCCGGGGGTTTGTTTGGGGTCCAAAAGCCGTAAGCGGGGGTCCAAGCCGCGTTCATGAGCATGCGCACTTGCAATACCGATATGGTTTATTGGGTCTTAAATGGAGGGCAGATCCCTCCATCCTGGAGAGGGTTAGGGTTAGGGTCAGTCAGCCTCCCAAATCAAGACTACAAAATTTTTTAATCCATAGTAGAAAAAAGACTGGAAAATATCCTTCCAAACATTCCAAATTTTGAGCAAACTGGTTTCATTAAAGAAAGAAAACCAGAGACAATATAGGTGAAGATTCCACGTGATCAACCTTATACAGAAGAACAAGGATCAAGCAGTAATTTTAGGACTAGATGCTCAAAAGGCATTTGACAAAGTTGATTGGGCTTTCTTATATAGTGTGCTCACTCAATTCAACTTCTCTGACACATTCATAAAAACTGTTCAAAGACTGTACAGTAACCCTACTGCTAAAATTTGGAAAAATTTTAAGGCTACAAACTAAATACTAACAAAGACAGGCATTGTTTTTCCACTACGAACCTGACAGGTTTGCCAAAGTACATTTCAAAATAAACTGGGGGCTGGAATCAATGTCATACTTAGGGGTTACTGTCCCAAAAAAAGAAATATATTTTCAACTAATTATGATCCAATAATGGCAAAGATCAAAACAGACTTGGACAAATGGAATCTTGTACCTTTTTTAGGAATTAAACAAAGGACAGATACAATAAAAATGGAATAGAAATAATAATTTTGGTAATTTTATCAGACAATACCAGCTGAACCTCAAAACACTGTTTTAGGCTACGTCCACACTAAGCCGGATAAGGTTATACGGGGAGTTAGACGCCTAATGTTATCCACTTAACACGAGCATTTAAGGTTTAAGCTCCGTTTAAGGTCCCATGATTGCGCAATCCAGTGCCGACCTATGCATGTACTGGGCATGCACGGGAAAAAACGAAAAGAACACAGATTGACGCGTATAATCTATGTCGCTGTCGGCGCCTCCTGGATCGCCTCCTATGTCGCCTCCTATTTCGCCTCCTATGTCGCCTTCTCATCCGCAATTATGTTAGGGTTAACTTTGTAAACGTCTGAATTTGCAAAAGAAGCAGTAGCATTGCGAGACTCATCTCCATCTTTGCTGTTGTCATTATCTGGTGTCGTTTTGTTGTCATCAACTAAGGACGCAGCATTTGATTGATGTCGCTGCTCTGATTTAGCCGGGGACCGGATAAGTTGGGTCCAAACGTGCTCATTTAGCCGTTGAGATAACAGTTAGACGGCTCTCTTACCCGGCTAATACTTATCAAACAAAGCCGCCTTAGTGTGGACGATAGGGGGGTGTAGACTAAATACTTATACGTTTAAGGCGTTATCCGGCTTAGTGTGGACGTGGCCTTAGGAAATTGACAAATTAAACTCAAGGTTCATATAGCAAGGAAAAAGGCCAAGAATCAAATACACGATGTTAGAACCGGCTAAAGGCAAAGTGGGCCTGGCAATCTCACACATGAAAAACTATTATAGGGCAGCAGAAGTCAACCCATTGATGGATAAATGCAACCCATCATATGTAGCAAAATGGAAATAAATTGTATGCCAAAACCAAGGTATCGTTACAGGCAGTAATACGCAATGTAGACCTAATGATAATAATTACTAATCTCAAGCCATGGTCCACAACAGCGCTCAGAACCTGGTCAAAGCTGGTTAAAGACAACAGCAAATCCTGCTTGACGATTAGGGGGATTGCGTTAGATGAAGACTTCACCCCAAATAAAACTGATGTAAATTTCAAGAAGTGGAGCAAAAAAGGACCATAAGGGCTGTTTTGAAGAACTTTCAGGACATAAAAAATGCTGACAATCTTGAAAATATGGATTTATTTAGATAGTTACAAATTCGGCATTTGACCAAAAGAATTAAACAGAAGAAGATAATAAAGTGAAATAATACGGATTTTCCACAAATCTTATAACTCACTTCTGAATAATAAAATTATTTCTAAATTGTATGAATAAATTGTATACAAAACATAAAAGGGAACTGTATATCAAAGAAAAATGGAAGAAGGAAGGGAAATTTGGAACTGACTATGAATGTATGGACTGAAATATTAGAAAACTCATGGACAAGTACATCATCAATTAATTAGGGGGATTTTGCATGGAAAAATATAACTTGTTTTTTTAGAACACCAGCCCAAAGAGGCTCAAATGTAGACACTTCATGCTAGAGATCATTATGGATGAAAAAGGATCATCACTATCATATATTTTGGAGCTGCCCTAAATTGTCCCATTTCTGCGGCGAAATTAAACATAATGTTGGCAAAGTCATGGGGGTGGAGATTCCTCTAAATTTTGGAAACTTTTTTCTTCTGTAAAATACCATATTGTATAAATGGATCTAGTAAAATGTATCTATGGAATATTATGCTGATAGCATGTAAAAAAAGTTATCACCAGGAAATGGATGATTGACAAACTACCCGCACTGGAAGAATGGATGAAGCTTGTTAGAGAAATTGCAGAGATGGAAAAAAGTCACATTTGCATTAAGACTTGGCCTTGACTAATTTAAACAATGCTGGAAACCCTGGATGGACTATATGAATGCTTTAAAGGGATTTCACATGTGACACCCAATGTTCTGAAGCTACTTACATGTGTTGTTTTTCTATTTTTTCCTTTTTTGTTTGTTTCTACAAAAACTAAGTACTGAGAGAAAAAAAAATGGGAGAGGTACATGGAGGGGAAAAGCGTATAGAAGGGAGGTGGTTAAAGACTATATTTTTCAGTGTGCGATTCTACAACATGTATCTCCTCAGCAAAACTGAATTAAAAATTGAATGAAAAAATAAATGATGCACAGGCGTCATCTCTCTGTTATTTCTTCTTTATTTCTCCAGCTCCAGATTTGTGTTGTCTCTTCCTGGACTTTAGTTACCGTTCAACAACGGGGTGTCCCTTGGAGCCCCAGTAGGCCACTGCTAAATTTTAGGCTTGGTTGGACAGCCACATTTTTCTTCTCTCTGCTACTTTTATCTTGTATTACTCTCCAATTCCATCATTTGCTGTTATTTCAACTGTTAACTTTGTTTTCTCTCATTGTTTTGCTCTCTATAGAGTTACACCTGGTCTGACACTGTTCATGTGTGATGCCTTGTTGCAGGGGGCTGTTGTCTGGAATGGTACTCCCAGTTACTGAACGCTCTCTGTGTCCTGATATCTGCTTTTTACTTTCTCTAAAATAGAAAGTAGTGTCGTCACAGTACAAAAATGTCAGTATTCTGTGAAAATCCACGGTTTTATCTGTTAAATTGATTTAATGCACAATGAATAAATGTAAATGATCAAGTGTTTGTATTAAATAACATTCACATGGGGTATCGCATGGTTGAGTGGTTAGAGTGGGCACCCCATGTGCAGAGGCCTCGGTTCTCGGCCGTCCCCAGTTTGAGTCCCGTCCCTGGGGACCCTTGCCGGTATCTTCTCCCACCTCTCTCCCAACTCAAAAATTTGTCCTCTCTCAAATAAAGGCCACCTTGGCCCAAAAAACTTAAAAACAAATAAAACATTAATTAATGTTGGAAAATATGTTCACTTAGTGCGGGTTGATGTTAGATAATGCATGGAGTACCAGAATGGTACTACTATGGTAAATGGACTGAACTTATATAGCGCTTTTCTAGTCTTACTGACCACTCAAAGCGCAGTGTATGAATGCGAGTGTGAATTCACCCATTCACACTCGCATTCATACACCGATAGCCAACATGGCTTGGTAGGACGATGTAGAATTTGGGGGTAAGTGCCTTGCCCAGGGGCACATCAACATGTGACTGGAGGAAGCTGGAATTGAACCTATGATCCTCCGAATGCAAGCCAAATACTCTACCACTGAGCCACAGTCGCTCAAGCCAAGAATAAGCCTAGGCTAGAACAGCTTTTTTGACTGATTTTGAGGACATAAACACTGAACCATACATTTTTGTACACCTTTTGGATATACAATCATTAAAAAAACCTATACTGTGTGAAAGCATTAAATGCCTTTGTGTTATCCTGTTTATTTTTTCACCCTAATTAAATATATAGGAGCTTTAAATAGTTAAAGAATCTTAATGTTATATTCACACTGGACACTTTGTGGATGTCAAAAAACGTTGACAAAGTTACTAGTTTGAAGCCTATGCCTTTAAGGCTGAAGTTTCCAAAGCGCATTGGCTGGCCTTTCTCTGCCGAATGTCTTAAGCAATGGCAGATCGTGGCTGGCTACACAACATTGATATCAGGCGGTGTCACTACAGTGAGACGTTCTAATTGGCTGACACTCAGGGGACAGCGCTGAAAGTTCAGTAATTGCGCCTTCTTTACTTTACTTTAGACCCGAAGAGTACAGCACAGTACAGTACGGTCTAGAATCGGTGCATTGTGTTTTCATTACCAACTCTGAAAAACAGTAGTGGGGGAGGACATGCGCAGGCTTATCTTGAAAAACTCCAGCAAAAAGCAGTCATAAACTCATAATGACAACACAGATCTTCTCAAAAGTAAAAAAGACTTTTGACTCACCTCACATCTCTCAGACATTGATCTGTTCATGCCTCCATCTCCTGATCTGTGTTCTTCATGCCAGTACTGATCTAACCAGCAATCATCCAGTCTGTGGAGACTCTAAATCTGACGCCTTGAAGCTGATCCAGCTGTCAGTAACACTAACGTGATCAACCACGTCACCAAAGAGCACCTGGGTTGAATTTGTTTACAACAACGATGGCTCCCGCTGGAGAACTGAGATGTGCTGTAACAAGTTTTAAATAATCTGTTCCATTCTTGCTTCCCTATCCGTCTCAGAATACAACAGTGAATGGCAGTAATTCCAACACTAACCCTTCAGAAATTGATGGTCTGGTTCAAAGAATTACTTCCTCATTGCGTTTGGCACTAGACAGTGTAGTCCCCTTAAAAAAGAAGGTAATCAGCCATAGGAGGCTGGCTCCCTGGTTTAATGCTGAGTTGCGTACTTTAAAGCAGAATACTAGGAAACTGGAGAGAAAATAGCGCTCTATTCAATTCAATTCAGTTAATTTATATAGCGCCGTTTCACAACAGAAAAACTCCCTTTTAACAGGAAGAAACCTCCGGCAGAACCAGGCTAAGCACAAGCACAAGCGGTCATCTGCTGAGACTGTCTGTGGTTTGGAGAATACAGAACAGAGATACAGAACAGAGACACAGAAAGAGCAACAGAACTGATACAGAAGTTTGTTGCAGGACGTGGAGAACTTTCCGTCACTGCAATGCCATCTTAGTCAGGGTCGTCAAGCAGGGCGGGTCAGGAGCATCTACTACAAGAAGAGAGTAAGAGAAAGCAGGTTAGCGCTTGAACTGACAGTTCATCATGCAGTTGGGGAGAAGTAGGAGAGAAAGTAGGAACAGACCCTAATAATGTCCTCCAACAGCCTAGCCTAAAGCAGCATATACACACTTAAATGATTCCTTTCTAATGCCGGATTTAAAATTAATTTAATATTATCCTTGAATTTAGATTAACTCCAATGTCCAATGAGCTCCGTTATTTCTAAGAAGAGAGGATCCAGCCTTCCCCCAGCAGGGTAGCACCATTTTGGCATCTAATTTATAAAGATAAAGAAAGAAAAAAAGACATACACAAACAGCTGTTCTGTATATTGCCAATCATACCTGTAAGTGCCGTTCCATTCCCGAAGGAAATGGACGCTTCGAACAGGGCAAATCATCTTTTTATTAACAAGGAGAAAAACCATCCCAACCTCCCAGACACACAAACAAAAAAGTTTCATCAGAGTTCTGGCAATCAGATCAGTTCAAAGCCCTTCCTTCCCGTCACATATATACGAACAAAAGGACGACCCCCCTCAGGACTCTGCCAGACAGATCACAGCATGACGTCCCTCCTTTAACAACAGTTTTGCTTAGTTTTAAGTTAAGCATCCGTCCCCCACCTACATCCAACCAGACAAAAGACATTCACCAGGAATCTGCTAAACAGATCAGTACAAAGGCCTTTTCTCCAACAACATACAGTACATAGCAACAAAAGACAGACGTTCTTATTTACACTTGATAGGCGGCTGGCTTGTAATTCACCATTCATTTTCAGCTGTTGCAGCTGGGCCTAGACAAAGGTCACTCAAAAACAAATTTCAAATGTTATTATATTCGTCACTAACCTGGAAAAATAGTCTACTACTTTATAAAAACGCCATTCAACAAGCTAGAACAGCATATTTCTCATCATTAATAGAGGTAAATAAAAACAATCCTTGGTTTCTTTTTAGTACAGTTGCCAAACTTACACAGAGTCATAGTTCTGTTTAGCCAACTATTCCCCCTTCTCTCAGTAGTGATGACTTTATGGGATTCTTCATAAATAAAATAAATTCAATAAAAAATAAAATATGATTAACTGTCGTTCAGTAAATGAGGCAGTATCAGAGAGAACTGTAGAACCATGTCTATGTCTGTACCGCTTTGATCCTGTTGAACTTTTGGAATTATCACAAATATTAGCTTAATCTAAACCCTCAACTTGTATGTTAGACACATTACATATCAAATAATTTAAGGAACTGTTCCCTTTGGTTACTGGTCCTATTCTAGACATGATGAATCTATATTTAATAAATGGATATGTGCCTCAGGAATTTAAAGTTGCTGTAATTAAACATTTACTTAAAAAACCCTCACTGGATCAAGATCATTTAGCTAACTACAGACCTATATCTAACCTTCTTTTCTTATCCAAAATTCTTAAGAAAATGGTTGCTAACCAAGTATGTGAGCATCTAAACAGCAACAGCCTGTTTGAGGAATTTCAGTCAGGTTTTACAGCTCATCATAGCACTGAAACAGCACTGGTAAAAGTTACTAATTAAATTCTAATGGCCTCAGATAATAGATTTGTGACTGTTCTGGTCTTGTTAGATCTCAGTGCTGCTTTTGACACAGTCAATCATAATTTTCTCTTAGAAAGGCTTGAACATGTAGGGATCAAGGGAACAGCACTAGGTTGGTTTAAATCATATCTGTCCAACAGATTCAAGTTTGTTCCTGTCAATGATAAATCTTCACACTCTTTGGTTACTGGTGGAGTACCACAGGGTTCTGTGCTTGGACCGATTCTCTTTCCTATATATATGATTCCAATAGGTTAAATAATTAGACAACATAGAATGAATTTCCACAGTTATGCTGATGATACACAATTATATTTATCCATAAAACCTGATGAAACCAATCAGTTAGGTAGATTACAAGCATGTCTGGAAGACATAAAAACCTGGATGACAACAGCTTGTCTGAAGAAATTCAGACAAGCTGTTGTCTTTGGACCAGAACCTTTAAAAAGGAAACTTCTAAATCAATCACTTCAACTGGATGGCATTAATTTGGCCTCTGGTAATAATGTAAAGAACCTTGGTGTAATTTTTGACCAAGACATGACATTTAAATCCAATAATAAACAGGTTTCTAAGATTGATTTATTTCACCTCCGGAATATTGCTAAAATAAGAAACATCCTGTCCAGGAGTGATGCAGAGAAACTAGTCCATGCATTTGTTACTTCAAAGGTGGACTACTGTAATTCCTTATTATCAGGAAGTCCACAAAATGCAATTAAAAGCCTTCAGTTGATCCAAAATGTTGCAGCAAGAGTTCTGATGAATATTTAAAATAGAGATCACATTTCTCTATTTACCAGGCTCCTCTCCTGTGGAATCAGCACCCAGTTTTAGTCAGTGAGGCCAATATTCTGTCTGTCTGTTTTCAAGACTAGGCGTAAAACCTTCCTTTTTGATAAAGCTTATAGTTAGTGGCTTAGGTTATCCTGAGCTATTTTTGTAGTTATGCTGCTATAGGTTTAGACTGTTGGAGGACAGACTGACCACTTTTCTTCTCTCTTCTACTTTTCTCTTCTACCCCTCTCCAGATATATTTTTTCTGCTGTTATTGTGATTGTTAACCCAGTTTTCTCCCAGTATTTTTCTCCCCATAGAAGCTCCACATTGTCTGGTACCCTGCTCAACTACAGTGCCCCCTGCTGGATGGGGAACATTGGTCCATATGATGCTCAAAGTCACAGAGCATCCTCCATGCTGTCTCTTCTCTGTCTTCTCAGACCCCCAGACGGTTGTGGCAGATAACCGCTTGTACTGAGCCAGGTTCTGCCGGAGGTTTCTTCCTGTTAAAGGGGAGTTTTTTCCTCTCCACTTTTGCTACATGCTTGCTCAGTATGAGGGACTGCTGAAGAATTGCTGTGGTTGGAGTCTGCATGATCCGGGCACAACCTCACATCGATGACTCATTGCAATCTGCTGGGATTCCTTACATATAAAACTTTTAACTGATTAGAATGTTTGTGTAATTGTATTCAAAACACTTTTGTTGTTGTAAAGTGCCTTGAGATTAGATTTGTTGTGAAATGGTGCTATATAAATAAAAGTGAATTGAATTGAATTGATTCTGCCATCGAGTCTGTTCTAGAAGACATCGACAGTGCATTAATTTTAAAAGAGGAACAGATAATGTCCGTTGCTCAGCAGAGCAACATTACACACTTCCGTTGCTCTGATTGGTTATAGATCTATCCAATTGAGTGCAGCTTTTTTCTGGTTCGGTTAAAACACGCCCCATAATCACAGCCCAATGGAGCAGTATCAGACTCACATTTTGATTAGAATTGAGTATGGTTAGGTAAGGCTAGGTCCTCGTTACAACTGGTAGCCTATTTAAGAAAACTTGCTACCGAAGTACTGGGTCTTTTGACATCACTAATAGAAAGTACTCTTACATCAGTTCTTTTGTTCTTCCTGCGTCTCTGCTCTGTCTTCTCAAACCCCCAGATGGTCATGGCTGGATTCTTCCTGTTAAAGGGGAGTTTTTCCTCTCCAATATCTTCATATATCTTCGCTCAGTATGATGAAATGTGGTAAAGTCAACCACACAACACAGATTACTGTCTATTACTGGTGCTACATGTTGCCCCCTGAGAAGTCAATGTTGTAAACCAATGACTCAATGCAATCTGATTGGATTCCTTTGATAGAAAACATTTTAAATGATTGAAATTTATGTATGTTTAAATTGAAATGACTTTTCTTGTTAAATGCTTTGAGATTATATATTTTGAATTGGAGCTATATAAATAAACTGAATTAAGTTAAAAATAGTACTCTATTGTGTACACTATTATAAAAAATATATTTTAACAAAAATGAAAGGATTCCTTCTGTAGTTTAAGAGATCTTTCATCCAGCTTGTTGATCTCCAAGGAGACAGCATACAAAGAGTATTGCATAAACTGACCGGCTCCTTAATATTCAATTTATAGGATTAAGTAATCAAAAATTATTTTTTTGCAGTAAATCCAATACAATCCCAGCCTCCACTCCCTGCAAGACTCGACTAAGCCACTTCTGATATTGATGATAGATACATTATGAGAAATTTACCCCAAGTAAACACAGAGCAGTGTTGATTTTATAGTTTACAAATATTTATGTCACTCTTGAACATTCTCAATTGAATACATTCATGTAAAAGACATCTTGCAGGTGGTTGTGCAATGCTGAGCCAATATTCTGTTATGCTTAACTATCTGGAAATCTTTTTTTTTTTTAAAGCTTTGTAATTCATTACACTTGAGTTTATTTCTATACTATCAATTTACAACAAATGTCATTTTGAAGGATTTAAAATAGAACTCATATCCAGTTTATCTAATCTGACCACTATCTTCGTCCTAATTTAATCTCCTCCTTCAAATTCATTCCATGGTTTTTCTGAGCTTGACATCAGTTGACCAAATAAAATAGTCCTGTTTTTAATCATAGTATTTTGGAACTAAAGCCAGGGTTAGTGTTCCCGGTGTCCTTGAAGCTCTGCTTCTCTTTTAAATGTACTCAAACTCCATGTTTTATTTTCACAATGTGACTGCTGTTCATTGATGCACTAAACCCAGATAAATCTGGCTGCCAGTAGTGCACTGTCAACTTCCATGATACTAAATAGCCACAGTCATAACAACGCCTGGGACCAGCCACAGTGCTTCATAGCCATAAAGGCCTCCGGCACGCTCAATTTATAATACATTTTGCGGTTTCACACCCATTCAAAGAGAGCCTATCATAGAGCATTAATGTTGCTTTGTAAACAGAACATTTGACACTCAGACTGGTGTACCTTCCATGGCTTGCATTTATGGCCGACCTGATGAGAAAGCCGCAAAGAGACAACCCCGGCACCCAAATGTGGACTATTTGGTTTGCGGCCGACACCCTGCGCTCTAAATAAATGATCTAAACGCTCATCAGAATTTGTGTTGCCACTGCCAGCCCTCAGCAATGACATAAGGGGGTGGGGGGTGTTAGAGGGGCAACATTCCCCTGTGGCCCTCGTGGAAGCCAGCCAAGATGAATATGAGGAAATGAGGCAGACATCCAGTAAATAATAGTTGCCATTGTGCCTCTCAGCAAGCAGGGGTTGGGGTTGAGCTGGAGGGAATGGTGGAGGGAGGAGGAATGGGGGACTCTGCATGATATGCCAGGTCCTGACATGGCACCCAGACCCAGAGCTGTCACCCCTGCGGAAACATCACCCTCGCCTCCACAATTTGTGCACTTAACACTTCAGTTGGCACATGACAGGTGCTTATTTCCCAGTGCTGGCTTTTTCCCCTTGCAGTGATGCCCCTGAGCTCCGGGCACACACGGCATCTGGTATTGGTGTCTGTCCATGAAGCTGCTTGCTTTAGCAGCTTATGACTACACAAGTGATACTTTACAAAATTGCACATGTTATATTTGCACACTGGCATGATTGGAGTGGGCTGTGCTTGTGGACATTAATTTCAGAGACAAAGGGGTCATGTGTTTACAGAGGTCCTGAGACTTTCATGTAAAATCTACATTTCATCACTGGCATTCTAAAAGTAATCTAAACATGATGAATAAATTAAAACTATGGTCAATAAATATAACCACTACCAAACACCTTTGATGTAGATGCTTGACTTCATAGCTGTTGTCCAAGATCTTGTGCTGGTTTGTCACTATGATATGAACTAATATATTACTTTGAGTATTTGTCTTTTTTTTATAAGGATATTCCACAAAAAACAGAAAATGCTTAATTTTTTGGCCTCTCACTGTAACTAACATACAGTAAAAGTATCTTTGGGGTCTTTATTAATCTAAAGTCAAATCTGAAGTCAAAATTGAGTTATATAAGACTTTACGAACATTAGAGCAGGCACAGACTGCTCTAATGTAATGTTAATGATTGCTCTAATCTAAGTGGAGAACCGCCTCCCCTTAAAGGGAAAGTTTTTTTCCACCTGCACCTTAATTTTAGCAAATATTAATATTATCAATTACTCACCCAGACAAGTTTGGAGCTACTTGGAGCTGTTCAACTGTATATTGAGTCACAATCAATGTATTGCCATATAATAGGAGTCAATCAGAGCAGGAGTTCGTCGCCTGTAATAAGGCATCATCTGCCAAAAGACCCCTTCATTTAGCCATTGTTTGTTATGAATAGTAAGTACTATTCCCTTGAGTTCAGAACGTCTCGGAGGTCCTAAAGTGTTAGCATCTGAGGTTTTCAATGCAACCGATTCCAACTTACACTAACCTAGAATTTCAATGAAATTGCACCCACCGCCTTTACAGCTGTAGTCTGCGTAGGTTGTGGAAAGGGAGCCTGTGGAAGCTGAACTTTTTCCAGTTGTTCATTGGGTTAGTGGACTTCAGGAACATGCAAACATAAACCGTATTGAAGTCTGCATTAGTTCTGTCTACCCGACCACTTTAGAGCACAGAGTAAAAGTCCTGCTCAGACTACAACCAAGATGGCACACTGCAGTGATGCCATTGTAATTGCGCATTTGTGTAGTTGTATTTTTGCCTCTAAATCACCCCAGAACAGAACAAATAAACACTTCCAAGACGTTCTGAACTCCGAGGGGAGTTCTGCTAATATTTACTAACAAAACATGGGTAAATGAAGGAGTTTAGGAGCAGATAATGCCTTATTACCGGTGGCGAACTTCTGCCCTGATTGACTACCATTATATGAATATACGCTGATCGCGACTTGACATAAAGTCCTCCTGAACGGCTTCTAGTAGCTTCAGACTTGTCTGCGTGAGTAAATGAATTTAATATTTGCTAAAAATAAGGCCTAGGTTGAAAATAAAAGAACTTTCCTTTTAAAAGTAGAATACAACAACATGTCTGCAAATAGTCTGCAAATGTTTAATGAAGCAGGAGAGAAGTCCAGTAAACTTTTATCTTGACAGATTAATAACCTAGAAATGCTATAATTTCAATAACGAATAATAATGGCTATAATATAATAGACGCTGTTGAAATGAATATGAAATTTAGAAAATATTTTGAATGTCTATATAAGTCTAAAGTTAAATATGACCCACAAGCTCAAAAACTGTTTCTGGATAGACTTGGATTTTCTGCTATCTCTACTTAATTAACAGAAGAATTGGAGGCAGATCTAAAAGAGGAGGAAATGGAGATAATTTTTGACAACATGAAAGCAGGCAAAACAGCAGGTCAAGACAGATTGATAATTGAGCTGTTTAAAAAGTTTTAACCAAAGCCATTGAAGCCATTATTTGAAGTGTTCTCAGAAGTATTTTATAGCGGTAGTCTTGAAAGATTAACAACAGATAGATTTAAACAAAGACTGTTGAGAAAATTTTCACCCTGAGCCTGCGGTTTTATTTTCTTGCATGCAAGGAGACATTAATCAACATGGCATTGTGGCCTTGACGGTCAGCTTGTCCCCGTCCTGGTGGGCAAAGGGGTCTGTCTCCTGGGTGCAGGGGCAGGGTTCTCTATTGGGGCGTCTGTCCCTGGGCCTGGGAGTATGGAGTATAGTGTACGTATGGGGGGTATGAATGAGTGTATAGCGTCCTTTTTTCGTATGTCCTGTATTTGTAAGACTGTGTATGCATGAGAGGGAGGGTACGTATGAGTATCTCTATCTGTCTATGTCTACCTGTCAGGTTGGGTGCTTGGCTGCTCTCTGGCATGATGCATCTTCTTCCCTCCCCGTCACTCCCCGTCGGTGATGGTTGCTCCTGCCCGCTGGTTGATGATGGCTCTCGATGCCTGGGGCCGGGGGTCCCGCTTGCGGCCCGGCTCGGTCCTGGTGCAATTCGGGCGGGTCCTGGGAGGTCCGGTGTGTCGGGCGGCCGCTGTTTCGGGCCGACGTCCTCCTTGGATTGACTGGGGCACCTCTTATGGGGGTGCCGGGGTTGTAGAACAGGTTGGTGCCGTCCGGTGGATCAGGGGGGACCGTGCCTGGCGCCCAGGCCTCCTGCCGGTTCCAGGACTTCTGCTGGCTGGTCTGTTCACCTGGTGGGGCTGTCCGGCATTGGCTGGGCCCCTGATCTTGGCGCCCTACGTGGGGCGGGATCTGGACCCGGGAGCTGGAAGATCTGGATGTCCAGGTGCCGGCTGGGCGCGGCCTGGGGAGGGCGTACATCCGCTGTGGCTCTTGCTGTGGCTCCCTGGCGTGTGGGTGTGTGGGGGCGGGCCGGGTTGTTGGCGGTGGGTATTGGTCCGGGGTGGCGGCGGCGTGTGTTGTCCGTCGGTTGGCTGCGGATCCCCCTTGTCTGCGGCGGCGGCGGGGGGCCCTTGTCGGCTGGTCCCTGGTTGGGGCCCCGCTGGGGGGCGGGGTGCCCCTGGTCCCCGTGGCCTCCGGTTCCTGATCCGGGCTCGCCCTGGCGTAGCCGGTTACCGGCGGAGCCCGTGGGCTCGTCACTGCGATCTCTCGGGCCCCAGCATTGCGGCTGGTGGGTGCTCCCCTGGGGCTTCCATCTGTTCCTCTCTTGGTAGGTGATCGACCCTGCGCTGATCCGCCTGTGGACTCTGTACTCTGTGGGACCCTGGATGCATACATCTCTTGCCTCCTCCATGTCTGTGTCGATTCCTGTAGGACGGATTGACGGTTCCTTACACCAGCTATCAATCACTTGCATGGGGAAACCTTATTCAGACCTGCATGCTCGCGCACACATAGGTGTGGGGACATTGGTGTGGATGGACATGTCTTAAGTTGAGGTTATCATCATTAGTTAGTTGTTCGCAGGAGCTTACCAGAAACATTTGTATTATGTTCATTAATCCGTGCTTGTGTGTAGTGAATGTGTAATTCTTAGATTATTCTACTAGATCCGAACTATTGGTTTGGTTCTGTACAGTTTGTTGTTTTTGTTTTCTATTACTGTTTCTCTGCCGTCCGGCAGAGGTGGAGGACTGGGATGTTTTCTTGTGTTCTTTGTTTGAATCCTTGTCTTGTGTCGTCGGTTCGCGCCTCTGCTGGTCCGGTTTCTTTTCTTCACCTTCTTCCTTTCTCCCTTCTTGTCTCGGTTTAGTGTCCATGACGTCAGGAAATTGAACCCACAGTAATCACTAATAAAGATTTTTCATACATATACATCAAGTGGCGTACTACAGCGAAGCTGTAATGCTCTGCTTGGGAAAGTAAAACTGTTGGGCTTGTACTTGGTACTCAGACACCAATTCTGAGTAGCATACTGCTAGACAGGACACGTAAAAAAAAAAAAAAAAAAAAAAAAAATCAACATGGCATTGTCAAGTCAGTGTCTGAATACAATCATCATTAGTATCCAGCTGTATAGAATTTGGCATCACTATCACTTGACACTTGACACTTGATGTTATAAAGCAATCATCACGGTCTCCTAATCTCATCAGAAACCTAAATTCTTAATTGTAATGATTGCTACTTTGTTTCCTGGTAGTTGATCTGTGGACCTGCTGACCCATGAAACAAGATTAAACCATCCTCTTTTACTTAATCATCCTACATTACTATTAAACATAGAATACCTTGAGAATATTTCATCCACACTGCCAAAAACTGGAAAGCCCTGTAATAAATGTGACACCAATAAGTTTATTAAATTCTGACCTTAAAGTTCTGTGTAAAATTTTAGCAAGGAGCCTCCAAGAAATACTACCAAATATAATTCCTAAAGGACAGAATGGGTTCATTCGAATATGCCAAGGATTATACAAAGTCAGAAGAGTTCTTAATGAAAGACTGACAGATCCGTCTGATAAGGCCCTCCTATCACTAGATAGAGAAAAGGCTTTTGATACGGCTTAGGCTACGTCCACACTAAGCCGATAAGGTTATACGGGGAGTTAGAAGCCTAATGTTATCCACTCAACACAAGCATTTACGCCCCGTTTAAGGTCGGTTTAAGTTCCCATGATTGCGCAATCCCATACCGACCTGTGCGAATACTGGGCATGCGCAAAACGACGCACGGAACACCCGTATAATCTACTTGACGCCAGCGCCTACATAATATATACAAGAAGCTCTACAGCACAGTACATATCTGCTTGTCCCGTTAACCGAAGAGAACAATAGCTGCTCAGATGAAGAGAGAGTTTTTGGTGTTAAGGTCATACCTTAAGGTAAGAAGATAGTTGTCGACTATCGGTCTCGTGCCGGTATTTAGCCTTAGATGGAGTTTACCACCCACTTTGGGCTGCATTCTCAAACAACCCGACTCCGAGAAGACCCCGGCATGACGGGGGCCGTAAGCGGCCCTACACCGTCCACGGGTCAGGAGGACTCAGACAGAGTGTTGGTAGCCAGGTCTTCTAGTAGCTAGGAGACAGGTTAATGTTAGTAGCTATGCTGCTTTAGGCTAGGCTGTTGGAGGACATTATTAGGGTCTGTTCCTACTTTCTCTCCTACTTCTCCCCAACTGCATGATGTGCTGTCAATTCAAGCACTAACATGTTTTCTATTATAGTAGGTGCTCCGGATTAGCCCTGCTTGACGACCCTGACTAAGATGGCATTGCAGTGACGGAAAATTCTCCACGTCCTGCAACAAACTTGTGCATCAGTTCTATTGCTCTTTCTGTGTCTCTGTTATGTATTCTCCAAGCCACAGACGGTCGCGGCAGATAACCGCTTGTGCTGAGCCTGGTTCTGCCGGAGGTTTCTTCCTGTTAAAAGGAGTTTTTCCTTCCCACTGTCGCTGCATGCTTGCTCAGTATGAGGGATTGCTGAGAATTCCACGACGCAATCTTCTGTGGTTCTGTAATTTCTACACTAAACATTGTATTGTAATAACTCTTTTTGTAAAGTGCCTTGAGATGACATCTGTTGTGAAATGGCGCTATATAAATAAACTGAATTGAATTGAATTGTTGACAGATGACGAGATCGATTTATTACTCTTCGCTGTTGTCTTTGTCTGTAGTGTCGTATTGTTATTGACGCAGCATTGACGCCACTTCCTTTCATTATTCGGGGAAGCTGTCCACACTAGGTCGTTTAGCCGTTGAATTAAGATTTACAAGGCTCTCTTACCCGGCTAATAGTTATCCGGCCACAGACCTTAAACGACGCCGGGTTAGTGTGGACGATAGGGGGGTGTAGACTAAATACTTATACGTTTAAGGCATTACCCGACTTAGTGTGGACGTGGCCTAAGTATCAAAAGACAATTGTCGACAAGGGATCCCCATGGTCACCCTTGTTATTCAGCCTAGAGATTGAACCTTTAGCAAAACCCATTATTAACGAGTTTGGGACTAGGTGGAATAAAAATTAATCATATAGAACATAAATTAGCATTACATCGAGATGACATTGCTCTGTTCATCGCACATCTTAGCAGAAATATACTTAAGCTGCTGGAGCTGATAAAAGCATTCGGTGAAATCTCAGGATACAGAATAAATAATAATAAGTTTTCAATTTGTTACTTGAGGAGATGGGGAAGAAGAATCCACCCCCAGAAGTATCTCAGTTTAAAATGGTAAATAAATTGTCACTGAATGAAGCAACATCTTTGTATGGCAACCTAAAAGATTTTTTGAAAAGATTGTGATAATCCAGGTGGGAAAATTCTTATATTTTTGTATAAACTTTGCTGGCAGATCTCAAGAAGCTACACCGCTCATCAACAATGTCAGCAGCAAACTTGAAAAAAAGCATCCGGCTGGCCAACCTTTCAAAGGTATGTGCAAGTCACTAAAAAAATTAAGACACTGCAACGATGTACAAAAACAAAACAAAATCCTCTACCACTCAAAACCAGATAACGTGGTACAGTAGCAGCAGCTCTGTTGTCTTTATCTTCCAGCAGTGTTTATACAGTGGTGTTGGTTGTATCTGACATGACATTAGCTTGATTATATGCTATTATGTGTTTCCCGAAAATTATGGCTAAAAGGATAAAAGCTTTGTATTGGGAATGCAATGAATGTCGGTTTACAATACTTTGCATATTTATAACAGAAAGATGCAAATTGCCTAATTGGCTGTGGCTGCAAAACAGCTAAACTTCATTTTAAATGACTAAATATAAAACCTGATAAAATGTAAAGAAATATTACTGCTAAAAACTACTTTGTTTGGTTTTTGCTCATTGAGAAGTGTCAGTGTTGTGGCAAAAAAATTAAATGGTTTTATTTATTTTTTTCCCAGTCAGTACCCAATGTTTAGCCTTATTATAAATGGCAAACTGGCTGAACTTACTGTATATAGCGATTTTTCTAGTCATACTGACCACTCAGAGCACTTCATATTGAAGCCACATTCACCCATTCACACACTGATAGCCAACATGGCTCGGTAGGACGATATAGAATTTTTGGAATCAAACCTATGACCCTCTGATTGCAAGCCAACTACTCTACCACTGAGCCACAGTCACACATGACTGTTATGCTCTATGTTTTCCTGCAGCAGTAGCTACCATTGCATTTTGTGACATTAATTAGACTTAAATGCTGTTTTTAAGGGGAAGTATTTCAAGTATTTAGAATACAGTATTAGGATTCAGCAAAGTAACGGAATACGTTACAAAATACATTTTAAAGCAGGTATTCAGTATTCTGTAGCCACATAAATTTATAAAGTATTCTCCCCAACACTGCCTTTTAACCCATGCTTGCTCAGGCCATTACCAGTTGTGTTGTCCTGTTTAACATGCTAACTGTGGCCTGTAGTTTCAGATGTTTGATTCTTTGAGTATTGCACGTGCACTGTACTGTGAAACTCTTTAAATACTTTGAAAATGACTTTTTAGCCCTTTTTGTAGTGATGTGATGTGAGAGGCTATAAAGCGTGTGTCGAGCAGTGGAGGGGGCGTTTCCTCAAAGCGCGTAGGGGAGGAGCAGAAAACGACGTCTAAAGCCCGGTGGCACCACTTGACTGCTTCGGGAAGCGGTTCAGCGTTTGCTGAGTGGTTTGACAACAATACAAACCACTCAAGCTCCATTCAACATGTGGGTTTGTGTAGGAGAGTTGCAGTCAGTTTGGACATAGCTTTAATTGTTTTTTGACTAGCAAAGACCACACTACAGATTCAAAATTTAACGGTTTATTGAAGGCATGGAGGATTGAGTAATCTGGGGAGAAGTGGACCCGGAGGAAGACTCAGTGTGGGTGTGGGGTCTTCAGGAAACCGTCTTTCTGAGCCTGCTCAGGACCCCCAAAATGGTCTAGGCAAAGTGAATAACAGAGAAACGAATGAGCATGACGCAGATCATTCAGATTATTCCGGATGTATGATCGGTATGCTAAAGTGGACCAATGGCCTGAGATATTGATGATGTTGTCAGAGATGCCTGACTTGGTGGCTGAGGTGGCTGCACCTATGCAGATTGAATGGACGAAGAAGAATTCAGGGGAGATTTCGGACCTGGGAATAATCTGGCAGAAGTGACTAGTGAAGCAGAACCTTGTAGCGGGGCTATCCGATTCGGTGATGAAAAGCGGGTCAAATGGTGAGGCATTAGCAGATACCCGGGACTGAATGTAGCGGGTGATAGAACTGAGATTAGACCTGAGGCGGAAAAGGTGTATTCGGACGGAAGTGCAGAGCTGGTCTGTTTTACTTCTACGTAGGGTGTAAATGAGGGTGTCCTGACTGAGAATTAAGATGTCAGAAAGCCAGGGATGAATGGAAGGTTTGTGTCTGGAAGAAGATAGGGAAAACTTGGAACAATGCAGGAAACTGAACTAAACGAGCAGGAGCATGGACTGAAGAGTTAGGTCGATGAAGGGGGATGGATAGCTGGAGCAAAGCGTAAGAATGGGTGAGGAGGTGAGTGGTAAGCGACGTGCAGCAGCAGGTAGTTCTAGCTTTTTAAGACCTTTCAATAACATTGATATGTGGTTACGGTCGAGGGCTGGACAGGGGCTACCTATTGCCAGCTTGATGAAGAAGCTGATTCCTGACAGATAAGATTCGATGCGTTAGCAACGCAGATTTTTTAGATTGAATGGGAGTGAGAGATGAACTGGCAGATAGACAGGTAAATAAGAGAGGGAAAAGAAAGACAATACATTACGTTTGTCCAGCTGGGCAGGTAAACAGAGAGGGTACCGGGTGAGAGACTGTGGATGATGGAGTTCTGAGAATCAGTGGTGAGGTCATGAAGCTGTGGAGTTCATTAAAGGTGGCCAAAAACAGTGTAACTGGAGTTGGGTTGAGGTCTGCAGCAGTCGCCAATGATCTGAATTTCTGAAAGGAGAAACGAGAAAGAGAATAAGCAATGCAGTTTAGGTGACCGGGGACATGAGCTGCACGGAGTATGAACTGGTGTTGTGCTGATAAGAGAGTGAGTATGGGGATAAACTGCATGATAGCTGGGGAACGAGATCAAACTTTGTTAATAATGTCTACGACGGCTGCATTGTCCGAGTGGATAAGAATTGAGTTCTGTGACCATTCATTTCCCCAATGAAGGGCCACGATGTTGATGGGGCAAAGCTCGTGGAGACCGGAGGAAGGAGGGCGGACTGGGCTGAAGGGAGTCGAACTCCAGGGGCCTGTCTAAAGAAAATGACGTCCCTTGGTAGTAGCCCCCAAAACCAATGGAAGGGGAAACATCAGTATAGAGCTGTACGTCATCATGAAGGTAGACAAAATCGTTATAAAAGAACTGTTCCAGGAGGAGAGGAAATCGCACTGTATGACAGGGATTGATAACGGCAGGCCAACAGTGGAGGCATGGCACACTGGCGGCAGTAGACAGGAGGTTGGTTGGATAGGAGGTGGGACACGAAGAACTGATCCTGGGGAATGATGCAGATGGCATAGTTAAGATGACCCAAGAGCAACAGCAGCTGCTGCTTTGAGCAAGTATCAGTGAGGAGGAACTAGAGCTGCACAAAGTTCCAGCAACTCTGAACTTCGACTTAGCATGTTGCTAAGGCTACTCACGGCAGTGTTGCCAACTGTCTCTGACAGAGAGTAGCTGAAGTTGCGCCAGAATAGAAGTCACCAGATGACATCATTTGCTAATTACATTATCACAACATCCAATACAAATAAAACCAGTTTGCAAAAAAACTGTCTGTAAATCCATTGTGTTCAGCTATATCAAAAGAAAGTATCAATAGAACAGAAAAAGCCAGCCTTAAAAGGTCAAGGAAAGATGGCAAAAAGACAAAAACAGGTATGTGGCTGTATAAAATTCAAAGGAAAGTTAGTATAATGAAGAAAACAGGGCAAAACAGAAAGAAGGAAATAATTATATTTAGATTAGGATTAAATAAAACAGTGTTAAATAAAACATTATTTAAACAAGGAAAACATTTTACATACAACTATGGAATATGTTTACAAGATATCAAGTTACTACTGGACATCCAATACCTTTTAAAGGGACTATATCATGTTGTTTTACAGCTTTCAACTTCTGGGATAGACATATACATGCTAAAATGTTACCGTCAGTTTTATACAGTATTCATTTCTTCTAAATTTTAACTTGTATCCTGTAGTTAATGTTGGACCACGAAGTAAAACAGCTTGTTTCTCTATAAATACGCCTGCTGCACCCCCCAGTGTGCTGTGCTCCTCGCCACAGCAGCTCAGACTGAGAGAAACTGTGCTGAGCATCATCTCAAACAGTTTTTTGACAGTGAATTTGAAAAGCACGAAGTATGACAATGAAACTCTGTTATTTTAAGGGCTCAGTCATTTGGTTTATTTTATTTTTTCTTTGTAAAAAGCTGAGTCAATAAAGCCTATTTCAGCTGCTAAATCTCCAGTCTTTAGACAGAGCCGAAAACAACTACCTGATTCCAATAAGCAAATCCTTCCAGCCCAGTATATAAAAAAGTAGTAGGTGTTTGCACCTGTTAACTGAACATACTGAGATGCCACAGATCAGTTAATTAACCACACAATGCTGTTATAAGAATACATAAGCAGCTTGATAAATGGCTAACACGTATTAGCATGTAGCCACTTACTTCTCTTTCCATCAGACGTCTTTCTTCTTTGATCCAGAACGTGGAATAAAATCCTGTAATCCATGCAGCCAAATGGCTGTTTTCCAAGAGAAAGTAAAAAAAATCAAACAAAGAAAGTGTTTTAAGCTGCAAAAAACTGAAGCGGCCATTAGCTGTGAGAATGAGGAGGGTGTATTTGGAACTCTAGTAGAGGTAAGCTGATCTGCCTGCAGCGGCGGTGCAGACAATTCTAGCACTCCCTTGTTTTCAACTACTGATGTCACTAGTTGAACACTCAGTCGTTTTCTCTGAGAGGACGGGGCAGCTGCTCAGAGAGCAGGATTCAGGAGGATTGCTCAGACATGCACGAACTAAGCCAAAAACCACTCTGGTGGGGGGTTTTATGAGGAAATTGCATTACCACATGGTTGAAAACTCCAAAAACTTGATTTTGCATGGTATAGGGCCTT
Organism: Apricaphanius iberus; assembly: GCA_028564705.1. Taxonomy (NCBI): domain Eukaryota; kingdom Metazoa; phylum Chordata; class Actinopteri; order Cyprinodontiformes; family Aphaniidae; genus Apricaphanius; species Apricaphanius iberus. Next base: position 448,666 of record JAPXFQ010001268.1, read on the forward strand.
TAAGCAATGCATGCAGCCATCATTGCGTTGCATAAAAAATGGCTTCACAGGCAAGGATATTGTGGCTACTAAGATTGCAACTAAATCAAGAAGTAATAGGATTATCAAGAACTTCAAGGAAAGAGGTTCAATTCTTGTTAAGAAGGCTTCAGGGTGTCCAAGAAAGTCCAGCAAGCACCAGGATTATCTCCTAAAGAGGATTTAGCTGCAGGGTCGGAGTGCCACCAGTGCAGAGCTTGCTCAGGAATGGCAGCAGACAGGTGTGAGCGCATCTGCACACACAGTGAGGCGAAGACTATTGGAAGATGGCCTGGTGTCAAGAAGGGCAGCAAAGAAGCCACTTCTCTACAAAAAAAAAACAAAAAAACAACAGGGACAGATTGATCTTCTGCAGAAAGTATGGTTAATGGACTGCTGAGGACTGGGGCAAAGTCATATTCTCCCATGAAGCCTCTTTCCGATTTTTTGGGGCATCTGGAAAAAGGCTTGTTCCGGAGAATAAAAGGTGAGCACTACCATCAGTCCTGTGTCATGCCAAAAGTAAAGAGACCATTCATGTGTGGGGTTGCTTCTCATCCAAGGGAATGGGCTCACTTACAATTTTGCCCAAAAACACAGCCATGAATAAAGAATGTTAACAAAACACCCTACAACAGCAACTTCTTCCAACGATCCAACAACAGTTTAGTGAAGAACAACGCATTTTCCAACACGATGGAGCACCGTGCCATAAGGCAAAAGTGATAACCAAGTGGCTTAGGGACCAAAACGTTGAAATTTCAGGTCCATGGCCTGGAAACTCCCCAGATCTTAATCCCATTGACAATTTGTGGTCAATCCTAAAGAGGTGGATGGACAAACAAAAACCCACTAATTCTGACAAACTCCAAGAAGTGATTATGAAAGAATGGGTTGCTATCAGTCACGATTTGGTCCAGAAGTTGATTGAGATCATGCCCAGTCGAACTGCAGAGGTCCTGAAAAAGAAGGGCCAACACTGCAAATACTGACTCTATGCATAAATGTCATGTAATTGTCGATAAAAGCCTTTGAAACGTATGAAGTGCTTGTAATTATCTTTCAGTACATCACAGAAACAACTGAAGCAAAGATCTAAAAGCAGTTTAGCAGCAAACTTTGTCAAAACTAATATTTGTGTCATTTCTCAAAACTTTTGGCCAAGACTGTATAGTCATTGTAGTTAATGCTCAGTTTTGGCACTACGTGCTTTATATTGAAAGTATAATTGATCTAATCTGGTCTTTTGGCTATTTTTAGATGGTGTAAAGAAAAAACAAAACAACCGCTGGTTTTGTTTCCGTGCATTTCTAGAGTATTCTATGAGCTGCACTTCTATGAAAAGCTTTATAGCTTAATCAAAACGTACTCTCGGGACTTCCGGAAGAAGCCGCATGGAGTAGACGCAACCCTCACGTGCTCCTGCCCGTTTCAAACTTTTCACTCCTTTATATACAGACGTGGACAAAATTGTTGGTACCCTTCATTAATTAAAAGAAAAACTCATAATGGTCACAGAAATAACTTTAATCTGACAAAAGTAATAATAAATAAAAATTATATAAATGTTGACCAATGAAAGTCAGACATTGCTTTTCATCCATGCTTCAACGGAATTATTAAAAAAATAAATGCATGAAACAGGCCTGGACAAAAATGATGGTACCCCTAGAAAAGAATGAAAATAATGTGACCAAAGGGACATGTTAATCCAAGGTATGTCCACTAATCAGCATCCTAGGTGTCTACAATCCTGTAATCACTCAGTGGGCCTATATATAGGACTCCAGGTAGTCACTGTGTTGTTTGGTGACGTGGTGTGTACCACACTCAATATAAACCAGAGGAAGCAAAGGAAAGAGTTGTCTCAGGAGATGAGAAAGAAAATCATAGACAAGCATGTTAACTGTAAAGGCTATAAGACCATCTCCAAGCAGCTAGATGTTTCTGTGACTACAGCTGCACATGTCATTCAGTAATGTACGATCCATGGGACTGTAGCCAACCTCCCTGGACGTGGCTGCAGGAGGAATATTGATGACAGATCAAAGAGACGGATAATCCAAATGGTAACAAAAGAGCCTAGAAACAGTTCAAAATAGATCCAAGCTGAACTTTATGCTCAAGGAACATCAGTGTCAGATCGGAACATCCTTCGCTGTTTGAGCCAAAGAGGGCTACATGGGAGACGAACAAGGAGAGGACAAATCATAAAAAAAACAGACTGGAGTATGCCAAACTACATGCTGACGAGCCACAAAGCTTCTGGGAGAATGTCCTGTGGACAGATGAGACAAAAATTTAACTTTTTGCCAAGGCACATCAGCTCTATGTTCACAGACGGAAAAATGAAGCATATCTAGAAAAGAACACGGTCCCTACTGTGAAACATGGGGGAGGCTCGGTTATGTTCTGGGGCTGATTTGCTGCATCTGACACAGGGTGTCTTGAATCTGTGCAGGGTACAATGAAATCTCAAGACTATCAGGGGATTCTAGAGAGAAATGTGCTGGCCAGTGTCAGAAAGCATGGTCTCAGTCGCAGGTCACGGGTCTTACAACAGGAAAATGACCCAAAACACACAGCTAAAAACACCCAAGAAGGGCTAAGAGGAAAACACTGGCCTTCTATGAGCCCTGATCTCAATCCTATTGAGCATCTTTGGAAGGAGCTGAAACGTGCTGTCTGGAAAAGGCGCCCTTCAAACCGGAAACAACTAGAACAGTTTGCTCATGAGGAGTGGGCCAAAATACCTGCTGAGAGGTGCAGAAGTCTCATTGACAGTTACAGGAATCATTTGATTGCAGTGATTGCCTCAAAAGGTTGTGCAACCAAATATTAAGTTGTGGGTACCATCATTTTTGTCCAGGCCTGTTTCATGCATTTATTTTTTAAATAATTCCGTTGAAGCATGGATGAAAAGCAATGTCTGACTTTCATTGGTCAACATTTATATAATTTTTATTTATTATTACTTTTGTCAGATTAAAGTTATTTCTGTGACCATTATGAGTTTTTCTTTTATTTAATGAAGGGTACCAACAATTTTGTCCACGTCTGTACGTATTAAACAACCAACTTATAGAATAACCTGCACAATTGACCTTATTAAACTTAATTTTACTTGTAACTACTTTAAAATGGCCTCAAAGACTGGCAAAGCAGGAAAAAAGGACGACTTGTCGGCTAGCTTAACGATGGAGGCTATCTCGACGCTACTGGAACAGCACCGCAAAGTTTTGGCTTCAGACTTTAAAACCTCTTTCGGCTTGCTGGAAACTAAATTTGACCAAGTTCGGTCCATCGTGGAAGACCATGGCCAGCGCCTGGGTTCTCTCGAGCTTGTTTCAGAGGACCTGAGCCAGCGTGTCAGTGAGCTGGAAAATGTCTGCTCCAGCCTACGTGAAAACAACTCCAAGCTAACAACTAAAATGGTCGATCTGGAAGGACGGAACAGACGGCAGACCAAATGTTCGGGGCCCTTCTGAGTTTATTATGTCATCTTGGGACCTGTACCTGGAGTATTTATACCACCTGTGCTTACCTACTTGCCCTTTCTGCTACAGAGAATGGCTAGTCCCTTGAATTTTTTTAAGATGGAATGTCAAGGGTTTAAATCACCTTGTTAAACGGAGAAGGATCCTTTCACATGTCAAGCGATTTCAAACAGCCATTGCTTTTCTACAAGAAATGCATATTTGTGGTTCTGACAATTCACGTCTGATGTCACGCTGGGCGGGGCAGCACTTTCACTCTACTTTCCAAGCAAAGGCCAGAGGGGTCTCCATTCTTATTATCCTGAATATTCCTTTTGAACATCACAACATAGTATCTGATACAAACTGTCGTTATATTATTGTCTCAGGAAAATTGTATTATACCATGGTTGTGCTTGCCAATGTATATGCCCCAAATGGGGATGATGTGGGTTTTCTAAAGGTATTTTTTTCTTCTCTCCCTGACCTGAGCACATACTGTCTCCTACTGGGCGGGGATTTTAATTTTTGGCTTGATCCTGTGCTCAACCGGTCTTCTTCTAACCCTGGTATAATGAGTAAATCTGCATCACTTATTCTGTCTTTTATAGAAAACTATGGTGTCACAGAAATATGGCGATTTCTTCATCCAAACAGGAGAGAGTATTCATTCTTTTCCAAATCTCTCATCATACCTACTCTAGGATCAACTATTTTCTTATTGATAATCAGCTGATCCCATTTTCCCGCTCCTGTGATTACCAAAGTATAGTGATATCTGACCATGCCCCGGTGGTATTGTCTATGACCCTTCCTGACCTCCCTTTTGCAGAGACATTGGTGGTTTAACTCAACTCTATTATCTAACAGTGACTTTGTGGAATTCGTGGAGGAGCAGATAACATTTTTCTTTGATACAAATTCATCATCTGAAACCTCCAGCCTAATCATTTGGGATATCCTGAAGGCTTACCTAAGGGGACAAATTATATCTTTTAGCGCAAATATGAAAAAGAAAGCCCAGAGAGAACGGGACGACCTATCTAATCAAATTAAAGAAGTTGATCAAAGACTTGCTCAAAATGAGAACCCCGAACTATATAAAAAACATCTGGAACTCCAAACTATATTCAATCTCCTCTCCACACATTTGATTGAACGCCAGATACTGCAGAGTAAAAGTCTGTTTTATGTTCATTGCGACAAATCTGGCACATTATTAGCCAATCAGCTGAAGGGATTTAAAGCAAAATAACACATCACAAAGATTCGGATGGATGATGGTAACATCACCTCAGATCCTTTTAAAATCAACGATACATTCAGGAATTTTTACTCCTGACTGTACACTTCCGACCTCCCAAAGGACAGCTTGCCGTTGAAAAATTTTCTTGACCATTTGAACATCCCCACACTTACACTTGATAATAAGACTAAGTTAGACAAGCACATTTTACAGCTGGAGATAGCAGCTGCTATCTCCTAATTGCAATCCGGGAAATCCCCTGGACCTGATGGGTTCCCAGCAGAGTTTTTCAAAACATTTTCTTCATTACTTGAAGCATGCATCAGTATGATTTTAAAGAAGGTAAAGACCCAGCAGAGTGCTCCTCCTACAGGGCAATCTCCTTATAAATGCTGATGCCAAAATTTTGGCAAAGGTCTTGGCCCATAGATTAGAGGGTGTACTACCAGCAATAATATCAGAGGATCAGACTGGCTTTGTAAAAAAACGACATTCTTATTTTAATATACGTCGCTTATTTAACATTTTGTACTCTGCTTCAGAGGCAGTTCCGGAATGTGTCCTCTCATTAGATGCAGAGAAAGCATTTGATTGAGTGGAGTAGAGATATTTATTTACAGTTTTGGAAAAATTTGGTTTTGGCCCAAACTACATTAGGTGGGTTAAACTTTTATATACATGTCCAACTGCTTCTTTCCTTACCAATTCTCAACGCTCTGATCCTTTCAATCTTCATAGGGGAACCCGTCAAGGATGCCCTTTAAGCCCTTTACTTTTTGACTTGACAATTTGGAGAAGAGGAATTGAACATAAAGTGTCGTTGTATGCTGACGATCTGTTTTTGTATCATACCCAGATACCTTTATACCTGTAATGCTATCCGTATTTACTCAATTTGGCGAGGTGTCTGGGTATAAACTCCACTCTCAAATGGGTAGTTTCTCTGAGGCAACTGCTGCGACCACCGCCGATATGTTTCTTAGTTTGTATCCATCGTGCAAGGGGTTGATATGAGTCATCTATGACAAATTGATGGGCATAAAACAGGCTCCTCTGGACAAAATTAAAACTGCTTGGGAGCAGGATTTACTGTAACCTTCCAACTGTCAAACGAAGTGTGGGACTCTATTCTCAGGTTGTTGAATTCAACATCTCTCTGTGCACGTCACTCTCTGTTACAGTTTAAGGTGGTGCACAGGGCTCATATATCTAAAGTCTCATATGTACCCAGATATGATACTATATGTGACAAAGGTAAGAGAGATGAGGCTTCGTTATTCCACATGTTCTGGACCTGTCCAAGCCTGGAAAGATACTGGAGAGATGTTTTCCAAACCTTGTCACTTATTCTTAATCTTGAGCTAGAGCCCCACCCACTGATTGAAAGAAACAGAGTACCATAAACAAAAAAAATATCCGTCATTATGTCTGTGTCTGGGTGCAAAGCTGCTTTTGGAGAAGTATAAACTAGGCTTAAGATGGAAACGCATGACGGGCTAAAAAAAACCCCAACTAGTTCACTGAGGGTTCTGTTGAAGGTTCAGCAATGAAACAATAATGCAAAACAAAAAAGGGGGTCACTTGCAAGAAAAACACGAGTCAATAGGACTACTCAGAATGGATCAAAGAGTAGAAGCTAATACTTCAGAATGTTTCCCCCTAGGATGAAACAATAAGAGAGCGCCTGAGGCAGCAGAAGACATTGAGTGATGAAAAATAAGTGGAAATGTGGTCCAAGCCCTTCCATGGGATATATCATTGACAACTACCTGACACAATGTCCTATTTCTGGCAACACAGGGCTGCCCTAAGAGAAGACACAGGAGCCTATATCATGGTTTTGCAAGATCAACACATAAGTAGCAGATATTTAGAGGATGACAAGAATCAGTGTTGAGGCTGAGCCTTTCTGAAATAGAAAGCTTTTTGTTAGCTGATGTGACATTTGACAATCACATGAGCAATCAATGATGAAATAACTCAATTGAATCTCACTGAGGGTAAAAAACTACTTAAACAAGGATGGAAAATAAACTTCATGTATTTAATAAGGGAAAATAAGACCATTTTATTTTATACATCTCGTATAAATGATCAGCTGATTTAGAATTAGTTCATTAAGGCACTTTAACCCAGGCTTTCCACGGGACGTGTCAGCAGCATGTTACAGGAGCAGCACGTTTTACTCGAGTATTTTGCTGATTGGCCCTTTCCACGGGGGGTGTCAGCAGCACGTAGCAGCAGGGAAGCAGCTGTCACCGAAGGAGTCCAAAATCATCCGAGATCAGCAAAATCACGCGTGGTTTCGTCAGTAAACGCAATAACAAGCAGGAAAAAACTACAATATGGCTTCAAAAGGTCTGTGTTTTATTTTCTGTCTGTTTTATTTTCTGTCTGTTTTACATTCGCCTATAAAATGATGTTATGTCAGGGAATATAAAAAAATCCCTTGAAGTGTAAAAGAATCATGTTAGTGGCGATCCGAAGTAGTGTAGACTCTCCCGCGACCTACTGACTCCTTATGGGGCCGCACAGGTAGTAAAGTAAAGCTACCGAAAAGAAGCACCTTTGTTTTATTTTGAAAATTTCCGGATTCCGAGCCGTCTGACTTCCTGTCCTCCCCTATCCAAAATGTCAGGCAGCCTGTATGAGCAGCTCCAATTGTCTGACTCTTGTTTCTTATAAATTTTTTTTTTTGTTTGTTTCTCTTTTTTTTTCTGTGTGGACTCCTCTCGCCAACAATGGAGCCCAGAATTTTCTGGATATTTATGTTCTTTTTCACTTTTTTTACGGCATCTGTGTCCGGAGAGCTCATGGAATTACACTCTCTCATTGTTTACAGCAGGGATCAGCTATTAGCCTTCGGGGCATCCGCTGTATTGCCGCCTGCCGAGTGAGTCCACATCCCCCGAGAGGTGAGGAGGAAGAGATGCGGTACTCGGGCGATGTAGTAAGGTTAGGAGGTACAGCGATTCCATCTGTTATTGTGGGGAACGTGAGATATCTCCCCAACAAAGTGGATGAGCTGGTGGCTGTAACCTGACATCAGAGGAGCTACAGAGAGAACAGCCTGATGTGCTTCACAGAGTCGAGGCTAACCGCGGCAACTCCAAACTCACACATAAACATTGACAGTTTTCATCTCATCCGGGCCAACAGAACAACGGACAGTGGTAAGAAGAGAGAAGGGGGTCTGTCTGTGTTTGTGAATGATAGATGGTGTAACTCTGGACATTTATCTATCAAAGAGACGCTGTGCTGTAAGGACATTGAGCTGTTAGCGGTTAGCATGAGACCGTACTATCTACCGCGTGAGAGTACACATGTTATTGTGATAGCGGTGTATGTGCCGCCCTCTGCTAACACTGCTGCAGCCTGCGATGTTCTGCACACTGTAACCAGCAGACCCCGAAAACAGCACCCTCAGGCCCTGATTTCTGGGGACTTTAATCACATGTCCCTGACCTCCACTCTCCCCCCTTTCACCCAGTATGTCACCTGCCGTACCAGAGACAATAAAACATTGGACTTATTGTATGCCAACACCGTGGAGGCATACACCTTATCACCTCTCCCTCCCCTGGGGGAACACGGAGAACCAGTTGTGAAACGCACAGTACGGAAATGGTCGGCAGAGACTTAAAAGGCTCTTAGGGACTGTTTCCGTTCTACTGTGTGGGATAACCTCTGCAGCCCTTTGGAGGAGGACCTCAATAGCATCAGAGGAAGGTCAGGCAAGGGAAGGGAAACTACAGAAGGAAGATGGATGAGCAGCAGGGGAGTTTGGAACAGTTTAAAATCAATCTCTGGACAAAAAACAACCCCCAAAGCTGCAGGAGACTTGGGGTGGGTAAATGACCTTAATAAATACACAGACACAGAGTACAGACAGAGGACCCTGTACTTTGTGGACTGGTGTCAGCATAACCACCTGCTGATCAACACTGGAAAAACCAAGGAGTTGGTGTTGGACTTCCGGAGACGCAGACCCACCACACTGACACCAGTGAACATGTTGTTAGACTCTGCACGAACATGCTGTTAGACTCTACAATCCAAACTGCTCCCAACAGATATAGATAATTAACACCATTGCTGCTCTTTTGCACTAAATCAAAATCAACAACAACACTGTTATAAATCGTACATTACTCTTAACAGACCATTTATAATAACTTATTGAAAATTGAACATCTGCTCTTCAATTGTAGTGCTCAACGCACAATCCTTACTTTGTAACTATAGTGGTGTAAATATTTTTCTTTCTTCTGTAATAATTGCCTGCGTTTCTGTTCTATGTCATGTTCTGTCGGAACATCTGTGTTTTGCTGCTGTTACAACCAAATTTCCCTATGTGGGACGATTGAAGGATTATTCTATTCTATTATATATAAAGAAGCCTTACAAAGAGTGTCACCTGAGGAACATGACTCAAGCCGCTGGTATAGTTTACCTTTGATTCGCTGTCCAATACACAGACTACAACTGGACCTTTCTCATCTCTCTATCCTCATTTGAAGGCTCCTAAATGTTATTGCCTGAACTGTTTCATAACTTGCTTTAGATTAATATTTTTACTAGGTACGTCCTCACTGAAGCTCCTGAATCAAGTATCTGGGCTTGAGGGGAGTATAAATGCCCCCTTTTCCACTAGGGTTGCCTCAGCTGGAGCTGAGTCAGGTCAGGCCAGCCAAAAATGGTCTGCACGTTTTTCCATCGCCATCTCAGGAATGCTGCAGTGTACGAAGACATGGGAGGGCTCAGGGTAGCAAAAGTTGCAGTAAAAATCAGCCATTACAGATTATGATGTACCAGCTGGAGCTGGTATCTAGCTAGATACCGGACACAGCATCAGCATCTAGAATGTCAGGAAACTGTGATTTATGGAGGATTTTTGTCAGGTCACCAAGAGGAATGGAGCTGCGATTGGAGCTGTTATAACGTTCCAGACGCTGGTTGGAGCAGACTCCGGTCAGGGAGCGATAGAGCAGGAAAAGTTAGCATGTGACAGGTAGAGAACCCATGGCTAGCCTGCGGTGTCAGGAAGGAAGAAGGCTGGTGGCTGGTAGCAGGCGATAAGCAGGAGGTCTCCGCAGTGATCAGACAGCGGAAGCAGGAGTTGGCTGGATTGAGCTAGATGGCTGCAGCTGGCATCTCAACAGACCGGATGATCTCTGGTTAGATCAATACTGGCGTAATGAGCACAGACATGGACCTTGAGACATGAACAGATCTATGACTGAGCGATTTGAGGTGAGTGATGAAGTCTTAACTTGTGAGGGGATCGGTATTGGGGTTGATGACCTCCTGAGTGATTTTTCCTGGAGCTTCTGTCAAGTTAAGCCCACCCATGTCCTCTCCCACCGCTATGCTCCTGAGATAGTAATGGAAACACAACCAGACTGTTCTGTATGGAGCTGACCGAACACGAATCACAAAAGCAGAAGCCAAGAATATACAGTCATTTGGATTGCAGCAGGTCTGGAAAGCCGAGCATGTTACAGTTCAACCAACAATTTAACAATTTATGCATGTGAAAATGTCAATCAAACTCTGGACACGTGTCAGATAAATTAATCTATCATTAGCACAAACAAATGAAAATATGGTAATATCCTGTATTTAAATCTAAAGTAACTATTTCATTTATTTTACCGCCTGTTCATGTGCTGCAAAACTTTTTTAATTTAGAACTATTTATTTTATCCCTCCACCTTAAAAATCTAATTAGATTCCACTATTTAATGATTTGAGTAAAAAATTACAACCATTAAAATTTTATTTTATTCAAATGACAAATGGACTGAAATTATATACCGCTTTTCTAGTCATAATGACCACCCAATTCATTTAGACTGTAGCCATATTTACCCATTCACGCACACAAACACATTTACACACAGATCAGAGAATTTGGAGTTAAGTGCCTTGCCCAGGGGCACATCAATATGTAAGATCACTGGCCAGCTACTCTACCTGGCTAGCCACAGTCACCCCAAATAATCACAAGCAGCAAATATTTACTTTTTAGTTTACTTTAAAAACAAATTTTTAGGATTTGCATAATTGATTTGTAACTTCCATCATGTAGGGAAAATGAACAAAAATTAGGGTATGGAGCAGTTAGAAGAGGGAGGAATGGTATAGGAGAATAGGGAGAAGAATAGAATGTGTTTAGAAGTAAGCATGTACTAATCTTCTACTAGTTACAAAATGATGTGGGTGGGGGCCGATCTAAAATGATCTTGCCCACTTTTTTTATAAGTTTATCAACTCTTTCTGCCAAACCTTTGAAAATGTGAAAATTTTACCACTTTTGAATATACTACATCTGATTTTAGCACTCCTCAGGTTTTGTGTTACAGTTTAAAGGCCTCCAAAAAATAATGCAATTTTTTATTCAAGAATATTCAGTTTTTTTTAATTTTGCACAACTCTGATGAAAAGGAATTTAATCTACAAATAGATAACCTTTTAGATCGTTTATCAACAGATTTTAAAAAAATATTTTCAATTATATGGATTTTAGTCAGCATGTCATGCAGCCAACTCACAACAGAGGACACACCCTGGATTTGGTCATCACGTATGGCCTGTCCACTAGTGTGTCCTCTGTTGTTGACCTGGCTGTCTCTGATCACTACTATGTGTTCTTTAACAGTACCAGTTCCATCCATCTAGAAACCTCTGTGAGAACTGTCTGGAAACGACATCTAACCCCGAAGTGGCTGCAGGTTTCTTAGAAGTTTTTCAAAAGTTTCCTTCTTTTTTTTTACCTGCCCCCTGTGATTTTATTGTGAATGAGTTTACAGTAGGTATAAATGCGCTCTCGACCTGCTGGCTCCACTTCAAGTTGTAAACACACATCCAAAGCATAGAACACCATGGAGAAACAAAGACCTTAAAAAATAAAAAGGATTTGAAGACGGGCAGAGATAAAATGGAGGAAAACTGAAAAACACAATTAACCACCAAATATATATAGAACATCTCAAATCATACAGTAACGCTGTAAGAAATTCCAGAAATGCATACCTTCCAGAATTATCTCAGAACAAAAAAATAATCCTCAAGCACAAGCTCAAGCACCTGCCCCCTTTGTTCAGAAGCCAAAAGTGCCCTTCTGTCAGAGGCCTTTTTTTTTTCCATTTTCATGTGTCAAGGCCTGGCTGTGCTATTTATTCACCAATATCATCTAACAATCAATAATAATTCAGCTAAATGAAATGATGATTCTGGCAATGATGATGAACATCCTTCTCCCTGACATAGACCTACACCTGGCATGCCCTCTTGACGTGCCCCGGACCTGCCGTAGGACCTCAGGGCCATTCAGTACGTTCATGTTTTCAAGAGCAGGCTCAAGACTCACCTTCTTAGCCGAGCTTTTAACTGATTATTTATTGTCTGTTCGGTTGCTCTGCACGTTTTACTTGATTAAATAATTAGCCGAGCTTTTAACAGACTATTATTTATTAATATGTTTAATTGCTCTACTTGTTTTATTTGATTAGGTTTTATTGTTTTATACTAAATAATTCTAATATTCTTAAAATAGTCTTAAAATGTTATCAATATTTTACTATTTAATGTCTTTTTCTAATGTGTATTTTATTATCTTAACTTATTTTAATCTTCCTTCTAGTGTTTCCTCTGAAGGAGCCCTCTGCCTAGGGAGCGTTGGTCTGCTGTGGCTGCTGGGGTGCTCTCCAGGTAGTGCTTGGACAGTGGCGGGTGTACCAGCTCTCCCTCTTCAGGGTGCCCTGAGCCGATGCCTCCGCTGCCGCTGTTTATCTGCTGCTCCCACAATGGGGTTTCCTTACATGGCTCATCTGTACTCAGCCCAATGTTACTTTTGTTTATTCCTTCTTTTAAGTGTATGCATATACGGGAGGTCGAGTGAGAGGGGTGGGGGGTGGGTGGGTATAACTGTGATTATGTTTTTATTCTGGGGGGGGGTCATGAATGTGGGGTCATTTTCATCTGTAAAGCACGTTGAATTGCAATGTCCAATGAAAAGCGCTCTATAAATAAAGTTTGATTTGATTTGATACTGACCTAAAGCTAAAGCCAAATTCTAACAGAGAAAAAAAACGGCTGAACCAAAAAATAATGAACACAGCTTTAAACCAGTACACCTTACAAGCCCTAAGCAGAAAGACCACCAGTCAGGATTTAAATCCAGGATCTTCTGGCTGCAAAGCAACAGAGCTAACAGCTGTGCTTCTGTGCTGCCTGTTTAATACGTTATTTAAAATATTTTTTCTTCTCTTAAGAAAACAAGAAATGCTTCAGTTATTCACATGTTTCTTACTTAGGCTTTAAATGGCACCTTCATTTCGGAATAATTACTATAGTCAGTATATTTACACATACACCTAAATCGAACTTTTTGGTCAAATCGGATTAAACGGCTTGCCCCCTGTTGAGAGCAGAGTCCCAGTTTTCATGTAACTCAGAAAATCAAATTGTCAAATGGAGTACTTTCTACTCCCTAACAATAGATGGCGATATGCACCCCTACGTGTTAGCCTTATAGCGGTTAACTTCGAGCTGCACTCAGGCAGTAAACAGAGGCTGGCGGGAGTGAACCATACGGAGTCAAAGCAGGATAGTCACATATCACAGTACATTGTCTCTTCGTCAGTCCACACGTGCATTGATTGGCTGTTTACGTTTGTCTTGGACCGTTTTCACATGTGTGGCAGGCCAGAAAACGGCCAGAGAAAAATGCAAATTTGTTTCTGTTCACATAGCGCGAATCTCGGCCTGTACTGGAGTCCGGCGTTTTACATGACGGACTCAACCAAAACAGCAGGTGGCGGTATACAAATAATTCTGTAGCTATCCAACAAACAAGGGAGTCAGAAGCACCGACATCATAAAATGAGCGACAGCCTAGAATGTAAACAAACTGGTCTACTGGTCAACTGCTACCTAAAGCCATCTACAGGGTGAGTGTTATAGTAAACTCACAGTTTTTTAACCTCCTGTGTTGCTGTGGGATGCTTGAATCACGTTGTTTTGGTATTTTTATGGTCGCGAGGAGATTGTGTAATTTCGACAGCCGTTGTCGTCATTTCCACGTGGAGCGCGTCTATTGTGTTAGGTACGGCCAGAGTACAGCTTGTGTTCACATGATCCATATCCACTCGTACCTGGACTCCACTACTACTTCCAAGGCAGGTCTCTCTGGCCGTATCCTGGTATGGTCAAGGCTGCGTTCACATAGTACGAAATAAGTTGATTTTGACCAAATACGGTATCTGACTCCCGTACCATGTAAAAACCTTCTTAGCCACCATATGCTTCTTTTACTACTACTTTTTTGTTGCTGAGATGCACTTCCGCATCTCCAAACTTCCCGAGGGGGTGAGTGAGTACAAGTGGGGGTGGGGGGGTTGGCTGCACAGAACTCCGATTCCCAATCACAGTATCTGGGTAGCTTAGTCAGGCTTCTGAAACTCCAGTTAGGTTCGATTCCAGGCGGACTAAGGTGTATACATGTATTTTAAAAGTCTGATTATAGTCGGACTAAGGCAATAAGTCGACCTTCACTTGCTGCATATGACACACTAAGTAAGAAACACTATGCATGATAAGTGTCAAGACTGTCACATTGCATCCCATTAATTAAAACGTGCTGTAATGTAAACGTTCAAACTGGTGTTGGTACTTCTACACTACATGTGAACAAACCTCCTTTGAAACACCTGTGTAGCTGTTTCGCCTCAAAAAAGTATGAAGTATCTCCAGTGTTATAAATAATACAAATTTTTGTTGAGGCTGTTGGAAACCTTGGTGCCCTAAAGGACTTTGCTGAATATGGTAATCAAACTTGTCAGGCCTTAATGACAAGTCCTTAATGTCTTGTACTCAATGTCAGGGTTTCATCCTTCACTTTCAAATCCCATGGCTGTGGTTGACAATTCAAAAACCGAAGTAAGACGACTTCAGTTTTTGTCCTTGTCAATCACAAGGAGTCTGACTTTTCCTGCAGGCCACAGTCAAGACTGCAGGGAACGATTGTCAGGTGGCATTACTGTCCCACTACCACAACTAAAAGCTAGCTTTTTAAATTACAAAAAGATGTTGATGCATTATTCAACAAAGGGATCAGGCTGAATTTTTTAGAAGGATTTTGAGTTCTTAAACAGATGGCTGCTGCAAGATTCCCAGGTGATGCTGAGAAGGCCATGAGGAAGTGTGACAGAGCTTCTTTAGCCTGTCTTTAGTTTCAACACAGACGTTCATAGGTATGCCACAACACTCCACCCCGATTTCTCTCGGTCTGTCTCTCTGTATTTCTTACACACACACGCTCACACCAATGGACGCACACAATCAATTAGGTACTCTTTTCCAAAGGTGACAGAAATTCTAATTTGACAGGGGTTTGTATTAAAACAAGGAGTGGGACTTTAACATGTTAATTTTGATCGATTAATTACATAAGAATTATTGAGTAAAAAAAATTCATTTAACGGTTCATTTTAATCAGCGTGGAACATTTGTCTGTGCATGATTTCCTCGGAGGCGGATTACATTGATGCACACGCTTGGCTATAAGGTGAGGCTGTGAATATAACGGGTGAGCATCCACTTTTCAAGCACTCTCGGGTTCCGAGGGGTTTTCCTTGTTTATCAGGGGACCATACTGAAACTGACTGGTGTGATGTATGCAGGACCACCTCCTTTTTCTCATCTGACATTCTCCACGAGCGGCCACTTAATGCATGATTCTGATTCGTGCAAATATAGACTAAACAGACCGCAGGTGGTGCCCCTGTTACATATATGAGATCCCCTTGTGCCTCACTATGTTGCGCTGTTTACATTAAAGCACAAGCTTTACGTACAAATCACATAAAATAAACTGTCTGGCTAGAACAAACGAGCAGAGAGCATCATTAATATGTCTGGAACATGTGTTTCTTTGTGTGACAAAAACTTGCAAAGAACCCGCAGGTCACATAGACAGATACTTTAATAATGCTGTGAAAAATTTGAGTTCATCTATAAATTGGCTAAATTGAGACTGTTGTTCTTTACTTTTATTATAGTGAATAGAAAATACTTCTTAGAATATTATTCCGTATTTTTGGTTTCATTTTTGTAAAATTAAAAAGTAAACTATCACTGGTACTGATAAAATGTATAATTTAGGAAAGTAATTATTTATTTTATTATTTTAAGGTAATTTTTTTATACTCATGAAAGCCCTTTGAAAGTTTGTTATTTAACTATTCTTTGTAAACACAGGGAATGCATGCTTTAAAATGATCAAATCAAAAGACCGGTCCATGTCCTGAAAGTGTTTCAGGAAAGTGTTTCAAGACTGGGCAAAGTGTCCATTAAACATCCAAATATGGTCACCCTAAAAAAAGAATCTTTATAGCATTTTTAAAATATACTTAAAATGAAACTTTCTGGTTTAGGTCTGTTCAGTTATGGCCAAGGATAGATATTTTCTTTTACCACGGAAAATTCTGTTAAATGCATGTCAATTTATAGCAAACGGTGATGTTTGATTGTCATCCTCCAAAATCCTTTCATATTTAAATAATTGTGTTTTAATGAGCAAAACTTGTATTTTTAAATGTGATTAATCAAGACTAAGTAATTACAAAGCCTCTAATTAAATTGATCATTTTTTAGAGTCCCACCCCTAATTAAACACATACATTCATATAAGATAAAGGGTAAAAAATACAATGGGGAAAAAAAAAAAAAGGAGACACAAAATCCATCAATAGGATGAGGGTGCAAGGGTATGTAGAGTCCAGTAGCCTGGTAGCTTTGTCCAACAGGGTGAGACTGTTGTCTTCAACAATACGTTAGAATTTATGACCAAACACAAGGTGTCATGTTTAATACAGAGACTATGAGTTTAGGAAACAATTACAGACAATAAGATTATGGTTTATTAAATGATTTATTGAAATGAGCAGGAACTGGGAAAGGATGTCTGAACAGGAATCCTGGATGAAGATCAGTACTGAAAAACACAGGTAAGTGATTGATATTAATGAAGTGTGGGTTGTTGCAAACAGTCCAGTGAGAGGAGAGGTTCTAGGAGGAGGTAAGTAGATGAACAGTGTTGGGGTTATCAGCAACAATATAACTATTTGGCTATTAATAGCCAAAGGACTGCTTATGGCAGTCAATAAAATTAATAATTTATGGAAAATTCTTTTTGGTTCGGGCCACCACCTTTATCAGGAACTATTTTAATAGCCAAATGTCTATGTCAGTCTCATAATCTGAAGGAATGAATTCTTTACGGTTTATTGACCATAAACCTTGCAATGTGTGTGTTGAACAAGAAATGAAAACCGTTGCTTTCCAAACACAAGATTTATTTACAGAAAACAAAGAAAAACATTTTAATCACCAAAATATAAAAAGAACACACTACTGATTTAAAAAAAATGAAAAGTTAAAATAAAAGATTAATAATGTAATACAATGTGAAACCATAGATTCTGATTTATGCTGGAAAGAAAGCTGAATTAGTTTCACTAATTTTAATTAGTTTAACAAATTTAGCACCAATGATTTATTTGTAAACCAATAAAACCAAATTTCTTGGGATCAGGAAAGGTTGGTTTAAGAATTCTCTGGATGAAAGTAATAAAACAACCCAATTCCCATATTTTGATCAATTAAGGAGAGTTCAAACACAGCTAATGAGATTAGTTTCTATTCTTAAACAATCTATTTTTAAACCGAGTTCTGTTTGAACCATTAATAGCGATCTTTTTGTGAGAAACACCGGTCTAAACTGACACGTGGGCTTGTTTAGCTTTGGCTCTCGGCAACGCACATGGCCGTTAAGAGTGGCTCAGATACATTTATTAAATGTTAAACAAAAAGGAAAAACTTCTGTCTGATTGAGCAGCTCAAATTACAGGATTTAACGACTTTTTGTCGGGAAAAGTCTTTTAAAAAAAACACTGATTAAACTTCAGGCCGAGGCCTGGTTTACCCAAAGATGGAAGGTGAAACTTAAAAATTTAATAATAAAAAAATAGGAAACACCTTTAAAATTAGTTAACCTAACTAATTTGCCTATGCCCAAACAGACCTTGTAGAAAAATTAGCTCTCCAAGCGTACTCAGTCATGGATGGGTGAAGGGGCTCAGACGACGTTAGCCCAGCAGGCTAACAAAGGGTTGCTAAGTTAGTTAGCAGGCTAGTAGCTCCTGGAGCTTCCCTCCTTTCTGGGTTCAGCTGTGTGAAAGATGGCTCCGACAGTCACGAACAGTACCTCTGGGATTCCACGAACCGGCCACTCCTATCAGTCCTTTGTTGGAGGCTCGATGCGGTCTCTGGCATGAAGGGATTCGGCTTCCGTCTGACTCCGGCATGCGGTTCGGACTGCGTTAGGTCCTCTCCTTTGGTGGCTCTGTTTCTCAGCAGTCGACAGCCTGAAACTTAGAGGGGTTTCGTCGGGCTCTGGGGATAAACAATGTCTTTGTTTATCAATATTTATGATTCACCTCATGTCGGCAGTCTTTGGGTTCCTTGAAGTAAGTTTCTCGAGAAACTCATGCTTTCCTCTGCCAGCCAAGGAATAGGATTTGAGGTTCTGTTTATCTTCTGTTGCCCACCACGGTTGGCAGCAGCATGTGGGTTACTCTGCAGAGTTAAGGCAGAACAACAGGGTTTGTTTGTCAATGTTTTTCAGTCACCTGATCGATCATCCATTGGTGTTGCTCGAACAAGTTCCTCCTGGAGTTCAATGTGTTTCCTTCACCTGCGAAGGAAGGTTCTTTGAGTCTTGGATCTTTCCTTGGTAGCCCCGGTCGGAGGCTATGTGGCTAAGAATGGGCAGCTGGGGGGTAGTTCTATTTATCGGTTGCCCTGGTTTCCACTTCCTTTGGGGCTAGAGCAGAGTAGTGCCACCTGATGGCTGTGTGTGTGACCCGACAACAGTTACTAAGGCTGGCTGGGAGGGTCTGGTCTGGGAGATTAGTGATCCAGTGTCTGTCTGTTGCAGGTAGTGTAGCGTTGGAGGGTGGACAGGCAGGTGATCAGTCTGCAGATAAGTGCTTTTCCAGATAGGAGGGATGTGGATGATCTGAGGGTTAAATCAAGCACTGAGAGATCTTGACAGAAATGAGGAAATGAGGACACGGAAGGAACATCCAGCTCCTGCCTGTTGTACCCTGCACAGAGGTAAGGCAGACACACCCACATTCGCAGCAAACACCAACTGAACCCTAACAGAAGGGGAAAAGTTTATGTGAAATCACGCTAGACAAATACGGAACATGGTGGATCAGTGCTTTGGCAGGAGAGCCAGATTCTCCAGTGGTTAGTGAGGGTCCTGAGATGGGTGTTTGAGTCCAACGGGATTTCAGTGAATCAGAGAAAAAGACTCGATCTATGCTGGTGACTTGGTGGAGCTGGAGAATGGAGCTGTGGGAAAAAGTGAGGAGAAAAATCTTTGAGCAAATATATGCTATATAAGGAAAGTTCTAAAGATTTTTAAAGTTTCTGTGACTAATGTTGTCCTGTCAGGCCATTTTTTGTTATCTTTAAAAACATCTTTCCATTGACTCAGTCAAAGAGACTTTGTGGAAAACTGAATTTTAAGGACATCACTGCGGAAAATGTCCAGTTTGATCTCCCATAGGCTATCCTTTTCATCATGTCCCTCAGTAAATGATTTAGTAGAACACTCCATTCTAAGGTTTCAGACCTAATTACCTCGATGGTGCCCATTAAAGTGAAGATTGTGTCCAGCAGGAATAAGTCTCATGGAGAAATGCTCCACGAGTACCAAGGGAGTAAAGGCAAGGCAAGGTAATTTTATTTGTATAGCACACTTTCAACAGCTGGGTAATTCATTGTGCTTTAAGTGAAAGTAAAAACAGCATTAAGCATGAAATATACACAGAATATATGAAAAATAAAAAACTTAATCAAAAGCAGACATGAATAGAGGATAAAGTAAAAACTACAAACACACACAATACTTATGATACATGAGTGAATTAATAACTTTATTATCATTGTACAACCAACTTGGATGAAATCCATCAGTGTAAACACACAAAAATTTAAAGTATTAAGGCAACATGCACATCCAGAATATCTTATTACACTCTCTTTTATGGTGCTCAGATTTTAGCAGCAGCATTAAGGGCGATAAAAGCTCCCTTGTTTCAATTGTCCTGTACTTTGGTAGAAGGACACCAGCAACCCAGAACTAGAAATAAATGTTGTCCATGCAGGAACAGTCGACATCTCCCACAAGAAATCTGAAATGTTAAAGAGGGACTTTGTGGATTTACTACAGAACTTTAACACCAACAGAGATACATAGTGAACGCCAACCAGCTGTATGATGATATCATTGCACCCTCAGTGATAAGCCTGCCACAGTCATGCCAGCTAAATGTGCAACAATGCCGTCAGATGACCTTCGAAAGAAACACAGAGTTCCAGCATCTCTATGTGGTGAACATGCAGATTCTACTGTGCAGAGGATGCTTCCTGAGACAGCAGATCCAATCAACACACTGGTTGCCAGCAACAGATCCAACTCATCGTCAACTCCTGACTCTGTGACGGGCTCACCATTCCGGGAATTTTCTGAAACCTTCAGACTGAAGAAAAAAAGGAATCCTGCTTTTAACTCCACCCCCAAACAGGAACTATAAACATTGCTCTCCAATACAACTCACCATATCAGACATCTCATACTGACCGAACACTGTCAGACAAACTTCCTGGTCTGCCATTTTCCTTTATGTCCTGCAACATTTTGTAGAAGATTAGTGCCAGAATATTCCAGAACTCTTTATAGAACTCTGCTAGAAATCAATCTTGGCCCGTAGCTTTATTATTTGACATGCTTTGGAGGGCCTCCTGGAGTTCAGCCGCTTTTAGTGGCGATAATTTAAGAAGAGCTATTCTCTCCAAAAACTGTTTGATTTCCTTATTTGATGGGTTCATCTCCAGTGAGTATAACGTCTCATAAAATTCTTTAAAGTGTTGTTTATTCTTTCAGGATCATATACTATATACCCAATTTGGTCTTTGATTTCAGATATTGTTGTTATATCTTTATTTATTTTAACATGGTTAGCTAAAAAGCTACCTGATGTATTACTATGTTCCGGGGGCGTTACTAGACCTTATTCACTGGGACGCGTGCCTTAGTAAAAGTCTCTAGTGCCCCCGTAAAATTATAGCACTGTTCTCACTGGAAACGGCATTCATGAGCGCATCTCCTTGACTGCATAACTCAAGCCTGTCACTAACCAGCCAAAAACAAAATGAGAAAGGGGTCACAACAGCCAATCAGGAAATAGCACCTCTGTAGCTGGGTAAGATTGAATGCAAAAACCAATCAAAATCATTCACATGATTGTTGCGCAAGTTTCGTTTTACCCACACAGTACTAGGGATGGGTATCGTTTAGGTTTTATCCGATACCGGTGCCAAACCGGTACTTTTGAAACGGTGCCGGTGCTTAAACTTGAAATGTTTAATGGTGCCTAAAGAATGTTAAACATACAAAAATGGTCCAAATACCCTCTTATTTTTTATTTTTATTTTTAGTAAGTCTGTCAAACAATAAAAATTTAATTTTAATCTAATTAATCACAGTAGCTGTGAATCAATTACCATTGCTAAATATGACCCCCAAAAAATAACTAGAACTTTCTGTGTAAATAAAAGGACAAATCTAGATGCAGTTGCTCTTTAAAAAAAAATAAATATAGGAGAAAGAAGTTAACATTATTTTTTTTTTTACTCCAGTCACATTCATAATTTATTTGTGGTCCCATATGAATAATAACAAATAGAGGCAGAACTAAGCCAAATATATGAATAAACATAACATTTAGATATCAGCAGTCTGTGATAAATATCACATAAATAAAATGTAATATAGACTTAGTAATCAAATGTCACATTCGATCATTTTCCAAAAGTAAACAGCAGATTCTCCAGTTCAACCCAAGAAATAAAGCTCCTATTGTGAAGATGGACTCAGCTACTTCCACTAATATTTTAGCACTAATTTAAGACTGAAAACATCACCTTAACTGAATAATTTCGTATTATTAACGTAGCGGTATCTCACTATGAAATGTACTGAAACTATACAGTGAGCCATCGTGTATAAATATACAAAAATACCAAGCATTTAAACGTTAACTGCACTGCACGCACAGCAAACACTGAAACGCACACACCGAAGGGACATCCGAAGCGGACGGATAATTCCCACAGACAATTTATAAACTTATATCACCACAAAGCCAATATGCCAATAATAATATACTCGCCTGTCATTTAGGACCACAAAGACATGCTTCTGCACAACAATCCACAACAATCCGTAGTTTGGCTGGTTAGGAGAGAGAGCTGATGTGGTGCGGGCTGAATTATAAACAGAGCGCTGTTCTTTGTATGCGTTAAATGCGTAAAACAAACACACATACACAAAAAAAAGTTAATTCTACACGGTGGAAACCCCGCTGGAGCTCGTCACATCACTTTAAGCACAGAGTAATTTGTTTCCTTGTTTTAATGTTCTAACAAATTCACAACTTATTTGACAGAAAACATGACAAGTTGATCGCTGTTAGAGAATGTTGCCCACATAATTAGCATCTGTTTTTCAATGCTTAGTGTCATTGTGGCCCAAATTTAGCAGTTTACCAGCCTGTGCTGTCTCCCTCAAAGTCACACCATGCATAGGCTGCATGCACAAATCCGGACAATTAATAATAATTTATACATATACTGTAGAGAGAGTCCTGTAAAAGGAGTTCATACTGTTTGTGAAGCTGTCCTACTGTAAAACTAAACATAGCCTTCTGATAAACTATTCAGAGGTGGACATCAGAATATTCTTCCTGAACAGAGAGGAGAGATGAGGAGGACCAGGGAGGTATGATAGTTGTTCACATTAACAATAACATAATCGCTTATCTGTTGTTTAACTATATCTTTAGATTGCCAGCTGCGCTGAGTTCCTGTTGTACTGAGACTATCTTTTTCTTCATTTAAACTAAAACTGAGGTCGCCCCCAAGAAGAAATGAGCAATCCATGTGATAAGCCAAAACCGAGAAAAAGGTTAAGAATGTGGGGTTGTCAACATTTGGGCCATACAAACTAACTACACATAACTTTTGGTTATGTATACATAGTTAATATATTATAAATCTGCCCTCTGGTTGACATTTTTGTCTTTCGAGACTCCATAATAGTGCACAACAAACACAGTTGGTAGATTTTAAAACAAGATTTATTTTGAACATCTTATTTTTGCACAGGTTTCAGGTCGTCTCCGGAGAACCAGGAAGTAGAACCCAGGACTGGAGAAAGGCAGATATGGTTAGAATGGGATCTGGAGAATGATACAGTTGAATTGTAAATGTGCTTACAGGTAAGGAACGTAGGAGGTAAGAAAGATTCTGTAGAGTGAATGTTTCTGTGAGTGGATACTGACGTTTGATGGATCCGTTTGCAGATACTGGAGCTGAGGGTGGAGCCGGGGGAATCTGGGAGCAGGTGAGGATGGATGAGAAGGAACCAGAGTTATATAGTAGAGAGTTTATGTTACTTGGAGATGATGATGGTTTATCGGATGGGCAGGCAGGCGAGCTACAGGATCCCAGGAGGGAAGGAGCTGAGTCCAGATGGGGAACATTACAGAGGCTGACCAGAATGAATGCTGGTGACTGAGGAAATCCAGATCCAGAAAATCCAGAAGTTGAGTGTGACGGTAAATTTTATTATTAATGCTGGAACATTAAGAAAAGTTTAATTGTCTTACTCAGCTCTTAGACAGCTGTTCTGATTCTAAGGTACAAACAAGAACCTATTGTCTGTAAACGTCTCATCTTGATTTATGACAACTCTTGTTATTATCTGGTGTTGACTTATGACAGATCCTGTGAATGTCTTTCTCAGCATTATACAAATTGTCCTTTATTGTTATCTATATTCTGATTGTCCAGTGAAACTATCTCCTAATTGTTTATTGCTGACTACTGAAGTGACACTTCCTCTTCTGTTTGATTATGTCTGAAATCATCTGTATGATGTAATGATCGGTCAGAAGCTGATTCAATAGGGTGTGGCTGACTACTATATATACCCATGCATCGGTGCTGAAGCTTGAGGGTTCTCAGCAGGAGGCCCTCCATGCACGTAAAATAAACTATGTACGAATATAGCTGACACTTTTTTTTCATTTCCACACTAAGGAGAAAACTTAATATTCTGCTACTCATTGAATGTTAAAGATGAAAATTCCTGTTTATTGCGCAACTGACAGCTTATCTGATACTTCCAACAATATTTTTTATGTAATCTGGTTATCTGTATTATGTTACCTGTGTTATACATGTAAATGAGATTTAAATGACATGTAAATTATGTTCCACTGACCTGCAGCCTTTCTCTGGCCTGCAACACGCTGTGCTCTATTTTTATTTAATTTAGTTTTTTTCCATCTGAAAATCAGTGCGCTTTCTACATACTGCCCTAATTTTTCTTTTAAACTTTTTCCTCATTATCTAGAATTGACACATGGATGTGTCAAAACGAGGGAATAGGTCACTACATTAGCTATTAAATTCATTAAGGGCTTAAATTTAGAGTTCAAAAATTTTTGTTTTTGCCAAACCTTTGTCAGACATTCATTCTCAGGTTAAGAGCAGCCCTTCCCTGCCAGGCAGAGGATCCGATCCAGCGGAAAGCTGCCCCTGACATCACAACTCCAGCCCCAATCTCCATGCCATCAAGTTCCCCCCTGCTGAGGAAGAAAAGACTTTCCAGCCAACAATCTGCTAATTCCTTGTGTGAGGACAAACAAGGAACGGATGTTATAATATGTCCCTGAGAAGGATCACCTTCGACCCCTGCTACAAATGACAACAAAAAAAAACATTCTTAATCTTCAAAGTTAACCTCATCAAAGCCGACATCAGACCTGATTACGGATTACTGGACAGTGTAAACCCCATACTGAATGTATCTTCAATGGAATTAATTAAAAATTGGTGACATTACACTTAGTCAGAAACAAAGGAATACAACTTTTGCTCCTGAGACAGATCTACGATCTCAATCCGAGAGCGTCAGAACTACTGATGAACTTACTAAACGACTACTGGACTTTCGGGAGACACTAATAACTGGCTGCTTTTGGTACAACAAAGTGATGAAACTGTGGGTGGGAACCGTGTTGTTTGTTTAGGTCCACGTCCACTGTTAAGAGTTATGCCAACTCCTTCTGAACTTTATCATACCTTTCTTAGTTCTCTCTTAACCAGCCCTAATACACCACACACCTGCTCCTTTTAGGATAATCCTTTTTCTGTAACAGATAAAATAATTGCTTCTCATTACTTCAATTTTGATGTGGCCTTAAATAATTCCACCTGTTTTTCTAAAACAAATAAAGTTAAAATGTTTGTAAGTTCTGTTAATACCTTTTACTGCAGGTTTATGTACTCCTGTAAACTTAATTATGCCCGTGACTGTGCTTACTGATTTTGACAGTACAGACCAGGAAACTAATCATCACAGAGCTAAAAGATCAATAGTCCCTGAAGAATCTGACCCAATTTATATTGCTGATGGGAATCATCAATTTGCTGGTGATATTAATAAAAATGTTGATAGAATCAATTACATCTATTATAATATCCAAAAATTAGCCAACTACAATCGTAATGGTTTTAAAGCAGTTCATGAACAATTTCCAAAACAGAATTGCAATAGAATTGCAATAATGTTATTAGCTGAAAAGTGTGGTATTTGTTTTATTTTTGATGATCAATACTGTTCATTTATTCCAAACAACAAAGAAGTGTTTTCATCTGTTCTTATTCTGTTATTCTGATGTCTCCATTTCTTCGGATTCTGATAAGCCTGTGAATATTCTCATTCATCCAGGTCATGGTTATCTCAAGGAAATTTCAATCAAACGCAACTTAACTTGGTCACTTCAAACAAGGAAGATCTCTGGCTCTCACAGACCTGTCACTTCTTCTTTAAGAAGCTCTTCTGTCCTCCACTCGTTACCTGTATTAATGGCACCTGTTTGAACTCGTTATCTGTATAAAAGACACCTGTCCACAGCCTCAAACAGTCAGACTCCAAAATCCACTATGGCCAAGACCAAAGAGCTTTCGAGGACACCAGGAAAAGAATTGTAGACCTGCACCTGACTGGGAAGAGTGAATCTACAATAGGTCAAGCAGCTTGGTGTGAAAAAATCAACTGTGGGAGCAATTATCAGAAAATGGAAGACACACAAGACCACTGATAATCTCCCTCAATCTGGGGCTCCATGCAAGATCTCATCCCGTGGGGTCAAAATGATCATGAGAACGGTGAGGAAAAATCCCAGAACCACATGGGGGGACCTGGTGAATGACCTGCAGAGAGCTGGGACCAAAGTAACAAAGGTTACCATCAGTAACACACTACAACGACAGGGAATCAAATCCTGCAGTGCCAGACGTGTCCCCCTGCTTAAGCCGGTGCATGTCCAGGCCCGTCTGAAGTTTGCCAGAGAGCACATGGATGATACAGCAGAGGATTGGGAGAATGTCATGTGGTCAGATGAAACCAAAGTAGAACTTTTTGGTATAAACTCAACTCGTCGTGTTTGGAGGAAGAAGAATACTGAGTTGTATCCCAAGAACACCATACCTACTGTGAAGCATGGGGGTGGAAACATCATGCTTTGGGGCTGTTTTTCTGCTAAGGGGACAGGACAACTGATCCGTGTTAAGGAATGAATGAATGGGGCCATGTATCGTGAGATTTTGAGCCAAAACTTTCTTCCATCAGTGAGAGCTTTGAAGATGAAACGTGGCTGGGTCTTCCAACATGACAATGATCCCAAACACATCGCCCGGGCATCGAAGTAGTGGCTCCGTAAGATGCATTTGAAAGTCCTGGAGTGGCCTAGCCAGTCTCCAGACCTCAACCCCATAGAAAATCTGTGGAGGGAGTTGAAAGTCCGTGTTGCTCGGCGACAGCCCCAAAACATCACTGCTCTCGATAAGATCTGCATGGAGGAATGGCCCAAAATACCAGCTACTGTGTGTGCAAACCTGGTAAAGACCTATAGTATTCGTTTGACATCTGTTATTTCCAACAAAGGTTATATTACAAAGTATTGAGTTGAATTTTTGTTATTGACCAAATACTTATTTTCCACCACAATTTACAAATAAATTCTTTAAAAATCCTACAATGTGAATTCCTGGATTTTTTTTTCACATACTGTCTCTCACAGTTGAAGTGTACCTATGATGAAAATTACTGACCTCTGTCATCATTTTGAGTGGGAGAACTTGCACTTGATAGTGCAAGTTCTATCGGTGGCTGACTAAATACTTTTTTGCCCCACTGTATATACCCGTGCATCTGTGCTGAAGCTTCAGGGTTCTCAGCAAGAGGCCCTCCGTGCACGTAAATTAAACTTTGTATGAATATAGCTGACATTTTGTTTTATTCTCTCATCCGAGACCTCTCAGACACCCAGATTTCTACCACATTGAGGAGCAAAGGAGATTTGTCTACAGGAGACAAACGCAGGTTTCAAACAACACAAAGCAAGAAATCCTACTAGTTACTGGAGAGTAGTCGGCCAGACACCGCAATTACTGCGAGAACAGACTGGCGTCACCTTGCAGCCATGGTTCCCCTTATAAAGCTGGTGGTGATGAGCTCCGATGAGCTGCACCTGCCGCTCCCAGCCTGCCACGCCCCTGTGGGGAAAGTGAGGGAGAGAAAAACACAGAAACAGCCACAGAATCCTAACACTGGATCTGCAACTGTGTCTATCACTTTAAAATTTGTATTTATGTATATCAATATTGCTACTCCCCGTTGTCAACCATTAGAGCATGAAGAAAATACATTAGGATACTCAGGTGATTTAAGGTAATCTGCAGCTGAGCTTGATTTATGATTCTCCGACATCTGCCTCCAATGTTTTAAAATGGTTAAAAATCGTGATTTTTTATTCTTATTGCCAAATCCATGAACATTCCAAGTTAGAAGTTCAAAGTTAATTCATGGAATTAAGATAAACATTAGAGATTTCATAACACCAAGGAAGCTGATAAATACAGAGGCAGTTTTGGATTGATCATGGAGATGGCTGTCTGAGAGTCCCAAAGCAGAGACATTGGGAGAAGAATATAGTTATGGATGCATTAAGGATGAGATTGTGATATAGATACATAATTATGCTAAGAGAAAAGTGTGTGTGAGTGATAGAGGAAGAGATAGTGGAAGAAAAAAAAAGAGATTTGGTGGAGTGCATGTGAAAAAGAGAGAAGAAATAACCCAGAAACCAGTGAATAGCCTTATCCCAGCCTTCATCAACAAACGTAAACAGCCTGCTGTGCTGTGCTTACATTACATTATAGTTTGATTAGCCATAACCAATTCCTTTTTCTGTTAGTTTTGAAAGGGGAAACATATCTGTAAGATCCCCTGCATACAGCACATATAAAGCAGTCGCTATTTTCATGAATAAAAAGTAATAAAAAATATCCCTCCCTCTTAACCACAAATCAAAAAGTTTTTTTAAAGCAGACGAAATGGAGCTAAAGGAGGAGCATGCGGAAAAAGGTGTGGCTTGTATAGCAGTTTTTGTGACTCACATCAGCGGTTTTGTGTAGTTGAATTTATTGATTTCAGTCTGTGAGCAACAAAAAAGTATACACAGGTTTAGTTTTTTTTTTTTGTGGATGTGTTTTGCACCATTTTTTTTTGGGTCAATTGGGGCAAAACTGTAAATGTAAGATTTTGTTCAAAGTGTGGCTCAAAGAAAGCAACCAGTGCATTGTACTTAAGAAGACTAAAAGGCATACCTGTTGTTTTTTATTTGTGAAAGACTGAAAGAAAAAGCTACAATTAAAAAAACTGCTACAAAATCTTCGGGTTTGACTTCAACTTCTCAGTTACAAGAAACACACACTTTGCTCTAAAAATACCTTAATAGGGGTTGGTTACCAAAGAGCATTTGTGCTTAGAGCACCGAGATGGCTAGCACCAGCCCTGGGTAGGTCACTAGTCCTTCTAAAGTCAGCATATATAGCAATTCTAATTTTCTTTTCATTCTTAACTTTCAAGCTGTTTGATTTCCACAGGATTTTTTTTGAGTATTTATTAATCTGAACAGAAAAACTCCTGGAACCTCTGTTCTTTATTATCAAATATGAGATATGGAATAGGGCAAAGATTTACGAGTGTAGATGGTAGATTGTTTTTAGACAATGCCTTACTTTCAACAGCAGAGCTTAATGTGTTATATCTGCCCCATAGACCTTCTTCAGTGTAATGTGAAGAGACAGCAGGTCATACTGCCATCAGCTTCATGCTGACCAGACACTGCTGCTTTAAACACAAATCAATTCTAAGACCCACCATCAGAA
Organism: Apricaphanius iberus; assembly: GCA_028564705.1. NCBI lineage: Eukaryota > Metazoa > Chordata > Actinopteri > Cyprinodontiformes > Aphaniidae > Apricaphanius > Apricaphanius iberus. The sequence goes on from JAPXFQ010001268.1 coordinate 477,847, forward strand.
ACACAGCTGCCTCTTTTCCCACTGCTTTTAAGACAGATCTTTACAGACCTGGTTTCAAGATAAACATAACCCTCATGACTCCCCATAATTGTCTCTTGAACAGTTCAGACAAACTGACTGAATGAAAGGAGCCTCTCAATACTGTCTCCTCGTCACTCCAGTGACAGTTACTTTAAAGCGACTGGAAAACATGTTTTTCTATCTTATTCTCAAGAAAACCTTTTTATAGTTATGTTTTTCATTTTCTTTCTTGCTTGATCCTTAGTGACTCTATCTTTTCTTCTCTATGGGATAAATTGATGGCAGTGCAGGAGTTAATTGTAAAGGCATGTGTTTGCCTTCCTGATGGAGAGTGGATGTGGATCAGGATGAGGTCAATGTTCACAATGACATGTTTTTTTTCTCTCCTGGCACTATAAATGGTGGAGAGGCCATGGGAGAGTACTGAAATCAGGCTGAGAACAAGATCTACCAAAGCACTTACACCTATTTCTATAAGGCAATCAATAAAAAGAAATCTCATCTTAAGAATCAGGGAGAATAAAGCATTCTCCTTCAGAGAAACTTATAGTCAAAGAACTGGGGACACAAAGACCATGTGGGCATGAATAAAATCTTGCTGTGCAGCAAAAACAGGAAAAAAAATAGTTTTCAAAAGCTCAATCCTACGGAGCCCCTAAGGGGACATGGGCAAACAAAAAAAAAGTTACTTTCAGGTGCACAGAATCTATTGCTCACCACTTAGTAACTTGTACACACCAGATACTTTATAGCCTACTGTTAAATAGATATGAATATATAAAGCCTACTTGTATATGAATAATAAATAGCTGTAGAGGTCAGGGATGGAATCTGTCTATTTTTAAGACGACGCACTTTCAACATACACAGAGATAAAATGATTTTCTTGTTTATTTAAGTACTTTTTGTTTTACAGTGTAAGCCACCTGGATCCCGATTTGGATCAGACTCTTTAAATATAGTACGATCTGATACAAGGAGTTGAAATAAACTTGATGTGCTTATGTACAGCAGTAAAAAAAACTACGGCTACCCAGCTCTCCTCTCTTTCTGTCAAAGAGAGTGATGGACTGACACCCCTTTTTTATTGTAACCGCCTGTATCCACGTGACAACTGTTACCATCGCCACAATAACCAAACAAAATGTATAAAGCTGATATTAGCCCTCCCTCCTCTGGGCGCCCTGGGTCAGTGCCTTGGCTGCTGCCACTGATCTGCTGCTGCCGATAGCTCCCATGAAGGCATTTCCTGGGTCATCTGTACTCAGCCCATTGTTGCTTTTGTTTACTGTTGCTTTTAAGTGTGTGTGTGTATTGCAGATGGGGTGGGTTGGGAGGGGGGTGTAGTTGTGATGATAGTTTTATTTTGGGTTTGGAAAGCACGGGAGGGGGGTTGTAAGGTCATTTTCTGCAGCTTTCTGTTGAACCTGCAGCTTTCTGTTGAACCTGCAGTGGGTGAGCGTGGAGACGTATCGCGTTGGTTAGACGTATCGCGTCATTTCCTGTTTTGTGACTAACTCGTTTGTAGCAAGTCGGTGTTTCTCTCTCTCTTGAACTGATCTAACTTTCTCTGTCAATAAGTTTTTTCTGAGTTGCTTTAACACACAAACACATTAAAACGTTAATTTTCTTCACGGTTTAGGACTCTTTAAGCGTTTTACTGGGCTAATTACTTTGTTCTTAGGTAAGGTAAGGTACCGCTTGGTTAGCTTAGCTTTACGGCTAGCATGGCTTCCGCAGCTTTCTCTCTTGTCCCTCCATCTCTCTCTACACCTCCTCCTCTTTCCTGCTCTCTCTGTCAGATGTTTAGTTACTCCTCCGCCTCATTTAGTGAAGTTGGTAGGTGTAATAAGTGCAGCATTTTTGTAGCTTTGGAGGCGAGGGTTTCTGAGCTAGAGGCCCGGCTCCGCGCTGTAGAACAGCCAGGCCCAGCAGTAGCTAGCGCGGAGTCAACTAGGACAGGACCTAGCCGTCCTCCAACAGCTCCCGTGCAGCCGGGACCTCAGGCGAGCTGGGTGACTGTTCGTAGGAAGACTAGCGCCAGACCCCAGTCCGCGGCCAACCTCCAGCCCCTTTCTCTGAACAATAGGTTCGCCCCGCTCAGCGACGCATCCGCCGAGCAGGAGAGGCCGATTCTTGTAATTGGCAGCTCCATAGTTAGGAATGTGGCTCCAGAGACACGAAAGACCACCGTCAATGCCTTCCAGGGGCCAGGGCTGAGGACATTAGGTCCCATCTGAAGCTTTTGGCCAAGGACAAACGGCGGTATAGCAGGATCGTTATCCATGCTGGTGGCAACGACACCCGGCGACGGCAGTCGGAGGTCACTAAAATTAGCGTAGCTTCGGTGTGTAGGGCTGCCAAAAAGATGTCTGACTCTGTAATTTTTTGTGGTCCCCCGCCTGATCGTACTAGCGATGACATGTACAGCCGTATGCTTTCGTTCCACCTTTGGTTGTCAAGGTGGTGTCCAGAAAACGATGTGGGCTACATTGATAACTGGGGGGCCTTCTGGGGAAAACCTGGACTGTTACGTAGAGACGGCATCCATCCCACCGAGGACGGAGCTTCGCTTCTTTCCAGGAACACTGATAGGGTTATCTCTAGTTCCCCAAAGCCGTGACAACCCAGAGTCCAGCTCAGGGAACCCAGAGTCGAGCTCAGGGAAACCAGAGTCCAGATCAGGGAACCCAGAGTTCAGGTCAAGGAACAGGGACTGCCACCCACCCACTACACTATAGAGATAGTTTCCCGTCCACTACCCAAAACTAATGAATTAAAAGTTAATGCTACTAGAGCAAAGTATAAAAATCTCATAAAGATAAATAAAACTCGGACTGAACATAAAAACAAATCAATTAAATGTGGTTTACTAAACATAAGGTCTCTCCCCTCAAAAACACTCTTAGTAAATGACTTAATTTGTGAAAATAATATTGATTTGTTTTGTCTTGCAGAGACATGGTTGCAGGAAGAGGACCATGTCACAATAAATGAGTCAACTCCCCCTAGCTACTTAAACTTTAGTGTCCCTCGAAGTACTGGTCGAGGAGGTGGAGTAGCAACTATCTTTAATTCCGATTTACTAATTAATCTCCAAAAAAATAATAGTTACAGTTCCTTTGAGCATCTAGTTTTTAGCTTTCCTCATACACATAACAAAGCAGTAAAGCCACTTTTGTTTGTGGTCTTATATCGTCCACCAGGACCTTATTCTCAATTTTTAGATCAGATTTCAGATTTTCTATCTGACTTTGTTTTAAACACTGATAAAGTCATTATAGTCGGAGACTTCAATATTCATGTTGATAATGAAAGTGATAGTCTAAATACAGCTTTTCACACTATCCTAGACTCAATAGGCTTTACTCAAAATGTGCAGGGACCAACACATTCTTGTCACCACACTTTAGATCTTGTGCTGTCTTATGGCATTGACTGTGAAGAAATAACAGTCTTTCCACATAACCCTATCCTGTCTGATCATTTCCTTATCACTTTTAAACTTACTCTAATGGATCATATCAAACCTGAAAGAAAACTTCATTATACCAGAACTTTATCAGACAACGCTGTAGCAAATTTTAAAGAAGCTCTTCCAAATTTAATTTCCTCAGTTGATAAATGCAGAACAGAAAACAGTGATTTAACTCGTGACCCCTCACAACTTGACATTTTAGTTCATAGCGTTAATTCCTCCCTGCGTCGGGCAATAGACAAAGTTGCCCCCTTGAAAAGGAAGGTTGCTAGCCATAGAAGATTAACTCCCTGGTTTAATTTAGAGCTACGTACCCTAAAGAAGAACGTTAGTAAACTAGAGAGAAAATGGCGCTCCACGCATTTACATGATTCCTTTTTAATATGGAAAAATAGTTTATTGCTATATAAAAAGAGCCTTCACACAGCTAGAACAGCATATTATTCATCTTTAATCGAGGAGAATAAAAAATAATCCTAGGTTTCTTTTTAATACAGTTGCCAAACTCACACAGGATCATAGCTCTATCGAGCCAACCATTCCCCAAGCTCTAAGCAGTGACGACTTCATGCAATTCTTTATAAATAAAATAGACTCTATAAAAAATAAGATAATTGGGAACCTTCCCAATATGCTTGCTTCCTCCTTAGTTAATGAGGCAGTCTCAAAAATGGTGGAACCTAATATATGCTTAAACTGCTTTAATGCAGCCGAACTTTGTGATGTACTAAAATTATTAGCTTCATCTAAACCTTGAGCTTGCGTTTTAGACCCAATCCCAACTAAACTCTTAAAAGAAGTTTTCCCTCTGATCGCTGCTCTAATTTTAAATATAATGAATCTATCCTTAGTCAATGGATACGTACCACAGGAGTTTAAGATTGCTGTAATTAAACCTCTACTTAAGAAACTCTCTCTTGATCAAAACGACTTAATTAACTATAGACCGATATCTAATCTTCCCTTCTTATCTAAAATTCTTGAGAAAATAGTTGCACAACAGATATGTGAGCATTTAAACAATAATGAGCTGTTTGAGACGTTTCAGTCAGGCTTTAGGAGCTCATCATAGCACTGAAACAGCTCTGGTGAAGGTTACTAATGATATTCTCATAGCCTCAGACAATGGACTAGTGACCATTCTGGTCCTGTTAGATCTCAGTGCTGCCTTTGACACTGTTGATCACAATATTCTCATAGAAAGGCTTCAAAGTGTCGGTATAATAGGAACAGCACTAGGTTGGTTTAAATCTTATTTGTCTAACAGATTTCAGTTTGTTCAGGTAAACAATAGATCTTCCTCAACCTCAATAGTTACTTGCGGAGTACCACAGGGTTCAGTGCTTGGGCCGATTCTCTTTACTATATATATGCTTCCTATTGGTAAAATAATTAGGCAGCATGGGATAAAATTCCATAGTTACGCAGATGATACACAGCTATATCTATCCATAAATCCTGATGAATCCAATCAGTTAGGTAGACTACAGGCATGTCTGGAAGACATAAAAACTTGGATGACTCTAAACTTCTTGCTTCTAAATTCTGATAAAACAGAAGTTGTCGTCTTTGGACCAGAAGCTCTGAAAAAGAAACTACTTAGTCAGCCCCTTCACCTGGACGGCATTAAATTAGCCTCCAGTAATAAAGCAAAAAACCTCGGTGTCATTTTTGACCAAGATATGTCATTTAGATCTCACATTAAAGAAGTCTGTAGGATTTCCTTTTTTCACCTTAGGAATATTGCAAAAATTAGAACCATCCTGTCCAGGAATGATGCTGAAAAACTAGTCCATGCCTTTGTTACTTCAAGGCTGGATTACTGTAACTGTCTATTATCAGGTAGTCCACAGAATACAATTAAAAGTCTTCAGTTAGTTCAAAATGCTGCTGCTAGGATTCTGATGAATATTAAAAGAAGAGATCACATTTCCCCTGTTTTAGCTTCTCTTCACTGGCTCCCAGTAAAATCTAGAATAGAATTCAAGATCCTCCTTCTGACATATAAAGCCCTTAATAATCTAGCTCCATCATACATAAGAGACCTGATTGTTCCATATGTTCCTAACAGAGACCTTCGCTCTCAGACTGCAGGTTTACTGGTAGTTCCTAGGATTTCTAAAAGTAGAATGGGTGGCAGATCTTTCAGCTATCAGGCTCCCCTCCTATGGAACCTGCTCCCAGGGTTGGTTCGTGAAGCAGACAACTTGTATATCTTTAAAACTAGGCTTAAAACTTTCCTCTTTGACAAAGCTTACAGTTAGAGATATGTTAATAGGTAGTTAGAGACAGGTTAGACAGGTAGCTAGGAAGAGATAGGTTACTGTTAGTAGCTAGGTAGAGTGTCAAAAGCTAGGAAGGGATATGAAGAGGTAGAGTAGCTACGTAGAGATAGATTAATGTAAGCCAAGTAGAGAGTGTTAGTAGCTAGGTCTCCTAGTACCTAGGAGACAGGTTAATGTTAGTAGTCAGGTAGAGTGTCAAAAGCTAGGAAGAGATAGGAAGAGGTAGAGTAGCTCGGTAGAGATAGGTTAATATAAGCCAGGTAGAAAGTGTTAGTAGCTAGGTCTCCTAGTAGCTAGGAGACAGGTTAATGTTAGTAGCTATGCTGCTTTAGGCTAGGCTGTTGGAGGACATTATTAGGTTCAGTTCCTACTTTCTCTCCTACTTCTCCCCAACTGCATGATGTCCTGTCAATTCAAGCGCTAACCTGTTTTCTCTTAGTCTCTTCCTACAGTAGGTGCTCCTGACCCGCCCTGCTTGACGACCCTGACTAAGATGGCATTGCAGTGACAGAAAGTTCTACAAGTCTTGCAACAAACTTCTGCATCAGTTCTGTTGCTCTTTCTGTGTCTCTGTTCTGTATCTCTGTTCTGTATTCTCCAAACCACAGACGGTCTCGGCAGATGACCGCTTGTGCTGAGCCTGGTTCTGCCGGAGGTTTCTTCCTGTTAAAAGGGAGTTTTTCCTTTCCACTGTCGCTTCGTGCTTGCTCAGTGTGAGGGATTGCTCAGAATTACACGACGCAATCTTCTGTGGTTCTCTAATTTCTACATTAAACATTGTATTGTAATAACTCTTCTTGTAAAGTGCCTTGAGATGACATCTGTTGTGAAACTGCACTAAATAAATAAACTGAATTAAATTGAATTAAGTTTGAGATTAACTTGTCATTTCTTGTCTAGTACTTATCTCAGCCTTTGGTGGTGTTCTTGTCTGGTAGTTCCCCAAACTATGATGTCATCCATCATGGTGTCCACACCTGGTATGTGTTCGAAAATCATGTGTATGGTCTTGTGGTAGACCTCAAGAGCTGACAAAATGCCGTATGGCAGACGAAGAAACCTGTACCTGCCCTTAGGTGTGTTGAAGGTACACACTCTTGAGCTGTCCTCGTCCAGTCTCAGCTGCCAGAAGCCTGATGAGGTGTCTAGTTTACTGAACCATTTAGCTCCAGCAAACTGTGCCATGATTTCCTCTCTGGTTGGTAACTTGAAATGTTCCCTTTTGATAGCTTTATTTAAATCTCTTGAATCCAAGCATGTTCTGAGAGCACCTGTTTTCTTTGTTAGAACAACCAGCGAGCTGACCCATTCAGTTGGCTTATCAATTTTCTTGATGACTTGCAATTTTTCCATGCGTGCCAGTTCATCTTTTAGTTTTTCCTGCAGTGCAAATGGGATCTTCCTACAGGGATGCACAACAGGTAGCACATTTTTATCCACACATATTTTATGTTCTCCTGGGAGACATCCGAGTCCCCTCAAAACAGTCTTTGTCCATGAGTGAATCTTGATCGTTTGCTGCTTCTGGTGACGTGACTACAAACACTCTTTTAACCAGGTTAAGCTTTATGCATGCACTGAGTCCTAGGATTGGTTGTACACTCTTATCCACAATCAGCAGGTGTGCTCGTATCAGGTGATTTTTGTATTTGAATGTTGCTACACATCCACCTTTAACAGGAATTCGCTCTCCAGTGTATCCAGTCAGTTTGTTTTCACAGGATGAATTTTGCTCTTTTTTTGTCAGCCTTTTGTAATCTTTCCAAGATAATAAATTTACCTGGGCGCCTGTGTCTAACTTGAATGGAGTTATTGTGTCATTAACTTCAACTGGTACGATCCATTCCTCTTTCTCTGTTGTACAGGTGTGCACTTCATCCACGATAAACTCCTCTTCATCTTCCTCATCAACTGTGTGAACTTTTTGTTTTGGTGCAGCTTTACAACATTTGGCATAGTGATTATTTTCCCCACAGTTGTTGCAGGCTTTCCAAAATGCTGGGCATGATTTTGGTTTGTGACTGTTTCCCCATTTACCACACTTGAACTCTGGAGCCTTTTCTTTCTGATATTTGTGTTTGGTAAGTGTTTTCCTCTTGTCTCCATCCTTGTTTATTGCGTGCACTGTTGTTTCACCTCTCCGGAGCTCTTTTGCTTCTGCTCGTGTGGTTTCTGCTGCTCTACACATACTGACGTACTTATCCAGTGTAAGTCCACTCTCTTTGAGCAGTCTTTCTCTCAGTGCATTATCCACTGTTCCACAGACAATCCTGTCTCTCACTAGTGAGTCTCTCAGGGTTTCGAATTCACATGTTTTGCTTAGTGTGTGAAGCTCTGCTAAATACTGATCAAAAGGGAATCTCTGCTTTTGGTCTTGGGTGAAAAACTTGCACCTCTCAAAGGTCACATTCTGTTTAGGCACAATGTACTCTTCAAATTTTTTTCATTACATCGGCCAAAGTCAGATTAGCTTCATCCACCTGAAAGTTATTGTAGATGTCCAAAGCATCTTCTCCTATAACGTGCAAAAAGATATAAGCTTTCAGTTTTTCATCACTACCCCCTGCTCCGCTTGCTGTTAAATAAATATTAAACCGTTGCTTAAAGTTGGTTGCTGAGACTGCGTTGGTAAGACGTATCGCGTCATTTCCTGTTTGGTGACTCACTCGGTTGAAGCAAGTCGGTGTTTCTCTCTCTCTTGAACGGATCTAATTTTCTCTGTCCAGAAGTTTTTCTGAGTTACTTTAACACACAAACACATTAAAACATTTATTTTCTATTGGTGTTCTTTACGTGAGCTGGGTGACGGTTCGTAGGAAGCCTAGCACCACACCCCAGCCCGCGGCCAACCTCCAGCCCCTTTCTCTGAACAGTAGGTGCGCCCCACTCAACAACACACCCACGGAGCAGGAGAGGCCAATTCTTGTAATTGGCAGCTCCATAGTTAGGAACGTGGCTCCAGAGACACCAAAGACCACTGTCAAATGCCTTCCAGGTGCCAGAGCTGCGGACATTAGGTCCCATCTGAAGCTTTTGGCCAAGGACAAACGACAGTATAGCAGGATCGTTACCCATTCTGGTGGCAATGACACCCGGTTACGGCAATCGGAGGTCACTAAAATTAGCGTAGCTTCGGTGTGCAGGGCTGCCAAAAAGATGTCTGACTCTGTAATTTTTTCTGGTCCCCTGCCTAACCGTACTAGCGATGAGTGGTCAGCGACAGTGGTTTTTCGTGTCTCTGGAGCCACGTTCCTAACTACGGAGCTGCCAATTACAAGAATCGGCCTCTTGTGCTCAGCGGGTGCGTCGCTGAGTGGGGCGAACCTATTGTTCACAGAAAGGGGCTGGAGGTTGGCTGCAAGCTTGGGTCTGGCACTAAGCTTCCTACGAACAGTCACCCAGCTTGCCTGAGGTTCCGGCTGCATGGGAGCTGTTGGAGGATGGCTAAGGAGTCCTGTCCTAACTGGCTCTAGTGCTGGGCCTGGCTGTTCTACAGTGCGGAGCCGGGCCTCTAGCTCAGAAACCCTTACCTCCAAGGCTACAAAAATACTTCACTTATTACACCTACCATCTTCGCTAAAGGAGGCAGAGGAGTAGCTAAACATCTGACACAGAGAGCAGGAGAGAGGAGGAGATTCAGAGAGAGACGGAGGGACAGGAAAGATGGCAGCCATAGCCATGGTAGCAGTGAACCTAAGCTAACCTAGCGATACCTCACAGAGCTCAGAAAACCAGTGTAACGCTTAACGAGTTCCCAAAACGTAAAGAACACCAACAGAAAATAAGTGTTTTAACGTGTTTGTGTGTTAAAATAACTCAAAAAACCTTCTGGACAAAAAAAATTAGATAAATTCAAGAAAGCAAGAGCACCGAGATGCTTCTACCAAGTGAGTCAACAAACAGGAAATGACGCGATACACCTTACCAACGCAGTGTAGGAAGTCTGTCACTGTCACTCCCTATCGCTGTTGCGAGGTTTCAAAATGGCGGTCGGTTTGTTGTTAAAAGATGCTGTCAAATGACTCTCCAGTGACTCCGCCCTCCAAACAAACAGTGACCGACAGCCGTCTGACGTCGCTTTTCAGTACCAGTTCAGCACGGATGGAACCATAGATGGAAAATAGTATTGGTAAAATAGTATTTGTGCGACTCAGCCCGACTTCTGCCAGGGGAGAGTAAAAGGTACTGAGGCTGAGTCGATCCGAGTCGAGTTGTACCGGTGGAGAGACCCTATTAGAGGCCTAAGTCAGCTTCACTCTAACACAGACCACTCCAGGAGATTCCTCCTGCACATAGCCATCAGTGTTTTGACAACTCCTTGAAGAAACTTGAATAGAATAAGCTACAATAACATCTAATTTCTCTCTGCAGTTGAAAAAATATTTTAAATTGTATTCAATTACTCCAGTAAAGTGTAGATACCTCAAATCTTTTAGTTAAGTTAGCTAAAGAAGTAATTGTACTTTACTACTTGACACTATTGTTTGTCTTAGCAACAGTTCTCTGGTTCCTTTCACATAGTTCACAAGTTTAGGGTGAGTATTTATCAAAGCTTGTTTAATTGATTTTGGCAGATCCTGCCAGCAGACACCAGGTACACAGCTTCTTTCACTGCACCCAGCAGAGTCTGCATTGATGTGGGTAAGATAATCATTTTTATTCTGGTGACCTGGACTTGAGGACTCTAGCAATTAAACTATTGTGTGATCCCACTATTCACAGTTTCCATACTGATTGTACGTCTACATTTTTAGTTCTGTTGCAGTCAAACAGAGATGGCCGAGATGGTAGTTCAAGAGAGCATGAAGCAATTGCCTATGATGAGCAAAACACTTTGCTTGGCTGGGATCTGTGCTGCATCTAATATGGACTTCTGTGTTTTTCAGTATGTCAAATTGCAGAAATGCATCAGTCAGCTCCGTAAGTGACAATGTGGGTTGTTGAGCTCTGCAGGAGAGCAAATGGGTGTATATATTTTACACAGTTACAGTGGGGCAAGAAAGTATTTGGCTACCACCGAGTGTGCATGTTGTCCAACTTAAAAAGCAAGGCAATGTTATTTGTATAGCACCATTTCAAAAACAGGGACATACAAGGTACCTTACATGATTCGGTGATAAAGAAACAAACAAATGATATGATACATAATTAAAAGCATATAACACAATATTAGAGAAATTAAAAACAGCAAATGAGCATGAAACACACAACATATGATAAACAATAAAGCATTAAAAAACAATGAAGCATGAGAATATATGATTCATATAACATTAACCATTTACTCAAAGACAATTCTAAAAGATAAGCTTTTAATTTTGATTTCAATTCAATTCAGCTTATTTATATAGCGCCAATTCACAACAAATATCATCTGAAGGCACTTTACAAGAAAATCCATTTCAATACAATTATATAGACATTCAAATCAGTTAAATGTTTTCTATTTAAGGAATCCCAGCAGATTACCTTGAGTCTTCAACATGAGGTTGTGCCCGAAACATGCAGACTCCAACCACAGCAATCCCTCAGTAATCCATCATACTGAACAAGCATGTAGTGACAGTGGAGAGGAAAAACTCCCCTTTAACAGGAAGAAACCTCTGGCAGAACCTGGATCAGTACAAGCAGTCATCTGCCGTGACCGTCTGGGAGTTTGAGAAGACAGAGAAGAGACGCTGAAAAGAATAACAGAACTGATGTAAGAGTACTTTATACATAATATAAAGTACTTAATATAAAGTACTACTTTATATTAAATAAAGTAAAAAGTTGACAACAGGACGTGGATGTTGTTCAGTCACTGGAAGCATCATCCGAATTGATGCTCCCCATCCAGCAGGGCGTTGTAGCTGAGCAGGATATCAGACCAGGTGGAGCTCCTATGGAGAGAAAAACACTGAGAGGAAATAAGGTTAACAATCAGAGTAACAGCAAAATAGTAGAATAGTAAGGTAGAAAAGTTAATGTTAAGTTGAATGAAAGTGGTCAGTCTGTACTCCAACAGTCTAAGCCTATAGCAGCATAACTACAAAAACAACTCAGAAAAACCTAAGCCATTCTAACTATAAGCTTTATCAAAAAGGAACGTTTTAAGCCTAGTCTTAAAAGCAGACAGTGTCTGCTTCATGGACAAAAACTGAGCTGGGGTTCCAGGTGAGGAGACTGACAATTATCTGCTTCCCAGTCTACTTTTAAAAATCCTTGGAACTACCATTAAAACCTGCAGTCTGACAACGAAGTGCTCTGTTAGGAACATATGGAACAATCAGATATCTAATGAATGATGGAGCTTGATTATTAGGGGCTTTATACGTAAAGAGGAGGATCTTAAACTTTGTTCCGGACTTAACAGGGAGCAGATGGTGAGAAGCTAAACAGGAGAAATGTGATCTCGCTTTTTAATATTCATCAGAACTCTTGCTGCAGCATTTTGGATCAACTGAAGGCTTTTAATTGCATTTTGTGGACTTCCTGATAAGGAAAGCAAGGAATTACAGTAGTCCAGCCTTGAAGTAAGAAATGCATGGACTAGTTTCTCTGCATCCCTTCTGAACAGGATGTTTCTATTTTTAGCAATATTCTGGAGGTGGAGGAAAAATATCTTGGAAACCTGTTTAATATTGGATTTAAATGTCAAGTCTTGATCAAAAATTACACAATTTTTCTGGGTCCTAGTTTGAAATTCCCTAAGTCTAGCAATGATTTTATATGGTACAGAATTTTTTTTGGCATTAACATAGAACCCTGACTGCGTATCTTGGGATTCAATAACTTGGGTTACTTGCATGTGGTGCAAATTTGGGCATTTTGAGTGTAGGTGAGTGGGAGCAAAAGTTTCAGAATCATTTATTACTAACCATAAAAGTTGGTGGAACTGAATGGGTTGTGATGGTCTGGCTGGAGATTTTTGTGAGTGAGTGTGTTGGAGGGGTCAATTATGAGTTCTTGGTTTTTTTTATGTGTTAAGCTGTAGGTTTTTTCTTTGGTACCAAGTAACAGCTTTGGTGATCTATTCATCTAATGTGCATTATTGTTGGTGATGAGTGCAGTTATTGTAGTGTCATCCGCATATTTGAGGATAGAGACTCAGCGGTGGGTGGATGTGTGGGTGGTTGTGTAGATGAGGAAAAGCCAAGGGGAAAAAACACAACACTGAGGGGCACCTGTGCTGAGGGTCAGACGTTATGAAAGAAGGCTACCCGTCCTGACTCTCTGTGTCCTTTGTGATAGAAAGTTAACGATCCAGTGGAAGAGAGTGGCACCAATTTACATGACCATGAGTTTATATAAGAGGTTGACTGAGCTGAATGTGTTAAAAGCAGTGCTAAATTCAATTAATAATATCCGGACAGAAGTGTGGGGGGATTACAGGTGTTTGCATGAATGTAGTGAATTGTTAAGTTTATTGCATCTCTAGTGACTGCCCATGAAGCGGGAGGTGAGTTCTTTCTTGTGTGGCAGTATGATGTGTTCAAATAATTTCTTTATAACAGAAGGGAGAGCTATTTGTCTGTAGTTATTAAGGCAGTATATTTTGTTAGATTTGGGTACTGGAATGATAGCAGAGCCTTTAAAGCATTTAGCGACAATATACTGACTGAGGGAGCTGTTGAAGATGAACGTGATGATTGCGGCTAGCTGGGCTGCACAGTGCTTCAGGACAGCTGGGCTGACACCATCAAGCCCTGCTGATTTCCTTTTTTCATTTTGAGTAAAAAAGGCTCTGATCTCCTCGTCTTCAATAAAGAATTGAAGAGATGGTGGGAGGGGTGATAGTCTGCTGTTCAAACCTGCCATAAGAGTTGTGTAGTGAGACTGGTGAGTTACTGTCAGTGTCTGTTATTTCTCTGTACTTAACAGTTTTGATGGGAATGCAAATCTCCACACAAAAGTTTATGTATGACATCACCGTCCCCATCAACTCGTCCAGACACAGCTGCGTTCCATATGTTCCAATTCGTGCCCTCGAAGCAGCCTCTCAAGGTGTCGATGCAGGATCTGGACCAGCACAGGACAGTTTTGGATTTTCCGCTGTTAGATTTGAAGTTCTACTTCACTGAAAATTTTGACAAACTGAGTTTTCTTTCATTAAAATCAGTCACTCTGTGTTCTAAAAGCATGCTGCATATGAAAATTGTTTAAAAACTCCAATCCTGGAATCGGTTACATAAAGAAAAGAGACCAGAAAACTGAGTCTGAGTTTGAAAAAGTCCAACCACCATACGTCATAATGCTAAATTAGCATTAATGGCCTCACTTATATATCTTTGGACCGCCCACGGAACGTTGTTTTTGGCAAGGTAAAAAGCCGAGCCTCTTGCTGCTAGAGGCTATGGATCTAACAGTACTGGCTTTACTTTGAGGTTGAACTTAAAAAAAGGATCTGTACCATCACAAAAGTGGAACACCAGCTCCCAGGCTGTAAGTAGTGTTTTACTTTTCAAGTATTGATTTCAAACGTTCCCTGACAATGCAATGTACTACCTCGGAAAACATCTAGTATCTGTGACCACATCCACCCAGAGATGTTGTTTTAACTATCCTCAAATGTAACCTACGCTTCAAACCACAAATTATTATATCAGCAATCGAATTCACTGCTGGTTAAATCTCCCCGTCCTACGTAACCACCTTGAGCACTCCCTGCCCCTTCAGTGGTGTGTGTGTGGGGAGGGGGATGCCGCGGCTGTGCTCATTCCGAACAGACTATGAGCTCAAATCAGACGAGACAACTCGCTGGATTTAAGCATACTGCTAAGCAGAGGACAATAAATTATCAAGGAGTAACTCAGTAGCAAAGAGGGAGACCGTGGCACTGAATACCTTACTGCCTGCGATGTGTGCCGTCTGAAGACTCCGGTACCTGCGGTGGTGGAGTCCTGCTGTGGCCAGTAGCACGTCAGAGTCTGGTCTTATTTGGTAATGCTGTCTAAACTGGGTGGTAAACTCCATCTAAGCATAAATAGCGGCACTATTTTTGTTTCATGTTACTGATTTTAGTAAACGGACAGTGTACGAGTAATGTGCAGTTAGCCAATCAGAGCACATAAATTTGTATGTCATTAATCTTATTGAGCAAACCCCCACATCTTTTTGAGTGTCCACGCCCACTCCCACACTGAACTGGCATAAACTGAAATAATTTTTTTTTTTTTTACAGAAACCGACTCAGATGGCATTTTTTCATACTAGAGAACACTGAGAATTTAATAAGAACACCAGAGAAGGAGAACTTTAAGTTTCTGTCAGCATTTTTTTAATGAGCAGGAGCCCTCGGGAAGGAGCGGTAAGCACTGCTAGTCTGGACATAGCAGTGGTCCAGTATGTTGATACCTATACTTAGGCAGGTGACTTGTTGGTCGTATTTGGTAAATCTGCTGACAAGTTGCCGTGGCTGAAGTCGTCAAGTGCACTTCCGGTCTGAGCACATAGCAAGCAGACATGCAAGAAGTGGCTCCTGAATTACTTCTTATTTTCTACCTAATGTTTTTTGTATAAAGTTTGCCGCACATTGAGGTGACTACGTGTACGTTTTTGTGGAATTAAGGTAAATGCAGCTATTTGGCTATTGATAGTCTAGGGACTGCTTATGGCAGTCAATGATATAAATAATTTATGAATAATTATTAGTATTCAGGGCACAACCTGTTTCCAGGAACTATTTTATAGCCAAAGGTCTATAACAGTCTCATAAGCTGAAGGACAATTCTTTACTGTATGTTGATCATGAAACCTTGCCATATCTGTATGGGTTTAATAAAAGGGACAACAGTGACTTTCAAAAATACAAGTTTATTTACAAAAGGAGAAAAAGAAACATCTAATCACTCAAACTACTGACCAACACACTACACTAAGCTAAGTTAAGATAAGGTTATACGGGGAGTTAGACGCCTAATGTTATCCACTCAACACGAGCATTTAAGCCCCGTTTACGGAGCATTTAAGCCCCGTTTAAGGTCCCATGATTGCCCCGTTCCATCGTCAAGCTCAAGTGGAGACCCCGAACTTGGAGAGTCGTGTTTAGAAAGTCGGAAGGTCCGTTTAGACGACACGCTGGTCAACCACAGACATCATAAACTGAGGAAGAAGCTAACCCCGGCGCAACAAGATGTAGAGCTGAGACAGCGGCAGGAGGAAAGATTGAAAAGGCAGGAAGAGAGACTGCAGCTACAAGATGAGCGTTTCCTGTGGTAAGAAGAGACGCAAGACGAGGTGGACAGAATGTTCATACAGAGTATAGACAGAATTTCCAGGAACATTGAAGTGCTGGTAACGCACATAACCTCACGCTAGACTCCTCCACCGCAACCACAAACACCATTACATTTAGGGACACAACGCCCTAATTCCCCCTATACCCCAGTACAGCAATAGAGGGCTGATTACTGGCCACACTCCTCTCCCAGCTCCCCATATTCCGATTACAAACCCAACCCTTTTTTACATGTGTAAATAGTTTTGTTTTAAATGTGTGTAGTGTTTTTGTGCAGTGGTTATGTGTGATTTTCATTTGTGTGTCTTGTTCATTCATAAATAAACATGATGCCATTTTGAACATACCAGTTACAAAAACACGTTTACAAAATATAACCAGAAACCCATGAGGTCTCAACACTTAATATTAATGCCCTGATATACATGGTAAGTCAATTGATGTATTGTGTAAAATTTGCACAACTTAATGAAGATGTTAATATAAGTTATGGAAGTTTGACGTAACATCTGCCTGATATCTGTGGGAACATAACTATGGTGTTGAACGGTTACATGCTCTGACCCAAAAATGACGCTGCCTTCAAGTGCTATCGTAATTATTGTAAATACCATAAACCAACAACACATTTGTACATTAACCACTCGCGTTGTACTTACCACTGGAATTTTTTTGTTATGCTACCCGTTTCGCCTATGTGAGTTCAACTTTGACCTTTCAAGATGGCGGACAGAAGAGAAATAATCCTGGATGCCAAGCATTGCATTGTTAAAAGTTCTCTGCTACTATTAGTTGGTTGTAATCTACATACTGCTGAGGCATACATAACCTTAATAACGTTGCCTTTAACACTTGGTGTCGTTTATTAAAATACGGTTTCACCAAAGTAAAGAAAGACAAGCACTTGAACATGACGCACTGGTAATTTACACTTGATAGGTGGAAAACATCATGTTTCCCATACCACATGAAGGCAGCATACTTGAGACCTCAAGGTTTACGTACTGATTATATATATTTTTTTTATTTCTAAACCAATAATGGAAAAACACGCTGATTATTTTTATTGTCAATTTAGGATTGATCCTGAATTCCTTAAAAAAAATCACAACAGAGATAGGATAAAATAATCAAATCTTTAATGAAAATTGCCTTGGAGAAGACGGGTAAAACAACAGTTTCAAAAAACACTATAACGGGTCAAGGAATGTAGTCAGAACATGTCTCACTCTTTTGCCTTCACTTTCATTGTCCATCCTTGCAACAGACGCAGGCCTACTTGTTGGCTGAAAATGTTTGTCGTATTCGACTGCAGCAGTGACGGATTGTTCTTTTAATCCTTCTTTCATGGTTTCACAGTAGTTGTGTAGAACAAAGCAAGCATAGATAACATGTGGCAAGTCCTTCTTGTTAATTTCCATCGCTCGTCGCAGTACTCCAAACCGTGCTTTCAAGCGTCCAAAAGCACACTAGATAACAATGCAAGCCTTGCAAAGTGAAAATCAATAATACTGCGCTTGTGGGGTGGCCCCACCGTTGGGGAACTCTTTCATGAGATATGGCGTCAGTGGGTAAGCAGGGTCCCCCCAAAAAAAGACGGGAACAGGGCCGTCATCTTCCAACAGCTGTTTAGGACAGAAGGTATAGTTCCATCTTTTAGCTCTGTGCATATAATGGAATTTGCGAAGATACGCACATCATGTACACTACCAGGCCATTTCACAACAACATCAATAAAACAATTCTTGTAATCACACACTGCTTGTACATTATAAGAGTTTCTGCCCTTTCTATGAAGAAAACTAGTTGATTTGCATGCCGGTTGCTTTATCTCGATGTGTATGCAGTCAATTGCCCCCAAACACTGTGGCATACCAAGGCACGAGTAGAAATTAGCCACAAGATCCTGGACTTCAGTTTCTGTTCTTGGGGGCTTTATGTAGACTGGACCCAGATAATAAGTAATAGCTCTACAAACATCTCGGACAAAAACGGAAACTGATTGCCTCGACATTCCAAAAGCATTAGCTGTTTTTCGTAGTCTTCCTTTGTCACACAAGTAATATAGTGAAGATGCAACCTTTGTGAAGACATCCACAGCAGCGCTCATCGTCGTCGTCTGCTTCTCCAATTATGGACGCAATCTTTCGCTGAGCTGGACCAGAGCTGACTGGGACATCAGAAAGTTTTCACGTTCATTTAGCCGTTGAGATAACAGTTAGACGGCTCTCTTATCCCCTCTGCTTTTCTCCCTTTACACCACTGATTGCATGTCAAGAGACCCTTCTGTGAAACTCCTGAAGTTTGCAGATGACACCACCGTCATTGGACTCATCCGTGACGGCGACGAGTCTGCATACAGAAGGGAGGTGGAACAGCTGGTCCTCTGGTGCAGTCAGAACCACCTGGAGCTAAACCCGCTCAAAACTGTGGAGATGACAGTGGACTTCAGGAAGAGACCCCCATCAACATCTCCTCTCATAATCACCAACAGGCCAGTCCCCACAGTAGAGTCTTTCAGGTTCCTAGAATCCACCATCACACGGGACCTGAAGTGGACCTCCCACATTGACTCTATAAGGAAGAAGGCCCAGCAAAGGCTGTACTTTCTGCGTCAGCTCAGAAAGTTCAACCTGCCTCAGGAACTGCTGACCATATTCTACACAGCAATAGTCCAGTCTGTCCTGACCTCATCCATCTCTGTCTGGTTCGGATCCGCCACCAGGCAAGACAGGGACAGACTGCAGAGAACAGTCAGGTCCTCAGAGAGGATCATATGAATGAACTCTGAATAGTCACAGAGTGTGAGTCCACTCACATGAACAATAAACTAAAACTCTGCACTGCTGTATATACTTACTGTACAGTTGGTGGCTAACTACATCATTTTTTGCCCCACTGTAAGTACAATTCAAAATTCAAAAATACTTTATTGATCCCAGAGGGAAATTAAGTGTTGTTGTAGCTTACTAATTCATTTTTCAAGGAGTTATTGTAGACCATGATTGCTGTGGGGAGAAAGGATTACCTTTAGTGGTCTGTGTTGCAGCAAGACTAAAGAAGCCTCTGACTGAAGATACTCTGTTGCTGTAGGACAGTCTGATGAAGAGGATGGTCAGGGTTGTCCATAATCTTTTCAATTTTATGAAGAATCCTTCTTTGCAACATTATCTCCAGTTGTTACACAGGTGTCCCCAGAACAGAGCCAGCCTTCTTTCTCAGGTTGTTGAGCCATTTTAAGTCCCTGGCTCTGATGCTGCTACCCCAACAGATGACTCTCTCCACCACAGTGACTGACAGAGATTTTTATTTGATAAATCTATTTAATCAAGGAAATCTTGACAGCACTAAGGTGAACGATTGTAGTGTAACATTTTTTTTGTTTGGGAGATGAGGTATGATCATGATGCAGAAATCTGAATATTAATACTGAACACTGGCACAGACAGCTTCATTCAGATTCCTACTAACTACTACCCCCCCCCCCCCCTACACACACACACACATTTGAGGGTAATGAATTTTTTTCAGGGCAATAGTATCAGGGTTGATTTTGACGAGTCCCTAGGCTACTCTACAATTCCTTTTGAAACCCTTTTTTTTTGTAGTCTTGTTCAAGTAGCCCGAGGCCATGGCCCTCTGAGATCACACTGTTATTAATACAAACATGTCAAACCGCATGTTGAAATTCAAAATAGAAGTGCCAAAATGTCAAGGTGTCAAACTCCTGAAATATAAATTATACTGTAGTATTGCTAAGCATTACTAAAATCATGCCTCAATGCAAATAAAGAATAATGCACACAAGTATGAAATCTTATTGTATTTTAACTGATTGCAGGAACAGCTGTGCTTTGAAAGAAGCCTCACGGTTTGATGGCTGGACTTGGTATGCCACCCAGCCCAGCATTCTCCCATCCCTGTTCCAATACCCTCCAGCCTGCAACATGTAAAGACCAATGGCAAAACTGTGTCCATCCCTCTTGTAAATTCATAAAGTTGTTATATTTTGGTAAAACTTTCTGAAAGTTGTTTAGAGATTTTACTTCTAAAATGATAGACAGCTGAGTGATATATTGCATTGAGTTTTGTTCAGAATTGAACTTGTAGTCTTTGAGTCAGTTCTTTTATATTGTATTCTCTGTTATTTTATTGAATGAAAAAAATACTGTGCTTCTTATATTTCACTCTGAAAAGTCTCAAAAAGCATCAGAGTGCTGCATCAGTGTTTCATTCTGCACAGAGTTTGAGAATTTTTGGTGACAACAAGACAAATAGGATGGGGCAAACTAGAATACACAGATTACATGCTCCAAGATCTCAGACGATATGCTGAAGAAAGGTTGGTATAAGAGTCATACAATATATTTATCACACAGATGGAACTAAAAGATTATTTTAAATTCCCAACAATTTTCCTGCTTAAACTGGAAAACCTGCTTCATCTTTTTTTTTTTTTTTAACGTGTCCTGTCTAGCAGTATGCTACTCAGAATTGGTGTCTGAGTACCAAGTACAAGCCCAACAGTTTTACTTTCCCAAGCAGAGTATTACAGCTTCGCTGTAGTACGCCACTTGATGTATATGAAAAATCTTTATTAGTGATTACTGTGGGTTCAATTTCCTGATGTCATGGACATTAAACTGAGACAAGAAGGGAGAAAGGAAGAAGGTGAAGAAAAGAAACCGGACCAACAGAGGGGCGAACCGATGACACAAGACAGGGAGGCAAACAAAGAACACAAGAAAACATCCCAGTCCTCCACCTCTGCCGGACGGCAGAGAAACAGTAATACAAAACAAAAACAACAAACTGTACAGAACCAAACCAATAGTTCGGATCTAGTAGAATAAACTAAGAATTACACATTCACTACACACAAGCATTGATTAATGAACATAATACAAATGTTTCTGGTAAGCTCCTGTGAACAACTAACTAATGATGATAACCTCAGCTTAAGATATGTCCGTCCTCACCAATGTCCCCACACCTATGTGTGTGCGAGCATGCAGGTCTGAATAAGGTTTCACCATGCAAGTGATTGATAGCTGGTGTAAGGAACCGTCAATCCGTCCTACAGGAATCGACACAGACATGGAGGAGGCAAGAGATGTATGCATCCAGAGTGTCCACAGAGTACAGAGGCCACAGGCGGATCAGCGCAGGGTTGATCACCCGCCAAGAGAGGAACAGATGGAAGCCCCAGGGGAACACCCACCAGCCGCAATGCTGGGGCCCGAGAGATCGCAGTGACGAGCCCACGGGCTCCGCCGGTAACCGGCTACGCCAGGGCGGGCCCGGATCAGGAACCGGAGGCCACGGGGACCAGGGGCACCCCGCCCCCCAGCGGGGCCCCAACCAGGGACCAGCCGACAAGGGCCCCCCGCCGCCGCCGCAGGCAAGGGGGATCCGCAGCCAACCGACGGACAACACACGCCCCCGCCACCCCGGCTTCATCAAATAAAGCGCATGATTACTAAAAGGGTAAATGACCTGTAATTGTATAGCACTTTTTCAGTCAGAGGACTCCAAAATGCTGCATACTACATTCAGTCATTTACACATTCATGTATACATTCCCACTGATGCTTCCAGTTTGGTGCTCTGTAAAGGTAGTATTACTTGTTTTAAAGAATATAGACCAATTTCGATCAGATGTAGTTCTCGTACTTCTAAGTCTCAGTGTTTCAGATTATGAAATAGAGCGGATCAATGTTGATCTTCTTCCAAAGCATTAAAATAGCTCTTTCTGTGACACTGAACTTAAAGCAATGAATCACATGTTCATTTTAGAGACCTACTGCAGGTCGTTTCTAGCCCTATGCAAACTTTTGTTGAGTTCAAATGATTTGTGGACATGCATCACTTTGTTACACTTAAAAAAAGGTAAAGATTTGTGAAACTCAACTTAAAAACAGAAAAGTTATTGATCTCAGCAACTTCAGACTAATAATAAGCGGTCTACAAAAATCTACTTTTCTGCTACAATGTATTTACCAAACTAAAGTAATAGAAAATGAACACTAAACTTTAGATGAAATAATTTTCCTTCCTACCTGTCAATAAAAAAAAATTCTAAAAGGTTGGTCAATCATAGACTGAGATCAGCAGACACAGAAGATTGGTTCAATAATAGTTCTGTCTGAAAATCTTAATATTTCTGCATCATATCAGCAGTAGGATTGATCATCTGCAGAATTACATACCAGTCAACGTAAACCTCAAAGGTAATTTGTGTAGTTTTCAGTTGAAGAAATATGAGCTTTAAAGGGGACATATTATGCAAAACCCACTTTTCCGTTGCTTTAGTATGTATATTTGGGTATATGTGTTGCCTCCCGTCCCCTTGAATGTAAATTACGACAACTAGGTAAATGTTTAATAAATTGCCAGAGTCAAGAAATGGGTAAAAAAAGTAGCTGTTTTGCATTTCCTCAAGCCTGTGACATCCCTGACAGTGTATTTTGCATAATTCCAACCCTACTCTGTAGCTGTCTCCACCTACACAGCCTTAGCAACCTGAGCAGCCGCACCCCCTTGGCTTCAACTGTACGCAACAGCCAGAGCCCTTCCCTTTAATGGTGCTAAAATTATTATTCTTTTATTTTTAAAAGAGAGGAAATACATCCTCATAGGTCACAATACCTAAATAATACATATGCTACAGTAGATTATTTTAGACACACCACAACAGATAGCAGCAATCTTTTATCTGTCCATAATGTGTCATATTTGGTTTGCAATCGGAGGGTCGTAGGTTTGATTCCAGCTTCCTCCAGTCACATGTCCACGTGCCCCTGGGCAAGGCACTTAACCCCCAAATTCTACATCGTCCTACCGAGCCATGTTGGCTATCGGTGTATGAATGTGAATGTGAATGGGTGAATGTGGCTTCAATGTAAAGCACTTTGAGTGGTTAGTAAGACTAGAAAAGTGCCATATAAGTTCAGTCCATTTACCATTTACTTGATTAATAAAACTACATT
Organism: Apricaphanius iberus; assembly: GCA_028564705.1. NCBI lineage: Eukaryota > Metazoa > Chordata > Actinopteri > Cyprinodontiformes > Aphaniidae > Apricaphanius > Apricaphanius iberus. The sequence goes on from JAPXFQ010001268.1 coordinate 500,839, forward strand.
CATCTTTTAAGGAAGCCTAGTTATTGTTTCCAGCAGAGTGAGTGTCCACCATTTAACACCGGAGATAAAAAAACAAACAAAACATGATTTGAAGGAAAACAGTAATCTACGGTGGCTGATATCTTTCAGGTTTCTTTATTTCTCCTCCAACTGAATCACCAACAAAGTGACCACGATGAGCGTTTAAATGTTTACATATTCCAATATTACGTTTCCAAAATGTTTAACTTTCAACCCTGACAAAAAAACTCTTTCATGTACATGTTTCTTGAACCAGTGGAGACGATGGTGCACTGCAGCATTGGCAGATGAGGTTGTGTTGAGATTAAGTCAGAGCCCAAGGACTCCTTGGTACGGAGCCGCGAGTTCGGCTCTCATTTTCATTTTTTTAATGACATTTTTTTATTTAAACCAGGGTTTCGGTAAGATTTTAATGTCTCGGAGACGTGTTAACTGGGTTAAAATGAGACGGTTTGGAAATATCTATTGCAGTGCTGAAAGGGAACTTCAGTAGATACGGCTGAACTGAAAAAAAAAAGGAAACATCGCTGACCCGTTTTCGTAAACAACAACTTGAAATCTATAGATTGCCATCTGACCTGACAGTTTGAATATTTTGTTTTCATTCTGTACAAATAGAATGGCATTGACTTTAATCCATAACAGCATTCAATCATTTCTCTCCCAAACTCAATCGTTGCCATGATTACGCAACGCTGTCCTCACCTCCAACCCGTAGGAGAAGGTGGGGGTGCAAAAGCCATCTGTGGCCTGTGTGCACTGTAGCTCATTAACATAGACTCAAAGCCAGTCATTCTGAGCAGGGCTGTAAAACTAATGTGTGCAGAACTCGGCCCTGTTTAATTCTTTGGCTTTTTCATGAAAAGCCTGTTATCAACATTACATTTAGGCATCCTAAAACCATGTCAACAAGCAGAAATTAGCACAAGATGTCCCCTTTAAAAAAGAAATAATCTTTTTGCGATAATAATATACTTTAATGATTCTTACGTTATTATATCTCCATACATATTAAAGAACTATTAAACTTTATTATAACCATTATAACTATATAAGCATAGTTCATAGTACTAATATATAAAATATACTAAAGAAGTCTTTTCAAAGAAAGTTCAGCACAGTATTTGGTGCTTGCTACAGAGAAATATTATTGTATGGTGGAGGGGTTTGCAAAGAAGCTGTTCGCACATACATGTATTCACGAAAGAACCATCACTGCAGGCACAGCGTTTACCAAGGCACACATGGACAGTTGCTACTTACTGTCAGTCCTCAATGTATACCTGTCTACTGTCTAGAATATCAACAGAGCAGGAAGACTTGTGGGTCCTTGTATGCCAACACACCAGCAGAGCATTCTGGGATTTGTAATATTATACATTCAAGCTCTTTCTAATGTAGGGCAGCACACACACTTGCACTTCAGTTTGGAATGCTTGTTTTTGGACTGTGGGAAGAAGCTGGAGTACCTGGAGAAAACCTTGTCTACGTTGGGCAAACCAGCTAACTTCAAACAGGAAGATATTTAATGAAGCACTTTGTAGTAAGAGGAAACGTGGCAACTGATGGAAACTTTTCCTGCATATCCATGTAAAAAATTGGGCAAAATTGTAAAAATATTCAGTGTTGTTAAAAATAATTGACTATCTCCTGGTATTGTGATTGTATATTTTAGTTATATATTCAGCACTGACTGTCACTGCTATGTCTTTCAATTGAAAATGACAAACCAGATGATCAGACTCATTTAGCTCCTATATTGCTAAATGAGATCTAGGCCACAAATGGTTTTCCATTCTTAATTATGCATTGCCCTCCCCTGACATCTGTCCTTTGTGCCCATGAGCACCTAATTGCACCTCTGAGAACAGAAGAGCCTATTTTGGTATAAATATTTATGGGCCATTTTTATCTGGTTGTAGATATTAGTAAACATCTGGGGAACCAGTTACGTACCAGTTAAATGCCTCTGTTGCTCGTGTCCTAGCTCAGAGCATGTCACTTTCAGTGGCCATTTCTGTCTGATATGAAGGTCTGTATCATATGTGACAAGAACGGGGGAGACTGATGCGGAAAGGCAAAGCTACCTGATCTGTTTTGTCACCTCTTCCGGTTGCTTGAACAGGCATTTCCTTTGAAGGGTTTGCTTCAGGGCCTGAGCGTGTTGATCTGCATCTGGAGTTGCTTCCTTTCTCCTGCTAGCTACTCCTTATGACATCTAAAACCATCTAGGCCAGTGCTACTTTACACATGAAATGTTCAGGCCACTGAGCACTATAAGAACAAACTGTCAGTCAGGTAGCTAGAACCTTAAAGCGCTGATCTGCTTGCTGAACTGAGCCGAGTAACCCACAAAGTGACTGAGATGCAGTGACTGTACGAGTACGATATAACATCTGTGTGGCTTATATACCCTTTCTCTGCATTTAGACGTTCTGCCTTTTCTACCTCCCACATTTCTCAAGGAACAATCTAAGAACACACCACCAACTCTAGTGGTTCCCAAACTATTTCTGGTGAATTGGTTTATTGAACATTGCTTTCAGAAACATACCAGACCACATTCAAACTGTATCTATTTAACATTTATTTTATATAACTTAATGTCCAAAGGTTTTATTGTAGTAAACATGTTTAACAGTATCTAAAAAAAATTCCAGAGTGGATTGATAGCCAAACAGGAGATACTTGGTGGATTGTGCTTGAGGCTTTCTGCATTGGCAATAGCCACTCAGGCCTGGTCGACCTTTACTTTCTCAGGAACTACATCAGGAGACAAAATGCTACTGCTCTGGCCAACCGCAAGAAAAAGGACAACCAACACTGCATCACACAAGAGCAGGGGTGTGACTTAATGGAGAAGCAGAAAGCAATTTATACAGAAATGCTACAGCAGCAGAAAAATAATTTTAAAGCAGGTTTGAAAACAATGATGGATAGTACCAACTTCAGAATGTATGCTATCCTTAAGGAACTACAGAAACTAAAAGTTAGGCTAAAGTATACACAGAAGGAAGTGGATGACTTGAAAGAAAAAGTAAAAACTTGACAGCAAGGTAACACAAGACCATGTACACAAGCTTATTGAATATGATTATTGTGGATTAGAAGATAGATTTTTTTGGATGCACAGGCCCAATGTCAAAATCGAATCATTGATGGTATACAGAAAGAGGATAATGAGAAATGGCATGACTTGGACAAAAAGGTGTTGGTTCTGTTTAAAGAAAAACTAGATTTGGATCTTGGCAGCACAGACATCGAAAGAGTACAGTGTCTTGGAAAAGCAAAAAAGTGATTCAAAATCAAATTGCCACCCTGTGATGGTGAGGTTCTTAAAACTCAAGGACAGGGAAACTGTTCTGCAAAATTCAAAGCAACTCAAAGGATCAAGATACTTCATCGCTCTTTCTGTGTCTCTGTTATGTATTCTCCAAGCCACAGACGGTCGCGGCAGATAACCGCTTGTGCTGAGCCTGGTTCTGCCGGAGGTTTCTTCCTGTTAAAAGGGAGTTTTTCCTTCCCACTGTCGCTGCATGCTTGCTCAGTATGAGGGATTGCTGAGAATTCCACGACGCAATCTTCTGTGGTTCTGTAATTTCTACACTTAACATTGTATTGTAATAACTCTTTTTGTAAAGTGCCTTGAGATGACATCTGTTGTGAAATGGCGCTATATAAATAAACTGAATTGAATTGAATTGAATTCATTGATGAACACTACCCTGAATCAGTCCGTTAAAGACAAATAGAACTCATTCCTTAGATGAAAGTAGCGAGGGAAAGAGGGGACATTGCTTTTTTGAGGTATGACAAGCTGATTGTGCACACAGAACAATAAGAAACAGGATAACTTACGGAATAATCAACATGGTTTTTATGAATTCTGCTCATTTTCCAAACAATAGTCTAAAGATTGCTTATTTGAATATAACCAGATTAAGGAATAAAATGTATGACCTAGAAAACAACATTAATGTACTTGTTCTGTCAGAAACTCATCTAGATAGTGATGAAGAATTGAGAATACCTGGCTACAGTACACTGAGAAACGATAGAAGCCAATTTGGTGGAGTAAATCTTGGTTTATGCTTGCTGCGTCCGCGAGGTCCGCATGGCTCCACGTGGCCAAATTACGTCATTTCAGTAACTGCGCCTCTCCGTGCGGCCTCCTCCCGCCCCAAAATTTCAGCACCGCGCACTTAGGAAAATTTGTAACTACGCGGACGGTCCCGCGCGGAAAAACATGGTGGACTGGCAAGAGCTCATATTGCCGGAGGTTCGTAAATAGACATCATTATGATTCGGCCGATAAAGATCACTGTGATGAACTGTGTTTTAATGGAAGAGAGGACAGTCTCCTTTTTCATCTTATTTTCCTAAGTAAACAGCATAAAAGTTCAGCTTTGTTTAAGCTCACGGGTGTCACCATCTTGTAAACGTCAGTGATTACTACTTTTACTATGGTGTAGTGTTGTATGCATGCCGTAGAGCCCTACGCCGCCCCCTACAGTCGTCAAGAATATTGGCTCTCAGCAGGGACAAGCTGCAGAAAGTATAAACACTGCTCGAAGGCGTCTCGGCCGGTTCTGCACGTCTCGTTTCCACGCGGAATGTTCATGCGGCAAGCATAAACATAGCTTTACTCTCTACATTCAAATTGAACTTCCCTGTGAAATTAAAAGAAGAGATAATGTGCAAATATTTAGAGGTCCTGTGGATGGAGGTATTTGTTACTTATATAAAACCTACTCTCATGGGCTGTTGCTATAAATAAATAATAACGGTTTGAGCACACCCACCTTTATTGATCTTATATATTTATCTGTAAATGTTAATTACACCGCTGCTTTGTCTATACCAGTAGGATGTTCTGACCATAATATGGTTATCATTGCTAAAAAAGCGAAACTTCCCAAAGCTATGCCAAAACATGTGTTAAAAAAATCTTATGAAAATTTTTCACAAAATGCTTTTGTGAAGGACATTGGAAACTTATGCTGGTCAAATGTATATAAAACTAAGAATACTGATGAGGCCCTTGAGATTTTATTAAACATTCTTCTCTCAGTCTTCGATAAGCATGCACCATTTAAGAAGCTAACATTAAGGAGGTATCAAGCACAATGGGTTGACCAGGAACTTAAAATCTATATGCAGCAAAGAAACAATCCTAAACTTGTAGCACAACAAACAAAATTTGTTGAAGACAAGCAAGAGTATAATAAACCGAGAATTTCTGTTATCAGATTCAATATAAAAAAGAAACAATACTTTGCAAAACTAGAAAAGAAAAAAGGCAATCCAAAATATGTATTAAAAACTCTAAACCTGATGGAGCAGAAATATTTCCTCACAACCAACCTTTATTGATAATGGAGGTTTGGTAATTATGACACTGAAAGAGGTAGCCAATCATTTGAAGGGTACTTTCAGTGACAAAGTGTCAGCCTTTAGAAATACTATCGTAAATAAAAAAGATGGATTATCTACCGTCAAGATGTGACTCTCTCCCTGTCTGTTTCACTCACGGTCTTCCTGTTTTGTTCAAATGAAAATGAACTTGTCAACTTTGCAGATATTTGCCCCCTGTCGCCCTCTCAAGGCTAATGTCACTATCGTAAAAACAAATCTCTATGGAGCACATCTGAAGAAGTGTACTGATGGTTTTACAAGCTCACAAGCCAAAGAGTCAGAGTCTGTTCACGAGCCTGAGTCTACAGAGGGTGTTCATGATCCAGAGAATCCGTGCTCTTCAGACCCCAGGACTCCTGTGAGTCCTTCGATGGTCAGGAATTTTTGTTTTTGTTCTGCAAAAGGAGCCGCGATTGAGACTATCACGACCCTACTGTGCATTAGTTTATGAATGAGATATCTGCCTTTATAGAAGATCTTTGTCGCTCAGCAGGAGCTGTGGTTAAGTTGTGCTGATTCAGAGGAACATGAGCAGACCAGTGTTTCCCACACGTAGAAGAATGTGTGGCGGTGCCCCACAGGTTCAACTACTCTATTTTACGCACACCTCCAATTATACCTGACTGCAGCCGCAAAACCTCCCCCTCTTCCTCTCTCTTTCTCAGACCATAAGAAACCATAAGACACTGCATACATGGACATATCGGCCAACCCTCCCGATTTTCCCATCTCGAATTTCAGTGCCCCTCCCCCAAACTCTCCCGACATTTGACGTTGTCGCTTATCATGTACACTCCCTGTTTCTATGTGAGAGGGATGGAGAATAAAAAAGGTTTCATTTGCATTTTGCCAAGGAAGGTGCTATGAGGTACAGTTTCCTCATTCATGACATGAAAATCCTTGAGCTGTTGGCGAAATTTGTTTTGAATCCAAAATAGGTTACCTACATAATTTGTATTTGTCTGATTAGGAAACCAATCAGCTGTAATTACTGACGCACGCATCAGCAACAACCCGCAGAACAGTCTTTATGTGACTGAAAGAAGCCGCAGATTCAATTACTTTTTAAATATTCAGTTATTTAGGATTAAAAACTGTTTCAACCGACCTCAAGTCTTGTTTTCTTTCATTTTGAGTGAGTTTTTAGAATTAATTAGTGATTATTCCGTTTAGTGGTGCTGAGCAGGGGCGTATCCTGGAGGTTAATAAAGAGGGGCTAAACAGGGCCAAGGTGGGTCTTGGAATTTAGCCCTAAAATAAAACTAGACATGCTCTTCTCTCCTAGTGGGGACCCAATCTGAGCTTGTCACATTTGAGAGTTTTGATCTGTTAAAATGACATTTGAAGTCATTTTATTTGACTAAGGTCTATGTGATAATGTAGCCTCACACTCATTTTATTAAGAGTCAAAAATCTGACTACATTCTTATTGAAATACAAAGGAGAATCAATAATCAATAACAATAACACAAACATGCCCTATTATTCCCCTTTCTACTTACTGCTAAAACTGACATGACACACTCAGAAAAAAAGAATGTAGAATCCAACTCACCTTACTCACTACTTAGCTGCGCATATACATCCAGAGGCAACATGATCATTTTATGTCCAGTTAATGTACTCCAATAAAGTATTTAGTCTGCAAGTCTACCTCAAGCCACTCTGCCGCCAAAAACCTTTGTAAATAAATTTCTTGCATGTATTTCTCAGAATGTTTACATCATAACTACTAGTTAGCATGATAGCTATTCAAGGCTGCCAAACAACAAATGGGTGTTACTGCCACCAACTGGTAAAAAGTGTGGACCAGAATAGCATTTAAGGTTATATTCTAGTATTCAACTGTTTGATAATTATTCCTTTCTACAGACTTCCTTAACAAAAATAAAACATAAAGGAAGTAGGGAAGCTGTTTGAGAAGAGTCAGTAATGATTATTATTTTTTATTTTTTTTATGCATATTTTTACGCATTAAACCCTGCAGAGGTAGCATTTTCTGAAACCATATTGTTAAACCTATAAATAGAAGAATGTGCAAAACAGAAATTTTTAATTTTATTTTTTATCTATAACTGTCGGATGTGGAGGGGGTAATCCAACAGGGTATTTTATTTCACCAATCCAATGTAAAGCCACTTTTAAAGCATGGATGTTTAAAAAAATAAATTGGTGTAATATTTGTCCCTGTTTTCGATATCGTATTACTGGCAACATCAACTGAAAAAGCACTTAGACCAATTTTGTCTGGACAATTTGAGCTTTTTTATTGCTGTCTGCCCAAAAAGACAGCAGGCAAAACTGTCTCGTTTCTTTCTCAAAAAGGTTGGACTTTTTAAAAGATAAGTAAATAAATATTTTTTATGTAAACTTTCAAATGAAATTCCCAGGTTGTTTATGCTTCAAAATAAAAAATGACAAAAATCTTAGAAACAAATCAATACTTAATTATTTTATGTGTAATATACAGTATTGTGTTTAAAACATACTATCAACAGAAACCTTAGAGCATTTTACATGAACTTATACTGAAAACAATATGTAAAAAAAAAAAAATAAACATTTTTAGAAATTCATCTCGCTTTGCACAAACTACACATAAATGAAAACAACCTCTGTGGAAAAGCCTTTATAAAACATTGAGGAAATCAAAAATGGTATTTTCTGCTTTGTGAGAATGGTGAGATGCAATGCATGAGTTCATTTGACATCTTTTCAGGGTCTTGATAAAAAATACCAGTGGCTGTACTGCTTGTAAGCTGTAGCACCCTCTGTTGTTTGTCTTGGGCCAATACATTTGCAGAAAGGATTGTGGATCTGTCATGAGGGGGCCCGATAAGTAAATGGGCGGGCCCTGACCCACACATGACCCCGAGCCTGTTTCTGTGCCCCTTTAACACCTAAATTCCACTACATGCGCTCCCCTCAGCTCCGCTCCGCCACGCACGCTGCAACAAATCCAATCCCGTTGTAATGAAAAAGAACTATTCCACTACCGACGCCGTGCGGCGCAGAGCTCCGGCCGCCGTTTCGCGCTCCGGCAAAAATAAGATTGAATCGAATTTTGCCGGACGCCGGAGCAAGTCCGCAGTAAATCTACACAAATAAAAAATAATTTAGCTGTTAGGATCCCTCTCTTCTCGTCAGCTCACGGGGCTTAAGATTAAGATTCAGAGGCAGTTATGATAATTTGCTTTTCTAACAAAACTCCTAATTCACTGGTTGCTATCGGTATGTGAGGAGAATTTCTAACAATATTACAAAAAGTGTTTAAGAAAAAAATTACCTACCCCACCTTTAATCATTCTAAAAATTCCCAGGAGTCTCTGTGTCAGGAGTGAGTGAGAAAGTAATTTTTCTCACTTTGGTCACAGCACAGAATTGAATGTGTTAATTTTGACGTAACTGGTTAAAAAGTTATCAACGCGCAGCCAAAATAAAAGGTGATTTTAACCCTAAATAACTCAATTTATGTAAGAAGTAATTGAAACTGCAGCTTCTGTTGGCCTAATAAAGACTGTTCTGCTGAAAACTTACCGCTCACTGCTATGTCCGCGCAGGTTCTGCGTCACTGGTTACAGCTAAATATTTCCTCATCAGACATACACGAATCACCTGGATGACCTATTTGGATTTTGTATTTTCATGAGTGGAATGAGGGAACTGTATCCCCAAAAATGGAAAAATGCAAATGTAAAATTGTATTCTCGATCCCTTTCACATAAGAAACAGGAGGTGTACATGATATGCGCTGTGGTCCCATGCTACAACAAAATGCTTCTTCATGGCGAAACGCAGGTTCAAATGAAGTATTGATGATGTCCCCTTTTAAAAAACAAAATCAAATAATTCTCAGTATTTTGTAGGCGTGCCGTTGGAATTTTAGCCATGGCGCAGTGCCACAATAACGCCTATGGAGGGGAATCACTGGCTCATATGTACCGTGGGCTGCTGCTTGGGATGTTTGTAATGTATGTTTGTGTGTTAGACTCCACCTTTCTCTCCCAAAGTGATGTGGGCAGTACCAGCACCAGCTGCCTCCACTCCGGCCAATTAAGGAGGTGCTTCAAAAGAGGAGCGTTTCCCTGTAGCAGATACTAGATGATAAAACACCTCAGTATGTTCAGCCGACTTCCTTGATTCTCTGGACCCTTCAATCTCTTCTGCTGCAGTCCTGCGTTTGTGCTCCCTCCTGGGCAACTCCCCCTCCTGTCCATTATCTTCGCTCACTTCTCTACTCCACCCCTCCAGTGGCAGTTTCAGCATCTTTTTACTCTAGCTCTTGGCAACTTTCCATCCTTTGGGAATCCTTCCCCACCTTCAAGAGAATGACAATAAGCTGTTTCATTTCCATAACTGCTGGGTTCTTATGTATTTGCTCCCTAGTCCATTTAAACCATGACAATTCATAATGAAAATACTGTTTTGTACTTTTAAGCACTTAATATTTCTTCAGTAATTTTCACAGTAATTCAAAATATAGTTTGACATGTTACTGTTAAAAGTTATGCATGTCTTGGGTGATATAAGGTTGTACATTGTAAATTCAGATGTAAAACACATTAAAGATTGTAATTCATACAGAATTATTACATATGTTTTGAGGTGATTAATTGAAAATAGTTTATGCGTGAGCATTTTCTCAGGTTTTCATCAACATCAATAATTATGAAGGATAGTTTAATATTAATATACTCTTCGTGCAATTCAACGACTTAATTGATTAAATAAATCTAAACCTGGGCAGTACGTCTATATTATAATAATATTAGGTGAGTTTAATAGAAAAACCCAGACACTTCTCTAATGGATGTGAGCTCATACTCCAGGACAGAATAACTGCAGGCACACACCAAAAACACATTTCTCATTAAAATATAAGAGTTTTATTAACAAAATAGGTTAACAGTACAGCCAATGCATTTTGCCAATCTGTATCTATTCCAAGCATGCAATCTGTAAAACTACCAAACCACCAAACGAATCTCAAAAAATTTATATGTAGAAGAAAAGTAACAATTAACACTAACAGAATTGAAAAGAACCAATCACCAATACATCACTTCAAAGATGGCATTATTACCTCTATGTGTGTGTGTGTGTGTCCATGTGTGCGATTGTATGAGAGAGGAAGAGCGTATGTATGATCACCTCTGAGCTGGACTGCATGGACTTCAAAGGCTAGCCACAGCAAATAGTGGAGATGATGTAGAAACAAAAGGACAATTAGCACTATAGTAGACAATGAAGCCACACAACTCGTCCTAGTATGGACAGCCAGCTGCAGCAGGCACGGTACATTACAATCAACTTTTAAAGTGTGGCAAGCCGTTTGTGTAAAAACTCCATATCCTTGATATTAACTGTTGTTTATGCCAACTAGTAGGCGACGACACTGCACTAGTTAAATATTTCCCCCTACTAGTTCGAAATTTGACCCAACTAGTTCATAAATACTCTTACTAGTGACAAATCTTTGCCTACTAATTGGGCTTTTGGCACACTAGTAAGACGTTTGCTCCTACTAGTATACCCAAATGCTGAACTAGTCGACGACCAGGCCAAACTAGCTTGACGACTATGTCTTACTAGTTCACTAGTTAACATTGAAAATGCCTACATGTTACCTAGTTGATGGAATTTCTGCACAATAGCTGACTAGTGACCCATAAATGTCCACAGTCGTCGACTAGTACAACCTAAAATGCACACTAGTTTACCAGTTGATGCTTTATTTGCCGTACTAGTTCAGTAGTAAGCCATAAGAAGGCTTAGTAGTCAACTGTCTAAAACATGTACTAGTTAACTAGTATGCCACAAATATCGGCCACTAGTCAACTAGTACCACTTTTTTTGGCCTACGTGTCAACTAGTGCAGCCTAAAATGCGCACTAGTTCACTAGTTGTAGCCATGTGCTACTAGTACTATCTAGTACCATGTATTACTAGCCCTACTAGTTAACTACTGCGCTTAAAAAATAACAACTAGTGAACCAGTAGGTTCCAAATGTGCACTAGTCGATGGAAAAATGTTCACTAGTTGACAACCAAGACTTTTGTTCACCTTACTAGTAAACTAGTAGAGCCAAGAACGCGCAGTTGACAACTAAAACTCCTTTTTGGGCTTACATGTTGACTACTAGTCCTTAAATTTGTAGTTGTCAACTAGTTGACATTTGTGTGGGCACTAGTTGACGTCTGCATATTCACTGCAAATTAGCGGGTGTGGTTGAACTGAAAAGAAGCTTTCAGATCGGCTGTTCAGACAGCTCCTCAGGGAAACCGGAGAAAGGGGAGAAATAAGTTTGTTTCCTCACCGAGAGCTTTTGTCAACCTCTTTACTGACTGATTGCTGAATAAGAACACTTAAAAAGTTGTTTGCAGAAGTTTAGGAACTTAGAGCGAGGAGCAGGACCATTATTAAAGTTAATTAAAAAGATATGCAGAGTTTGGACAGGTTTGATTTGCTTTGGCCGCCTGTTGCGATTTCTGATCGTTTTTTGCCACTGGTTTGTTCCTGATACTAGAGCAGACCACTGAAGCTGTGAGTGTGTTCGGGAGACTGTGACGGACAAAGACTGATCATCGCATACGGCTCTCCTCCTCTGACTAGTTTTCTACTAGTGCTCAACAAATCTCAACTAGTAGACTACAAATTTAAAGGGCCAGTAGCCAACATGTAACCACAAGAGGAGTTGCAGTCGTTGACTAGTGCTATTTTACTAGTAAGATTAACAAAAGTCTTAATTGTCAACTAGTGAAATGGACTGGTGACCATTCTGGTCCTATTAGATCTCAGTACTGCCTTTGACACTGTTGATCACAATATTCTCATAGAAAGGCTTCAAAGTGTCGGTATAATAGGAACAGCACTAGGCTGGTTTAAATCTTATTTGTCTAACAGATTTCAGTTTGTTCAGGTAAACAATAGATCCTCCTCGGCTTCAGTGGTTACTTGCGTTACGTGCTTGGGCCGATTCTTTTTACTATATATATGCTTCCTATTGGTAAAATCATAAGGCAGCATGGGATACATTTCCATAGTTACACAGATGATACACAGCTATATCTATCCATAAATCCTGACGAATCCAATCAGTTAGGTAGACTACAGGCATGTCTGGAAGACATAAAAACTTGGATGACTCCAAACTTCTTGCTTCTAAATTCTGATAAAACAGAAGTTGTCGTCTTTGGACCAGAAGCTCTGAAAAAGAAACTACTTAGTTAACCCCTTCACCTGGACGGCATTAAATTAGCCTCCAGTAATAAAGTAAAGAACCTCTGTGTTATTTTTGAGCAAGATATGTCATTTAGATCTCACATTAAAGAAGTCTCTAGGATATCCTTTTTTCACCTTAGGAATATTGCAAAAATTAGAACCATCCTTTCCAGGAGTGATGCTGAAAAACTAGGAAATGCCTTTGTTACATCAAGGCTAGATTACTGTAACTCTTTATTATCAGGTAGCCCACAGAACATAATTAAAAGTCTTCAGTTAGTCCAAAATGCTGCTGCAAGGGTTCTAATGAATAAAAGAAGAAGACATCACATTTCCCCTGTTTTAGCTTCTCTTCACTGGCTCCCAGTAAAAGCTAGAATTGAATTCAAGATCCTCCTTCTGATTTATAAAGCTCTTAATAATCTAGCTCCATCATACATAAGAGACCTGATTGTTCCATATGTTCCTAACAGAGCCATTCGCTCTCAGACTGCAGGTTTACTGGTAGTTCCTAGGATTTCTAAAAGTAGAATGGGTGGCAGATCTTTTAGTTATCAGGCTCCCCTCCTATGGAACCAACTCCCAGGGTTGGTTCGTGAAGCAGACAATTTGTATATCTTTAAAACTAGGCTTAAAACATTCCTCTTTGACAAAGCTTACAGTTAGAGACAGGATAATAGGTAGTTAGAGACAGGTTAGAAAGGTAGCTAGGAAGAGACAGGTTAATGTTAGTAGTCAAGTAGAGTATATAGGTAGAGATAGATTAATGTAAGCCAGGTAGCGTGTTAGTAGCTAGGTCTCCTAGTAGCTAGGAGAGAGGTTAATGTTAGTAGCTATTCTGCTTTAGGCTAGCCTGTTGGAGGACATTATTAGAGTCAGTTCCTACTTTCGATTGTAATTCTCCCCAACTGCATGTTGTGCTGTCAATTCAAGCATTAACCTGTTTTCTCTTAGTCTCTTCCCGCAGTAGGTGCTCCTGACCGGCCCTGCTTGACGACCCTGACTAAGATGGCATTCCACTGGAGGAACGTTCTCCCCGTCCTCATAACAACTTCTGCTTCTTCATCAGTTCTGTTGCTCTTTCGGTGTCTCTGCTGCCTTCTCCAAACCCCAGACGTTCTCGGCAGATGACCGCTTATGCTTAACCTGGTTCTCCTGGAGGTTTCTTCCTGTTAAAAGGGAGTTTTTCCTTTCCACTGTCGCTTCATGCTTGCTCAGTGTGAGGGATTGCTGACAAGTCACGACGCAATATTCTGTGGTTCTCTAATTCCTAAATTAAACATTGTATTGTAATAACTCTTCTTGTAAAGTGCTTTGAGATGACATCTGTTCTGAAACTGCACTATATAAATAAACTGAATTGAATTGAATTAAATTGAGGCTGAGAAGAATATTTGACTCCTGGAAGATCACCACTGGATCCCCTCAGGGCTGTGTTCTTTCTCCTCCGTTCTTCTCCCTGTGCACCAACTGCTGCACCTCTGACAAACGGTCTGTCAAGCTAATTAAGTTTGCAGATGACCTCACTGTTATTGGACTCATCTCGGACGGGGACGAGTCTGTCCACAGGATGGACACTGAATATCTCGTTTCCTGGTGGAGGACACCCAGAAGACAGTAAAGATTATTGTTTACTTCAGAATCAGAAAGGGTTTATTGTCAAATGTTGAGCAGATTTACAACATTAGGGTACTTCAGGACGCACACAGCCCCACTACCCCCCATCATCCTGACTGACACCCGCATCACCATGGTAGACTCATTCCACTTCCTCGGTACCACCATCATTCAGGACCTCAAGCAGGAGCCCACAACACCTCTGTCATAAAGAAGACCCAGAAAAAGATGTACTTCCTGAGGCTTTTGAAGAAATTCATCCTACCAACACAAGATGGGTATGCAGTTCTACGCTCCAATCATTCAGTTCAGTTCACTTTTATTTATGTAGCGCATATTCACAACAAATGTCATCTCAAGACATTTTACAACAAAAGTAAGTCCAATACAATTATACAGACATTCCAATCAGTGATTGGAATGTGAATCAAAAGTTTTCTATGTAAGGAATACCAGCAGATTGTGTTGAGTCATCGACAAGAGGTTGTGCCTGTATGATGCAGACTCCTACCCCAGCAATTCCTCAGCAATCCCCCATACTGAGCAAGCATGTAGTGACAGCAGAGAGGAAAAACCCCCCTTTAACAGCAAGAAACCTCCGGGAGAACCTCGCTCAGTACAAGCGGTCATCTGCCATGGCCGTTTGGGCGTCTGAGAAGAGAGGGAAGAGACAACATGGAGGATGCAGAGTCACCTGGACCAATGTTCCCCCATCCAGCAGGGGACATTATACTTGAGTAGGATACCAGACCGGGTGGAGCTAATATCGGGAGAATAACACTTAGAGAAAACTGGGTTAACAATCGCAATAACAGCAGAAAAAATATATCTGGAGAGTGGTAAAAGAGAAAAGTAGAAGAGAGAAGAAAAGTGGTTAGTCTGTCCTCCAGTCTTGAAAAATAGACACAGTATCTGCCCCATGGACTAAAACTGGGAGCTGGTTCCACTGGAGATGAGCCTGATAACTAAAAGATCTGCCTCCCACTCTATCTTTACAAATCCTAGGAGCTGCCATTAGACCTGCATTCTGAGAACAAAGTGCTGTGTTAGGAACATATGGAGCAATCAGATCTCTGATGTACGATGGAGCTTGATTATTAAGGGCTTTATACGTTAGGAGGACGATCTTAAACCTTATTCTGGATTTAACAGGGAGTGGAGATAAGTTAGAACAGGGGAAATTTGATCTCTTTTTAGAGTATTCATCAGAACTCTTGCTGCAGCATTTTGGATCAACTGAAGGCTTTTAATTGCATTTTGTGTACTTCCTGATAATAAAGAATTACAGTAGTACAGCCTTGAAGTAACAAATGCATGGGCTAGTTTCTCTGCATCACTCCTGGACAGGATTTTTCTAATTTTAGAAATATTCCGGAGGCGAAAGAAAGAAATCTTGGAAACCTGTTTAAAATGGGATTTAAATTTCATGTCTTGGTCAAAAATTACATCAAGGTTCTTTACATTATTACCAGAGGCCAAATTAATGCCATCTGAAAGTGATTGATTTAGAAGTTTCCTTTTTAAAGGTTCTGGTCCAAAGACAACAACTTCTGTCTTGTCTGAATTTAAAAGTAGAAAATTCACACCAGTCTTTTATGTCTTCCAGACATGCTTGCAATCTACCTATCTGATTGGTTTCATCAGGTTTCATGGATAAATATAATTGTGTATCATCAGCATAACTGTGGGAATTAATTCCATGTCTAATTATTTATTTGTAAAGAGAATCGGTCCATGCACAGAACCCTGTGGTACTCCACAAGTAACCATTGAGTATGAAGAAGATTTATCATTAACATGAACAAACTGGAATCTGTCGGACAGATATGATTTAAATCAGCCTAGTGCTGTTCCCTTGATCTCTACATGTTCAAGCCTTTCTAAAAGAACATGGTCGACTGTGTCAAAAGCAGCACTGAGATCTAACAAGACCAGAACAGTCACAAATGCATTATCTGAGGCCATTAAAATATCATTAGTAACTTTCACCAGTGCTGTTTCAGAGCTATCATGAGCTCTAAAACCTTACTGATGTTGTTGCTGTTTAAATGCTCACATACTTAATTAGCAACTATTTTCTCAAGAATTAGGATAGGAAAGGAAGGTTAGATATAGGTCTATATTTAGCTAAATCATCTTGATCATTGATTCGATTCTTGCCTCCTCAATCACCGTGTTGGAGCCCCCATCCAGGACAAACAGTGCCTGCGGCCTGTTGTGCACTCTGCTGAGAAGGTGATTGGCTTCAGGCTCTGAAGGAGTTTAATATTTATCTAATTTAAAACTTAATGCTATAAATTCCATGCGTGTTCAACTTTATCAGAGAGGAGACGAGGAATTTAATTTTCTTTTAATTTTAATACAACTGATCAAATATTAGTTTACAGAATTTCTTAAAACAAGTTCAATATTTAGCTTACAGACAGGTATACATTACCCTCTCTGGGTCACCCTACCAAGGAATGACAAATTCCTCATTTGGACATCAGGTTTTTATAATTTATCAAGTGTTCAACATATTTAGAATCCTCCTTCAATTTGCATATAACATACAAAACATGATAGGTTCTTTCAAACTGTCAGTAAGACTAGTCTCCTTACAATTATGCATGCATAACTACCCATTTTCCTATTGTTTACTTGAGCAGCAAATTCCAAACTGATTCTAACTAGACTCTCTGTGGTTATTTGTGAATTCCGCTAAGTCTGTTTTACTCAACTCGTTCACCCTCACACCGTACATTCCTAATAGACTTAAGATTTAGGAAAAAATTATCCTTTTTCAGACTCAACTGACCCTAACAAACCTTCTACTTTTCTTTTCTACTACTCTCCAGATATATTTGTTCTGATGTTAATGCAATTGTTAACCCAGTTTTCTCTCAGTGTTTTTCTCCCCATAGAAGCTCCACCCGGTCTGGTACCCTGCTCAGCTATAATGCCCCCTGCTGGATGGGGAGCGTTGGTCCAGATCCATCCTCCATACTGTCTCTTCTCTGTCTTCTCAGTGCCCCAGTCGGTCGTGGAAGATGATCGCTGGCCTGAGACAGGTTCTGCCAGAGGTTTCCCTCTGTTAAAGGGGAGTTTTTCCTCTCCACTGTCGCTACATGCTTGCTCAATATGAGGGTTTGCTGAGGAATTGCTGTGGTTGGAGTCTGCATGATCCGGGCACAACCTCAAGCTGATGACTAAATGCAATCTGCTGGGATTCCTTACATAGAAAACTTAAATGATTAGAATGTTTGTATACGTGTATTGAGATGACTTTTGTGTAAAGTGCCTTGAGATGAGATTTGTTGTGAACTGGCGCTATATAAATAAAAGTGAATTGAATTGACCTTCAAAACATCTTCTTCACCTTTGCTATAGTCAACCCACATCCTGTCAAAAGCACACAAACAGATATTTTAAAACCCCATTGTTTAGCCTCTCTGTGTATGATGTTTCCTGTGAAAAACTTGCTGTTTTTCTGTGACCCAAAAAAGAGCTGAGTCTGCAAGATACCTCTAAAACACCTTAATCAAACATTAATAAACATATAATATACTTCATCTCCCATCTCTACAGGTCAGGTCCTGAAACTCGTGCAACGGGGTTTGACTGAAAGTGAGCAGGTAAGTGGTTGTTGGCAGGGCCGGATTATCATTGCAGGGGCCCCAGGGCACAATATGTTTAGGGGCCTCCAGCCAGGATTGCTTCATATGTTCATTGTTTCCAGTCACAAACACACTCATGATTTTCCAGTCTTCTTCTTCTTTGTCTCTCTTCTACTGTCCTGTGTCTTTTGGCCTCTTTCTCTGTCTTCTCCTCTTCTGTCTATAATAGCAAAAATTTTATCAATAATCTGCGGCGTCTCTTGGGGACAGTCGAGTCCTACCGTCAAACCCCTACAGAAAGTGATGCAGCTCATTTTGCCAAGTATAAAAGTTGGTTATGAAGGATAGAATAAGTTTATATCTCCTACTAAAATATTGGAAGGACATACATCCCATTTACGCTCCGTTGGATAGAAGTGTGTAGACCTCTAATATCCTTGTTAGTCCCCAAGACAAAACAAATACATTTTTTGTGAAAACTCCATTTAACACATTGCTTTTAAACCAAAAACTAGAGATTATACACAAATTTAAATAAGGGACACTTAGGCTACAGGACGTGATTCAGCACGGGCTGAGCCATCCGACACTCGGGGAGGTGAGGTGCTTTCAGTAATGGGGTAATCCAGAATGGTCATAAATAAAGCTTGGAATGCTTTATTCACATTAATGCATCCTCGCTGTAAATTAGGCTACAAAATGCTGCAATGAAATGCATCCACATAAAAAAGGAAATAAAGTACATACAACGTATGTTAACAATATGCAGTGTGATCTAACACATGAAGAAAGGAGCAGCAACATAAGGTCTTTTGAGTTTCTAACAATGTATTTTCAATATTTTCTTTCTAAAGTGACACTATGGGGATATGGCAGAAAAACCGAAAACACATTAAACTTGTTTATCTGCTCATTTAAATACAAATTCATGAGTGGGATTTAAAATTGTAAATTAAATTGGCTTGCATCGTTTGTCTGAACAACAAGCACACCACAGTAATGAGACAGCCAGAAACTTATCCAGTTTTTATTTTTCATTTTAATCTATTTATTAGCATAATAGTTAATCAGTTTGTATGATTTGTTTTTCAAGTTGTCATTTATATTGATTGGATAATAGACTAAGCCTAAACCTACTGGCTTAAAAAAATGAATCCAACAAAAATAAAATTGTACATCCACGAGACAACTTGGAAAATGCACAATAAATGAATTCCTTTTTGAATATTCTAGCCTACATGCAGCCTCACAGACGTGTGTGTCTACATTCTCGAGTGCCTGCCGTGCTGTGCAGCGAGTCTTCTCAGTGTGCGACTGAGAACACTCACAGACATATTTTACTATTTACTTTGTTTTTCGTCTTTACTGAGTCTGTCCAGCCAAGGATGGGACTCTGCCCACTCACATCTGCATCTCTATCAGCGTTTTTGCTTTGGGGTTTCAGGACATTTTTAAAAACGCTGTTTAGGAAGCGTGTTTGTGTAACTAATCAATCCTGAGTGCGCAACACTCGTGAGCTGCAAACACAAACAATTTACGTCCCTTTAGATCCCGCCGCCAGAACAGTTTTGCTGACTGTAGTTGGGTGATTTGTATTTTATTTTTATATAGGCTATAGAATTAGGCTCCTGAAGCCAATGTGCGACAGATATATTGGACGTTTATGAAAATACGGAACAAATAGCGTCCCTTATTAGTTCAAAACGGGATGCAAAATGTAATTGTCAAATAAGGGACGTTCGTATTTTTAGGGACGGTTGACAACCATTTTCCAAGCTAACATTTCTGCTGGCTAGCTCAAAATCCTTCTCCTTATTTGTAGCTTTTTTGAAAAAGCAAGTAATTGGCAGAACATTTTGTATAACAGTTGCTTCTTTTTCCTCCTTTTCTTTTTTCTTCTTTCACTTTGCAGCCCCACTGGGCTTTCTGTTGATGCTACTGAGGTCCATTTTTTGCCAGTAGTAGTTCCACTACATAAACCACATATGGAAAGCACCTGCTGAGCACCTCCTACCATTATCATTAGCCAATCTACACAGTGCAATGATGCCTGCTGCCAATCACTACCTGTCAAGTCAACAAACTGACATATAAGGGAGACAATTACAAGAGTCAATTTTTTTGTAAGCAAACATTATTTTACTCTGATTGGACAATTATGAAAATTTAGACTAAAGTCTTGTGTGTGTTTGTTTATGTTGCGGCAAAAACATAAATTCTGTCAGCAGAGGGCCCCTCTTTGTCTGAGGGCCCCATAGCATGTGCCCAGGTAATTGGTTTGTTTATGTTCTGGAATATTGTGAAAAATGAAGATGATCTTACTTGATAGTCAGGAGAAGGATCTTGGGGAAGGTAGGTTGGAGACTGTTGGAGACTGTTTGCTGTGGTTGGCTGGGGATGAGTGGTCATGGGTGTTAGGTTCGGATTCTGCAGGTTGCATAATGTCGTTTTTATCCATGTATCTGTTCTTGGCAGGTTTCCCGGTTGAGATGTTTGAGTGTGGACAGGCAGATGACTGCAGTGAATGGTTCAGGTGACTACTGTGTTTATGTGTTTCAGGTGGAGCGGCAGAGGTTGACCAGGAGGGAATCCGGAGGAGCTTGTCCTTTTTGGACCACCTCAGGCCTCTGAAGTGGCCTCTGAACCTCTCACTATAGGAAAAAACAGTTTATTTCCCGCCGCAGTTGGACTCATCAACAGTAACCCTAAGACTGTTCCCACCACCTGCTCTCTTTTAGTTACTAGGCCATAAGGTGAACCTGGTTTTCTTTTAATCTCATTCCAACCTCTGGCATCTACAAACTGTTTATGTCATAAAATAATTGTCGCATTTAGTTCAAAAGTAAAAGTTCTCCTTCTCTAATAACGCAGTTTTTTGAAATCAATGTTTTAATACTTCAGGTTTACTGGTAGTTCCTAGGATTTCTAAAAGTAGAATGGGTGGCAGATCTTTCAGTTACCCTCCTATGGAACCAGCTCCCAGCGTTGGTTCATGAAGCAGACAACTTGTTTATCTTTAAAACTAGGCTTAAAACCTTCCTCTTTGACAAAGCTTACAGTTAGAGACAGGTTAGAAAGGTAGCTAGGAAGAGACAGGTTAATGTTAGTAGTCAGGTAGAGGGGCCTAGTTTATATTCACCATATTAAGAAAGGAGTGACACTGCTGCTATGTACTCGTTTTACACCAATGCGGTGGCAGAATTTGCATATTCTGCTGCTTGGCCCTTTCCATCGGGGGCATATGAGGCACGTAGCAAAAGCAGCTGTACTAGAGAGAGCACAAAACAGTATTTATTTTTGTATGTTCATTGTATTTTAATTATTAAAACTCTAAGGCCCATTTATTTTAGCTTGCATAACTGAAAAGGGTGCATATAAAATGGGTAAAAAAAAAAGTCATGTTAATAAATAACATAAACTCACCATCTTGCCCAAAACAGCGGATATGTCACTCCATGCTTTATCTTTCTTGATGTTCTCTTTATAAAAAGTGTGACTAGGGTCAAACAGGATTGAGCGCTTCTCCACTTCAATGATCAACCAGAAAATTGTTGTCCATGATGGAACACAAATGAGACCCTCCCGTAAGGTACCGACTTCTCACCGGGCTGTGCAGGTAGTGAACTTTTAAGTAAAACAACCAGAAAGCAGCACATTTCTTTTATTTTGAAAATTTCCAGATGCTGAGCCGTCTGATTTCCTGTCTTCCCCTATCCAAAATGTTGAACTTTACACATTTCATAGGGTTACCGCATAAAAGTAGGACTGCCACGTATATTTGGAAAAGTGCTGCGACATGACGCTCCTGACACGGGGCAGACTCATACTGCTTTCGCCTCCAGTGGGAAGGATTCTATGGACCACAGGGGTGGCTATCAGTTGCATACGACGTGCTGCTCCTGTAAAGGTTCGTTCAGACCGCTCTTTGCCACCAGGCAGCAGAGCAGCTAGATTACATGTAAAGTCTACGTTGCCTACGTAGCATGGTGCCATCAAGTTGCGGCAAGCTGGCATGCATCAAGTCGTGCACGTCAGTGCAGCTTCGATAAGCATGGAACACAGCTGCGGCTCGTCAAGGCCTCCAAGCATCTGCTGTGTGAAGTTGTGAAAATTTAACTTTTGAGCAGAAAACCTGGGGCAGCAACCAATTAGGAAGAGTGGAGCAGAAGGAGGGAAAGTGCAGAAATAACAGAGAAATCCCCGCTCGCGTGCTGACAAATTGACGCGATGCGCTGAGACACCGACGCAGACTAAACTCTGCAAGCATCTGGGTTTAATTTTAAAGTATCAACTTTCTTTGGTTGGAGCATATCGCTGCCTGGCCGCACAGGGCGGTCTGAACATACCTTAAAGTGTAACTAAACCCCAAAACAACTTTGTTTTGCTGATAAACTGTATAAATGGGTCTTTAGCAATGCAGTCTTTCAGTTTCGGGGCATTTTTTGACATTTTCGTGTTAACTTTTTAAGTTGTACTTGTTTTGGTCTAAAAACGTCTTAGTGCTGCCACTCAAGGTAATCGTCAGGTACTGCATTTGAATTTTGTGATTGACTTAGAGCGGTACATCTTTTCCATTGTCTACGTCACAGGCACGGTCTCACAGAGACGTCCTCCCTCTCTCATACACACTCGCCCCACCCTGTGACAAGCTGGAATTGCTTATCTTGTGTACTATGTGTGCACACAGAAGCATGCTGAGAGAAACAGAGGAAGCTGAAATCCTTATATCGCGTTTTTGGAGGACCACAACGTCGAAGTGGTTTAAAGCCATAAGTTATAAACTTCGGCTGTGTCCGAATCCAGCGGCTGGATCCTTCGAAGGCCGGATTTGTCGGCCGGTTACGTCACAGTGCCGCGACTAGGACTGTCCAAATTCAAAGACTGCTTCAAATGCGACCGACGAATCCGGCCGACTTTTCCCCGATTTGAAAGACCGTTGCGGTGTATCCTTCGCTGGTCTACATATCCCAAGATCCATTGCGGTCGAACAGTAGTAAAGATGGCGTACAGTAAAGAAGCGGGAGTTGGAACGGGAGATGATACAGTTTATAAATGTAAGTAACCTTTTAAACTGTTAAAAACTTTTAGTATTAGGACGATTCGGTCGTTTTTGTAGTCTGAAATGTCAGCACAAGTAATTGTATAGCAGTCTCCGTTCGTATGACAGGTATGTGACCCTTTATGCCTCTTCGGGGTTTTTATTTTTCATTACAACGTATGTTTTAGGGACAAAGGAGAAGACGGCGGCTTTTATAAAGCTGAGGGCCGAGATGGACCACCTCTTTACGGGGGCAAAGTTTTCGGCGGCTGTGGCATGGAAGTAAAATAACGTCTATCTTAGAGTTTAGTTCCTACTGTGTTTTGCTGTGAAAAACTTTTTTTTTTTGCAGAAGGGATTAACACCATTGCCCTCTTTTTCTCTTCTTGTTTTGATGTGTATGATAGGACAATTTTGGAGAAAATGGGAGTTCAAGAAAAAGTTACACCTCTTCAGGCCAAAAAAAAGTGGGACCACTTAAAAAAGAAATACAAAGTATGTATGTATGTATGTATGTACCTGGTCACAAGTATAAAATGTATGTGTAAAACATGTTAGATGTACAGTACAGACCAAAGGTTTGTAAACACCTTCTCATTCAATGCACATTCTTTATTTTCATGACTACATTGTAGATTCTCTATTAAGAGCATCAAAACTATGAATGAACACATAATGTATGGAATTACTGTATGTACTGTCGTGGTCAATAAACCACCCCCCAAGTTCAGGAGTAATTGGAGTAGAACATCTTCAGTGGAGAAAAAGTCAGGCTGAGTTTCACCTCTGCAGAGAGTGGAGAATACCTGTCCCCAGCAGCTGGGTCCAAAGCATTCTGAAGCTCCGCTGCAGACCGGCTCGTTTTATTCATTCAACAGGGAGTGGCTCACAGCACATACACACCAATACATATGCTGGTTATTTCCCCACACCCACATTTCAGTTACATCTTGCGAGATAACAGGGAACCTGGTGGTGCCTGGTGGTGCCTGGTTCTGCAGCTTCTGCTCTGAAAAACAACTCCATATATGGTACAGCATGGTACAGCACATCTCATATTAGATACTAATTCCTCTTAGGCCTTGGTTACTTTCAGCAAGCATAAAACATTTAATCACATTAAAAATCCTCATTAGTACTTAAACAATAACTGAATACATGTGTTACATTTTAGATTCCTCAAAGTAGCCACCATTTGCTCTGATTACTGCTCTGCATTCTCTTCAGCTTCTAGTCACCAGAAATGGTTTTCCAACAGTCCTGAAGGAGTTCCCAGAGATGCTTAGTACTTGTTGGTCCTTTTTACCTTTACTGTAAATTTTCTAAAAACCTATAACTAATTTTGTCATCTGACATTTGATTACATTTAACTTAATATTTTCTATCAGTGTTTAACATTTTTTTTTTGTAATACGGCTCGTCATTTTTGTTTACCTCTATTGATTTTTAAAAACATTTTATTTGACTTGTCTGACCTTGAGAGAAAACAGAGAATTACTATGCACCTGTACTATCTGGTGCTTGTACAAATGGTTATAAAGTTCTATTCTATTTGTTCAGGATTGCAAGTATCCCGGTTCAGGAGAGGGGGTTAGTGGTAAGCCCACTGCTGCTACTTGGCCCTGGTTTGACCTCATGGATGAGGTATTAGGACAGAGGCCTTCGACTTGTCCTCCTGTCCTAATTGCCTCTATCCATGAGGGAACTCCAGGGCCGAGTTCGGCAGTGGATGGAAGAGAAGAAGAAGACGAGGAGGGAAACGAGCCAGGCACAAGTGAGAGAGGGAGAAGTGAGCCAGGAAGGAGTGGGGGAACTGCAGGAAGAAAAAGGAGGAGGGAAAGTGATGAGGAGTTTCTTGAGCTCATAAGAGAAGATATGAGGCTGCAGAGAGAGGCAGAGGAGAGAAGAGCACAGGCAGAGGAGAGAAGAGCACAGGAGAGGAGGGAAACCTTTGAGAGGCTGTTTTCGCTTCTGGAAAAAGTAGGTAAAAAGTGAAATATTAAATATGTTTTTGGAAATACAATAAATGTTTGAAATTAAAACTAGTCATGAATTCATTTATACATTTTTAATAACTTTATTGAACATATATAAACTCAATTTAATTGTTAAGAAGTAAAATAAAACATTTTTGTCCCGTAAAATATAACACTGAACATTTTTGCAGGATTAACCTAAGTGTCCTTTTTGGAAGTAATTTTAAGCAGGAAGTCTCTTAGCAGTGTAGCTGGATCTGCTGAACAAAGATGAGCCGCATGGTTGGAGTGGTGCAACTGAGACGCGTGGCTGGCCCTTCTTGGTTGACGATGACACACCCTACTGGGTGGTCTGCAGAGATCTTCGCTGTCCACTGCATCGTCCATCAATAGGGTTGGCAGGGCTGGCGTTCGACGGCTGCTGGGTGACCATGGCTTATTCATAAGTAGACAAATGGGAGATAACAAATACAAAATCATGATACTACAGTTAAAACGTATTGCTTTCAAAAATTTGTTTTACTAAATGAGTTACCTGTTACAAATAGTCATGGTCCGGTGGTACCTCCTCCAGGGCAGATACCTCTGAACACAGTTGTTCCCGCCAGAGAGCACCGCTGACATCCTCCAAAGCACCCTCCCCCTCATCATCTCCTGCGTCATCCTCAGCGTCATCCTCCGGGGCCACAGCATCACCAGCATTGAGGCATAAGTTGTGGATGATGGCACAAGTGGTAACAACCTGTAATGTAAAAATAAATTATTATAATATATTAAAAAGATATTTGAAAAGCCACTATATTTTAACTTACGTGAGGTACAAAAGTTTGGTGCACCTCCAGCGCTTGCAGGAAGATTGCTCTAAACCTGGTCTTCATCATTCCAAAAGCACGCTCTATAATGCAGCGTGCCCTGGAATGATGTCTGTTAAAGCGCTGGGCTCCCACACCTTGATTTACACGCTTGTAGGGAGTGATGAGAGGGAGGGGGCTTTGTAGGCATGGGTATCCACCATCTGCAAGGATGAAGTTCCCTGGAGGAGGATAGACTGACTGCTTGTATAGTGGGCTGTGGCGGAGCACCCTGGAGTCATGCACCGATCCAGGCCAGCCCACGTAGGTGTCAATGAAGCGGCCCTGATGGTCACAAACAGCCTGCAGGATGATCGATGGAAACAGTTTCCTGTTTCTGTAGCACTGACCATCAGGACCGCTTGGAGGCTTGATCCGAACATGGCAGCCGTCGATGGCACCTGCAGCTTTCTGGAAAGCTCTGTGCTGTGCCAACCCTGCAAACCCACGGGACACCACCTCCAGGTCTTCAGCTGTCTTCGGAAGGTGGATGACCAGGTGGCGAATGGCCACCACCTCCCCTGTGACTCTATGGACGATGCAATGGACAGTCGAACGAGGTATGCCAAATACTCTAGAGACCACCCTGTAGGATGCTCCACTTGCCAACCAGAAAAGGAACACCAGGGTCTCAATTGTTGAACCCCAACCATGTCGTCGATCCTGGTTCAGGAGATTCAGCAGCACTGCAAGAGACTCCCTGCTTAAACGGAAGTCTGGTCTTGGATCTTCCTGATTAAAGAATCGGTCCAGGACTGGGACACTCAGGTTAATCCTGCAGTATAGAGGCCTAGTCTGGTTAAGGAGAAATACAGAGGAAACACGTTATTATTTTCAATGTTTGCTTTTTGTTTCTATGAGACATTAAAACATTATTTTCAAGTTGAATGATAATAAATATTAATAAACTGTTTTTTTCTTGATTTTCTTAATTATGCACATCAAATGAGTCATAAGATCAATTAATGTGTTTAGATTTTTTTTTTTTACTTTTATTTTATAGCAGTTTCCAATTTTATATACAGCTTTTAAGCCCCTAGGGAATAGTAACTACATACACTACCGTTCAAAAGTTTGGGGTCACCCAAACAATTTTGTGTTTTCCATGAAAAGTCACACTTATTCACCACCATACGTTGTGAAATGAATAAAAAATAGAGTCAAGACATTGACAAGGTTAGAAATAATGATTTTTATTTGAAATAAGATTGTTTTTACATCAAACTTTGCTTTCATCAAAGAATCCTCCATTTGCAGCAATTACAGCATTGCAGACCTTTGGCATTCTAGCTGTTAATTTGTTGAGGTAATCTGGAGAAATTGCACCCCACGCTTCTAGAAGCAGCTCCCACAATTTGGATTGGTTGGATGGGCACTTCTTGCGTACCATACGGTCAAGCTGCTCCCACAACAGCTCAACGGGGTTCAAATCTGGTGACTGCGCTGGCCACTCCATTACCGATAGAATACCAGCTGCCTGCTTCTTCTCTAAATAGTTCTTGCACAATTTCGAGGTGTGTTTTGGGTCATTGTCCTGTTGTAGGATGAAATTGGCTCCAATCAAGCGCTGTCCACTGGGTATGGCATGGCGTTGCAAAATGGAGTGATAGCCTTCCTTATTCAGAATCCCTTTTACCCTGTACAAATCTCCCACCTTACCAGCACCAAAGCAACCCCAGACCATCACATTACCTCCACCATGCTTAACAGATGGCGTCAGGCATTCTTCCAGCATCTTTTCAGTTGTTCTGCGTCTCACAAACGTTCTTCTTTGTGATCCAAACACCTCAAACTCGGATTCATCCGTCCACAGCACTTTTTTCCAGTCTTCCTCTGTCCAATGTCTGTGTTCTTTTGCCCATCTTAATCTTTTTCTTTTATTGGCCAGTCTCAGATATGGCTTTTTCTTTGCCACTCTGCCCTGAAGCCCAGAATCCCGCAGCCGCCTCTTCACTGTAGATGTTGACACTGGTGTTTTGCGGGTACTATTTAATGAAGATGCCAGTTGGGGACCTGTGAGGCGTCTGTTTCTCAAACTAGAGACTCTAATGTACTTATCTTCTTGCTCAGTTGTGCAACGCGGCCTCCCACTTCTTTTTCTACTCTGGTTAGAGCCTGTTTGTGCTGTCCTCTGAAGGGAGTAGTACACACCGTTGTAGGAAATCTTCAATTTCTTAGCAATTTCTCGCATGGAATAGCCTTCATTTCTAAGAACAAGAATAGACTGTCGAGTTTCAGATGAAAGTTCTCTTTTTCTGGCCATTTTGAGCGTTTAATTGACCCCACAAATGTGATGCTCCAGAAACTCAATCTGCTCAAAGGAAGGTCAGTTTTGTAGCTTCTGTACCGAGCTAAACTGTTTTCAGATGTGTGAACATGATTGCACAAGGGTTTTCTAATCATCAATTAGCCTTCTGAGCCAATGAGCAAACACATTGTACCATTAGAACACTGGAGTGATAGTTGCTGGAAATGGGCCTCTATACACCTATGTAGATATTGCACCAAAAACCAGACATTTGCAGCTAGAATAGTCATTTACCACATTAGCAATGTATAGCATGTGTTTCTTTAAAGTTAAGACTAGTTTAAAGTTATCTTCATTGAAAAGTACAGTGCTTTTCCTTCAAAAATAAGGACATTTCAATGTGACCCCAAACTTTTGAACGGTAGTGTATATTAGTTACATTTACTAGTTACTGGTGAGAAAGATACAATTACACCATACAGTAGTTTTGCCATACTTTTAATATTACAATAATATCACAATATACAAAGAATATTATTAAGTATCAATAATCTTTGGGAAAGTGCTTCTGCTTACAATATGTTTTGTTAATGTTTTTTTTTCATTTTGTCTTAAAAATTAAATAATTTGCCCATAGCTTCATATTTTTGCATGTCTTTTGAGAAATATAAAAGATACAAAAGCCTTTATTCGAAATTTCTTTTTTAGTCTTATTGGATTAATTTCTTGGTTGGCTACTTTTTACTTACTATAGGAATAGTTTATTCTACAACCTTGTAATTAAATTGCTAAAATTTTCCATAAAACTAGCTAAAGATGATTTGTATTGCCTTATAGCTTGTAGAAAGTACTTACCTGCGTGTTATTTCTAACCCTTAGAAATAAAATATGCCTGCGACGGCGATACAGCTCCTGTACTCCATCCAGCATTAAATAAAATATAATATCATTTATTAAAATTTCGAGCTCCATTGTGCCGCTTCGTTTACGTTAGTTTATCGGCGTAACGGTTGCTTTGCGACGGGACGTTCGGCGAGGTGGGGGCGAAAGTTCAACGGAAGGCTAGGCCGTCCAAATTCACAGCCGTTAACATCCGGTCTACCCGGTCGACGAAGGACCCAGCCCACGTAGACCGAGTAGACCGGGTCCTTCGAAGGATCCAGCCGCTGGATTCGGACACAGCCTATATGTTTTAAACACACTGTGAATAAGGAAACAAAAGCTGAGGCAGTTCGCTCTGAAGCTGCTAAGCATTGATGCTAGTGCTAGGCTCTCTTTGCTTGTTTGCTATACATGCTGCCGGTTTCAGGCAGCACTGAATCAGCGCCCTGAGCCAACAGCTCGAACTGATACGTCGTTTGGCCTCTGCGCTCCATAGAGCATCTCTTTACCTATTGTGGATGGCAGAGAGGAGACCTCATTTCTCCCTCTACCGTAGGTAAAAAGAGGCTTTACGGAGCTCTGTGGCCCCTTTTCATAGTTCAGCCAGGACTGTCTTCCAGACTTAACCCCCGCGTGTCCCCCTCTTCGTCCTCCACACTTGGCCATGCCCCTCAGTGCTTTTTGTCCCTGACCACTTTGGTTTAGTTTTTCAAATGTTGCCTGGGGGCTGGATGATGCTTTTTCATGGGGTTCAGTTACTCTATAATGTGTTGCTTATGCGGCTGGTGTGCCAGCCAGTGTACACCTTTGTTGAGCACAAGTCTCTTTTCCTGAAATGCAGCCAGTGAGGTGGAGGAGCCTTCACATCACTGCTGATTGATGATAAAAGGATGCTAAATAGTGGTTTTAAGTTTGTTGCTTTAGGTTTTTAATCTATAGCTCCCGGTATATGCATAATTTCATGTCCCTAACAATATTGATGATGTGTAATGTGTAATGTTTTCTCCCCACCACTTAAAAAAACCTGATTTGGAATTCCTTATCAGTGAAGATCAAACATTTGTGCTTCCAGCATAATTTCCACACAATGGGTCGGACTTTTATTTAAATTACTCAGTTCCATTTTGTCATACAGTCATGTTTACTTTCTGCACATAAGATGCAGTATTCTTGGCTCAGATACGTCAAGGTTTTAAAAGACTTGCAGTCTGCTGTAAACCTATTGTCCAAAGTTCAGGAAATTACACTTAGATTACCCATCTTTCTTGTACAATAAACTGCTTTGTTGTCATCTTAACAAGGGCTTTATAGAGAAAAAGTGTTCAGTTAAGAATTAAAGAGATTTCACAAAAAATGTATGCTGATTTTATGATGAGTAAAATGACATTTAGATTTTAAGAGTCACAGTATTTACTTGGGAAAATAGGCATTATACCATTACGATCCACACTCCAGTCCAGAAGGTGACAGTAAAATACCATTAAATCAGAAGAAGATAAATGCGGGATGTCAACAACCACTATCTGAACAAAAATAACTTCTCACAGCCTGTTCTCTTAAGTTCTTCTATAAGCTGATAAATAGAAAATGTTTAGACAATCCCTGGAGCTTTTGCGGGGCATAGAACAGGCTGAGTCGAGCGCCCCAGTGACATCAAAACCACAGCTAGAGAACTGCCAGCAAAGTAATTTTTATATAGCACTCACTATTTTTTTCTTCATTCAGTCTATGCTACTTCAGTTAAATACAATGCTTATTTCCCATGCTTTCTCAGTTTTCTTTTCATTTTTACTTATCCTGTTGTTATAGAAAATTGTATTGCAGTTTAAGTTTTTCATTACTCACAGTGTCTAGATAGAACATTGCTTAGTTGTGATGGTTCTATAAATGTACTGCTAGAAACTAGTCTTGTACACATCCCGTGTTTATCTTGTGACAGGTCCTGTGATTGTATTCTGACATAATACATAATGTTCTCTCAAGAGCTGATTAATGAACAGGTTAGCAACAGATACGGTGTGGTTAAATCAGTATATATACTTGTGACTTTGTGAAGAACCTCAAAGCTTTCAGTTAGCTCCCCATGCTGCATGTAAATAAACGTTTGTGAGAAGACAGCTGACACTTTGTTTCTTCCTCACCTGCGACCTCTCAGACACCCACTGTTTTCACGACACCTGCATGCTCATTGCTTTTAGTAATCGTAGGTGCTTATAACCCTGTTTAAATGTTAAATGTTTTTCATTCAAGCAGAACAAACATGTTCATCACAGAAACGGTTCATGGAGTACAGAAGCTCCAAAACAAAAGAGCAACAGTCCTTCAGCTGTGGGTCCAAATTCAAACCTAGACAACAGAGTAAACCTTTCTAGGTAAGGCATAAAACACACTCGCATGTCATTTGATTAACGGGGACTTGGCAATTACTTTTTAATGGGATCTGTGTTTTAATGTTTGTTACTAGATCAAAATAGGATTTATGGTGTCACATGGAACTGATTTAGAACTGCTAACAGGGAAAACCTTGCCTTTATTTACCAACCCTGAGATTACAGCACAGGACCTCCTGAAGCATGGCGCACAGAAAATGCAAACATTCAACAAGGACTTGATGGAGGGACCATACGTCCTTTTGTATTCCGACTGCACAGAGGCGATAAATGTGGCTGGGATAGAAAGGCCATTCCCATCGTCAGACTGCAAAAAGGAAATAGGAAAGAGCTACAATGGAATTTCTCTTGTCATTTTCAAAGAGAGTCAATATAATGGAGGTTTGTTAATTTTAGATTTCGATGGGCATTATCCATATTTATATACGCAACAATTAGTAATGGTTAAGTAAAAGTATCCATTTTATCACTCTGACTGCAGAAGATTGAACTGCAACTATGAAATTGTGATGTCATCAAGATGCATAGCTGAGTTTAACCAGGCAGGCACTGTTGTGTGTAAATTATATATTTTTTTAGCTTTAACTTTCCACAAACTATGGGAAGTAATGTTGCTACACCTTGGCAGAGGTCTGTGCCCTTCTGAATGCTCTATTTTTATTAATTTATTTTAGGATTTTTAGTAAGCTGTGTGTTTTGGTAAATAGTTTTGGAATATCCATGGGTGGATAACTTTGATTATACCATGGTTGGGGTGAATACTCGATTCTGATTGGCTGGAGGGTGTACATTAAAAAGTGATAATGTACACCTAGGAAAGGCGTCCCGTCAAATTGCCTGATGACAGTTCTAAATTATTGCGCTGGCTCAAATGGCAACGGAGAATCAAAGTTATTTGCATCATCCTCTGGACACACACAAGCAAGAAGTACTGCACTGGCCTTCTGAAATTATATTTTGAATCACGTAACGTAAGGTTAAGCCATCATCTCCCTTCCCATTACTGATAAACTGCTGCGGTCGGCTCGCTCTGGCCACGTTGCTTGGCAACGCTTGTATACGGGAGATATAAATAGTGCGCTCGACTCGCGATTTTAACTCTAAAACACATTAAAGTATTATTAATTGATTAAATATTTCTTTCTTTCTTAAGTGACCATGGGACCATGGGAGGTGTCCATTAACAGAAAATAATGGACTTCGCAGAAGTCCATTATTTTCTGATAATGGACACCTCGTCGGGCATTATCCTTTACTTAAACGACTCTATATGCTTTCAATAAAAATTACATTATTTTTTACCATTGATGAGGTTTTGAAATGCTATTAAAAAAAGCCGTTAAAAGTATTGATAAGTGTTTGTTTTTCATATCAGGTTTTTGAACCAGAAGATCAGAGTATCCCTAACAAACATGTCAAAAAGGAGTTAGTTATCTCAGAGCTTGTTATCATAAATAATATTAAACTTTATCATGTACTAATCTGTTTCTGAAAGTTTTTTAATTCAAATATATTTTCCTCCAGCACTCAACGAGGACAGACGCTTTTCTTATCTCACTCCATCCCTACTTGTCTTATCCCAGAGCTCTCAGTCTGTTTACACCTTCTGGAGCATTTCTCTGCATTTTTCAAAGTCCAACAAAGATTAACAATGAAAACTGTCAGCTGGTTTCTGATTGCAATTGACCCTTCGCTTTAGTTATTGTTGCTATGTCCGACAAACAAATGCTCAAACACGACTAGTGTTACAATGCTGTTACCCTTACTGGGGATGTAAAGTGGGGTTAATACAATATTGCTGAATGAAGCGCAGTGCAGCGTTGTCAGGCATTCTGACAGTCACACTGCAGGGAGAGAGCGCAGGCGTCGGTTATGATGACGCCGCTGCAAATATGATAATGTTGTTGATGGGTGGGCAGATATGTCTGCGTTGACTCCTGTAGGATGGATTGACAGCTCCATACACTACCTATAAATCACCTTCAAGGGAAAACCTTATTTACACCTGCATGCACAAACACACACACACACATAGTTGTGGGGACACTGGTGTGTACGGACATATTCTTGGGCTGAGGTTATCATCAAGAGATAGTTGGTGCCAGGAGCTTATAATTTGTGTGTAGTGTGTGAAGTTCTTAGTTCATATTACTGTATTCATTTTGTAACTGTTTCTCTATTCTATTGGTTGTTTTTGTTTGTTTTGTTTTTCACACTTCTCTGTCATCCAACAGAAGTGGAGGACTGGGACGTTTTCTTGTGTTCTTTGTTTCCCTCCCTATCTTGTATCGTCGGCTCACACTCCTACCTGTCCTGTCTCTCTTCTTCGGCTTCGTTTTGTTTTGTTTTCTCGTTTTCATGTCCATAACTTCAAGAAATTAAACCCACAGTAATCATTAATAAAGATTTCTCATACATATATATCAAATGAAGTAGTATAGCAAAGCTGTAATACTCTGCTTTAGAAAGTAAATTTGTTGGGCTTATACTTGGTACTCAGACACCAATTCTGAGTAGCAAACTACTAGACAGATCATGAAAAAAAAAAGATAAAAGGAAATTTCGCCCATGCAGGTAAAAATAATTTTGACTGTTTGGAGGAGGAGACTAAGCTCAGTACTGACCCTCATTTGATTGGTCATTGTTAGACATTCACGCCCAAAGGATGAGTAATCAGTGGCAGCTAGCTAGTTATCCCCGAGCTAGTGGCCAAAGAAGTAAAAAAGAAGGAAGACGCCTGCCAATTAAGCAGAGGAATGCAAGTCAGCCTATCTCAAACATTAGACAAAAGATAAACACAAGAACAGCCATAAAAATTTGAAAAATTGGAATGAGTACATTTTTTTTTCAAAGCTGGAAAGTTTTCAACATGCCGGTCACTGGCATGCATGAAACCGATGAACAATGCAAATTATATATGAGTACTTACAACTTTGCTAGCAATGCATGTTACTAAAGTTAGCATTCCAGTAGTAGACTGTAGTATAGTTACTTAGGCTTGTGTTCACATGTCCTTCATATTTGATATATTACTTTTCCTTTTTTTTCCCAGTTTTTATTCCTGGTGCTATGTGGTGATTTGTCTTCCACTGAAAATGTATATTTCGCCTGCTGATGGTGAACTGCTGATGGTAAACCGGATGATGTACATTCAGTCAATTATTGTTTTTAATTTGAAACAGTAAGTAAGAAAAGACACCGTTAGATGGCATGCATCATCAATATTTGTCGGTATTGTTGTGGATTTAAGGTAAAATGCAGCTACTTGGCTATTAAAAGTTAAAGGACTGCTCATGGCAGTAATTGAGATAAATCATTTTTGAAAAATTATTAATATTCGTGCACCACCTGTTACCAGGAACTATTTTGATAGCCGAATGTCTATATTAGTCTCATATTCTGAAGAAGTGAATTCTTTACCGTCTGTTGATCTTGAAACCTTGCCAAATGTGTGTGGAACACAAATTGACAAACAGTGACTTTCAAAAGAAGAAAAAGACAGACATTTAATCAATCAAACTCGTAACTAACACAATTTTGATCAAAGTAAATAAATCTCGAAATAAAAGAACACAAATGGATAACAATGCAATAAACATAAAAAACATGAATTCTGATTTATGCTTGGAGGAATCTGGATGCTTTAAGAACCCAGGCTTGATTTGCAGATGCTGGTTTCAATCGTTTTTTTACACAATAACCGGTATTTTCAATGTCACTGAATCAGCTTTATTTTATAAATCAACAGATTACTGATATTTTGTGTGAGACCTACCCAAAAATGTCAGAACTTGAGGTTGCCTGGATGCTTCACAAAGCTATGGGTACGACATTTTTATGGTTTGTCACTTTGTTTTTCTAAGTCAAAGCACAAAAATCTCTTTATATAAATAAAAATAATACATTTTATATCCTAAACCCTTATAGGTGGAGCAGATCAATGCAAGCGCAATCTCTTGTCACCTCAGGAAGAGGGATACACAGGGGCCAGTCTTGTGAGAGCCTGGGGAGGAAAAGGCTGTTTATATATCATGTCAATCCAGCACACTCTGGATGTCTCCCCCTACCTTTTGACAGCACAGGAATTCCAGGCCATGCCAAAGGCCCACTTTGTGTCATGTCAAAAGTTTGTGCCTCTGCAATTCCGTAATATCCATCTTTCCTTATGTTCTCAATCAAAAATCCCTTTGCATACACATTTAAGTATATTGATATCTGTGCCACATATTTTTTTTATTCACAATTTTTTCTTGAAATCTAATTTTCGGGGAGATTTACATTAATATCTCTAAAATTCAATAGATTAATTCTGACATTGTTAACTTGGATGACAAGGATGACGAGGTAAGATATCTTTATTAGTAAAAAAATACAATGGAGTTAAAAATTTGCTGTTTGGTCACAAAGTTCCTTTTCTAATAAATATTTCTCAGACTTCCAGTGGTGTGCAACCATCAGATCTGGAAACTAAGGTGAGAATATGTTATCATATATTGGCATACCATTTATGTGTTGTGTCTGTACTGTATTTTTATTATTGCTTTGTATTTGTAGAAGAAGAAATAACACGTTGGGTAAAGTTACTGTGTTTTTCCTTGCAGTATGTAGCTTTTTGGGGTCTTTGTTCTTCGATGAGAGAGGCTTTCTCTTCGACGTGGGACTACAAAAAGCCACAGATCGCTAGTGAGATCGCAATTGTTCTTCTTTTTCTCTGAGCCTTTGTTTACTTCCCGCTTTGTACTCTGGGGCCGCCCACCATATGACGTACCCGCTCACTTGAGGCACTCTGGTTTGTTGCAACTGTGAAGCAACACAAAGCGAGTCGTACCATGTTGAGCCGCGTAGCTGGTAGTACGGTACAGTACGGCAAGTCAAAAATGTACTAGTGGAGAGACGCCTGAAATTACAGCGTCATAGACAGACTTAATGCTGCGCTGCGACCAAAGTGAGAAAAAATACTTTCTCACTCTCTTCTGACACAGAGACTCCTATGAGTTTTTAGAATGATTAATAAGTCATTGTTCCTAAACGTTCAGCGCTGCTGAGAAGGGGGGTATTGAAGAGGTTAATAAAGAAGAGCTTAAAGGGCCCAAGTTGGGTCTGGAACTATAACATCAAATTTTATTTATTTTATAAAATAAATAAAGGAAGTTATGCTATAAATTATATTACAAATCAATTAGCTATATACACATTCCTGGTGGGGATTGGCTCTAAATATATATTTTTTTTAAATCACCCCACCAAAATAAATCACAGAGACCATACAAGAAGTTAAAAGATTAAAGTAATATTGCGATGAAAATTCTTGTTCATTACATTTTACTTCATAATGGCAACCACAACTGTTGTATTTATTGTTGCAAAAATTGTTCTATATATTGTTTTGTTTTTATCAAAACCATTGATGTTAGGATCAATATTGATGTTATTTTAATAGTTTTCTGATCAGCAGTAAATATAACAATTTTTGATCAATCCATATCAATTGTATGCTTAAAAACACTATGTTCAACAGCTCAACAGCTATGTTCAACGGCTCAACACGGTACAACTCGCTTTGTGTTGCTTCACAGTTGCAACAAACCAGAGCGTCTCAAGTGAGCGCGTGTGTCATATGGTGGGCGGCCCCAGAGTACGTAGCGGGAAGTACACAAAGGCTCAGAGAAAAAGAAGAACAATTGCGATCTCACTAGCGATCATTAGCTTTTTGCTCAGTCTGTGGCTTTTTGTAGTCCCACGTCGAAGAGAAAGCCTCTCTCATCGAAGAATAAAGACCCCGAAAAGCTACACGCTGCAAGGATCTATCTATTGGGGTCAGCAGGGGAGCTGGCTCCCTGGGGTTGGCATCGTGTCACCCCAGTTATTTCCTCCCCATCCCCATTTGCCTCTGTCCACCTGCTCCTTCATTCTACCATTCACAAGGCCTTGGGACTTGGGCACGTCACTGGGGTGCGGGTTGGAGTTTTCGTCTTCGCTACCCGGTGGCGGCCTGGGTCCCGATTTTATTGAGCAACTTAGACACTTACACTGGCAACATTTACATGACACACGCACATGTAGGGACCTGGCGGTGGGACCCTTATACGGGGCCTCGCCTGTGGTGCCGGTACCCACTGTTTAAATACATCTAGACACTGAGGGCCCGGGGAGGGAGATGGG
Source organism: Apricaphanius iberus (assembly GCA_028564705.1). Taxonomy (NCBI): domain Eukaryota; kingdom Metazoa; phylum Chordata; class Actinopteri; order Cyprinodontiformes; family Aphaniidae; genus Apricaphanius; species Apricaphanius iberus. Next base: position 538,257 of record JAPXFQ010001268.1, read on the forward strand.
GGTACCTGGCAGTATCCTCATGTCCCACCGCTCTGTTTTAAGTGCACATTAGAACAACACACAACAACACCACAATTGAGCAGGGGGAGAGAGGCAGGGGGTCTTTCCACACCCCTGTTCGTTGGACCATCAGGGTTTGGAGCCCGGGGAGATTATCAGGTCGTCTGGTCGGGGACCTAGGCTAGTGGGCTACTCTTGCTGGGGTGGGGGCCTTGGCGGTCTGCTTGTCCCCGTCCTGGTCGGCAAGGGGTCCATCTCCCAGGTGCAGGGGCAGGGTGCTCTATCGGGGCGTCTGTCTCTGGGCCTGGGAGTATAGAGTTTGTATGGGGTGTATGAATGAGTGTACAGCGTCCTTTTCTCGTGTGTCCTGTATATGTAAGAATGTGTGCGCATGAGAGGGAGGGTACGTATGAGTCTCTCTGTCTGTCTATGTCTACTTGTCAGGTTGGGTGTTTGGCTGCCCTCTGGCCTGGTGCATTTTCTTCCCCTCCGTCACTCACCGTCGGTGATGGATGGTCCTGCCCGCTGGTTGATGATGGCTCTCGATGACTGGGGCCGGGGGTCCTGGTTGCGGCCCTCGGTCCTGGTGCATGCCTAGCTGGTCCTGGGTGGGCCGGTGTGTCGGGCGGCCGCTGTTTCGGGCCGACATCCTCCTTGGATTGACTAGGGCACCTGTTATGGGGGTGCCGGGGTTGTAAGTAGGTTGGTGCCGTCCGGTGGATCGGTGGGGACCGTGCCCGGCGCCCAAGCTCCTGCCAGTTCCATGAGTTCTACTGCCTGGTCGTTTCATCTGGGGGGGCTGTCCGGTATTGGCTTGGCCCCAGATCTTGGCCCTCTGCATGGGGCGGGATCTGGACCCGGGACCTGGTAGATCTGGATGTCCAGATGCTGGCTGGGGAGGGCGTACATCCGCTGTGGCTTTACTGTGGCTCCCTGGCGTGTGGGTGTGTGGGGGGGGCCGGGTTGTTGGCGGTGGGTATTGGTCCGGGGTGGCGGCGGCGTGTATTGTCCGTCGATCGGCTTCAGGCGCCTCCTGCCCGGCGGCGGCGGCAGGGGACCCCTCTCGGCGGGTCCGTGGTCGGGGCCCTGCTGGGGGGCGGGGTGCCCCTGATCCCTGTGGCCTCCGGGTCCTGTTCCGGGCCCGCTTTGGCGTAGCCGGTTTCCGGCGGAGCTCGTGGGCTCGTCCCTGCGATCTCTCGGGGCCCCAGCATTGCGGCTGCTTGGTGTTCCCCTGGGGCTTCCATCTGTTCCTCTCTTGGTGGGTGATCAGCCCTGCGCTGGTCCGCCTGCGGCTCCTGCGCTCTGTGGGACTCTGGATGCATGCGTCTCCTGCCTCCTTCATGTCTGTGTCGATTCCTGTAGGACGGATTGACGGTTCCTTACACCAGCTATCAATCACTTGCATGGGGAAACCTTATTTAGACCTGCAGGCTCGCACACACACATAGGTGTGGGGACATTGGTGTGGACGGACATATCTTGAGTTGAGGTTATTGTCATTAGTTAGCTTTTACCAGGAGCTTAACAGAAACATTAGTATTGTGTTTATTAATCCATGCTTGTGTGTAGTGAATGTGTAATTCTTTATTTTTATTACTGGATCTGAACTATTGGTGTGGTTCTGTTCAGTTCGTTGTTTTTGTTTGTTTTGTTTTACCGCTTCTCTGCCATCCGGCAGAGGTGGAGGACTGGGATGTTTTCTTGTGTTCTTTGTTTGCCTCCCTGTCTTGTGTCGTCAGTTCGCGCCTCTGCTGGTGCAGTTTCTTTTCTTCACCTTCTTCCTTTCTTCCTTCTTTTCTCGGTTTCGTGTCCATGACTTCAGGAAATTGAACCCTCAGTAATTACTAATAAAGATTATTTAATACATATACATCAAGTGGAGTGTTACAGCAAAGATGTAATACTCTGCTTGGGAAAGTAAATCTGTTGGGCTTTTACTTGGTACTCAGACACCAATTCTGAGTGGCAAACTGCTAGACAGGACACGTAAAAAAAAATAAAAATAATAAAAAACAATAAAGAATGCAATAGGTTTCTGTACCCTCCCACTAATGGGGACTTAGCAACACATTTTCTAGCTACTATATAATAACTGCATAGTGTAATGACATCTCCAAAAAGTATATAACTGAAACCATAAGAAAATCCTACCACCATTCCTGGGCCTGCTGCTAGGTGTAATGAATCCTGTAGAGCAGCTCGGACGCCTGCTATAACAGCTCTTTCTATCTCTGCCGTCTGGAAAGACATGGTGGCCATGTTGGAAATCAAAGTGTTGCTCTGGTAGTTCAGAGGTCTGCTGCTTAGCTGGTCTTTTTAGAGGAGCAATTTCACATTAAAGCAAGCACTTTACTTCCAAAAATATGACCAAAAACAGTGTCTGGTTATCGTTTTTAGCATGATAATTACAGATGAGAATCCAGCGGTAGCGTTACTTTGAGAGAAGAATATGAATGCAATGGTTCAAAGCCTAATTTGGGCGTGGCCAAAAATGCAGAGGATGGTTCGAGGGCCATGGTTAATGTGCATGTCACATTTAGCTGACACATTTAACATTTAGATTTAAAATTTAGATTTAACATTTAACATTTAGGTTTAGATTTAACATTTAACATTTAGATTTAACATTTAGGTCTAGATTTAACATTTACATTTAACATTCAGATTTAAATTTAACATTTAGATTTAACATTCAGATTTAAATTTAACATTTAGATTTAACATTCAGATTTAACATGTAACATTTCAATACAATATTTAGGATTAAGATTTTTCAAAATGTAAACATGCTGGTATATGTTGAATTTTAGACACATTTTCTTCCTTAATGTAATGAAAGTGTGCTATATGTGGAAAAATTAAGCTAAAAATGCATTTCTACTAAATAACAAAAATTTTACACTTGGCGCCCCATATTGCACATGTCGGTGGGTCATGGTGTAAAATCTGTCCCAGCATCCCAGGACAGTTTGACCGGAGGCAGATTGAAGGCATCGTGTCATCTCCACCCTCCGTAAGCCGCTTTTCTGCCCCTGATGATCCCGCTGCAACTGATTGCAGATATTTATTTAAAGTACTATGCTTACAGTGCATTTAAAAAGATACACTAAGAATTTAAATTAAGGAATAGAAAAAAAATTGTCTCACTGTGCTGCAGAAAACTTAAGTAAGTCATTCATATTTACAAAAACAAACAGCATCCGTACAAATTTTTTTTTTTTTTTTTTAACTAATTTGGATAACCGGTAATAACCGGTCATATTGAAGATGATATGCAGCTGAATAGGTTAATATTGTGAATAAAATATACAAGCGACATGAAATTTGCTTCTTACCGAGAGTGCCAGAACGCAAGTTCAGGGCTTCGGCGTTCTCTGTTTCGGCCTGTTGGTGAGAGCCATCGGTTCTGAACCGCGGTCAACTCGGAGTCCTCCTTGATAACCCTCTCACAGCGAGCAGCTCCATCCAGCTCACACTGAATCTTCTCTTCACCCAACAAGCTCAGAAATGCTGAAACTCCGTTTGGATCACAGCACTGGTGTTTAATGTTGTCTTTGTTCTTCAGCAAACACTAAACATACCTACTCGCTGTAGCGAGGTTTCAAAATGGCGGTCTATTTGTTGTTAAACGACGCTGTCACTTGGAGATAAAGTGGCCACATCCAAGACCTTCAATATCAACATCACCAGAGATGACTTGTTTCATAGGGGCTTAAAACAGTGGGCTAGGCAAAAAAGGGCATCCCCTAAGAATCTTCTCCTGGTGTCCTTTATTGGCGAATATGGAATCAACCAAGTGGCGCTTTGGAAAGAGTTCCTCACAGGTACGTTTTTGAAACCTTTCCCAATATTTTTTAATTGAAAAGTAAAGTTTACGCTTTACGTAACGGGATCAGTTCTTCATTTATGGTAAATGGCCGGCATTTCAATAGCGCTTTTTCAGTCTGAGGACCACAATGCGCTTGCAAAACATTCAGTCATTCACCCCATTCACGCACCGATAGTGGCAAGGTATTTAGATGTAGCCACAGTTGCTTCAGGGCTCACTGTCAGAGGCAAGGCTGCCTGACAGAGGCCCCACCACGCCCTTGGACGAACACTATCAGGCAAAAGGGTGAAGTGTCTTGCCCATGGACACAATGACCAAGACAGAATGAGCAGGGATTTGAACCAGCAGAGGAATAAAGACCCATTAGTTTGAAGATTCTTGACTGGGCGAAAATCCAAAATACAGCATTACTGACTACCAGGAAAACAAATTCAAGTACGTGACAGTATGTCTTACCGCATATAATTTGCTTAAAAAATTTACATAAAAGATTAAAAATGTTATTTAACAACATTCTACTAAACCCGACACTTAAAAAAGTTGTATCTTTCTTATGAAAGAACTTGTAGAGAGATGTTTGCCACAAGTTTGTCACAGGGAGGGCCAGGTATAAACTTCATTCAGAAAAAAGTGCTACAATTTTCTGTGTCATGGAGAGCTATAGAAGGATGGCATGTGTGAAGGTACAGACTTGGAAAAAAAAAGTCTGATCCAGGAGGTATTCATTTATATCGCTGCATAATCTTTAAGTTTGATGTTTTAGTCATTTGAAACAGCATTTTTAAATTTCGCAGTCCATTGCATTTTCTTATGTTTTTAGGCTAAAATGGCCAATTAAGAAGGGTTGATTGAACTATCAGGTCAACTTGTGGCATGTGGATGCAGAGGTCCAATAAACATTGAGAGGAAGGAGGCTACCACAGCGTAAGTTGACTTACTGGTGAAATTGTTTTTTGCGATCGCCACGCAGCTGGATGGAGCAGCAAGCCAGGAGCTCACTGCAGCTAACCAGATCGGAGCCATTGTTAGCCGCTAGGCTAACGTCGCCTCACACTAGTTTGAGTGTTTGAATGTTTTTCCTTTGTGTAAATAAATCTCCTGCTTGGAAAGTAACAGTTGTGATTCTTGTTCAACACTCACACATATTGCAAGGTGTATGACCAAATAGACGTTAAGAATTCAGTCCTTCAGAATTATGAGACTGATCTAGAAATTTGGCTATTTAAAATAATTCCTGATAAAGGTGGTGCCCCGAATAATAATAATTTTCAATAAATTATTAACTTTATTGACTGCCATAAAAAGTCTTTGACTATAAATAGCCAAATATCATATTTTTATTTAACATCCCCAACACTGGCTTAATGGAAGCGTGTAAGGGCTAAATAGGAGGGGCCTAGGATGGAGCCCTGGGGAACCCCGCATGTGATTACTGTGTTATGTAAGGAGAATTTGCTAATTGACACGTAGAAGTTCCTGTTCTAATGGTAGGATTTGAACCAGCCGAGTGCCGTACCAGAGAGTCCGACCCAGCTCTCTAGACGTTCCAGTAATAAACCATGATCAACTGTATGAAACGCCGCACTGAGGTCTATTAATACCAATACTGTGGTTTTACCACAGTAAGTATTTGTACTTTGAAGAGGGCAGTCTTGGTGCTTTGGTGCTTATGGAAACTAGACTAAGAAATATCAAAGTGGTTGTTCATTGTTATGAAGCTGTTTAAATGTTGGAATACAGCTTTTTCAATTATTTTACAGATAAATGGGAGATTAGAGATTGGCCTATAGTTTTGCATCAGTGTGCTGTCTAGGTTCTTCTTTTTTAGTATTGGTTTGATAACTGCTGTTTTTAAGGCCTGGGGGGAAACACCTGATAGGTGGGATGAGTTAATTATTTTCAACAGATCTGCTCTGATGACTGGGAGGATTTTTTTAAAAGAAAACCTTTTGGTTAGATATCCAAGCAGCAGCTGGAAGTGCTTAGTTTCTCAATAATTTCATCAAAGCTGAATTGATTTATTGTTTGGAAATCAGTCATTTCTCAGCATGGATTTTAGGTGGGCTTAACGTTAGTCTTGGGGTTGAAACTGATGTACTAATTGACCTTCTGATGTTCAAAATCTTTTTAGTAAAGAAGCTGGCAAACTCGATGGAGTTTAGTTTGGGGGCTACTGTCACAGCAGGGGTAGTTAATCTCTGCACAGTAGCAAATAATGTCCTTGCATTATTGTTGTTTCTGTGGATGTTCTGAGAGAAGAATGATTCCCTTGCATTCTTCAAGGTTAATTGATATTTGTCCAGTCTCTCTTTTTATATCTCATAATGAACCTGGAGTCAGGTTTTCCGCCATTTTCTCTCAGCGAGTCGACACTCCCTTTTTTCATTACATACAGTACAAGCGCTTCTCTGAGGTAACTTCTTTTTTCTCATGACAGTTTTAGCCTTAAGTGGCACACTCTTATCCATCATGTCTGAGATTTTGGATAAAAATTAATCTGTCAGTGTGTTGGTTGTTGGGGATTTGGATAGGGTTGGAGTTAGGGCTAGGCGATATGAGCTAAAATTAATATCAGGGTATATTGATCATTTAACCTTGATAATGGTAAGTGGGCGTTAACAATGACCACATCACACACACCCCACCCCGTCCTTTATTTAAAAATCATGTCATTTTCTGTATACAGTGTCCGGTAGTGGCCAAATTTGCTTACTGTTCTTTAAAATCTGACGTCTTCTTGCTATTGAACGGCTTCAAACAACCTTTGAAGTGTTTGATTCCCTAACCCTTCTCTTGTTTGCACATCTTCGCCTATTATTCATTCACAAACTTTCAATGAAAAAATACATTCGCTGTATATTGTGTAATTATAGAATATATATATTATATATTATATATAATATTTATATTGGCAAAATGTATGCATACTTTTTGCAAATCTGAATTATTTATTTTGTCCGTTTTTCTTTTTTTATTAGCAATAAATAACATATAATGCAAGGAAAGTCACCTTTCACAAAGTACTTGGGCTGGTATTGGGTGAAGTCTGTTGTGCTACTTTGCACGAAGCAACACTGTACACAAAGCAGTTTATCAAATCTCTTGTTTTTTTCATTTTAGATTTTGTCATCATAAAATGCAACCTGGGCTGTCGGGAAACAGGGCATTATCATTGCTGTTACTGTCTGTCAACGATTCTCCGGAGAATGGCATTCATGAGACATCTTGCTATATGTAAGGACAAATTATCAACACCTTCCCCACCAGCAGAGACAGCACCTCCTCCTATACCACAACCACAGACAGCACATCCTCCTCCATCTTTACCAGCAGTGACAGCACCTCCTCCTATACCACAACCACAGACAGCACATCCTCCTCCATCTTTACCAGCAGAGACAGCACCTCCTCCTCCACCAGCACTGACGGCACCTTCTCCTACACAACACCACACCATCTAATGAAACTGCTTTATTCATGATTCAATTCATCAGAGTATCATGATATATTTAGTCAATTTCATCTGAGCACTGAATGTTGCTCAGATAAAATTATTATTCATTATTTATATTGATTTTTTCCGTATTATTACTGTTATTATTACAGTTATCAATATTGATGTTTATGTGTAGGCTATATGCTGTGCAGCATATAAAGCTGTAACAGCTGGAATTTCCCTAAATGTGGTACAAATATGACTATCTATCTATCTATCTATCTATCTATCTATCTATCTATCTATCTATCTATCTATCTATCTATCCATCCATCCATCCATCCATCCATCCATCTATCACGACCGATATGGCGGATGAGCGGGGCTGGGCTGACTCTGGTAGGCGGGGTTAACTCCGGTGCAGCTCCACCTCCTGGTGCAGCTCCACCTACGTGCTTCTACAGTAAGCATTACTTCGGCGTCTTCATCTGATAGGACAGGCTCAATCTTAAAACATGTCAGGATGTTCACTGCTCCGAGGGTTGTTTCCATGATAATACATGACGTAGAAACCCTAATATCCGTTAATTTGACCTGATCTAATATTATACAGTGTCACACAATCAGACTATCACTATATCATGAAGAAATAGCACACAGTTCTCTCAGTATGTAAGAATACACAGAACAGGTCATTCTTAATATAATTTTTCCCATAACAGCTCTACATATGTACACACTTTATAAATGAGTGTCTAATAGTCTTGTGTACATGTCTGGTCATTATTTAGGTATTTCAGTATATTTTAGTAAAATTATAATGAGTAAAATGTATTTAATAAAATTAATAATTTTTACAAAAAAAATGTATGTACCAAAAACTATGAATTGCAATCAGACTTTGCTACCAGCTCAGCCTGGGTTTCTGAGGTTGGTTCTGATTTCTGACAACAGCGACCTGCTACTATGGAGTATAAAAGATGCTTGGTCTCGGCCACACAGCCACAGCGAGTTCCTGGCAACTCACGAGCCATCAGCTCAAAACAATACGGCTCAGCGCTGCTCGCCTCTTCTACAGAACCTCTGTTCTTCTAATCGATTCCATCTGAAGAAGTGGAGAGAAATATTCAACCTCATAACTGCCTGCCTCTGAGGCAATGTGTATGCAATTTCTTTGCATCTTTCTGGCTGTCAGTGTGTGTCCCGCTGAAGCCCGCTGTATAAACTGCAGGCAGTTATGTCAGTTCACAGCGCAGACCACCCCCTGCCCTCCCCCTTCATTTTCTGTGAGGCAACGCTCATTTTGAGGATCTTAAACTCTATTCTGGATTTAACAGGAAGCTGATGGAGAGAAGCTAAAACAGGAGAAATGTGATCTCTCTTTTTAATATTCATCAGAACTCTTGCTGCAGCTGTTTTGATCAACTGAAGGCTTTTGATTGCATTTCGCGGATTTCCTGATAATAAGGAATCACAGTAGTCCAGCCTTGAAGTAAAACATGCATGGACTAGTTTCTCTGCATCCCTCCTGGACTGGATTTTTCAATTTTAGCAATATTCCAAAGTTTAAAGAAATAAATCCTAGAAACCTGCTTTATATGGCATTTGAGAGATATTTCTTGGTTAAAAGTAACACAGAGGATATGCTTTTTATTACTGAAGGCAAATTTGGCATGATTCATTGTAAATTATTTAAACGCTTTTTTTTTCAGGTCAACGCAGACTTTCTCATGTTTGCAATGTCCCCGAACTTCAGTGAGGAAATAATAACAAGACGACAGCAAGAAACGAGTCATTAATTTTCCTCAGGATTTCTTACAGAAGTTGGAACGTGGAAGTAAGTACATATCCAGTGGTATAATTCTGATTCAAACTTTGAACCAAAAATTTAGACAGCTTGCTGTTTCTATTTAAAGTAATATTTCTAAATGAGTAATTTATGTATTATGAAAATAGTTTAAAGGTTCAATATGCAATATTAAAATCAAATGATAATTGCAGTCTAAATAAAATATTTCACCCATCCAGTCCATACAAATAATGGGTAATGTCTTTATGGTTAGCAAACTCAGGAGCCTGCATATGATTTGCTCCAGAACCGGAAAGACTTGTGCTGTCATGCTATCAAACTCTGCCTCCGATGGTAACTGAAGTCATGTAGTGGGTTAGCGAGCAGTCTGAGGGTTGGTGGTCAACATATCATTGTCCTTGGGATAAATAGTTCAACCAACTATTGTTGCTGATAGACGGCCAATGACACAAAAGATTTTATCAAGGGCAAGAAAAATGATAAACAAAAATCTTTTGTTTGTGCTTTTCCCTTCAGTGTTTGCCACTAGGGCTGGGTAACATTTCAAATTTGAGGAATCAATTCTAATTCTCCAGAGTTAGAATGGACTATCACAATCCGATTCAATCTGATGCAGTTTGATATTGATATGGGTTAGTGCTATTAAAACTTTTTTTAAGTGGTTATTTAATTAGATGCTTATAATTCAATTACTTAACACTGGGTTAGTCACAGTTCACCGGGGGAAGCTGTATTAACTCTTTCAGACAAGGCTTAAACGGCTGACTGGACTTTTTCTTCAAATTCTACATGTCAAGAGGGTAAACTACTCTTAAACAATAAAATTGGTTTTTGAACTTGTGAATAGATTTGATTCATATAAGACTCGATTTTCCGATATTAACAGAGGTCTGTGCAATGACTTTTCTTCAAGTTTTTAACTTTTACACAAACATTTTGCATATACTGCACCCTTTTAATATTTAATTTGAAAATGTACTTGCATGATGCAGCAGTGTAGTACTTTGAAAATGTCCTGTTTGTGTATTTCAGAAGATGAACAGAACAAGGTTTACCCTCCTGATACCGTACCTGATGGGAAATGTCTGTCGGTCCAGCGTTTGGGCCCATGTACCCCTGACTGAGTCCTAGAGACAGCTGTTTAAAATAACAGTGAATTTTGAACATGACTGTGTTTCACCCATGCCATCTGTTACCCAGTAGTGTATGCTTGTGGTGTTACTATCACATTCCCTACACACTTCCTGATCTCTGTTGAAGACTTTGAATATTATGTCACTGAAGCAATTCTGAATGGTTACGAGTTTGGCAGACATAAGTGTTTACATGGCAAATTCAGTGGCTTCTGTTGTCTAGTGTTTTGTTTTGTTCAGTTACAAGATATTTCAACTTCAACTATATTTATAGTTAAGTTTAAGCTATGTAATTTGTATCAGAATTTTGTATTACTAAGTTACAGACATAAACTTTCACAATAAAGAAAATTATAGATCACCTTGTAGTTTGTCTATATTAAAATGTGAGTTACATCCAACTAATAGGACTGAAGTATGATATTGCAAGTTATGTTTGTCTAAGTGGAAGAACACCAAAAGTCAGGAAAGTCATTGACCCCATCTGCTTTTGTGGCTGTTATCAAATCATAACTATTAAATGAAACATGTACAGAGTATAACCTTGAATTTTATTTTCCACAACACACAAACATTAAACTTCTAACTCCTCAAACCCCAGCATTGGTAATGTACTTGCGACATAGAAGGTAGAGGTTCTTTGTGGTTCCAACATATTCGTCAAGGATTAGCTGAAGTTCTGCCAGCTGCTGTTTATTTAAAAGACTTTCGAATTCAGGGACCATGAGCTGCTGTATAATCAATTCCATACAAATCCCTTTTTCTAACCTCAAGATTCGCTGGTTGATGGGTTGGATGAGGCATCAATTTCAGGTACCACAGCTGCTCTTGAGTTTTACAACCTTCAGTGGATGGTTGTTCCAACCTTGCACAAAACTTCCAAGTCTGTCCTCAGCTTTGGAAGGAATGTTATGTGAACCGCAAACAAGTCTCCTGTAAAGCACAACAGGAAATTAGTTACAGTAGTCAGTTAAGCTTTTAATCCATATATCAAAACTGACCCTCTCAGTTACTTTTCTTTAGTTTTTATATTTTTGAATTTAATATAACTTTTTTACTCAAAGTGGACCATATATTTAAGCAATCAAATATAAAGAGCAACATCATTGTTTATGTGCTCAAAATCTCATACCTGTTGCAGAAACATCCAGAAGATGATGATTCTCAAGGTATTGGAGGTTGTTTTGAATTGTTTTGTTATGAACATTTTGATTAATGACGACATTTCTACAAGACATGAAGCTCAAAGAAACAAAACACAGTATTAGCTTGGTAGAAAGTGTTTTACCTCTGATTGTGAACACTTTTTCCTGAGATAAAGTTTTCTTGATCAGTACCACATACAGTGAACATCTATTTGGACATTCTCTACTCCCTGATCCTCTCTGACTCTGTAGTGGAAAAAAAGGAGAAGAAAAAAAATGTGTAAGTCTCTTTGGGTGAATAATGACTTGGAGAAAATGTGGGCAGAGCCAAAGAGTTGGGTTCACATGGTTATTCATTGTTTTACTGGTTCTTAATTTTTCGATAATTTAAGAAATATACTTCAGCATGTCATATACTAGACTTATTAGTGAGTAGATGTAAATTAAGCAAAACAATAAAACAATTTTTTTTCAGTTTCACTGCAAGGAATTTGGCCATGATTCACAAAAATCATTAAAATTTCAGAATAAACTATTTTGGGAAATATTTAGTGTTAATTAGGGAAAAAAAAAACTAGCCTGGGTGTCAGCTGAACATAGTCCCGTCCACAACATGGTCTGGAAGTTCGGTCTAGCATTACTCCGTTGAGGAGCAATTATCCCCGAACAAGATCTGGTCGGACCAATCAAATCGGGCTTACGATGATTGACAGGTGAACAACAGTAACATAATCAACCACAATACCAAAGAGCGCCTGGGTTGAATTTGTTTACAACAACGATGGCTGTCGCTGGAGATGTGCAGATTCTGCCATCGAGTCTGTTCTAGAAGATATCGACAGTGAATTCATTTTAAAAGAGGAATTTTAAAAGAAGAACAGATAAATGCTGTTGCTCTGCAGAGCAACGTCACACACTTCCGTTGCTCTGATTGGTTATAGGTCTATCCAATTAAGTGCAGAGGCATTTTTTTCCTGGTTCAGTTAAAACAGGCCCTATAATCACAGCCCAATGGAGCAGTATCAGACTCACATTCTGATAAGAATTGAGTATGGTTACGTCAGGCTAGAAAAAACCTACACTAATAGATAAATGTGGTTTATCATTAGAAATTATAAATAAAGTACTCTCCACGCTTATGGTGTATTTAGACCTGCACTTTTTGGTCCACATTAAAAGGAGCAGTGTTCATTTGGATCACTGGTCCAGACCATTTATGCAGATCTTGATACCAACAGTCTCGATCCGAACCAACTCCATAATATGTGCACACTTTCGTCACATTATTCATACTATTAAACCCACGCATTTGACTGGCAGCGCCAAAAATTAATATCTCGTATGCTGTAGGGAATGTTTTTAATTCCTGATCGTCATCTTCTGTTTAATCATGCTGCCAGCATGTCGGGGTCAGGGCACATAGGGCACATCGTCTCCTTTGGGTTACCGCACGCATTTTTAAAGAGAGCATCGCGAAACGTGCCTTTAATAACCTGCTCTGACTCCATGTCATCTTGCTTCAGCTCTCCTTGTTTGGAATGCTGAAAGATCTGTTTGCCCTCACAACCATCACTGCAGCTCTAATATCCATATGAGTTTGCTGCTGTTTACATCCACGTCCAGGTCTTTGCGCTTAGTTCCACCCAGCGCCGTCTGGTTCTGCCCTTGTCATTGCTGTCTAATAGCAGCACCGATCGTCACACACGTGGATGTGTTTACAAAGTATAGTACACTTGCAAAAATGAACAGTCTGAATACAAACCGCACCAAAGGGAAAAAAAATATATTTTGCCAGACAAAAGGACTTTTCTGGTCTCAATATACCCTTATGCTTCATGTACACCTAGAGACTTTGAAAAGATTTAGAAAAGATTCTACAAGATTATCAGCTTCCATCTAAAGACTTAGGTTGACAGTTTTTTAGTCTCAGACTAAATATTTTAGAAAAACCAAATCTTGTAGTGACACTATTTAAAAGACTACACCTAGACTATTTTAGCTTCCTGCCAAATTCCTCCCATTATGCTCAGCATTACACAGTTTCTTTATGTGCAAATGTTGTAGCATTCTTTGCCGAGGTTTATACGGTATATAACTCATATCTATTTAATACAATGTCTTTATGCTGTACCACTTGCTCCATGCAGATGCCCAGATTGTGCTGGTTGGTGCCTCTATTGCAGGGGGCAAGGTTGGCATACACTTTGTAATATATGGCCCATTTCTAGGCCATTTTCAGCTATACAACACAAATATTGTATTTTTTTGTGTATAGACCCTGTCAGGCTCCATAGGAGGCTACAAAACTGTTATTTTTACAAATATGACACCTACTGTTATAGCCTACATTCCCGCAGGAACCAAAAAAATTGATGTGTGGCAAGTTGCAAAACAATGTCATAAGCAAGATTTGAACCCATCACTGTTGTGCTATAGCAGCAAAGTATACAATGGGGTACAATATAAAGCATGTTACCCCCTAACATGGTCACACAGTTGAATAAACGAGGGGAACAGATTACGACTCCATGCGCACGGTTTAATAAACCGCGGGAACGGATTCTTATCCCTCAAAAATTATTTCTGCACCTGACCCCTGCCGGGCTCTGTAGCTTCTTGCTCCGCCTGTGTGAGAACCGCTTTATTGGTTTTTGGACGTCACAAGGAAAACACTAGGACTTGTCATAATATCAAACATCGTCTGATTCAAAGACTAGAGAAAGACTGGCATAAATCGAACACGGTAAGGAAGAGTTATGATCTCTAAAGATCTAAGATCTGTAAAGTTAAAAATAACATCGAAAAAGAAAATTATGATAAATAATTGCATTTATTCTTTTATAGTACTAATATCTATTAGGATTTGTTCCAGATATGCCGCTTGTGCTACATTACCTTGAGGGTATGCTATGCCTTTCAGTTGCCTTTTTGAATCCTGCAAATGCTGTAGATGCACAGTTATTTGTTAAACCTTCCAAACACATCACCGATGTTGTGAAAAATGTTTTATATTCACATAAGCATTAGATTATGGCATTATCTCACTAGAATAATTAGATTATAATAGTTACAGATAGCATTATGAAATTTGATAAATTTTTAAAAGAATGATCATCGAATGTTTTAAAGGAGCAGGGGGCTGGATTTCTAAAATAAATTATAGTCATGTTCAATTTTGTAATTGTATTGGGTAATGAAGCATTTTAAACTACGTAAAATGAGCCCACCCATGTGTAACCCCATTAACTTGAACATTCTGTTTGCTACAAAATAGTCTTCGATTCGGTGGCCGAATTTCGTCAATCTACAATTCTTGCGCATTCTTGATTTAACAGGAAGAAAGAAGAGAAAGAACTCAGACTTTAGATGCGGTCGATTAAACACTAGGCAAGGCAAGGTAATTTTATTTGTTTAGCACACTTTCAACACAGGGCAATTCAAGGTACTTTACATGATTAAGACTGGTTCACGGCATAATTACTATTACTATTACCTGAATTGAATTGAAATGAATAATCCTTTATTGTCCCACGAGGGGAAATTCAGTTTTACAGTACAACCTGTCCGATCCAGGTCACTGTTGGGCAATGCAGCTGTTTGTAGGAGGCGCTCCCACTTACCTCGTCGCTAGACTTCATCGCTAGACATGTTGCTTGTTGTTGTACAGCTGGCGATGGGCTTGAAAGTATGCTACGTCACTGATTTCATTACTTTTTGTGCTTGCTCCTGCGGTGGCTGCCGTTACTCGCAGTGCTGGCCGTGGCAGTCGCAAGGTTAATTTCTTTATTCCGGCCCCCTGCTCCTTTAAAGTATTAATTCATGATTCATCGCAATGATATCTGATGATAAAATGAGTGACACTAGTACAAAAAATATTTCACAGAAAAATCCGGCTAGTGTGTTACAAGTAGGTTTTTTCAGAGCAAATTCTACATTCAGCATTGTTTAAGCAATAAGACATTCTGGAGAAAATGTTGTGTTAAAAAACATGTCTTGAAAGTTACAGCTCACCTTCCTGGAGTAACCATCTACTAAACCAAATAGTACAATGTGGTACCTGTATACAGAAACAAAAAGTTTTTCTCAACTCGATGCACTGAAGCAATAACCGTTTTTCCATTGGAAGTGCATTCCCGTGGACTTAAAGGTTGAATATGGAACATTTTCCTTTAAAAAAAGTAATACTTCAGCACGGAGTTCAAAGGTGTGCAGAATTAGGTGAAGCCTACAACAAATCGACACAAAATGAAAAACTTTCACTGCATCAACCTATATGCGAAAATGGCGAAGTTTCTAATGAGGAAAGGTAGGAACGCTTGCTAAAGGCTAAAGTTAGCTGTCGGTAAAACAGCTTTGCAATACTTGTGTAAATGGCGTTGTAGATACGAATCATTACCCATCAACTTCCACACCGAGTAAACGGAAGAAAAGGAAGTGCTTTGCTTTTGTTCTGTCTCGTATAGCAGGCCCCCTTTTTATCACTGCTAGCTAGCTTTCTGTATTGACATAGGTCTCCGACAATATACCTTAGTGAAACGCAATTTTTTATAAATAAAATAGACTCTATAAAAAATAAGATAATGGGGAACCTTCCCAATAAGCTTGCTTCCTCTGTAGTTAATGAGGCAGCATCAAAAATGGTGGAACCTAATATATGCTTAAACTGCTTTAATGCAGCCGAACTTTCTGATGTACTAAAATTATTAGCTTCATCTAAACCTTCAACTTGCGTTTTAGACCCAGTCCCAACTAAACTCTTAAAATAAGTTTTCCCTCTGATCACTGCTCCATTTTTAGATATAATGAATTTATCCTTAGTCAATGGATATGTACCACTGGAGTTTAAGATTCCTGTAATTAAACCTCTACTTAAGAAACCATCTCTTGATCAAAACGACTTAATTAACTATAGACCGATATCTAATCTTCCCTTCTTATCTAAAATTCTTGAGAAAATAGTGGCACACCAGATATGTGAGCGTTTAAACGATAATGAGCTGTTTGAGAAGTTTCAGTGAGGCTTTAGAGCTCATCATAGCAGTGAAACAGCTCTAGTGAAGGTTACTAATGATATTCTCATAGCCTCAGACAATGGACTGGTGACCATTCTGGTCCTGTTAGATCTCAGTGCTGCCTTTGACACTGTTGATCACAACATTCTCATAGAAAGGCTTCAAAGGGTCAGTATAATAGGAACAGCACTAGGCTGGCTTAAATCTTATTTGTCCAAGAGATTTCAGTTTGTTGAGGTAAATGATAAATCTTCCTCAACCTCAATAGTTACTTGCGGAGTACCACAGGGTTCGGTGCTTGGGCCGATTCTTTTTGCTATATACTGTATATGCTTCCTGTTGGTAAAATAATTAGGGAGCATGGGATACATTTCCATAGTTACGCAGATGGTACACAGCTATATCTATCCATAAATCCTGATGAATCCAATCAGTTAGGTAGACTACAGGCATGTCTGGAAGACATAAAAACTTGGATGACTCTAAACTTCTTGCTTCTGAATTCTGATAAAACAGAAGTTGTCGTCTTTGGACCAGAAGCTCTGAAAAAGAAACTACTTAGTCAACCCCTTCAACTGGACGGCATTAAATTAGCTCCAGTAATAAAGCAAAGAACCTCTGTGTTATTTTTGACCAAGATATGTAATTTAGATCTCACATTAAAGAAGTCTCTAGGATTTCCTTTTTTCACCTTAGGAATATTGCAAAAATTTTGAACCATCCTGTCCAGGAATGATGCTGAAAAACTAGTCCATGCGTTTGTTACTTCAAGGCTGGATTACTGTAACTCTTTACTATCAGGTAGTCCACAGAATACAATTAAAAGTATTCCGTTAGTCCAAAATGCAACTGCTAGGATTCTGGTGAATATTAAAAGAAGAGATCACATTTCCCCTGTTTTAGCTTCTCTTCACTGGCTCCCAGTGAGATCTAGAATAGAATTCAAGATCCTCCTTCTGACATATAAAGCTCTTAATAATCTAGCTCTATCATATGTAAGAGACCTGATTGTTCCATATGTTCCTAACAGAGCCCTTCGCTCTCAGACTGCAGGTTTACTGGTAGTTCCTAGGATTTCTAAAAGTAGAATGGGTGGCAGATCTTTCAGTTATCAGGCTCCCCTCCTATGGAACCAGCTCCCAGGGTTGGTTTGTAAAGCAGACAATTTGTCTATCTTTAAAACCTTAAAACTTTCCCCTCTGACAAAGCTTACAGTTAGAGACAGGTTAACAGGTAGTTAGATACAGGTTATTCAGTTAGATAGGAAGAGACAGGTTAATGTTAGTAGTCAGGTAGAGTGTCAAAAGCTAGGAAGAGATAGGAAGAGGTAGAGTAGCTAGGTAGAGATAGATTAATGTAAGCCAGGTAGAGAGTGTTAGTAGCTAGGTCTCCTAGTAGCTAGGAGCATGTTAGATGCAGTTGTATTCAGCTTTAGGCTAGGCTGTTGGAGGACATTATTAGAGTCAGTTCCTACTTTCTCTCCTACTTCTCCCCAACTGCATGATGTGTTGTCAGTTCAAGCGCTAACCTGTTTTCTCTTAGTCTCTTCCTACAGTAGGTGCTCCTGACCCGCCCTGCTTGACGACCCTGACTAAGATGGCATTGCAGTGACGGAAAGTTCTCCACGTCCTGCAACAAACTTCTGCATCAGTTCTGTTGCTCTTTCGGTGTCTCTGTTCTGTATCTCTGTTCTGTATTCTCCAAACCACAGACGGTCTCGGCAGATGACCGCTTGTGCTGAGCCTGGTTCTGCCGGAGGTTTCTTCCTGTTAAAAGGGAGTTTTTCCTTTCCACTGTCGCTTCATGCTTGCTCAGTGTGAGGGATTGCTGAGAATTACACGACGCAATCTTCTGTGGTTCTCTAATTTCTAAATTAAACATTGTATTGTAATAACTCTTCTTGTAAAGTGCCTTGAGATGACATCTGTTGTGAAACGGCGCTATATAAATAAACTGAATTGAATTGAAATACGCACGATGTGAAATCGGTCGGATGTTTATGTAAATTCTAAAGTATAAATTATGAGTAGGAATAGAAATTAAACCACAACTATAAAAAATAATTTAAGGAACAAATATATGCAATTAAAACAGATTAAAACAGGTAAAACACAATCAGGTAAACAAAACAAAACAAAAAGTGATCAGTGATAATGAAACCACATGATTACAAACAAAACATATAAGTTTAACAGTAATCAATCAGTAAGAAAAAATAATGTAAGGAACAAATTTATATAATTAATAAACAATCTCTTAAAAAAGAAATTAGGAAAAAAAACGAAAAAAAAACATTTACTCATAAGCGAGTCTAAATAGATACGTTTTAATTTTAGACTTAAGAGTTCAGTGTCTCTGCAGCTTTGCGTTCTCCTGGTAGTTTGTTCCCGGGATTGAGGAGCATAGAAACTGAAATCTGCTTCCCCATGTTTGGTTCTGGTTCTAGGGATGATTAGTAAACCAGAGCTGGAGGACCTGAGTGATCTGGATGGTTTGTACCATGATAGCAGATCTCTAATGTACTCTGGTGCTAACCCATTCAATTATTTATAAACTAGTGAAAGCACTTTGAAGTCTATTCTCTGAGCTAAATGGAGCCAGTGTAAGGACTTTAGAACTGGGGTGATGTGTTCTACTTTCCTGGTTCTAGTGAGAACACGAGCAGCAGTGTTCTGGATCAGCTCCAGCTGTCTGATTGATTTTTTAGGTGGACCTGTGAAGATACTGTTACAGTGAAGATACTGTTACAGTAATCAAGGCGGCTAGAGATTTAATCATTGCTTTAATCCTAGAAATGTTCCTGAGGTGATAGAAAGCTGACCTTGTTATTGCCTTTATGTGACCTTGGAGGTTTAGGTCTGAGTCCATTATTACACCTAGACTTCTGGCCTGGTCAGTAGTTTCTAGTTGGACCAACTGAAGCTGTTTACTGATATTTAATCGATCTTTTTAGGTTCCAAAGATAAGCACTTCAGATTTGTTTTTGTTCAGTTGAAGGAAATTAAGGGACATCCAGCTGTTAATTTGCTCAATGCATTTATTGAGGATTTGGATGGGTTCAACATCACCTGGTGACATTGAGATATAAAGCTGAGGGTCGTCAGCATAGTTTTGGTAGTTAACATGGTTGGTGGTTATAATCTGGCAAAGCGGAAGCATATAGCATATAGATGCTAAATAGAACGGGCCATAGGATGGAGCCTTGGGGGACCTCACATGTTATTTCTGTGTTTTTTGATGAGAACTGGCAAACTGACACAAACAAGTTCCTGTTCTTGAGGTAGGATTTGAACCAGTCAAGTACTGTACCAGAGAGTCCGACCCAGCTCTCTAGACGTTCCAGTAATATATCATGATCAACAAGTGTCAAACGCAGCACTGAGGTCTAATAGTACCAGTACTGAGGTTTTACTACGGTCAGTATTTGTACGGATGTCATTGAAAACTTTGACAAGGGTTGTCTCTGTGCTGTGGTACCTACGAAAACCAGACTGATAAATATCAAAGCTTTTGTTCATTGCTAGGAAGCTGTTAACACTAGAAGACCCAGGATTTTTTGCTCTACCTATAAAGCCCACAGGTAAGCCGAAAGGCTGGATGGCCCCCTGTGAACCCTCCTTTTGTTATGTAAACGGGCAATCACTGGGACACCACAGGAGGGGGGATATGCAGAGCCACTTCACTCAAAACACCTTGACATAAAATGGGGGAGGGGGACAATCAGGTAGGAGCAGGATTGCTAACTGACTGTCTGAGCAGAACATATGAGCTGAATCAAAATGTAATATATGTAGAAGGATGTAGACGTTATCAGAACCCTACAACACTGGGCTTCCAACATCCCCACCAGACACATAAGAAAAGTAATAGAACAGAACCACATCAAATAAAGCACTCAAAATCTGTGGTAGCCCCACTAGTCATTTACAGAATTGCTCATCAAGTTGATATCTGTACAAGATTTATTTTATGTAACATTTTTTTCAAACTGAGATACACCCGAAACACATTTGATTTGTTATATTTAAGAATTTGTACATTGTTTTTGTCTGTTTTGCTCTTTCCCTCTATTTTCTCTTTTCCTGTCTCTCCCTGTCTCAACTCATAAAAACCAGACTGACTGTTGCTGTTTGCCCACACTGTGATGTTATGTTATGTCAAAGATATGATATTATATGTCTGATTTCAAAATATCAGTTATGTATTTGAGCAGTGCCAGGTTCTGCTCAACTCCTCAGGTCACCTTTACGCAGAGGACAAAAGACATTCACACCTCAATTCTCACACATGCTCAGAGGACGCACCCAAGCGGCATTGCCATGGGACCGTGATGAATTCACCACTCAGGTATTTTCAACCACTGGTGCCACGCTAACGGTGTATGCGCCCAAACGGAAGAAGACAGTATACATTCTCAGCAGCATGCACCGCGTCATTCAGACTGAGAATACCACCAAACGGAAGCCAAACACTGTCACCCTTTACAACACCACAAAGTGCGGCGTTGATGTGATGGACCAGATGGTGCGGGAGTACACTGTCCGCAGAGGAACACGGCGCTGGCCAGTCGCTGTGTTCTATAACATGATTGATATGGCAGCACTGAATGCACATGTGCTCTATCAAGCATGCACCGGGAGGCAGGAGAGACGGGTGGACTTCCTGGTGGAGCTTGCAAGAGAGTTGGCTCATTCTCATGTGGGTGCAAAGCAGGCACAAAGGGAACAATTGCTTCGGCTACAACCTTCAACACCTAGCCCTGGGAAAAGAGCAATGTGTCAGGTTAAAAATCAGTGTAAAAGCAATCATGCCACTCTGCGATGTATAGGCTGTTACAAATACACATGTGGCAAATGCAGAAAGGAGACGGCTTGGCAGTGCATGGATTGTGAGTGATTATTGAAATGTACTCACCTCACTCATTGTTACATACTGTTTAGTTTTCTCTGTGTGCTTGAAAACTCAAATTTCCCTGAGGGAGTCACCCCAAAGGGATCAATAAAGTTTTAAGCCTAAGTTCTAAGTCTCACTCACTTCCACTCTCTAACACTGTATCCTGATAATACTTTTTTATTATTATTATTATTAGTAAATATCATGAAGGCCCAGTTGGGATAACCCCAGATTTTGAGTGCTTTATTTGATGTGGTTCTATTCTATTACTTTTCTTATGTGTCTGGTGGGGATGTTGGAAGCCCAGTGTTGTAGGGTTCTGATAACGTCTACATCCTTCTACATATATTACATTTTGATTCAGCTCATATATTCTGCTCAGACAGTCAGTTAGCAATCCTGCTCCTACCTGATTCTCCCCCTCCCCCATTTTATGTCAAGGTGTTTTGAGTGAAGTGGCTCAGCATATCCCCCCCCCTGTGGTGTCCCAGTGATTGCCCCGTTTACATAACAAAAGGAAGGTTCACAGGGGGCCATCCAGCCTTTCGGCTTACCTGTGGGCTTTATAGGTAGAAAAGCCAAATGGCTGCTCTCTGGTAGTTCTAGTGTTAAACTGCTGGAACACAACTTTTTCAATAATTTTCCTGATAAATGGGAGATTAGAGATTGGTCTGTAGTTTTGCATCAAAATGCTGTCTAGATTCTTTTTCTTTAGTATTGGTTTGATAACTGCTGTTTTCAGGGCTTTAGGGGAAAACACCTGATAGGAGCGATGAGTTAACTATTTTGATCAGATCCACTCTGATGGCTGGGAGCACCTTTTTTTAGAAAATTTGTTGGTAAGATATCTAAGGAGCAGGTGGCAGAGCTTAGTTTGTCCATAATTTCATCAAAGCTTGATTAATTTATTGTTTGGAAGTGAGTCATTTTCTCTGGATGAGTGTTAGTTGGGCTCATAGTTGGTACTGGGGTTTGAACTGATGTACTGATCTTCTGATGTTCAAGATCTTTTCAGCAAAGAAGGTGGCAAAATCCTTACAGGCCCTGGTGGAGTTTCGTTCAGGGGTACTGTCACTGGAGGGTTAGAAAGTCTCTCAACTATAGCAAATAATGTCCTAGCATTATTGTTGTTTCTGTGAATAATCTCAGAAAAGAACGATTCCCTTGCACCCTTTAAGGTTGCTTGATACTTGTTCAGTCTCTCTTATAAATCTCATAATGAACCTGGAATCGAGTTTTCCGCCATTTTCTCTCGGCGCTCCCTTTTTTCATTACATACCTGTGGATTGATTCACCATGCTGGTTGTTTATGACAACAAAACTGGCATCAAGACGCCTTAATATTAAGTTTTAAGCTAACTACAACCTCAACACACTAGATGTCGCTTTGGTGTCCATGTTTCATATTCAACCTTTAAGCCTTAATTTGACAAGCCAATATCCTGCTTTAGGCATTTCAGTTTTGATCCACTGGATAGCATCATCAAGCTCCTGGTCAGTAGCATTACTATAGTTTTGTCTTGCTGAGACACCAAACTCCCTCATCCTTCTAGTGATGGTGCTGTCTGAAACTCCAAGTATTCTTGAAATGTAGCTCACAGGTATGTTAAGATCCAAAAGTTCCAACATTCTCTCTTCCTCAATGTTTTACTTTGGATGTCCTCACTGCCTTCTTTGGGTTTCAGCTCTACAAATATCACCTTCACCATTTTCAGAGTAGTCCTTAAGGAGTATGAAAAAATATTTCAAGGTCTGTACAATTTCTGGCTGAATATGAACATACCTTGACAGTTCTTCCCAAAGGTAGAGTTCTTGTCGATATGTGAATTCAAGGAAGTCCAAGTCACGAGGAATTCTTAACAGAGCCAGTTCCAGTCTGGTCACAAATGTGGATATAATTTAATTTCTCAGGATAACCTATAGACAGGAAAATATGACTAACATAAACATAATTAAAAAATCACCTAGATTATTGTCCCCATTTAAAATGTTGTTTATGTGATGTTCTGTGTTTGTGTGTCTGCTGTGAGTCTTCTCTGCAGGGAGAATCTGTGTTAGGGCTGCAGCACGGACTGATTGCACTCACCTGGTTCCAATCAGGCCTTGTGTGTCCCTGGTCTTCTTAAGGAGCTGGCTGACAACCTTTCAACGCCTGATGGTTGCCCTACTGGTTCCCACGGAGGAGTTTCCCTGGTTTCCAGCCGGTATCCGGTGAAGCTTCCAAGCTCTGCACAACTCCCTTGAGTTGGAAGGTTCTCTCCCAGCAACTGGTTCTCTGTGAAGCCATTCCTCTGCCTGCCCGCTCTCAGCCACGCAGCCTTCTCCTTGTTTAGACCCACCGGACCTCAGCAGCTTCTGACTCCCCTCAGCAGATTCCACTAATCCCGTCTATGTTTAGAAACCACCTCGGCTCTGTGAGTACCACCACGCTCCAGAATTCCGTTTAATTCTCATCCGTCATCGACCCTCTCTAACCCCTTCTCTCCATTTCCAGACGCCCAGCAGCTCCTGCTGTTTTTTCCAGCTGATTATTTTGATTTCTTTAATAAACCATCTTAACTTTGCCCATTTGTCCGAGTGTGGTTCTGCATGTGGGTCAGGAGATTAGACCGGATCATGACAGTTTAACCCTACCATTTTATTTTATTTTAAAAATTTGTCAATATTAAATTGTACTCCAAAGCAATTCACTAAAGCAAATTGGATAAAAGCAGAAACCAAAAAACATTTTCACTATCTTATCTTTAATTATCCTTTCCCACATTTTAGAGCTAACCCTTAAGTGACGTGAACATGGTGCTTCTGATATGATTGTTTACATGCATTTTAAACTGTAAATTAGGCAAAGTTCTGGGAGAAAAAAAATATCCAAAGAAGGTGTTCTTCAGCCTTATTTACATATACTACTTCTGCCATCA
Source organism: Apricaphanius iberus (assembly GCA_028564705.1). NCBI lineage: Eukaryota > Metazoa > Chordata > Actinopteri > Cyprinodontiformes > Aphaniidae > Apricaphanius > Apricaphanius iberus. Next base: position 562,433 of record JAPXFQ010001268.1, read on the forward strand.
CCATGAAAATCATTTAAAACAAACAAATAAACATAAGTCGACTTACGTTCCTCTGGTTAATTGACAGGCGTCTTCCTTCTTATTTTCTTCTTTGGCCACTAGCTCAAGGCTAACTAGCTAGCTGCCGCTGGTGATTCCTCATCCTTAGGGCTTGACTGACTTAAAATGACCAATCCCATGAGGGTCAGTACTGAGCTTAGTCTCCTCCTCCAAACCGATAAAACTTATGATAATGGGTTAAGAATAGAGTTTAAAGTCCACCTCCTTACTTATAAAGCCGTTAATAAACAAGCTCTATCGTACATCAGAAATCTGATTGCTCCATATGTTCCGAATAGAGCACTTCGTTCTCAGAATACAGGTCTACTGGTAGTTCCTAGGATTTCTAAAAGTAGAATGGGATGCAGATCTTTTAGTTACCAGGCTCCTCTCTGTGGAACCAGCTCCCAGTGTTAGTCATTGAGGCAGATACTTGGCTCTATTTTTAAGACTAGGCTTAAAACCTTCTTTTTTGATAAAGCGTATAGTTAGAGGGGCTTAGGTTACCCTGAGATATCTTTTTAGTTATGCTGCTATAGGTTTAGACAGTTGGACGACAGACTGACCACTTTTCTTCCTTTTACTACTCTCCAGATATATATTTTCTCTGCTGTTATCGCAATTGTTTTCTGTCAGTATTTTTCTCCACATGGAAGCTCTACACGGTCTGGTAGCCGGCTCAACTATAAAGTCCCCTGTTGGATGGGGAACATCGGTCCAGATGATGCTCAAAGTTAGCGAGCATCCCCCATGCTGTCTCTTCTCTGTCTTCTCAGACTCTCAGAAGGTTCTGAAGATTGACGGTTGTATGGGCCAGTTTCTGCCAGAGGTTTCTTCCTCTTAAATGGGAGTTTTTCCTCTCCATTGTCGCTACATGCTTGCTCAGTATGAGGGATTGCTGAAGAATTGCCATGGTTGGAGTCTGCATGATCCGGGCACAACCTCACGTTGATGTATCATCGCAATCTGCTGGGAATCCTCACATAGAAAACTTTTAGCTGATTGGAATGTTTGTATAATTGTATTGAAATGACTTTTGTTGTAAAGTGCCTTGAGATGACATTTGTTGTGAATTGGCTCTACATAAATAAAAGTGAATTGAATTAATTTACTACAGCATTGTTTTTGGCAGATACAAAAAAAATATTTCTAATGTAAATGATAAAAAAAAAAAACTTTCGTTGGCCCAAATGGGCCATGTAAACAACAGTATTCAGTTTTTGAGGGCATTTCAGTGCAGTGTAAATTTCAGTAGGCTGTGTTGCTGTTGTTGCACTAACACAATGTTACTTGTATGTATAGTATGTGATTTGTATTTTATCAGATTGTAATATCTGATACAAATGATCCTGATTCTCAAGAAACAAATCCATTCAAGGGTCCTTATAGGTAAATAAAATAGTGTCTTACGACCTATTTTAATTTAAACTTGTAATTACAATAGACTTTTGGGTTCGTAAATGGGTGAATACAATTAATGGATGAATCAAAATTCTAATCTTGGAATAATAGTTCCTCAACAGTAAACTTGCAGACCTACGTGTCCCCTGTATTGAGGTAGAGGACGAAGAGGTGGTTAAAGTTGCTTCACTGAATTAACATACAGCACTGTAAAAAGCCATAAATATTATTAATAGCTAAATAGTGAAGTCTTGAATTTTGTCTATCATTTTTGCCATTACAGCGTTGATGTTGATGTGAACATTTCCCTACCTGACATTATTGCAAACCTATTGCAATCCTATTCAGTGCTATTGATCATGGAAGTGTCAACAGAATCAACATCTCGAGAGCTAATGTTTGGGATGGAGCAGTTAGAGGCTTCAGGTGGTCATCATACCCTGAAACCCATGACATGCTGGTGAAATTTACTAAAGATGCTGGAATTCTCAGAATGCTGGCATCATCAGTTACCCCGGAAATCCAGAGGTCTTGCAAGCGCACAATTTGAATTGTCTTTGCAAGACGCTCTGGCATCGAGCAAAGATACTGCTACTGTATTACGTGAGCAGTTTGGAGAACCAATCAAATCCATGTATCTGATGTAGGCTGGGCCAGAGGCGAGCTAAGATGATGATGATAGTGCTGCGATGTCCAGAATCATTTCGTAAACAAGATGGCTACAGACGAACAAATGTTGTTTGAAACGGCTTTGGCTGCTGCAATGAATGAGTTGGAGTTAGACTTGTCTTTTCATCTAAAAGACGAACAGAAAACCACGCTTGAATCGTTCCTTTGCAAGAAGCACGTTTTTGCTGTTTTGCCGACTGCATACGGCCAGAGTTTAATCTACCCGTTAGCTCTGCTGGTAACTCGCTCTGGATACGTTGTGATTAATTGTGGTGTTTCAAATGCATGCTTGTTTCCACAATTCGAGTTTGGCCTTTTTCCTTACTTGTTACCAGACCCTTAATCTTAATAGATTAGGGTCTGGTTTTTTTTCAGGCTAATCATCAGTAAATTTCACCAGTATATTGAGCCACCTGCATCAAGAATGACTTGATCAAAATTCAAGAAGGACTTGATGCGGGTTGCCCAAAATTAGAGTTTTTGAGTCTTCTAATGAAAGACATGAAAGATTTTCCCATTTTATGGACCAAAAGGACTTCAGGTCTTGGTCTACAATGCAAAGGGTATGCAAGGATCAGAAGTTTGCTGCACATTATTCAATACTTTATGCATTACTTTAAATGTTGTGTCTAAAACACTGGGTGAGTAACAACTCACCTGGACACTATATTCCCTGGTGAGCTGTTACTGTGTGCCCTTTCAGAACTAAGCATTTAAATGGCTGTTTGGACATTTCCTTCGTATTTTATATATGTAAAACATGGCGAACTATGTCATTTCTTAAGATAATTATTCACAGCTGTAAGGGAGGATGAATACTACTTGTCAGGGAAGATGATTGCAGTGTCACTTGTGCATGGAGGTTCAGGACTCTATTTTCTGTTAGAAGATCTAATACATTTTCTTGCAGGCCAGGCTTCAGTAAAAGCCCCAGTGGTTTAAGTAAAAGACGAATAAATAGGGAAATCTTTATAAGAGGTGAGGACAGCGCAGTGTTTGAATGCAGGACAGAAGTATTTTTTCTTCTTCTCTATGAATTTAAAGCATTCTTTGTATTGGAAAAAAAAACCTGACAGGAAGATCAAGCACATATGATAACAGTACATTGTGTATGTCCATTGTTATTGGTTTCATACTGACAGTGCTGGTTCAGCTGAGGTCCTGCACAATATGAAACACAGTACTATGCTAAAGATGGCTAGTTGTGTAAGACATGTTTCAAGAGTTGAAGAAAAGAAAGACATTGTGTCTGACTTTATCTGGTGCTATATCATTGTTCGAAACTCATCTGTACTTGTCAGATAGGAAGATATTCAGAATAATTTTCATGATTGTGTTGTGAAAATTAGAAACTGAAATAAAAATTGATATGTCAAGCACTTTTTCTTGAATGTGCTCCAGCAACACCCCACTAGAGCTGCCACGAACAATAATTTTTATAAATTTTGGGTTAATTTCTTTTATAAAGACAAGGTGTTCAGGTGGAGAAAAAAACAAAAACTTTTCTTTCTTTACCTTGACATGTTTTAACTGCGTCCTGCAGTCTTCCTCAGAAGCATCATCTGACAGCTGCGACGTGTCGTTTATCAGCTGTTACCCCCCCTCCGCCCTTGGCGTTTTCTGGAGGATGGTGTTCCAGGTGTGTGAGAGCATATATGCTCCGTCATCTCGGTTGATGGTATCTTTTGTCCGTTTCCTGATTTCGATTGCCTCCTTTATAAATCTTCTGTATATGTTTGGTTCTGATCCAATGATGTGTCCATTGTCCCAGTCCATAATGTGGTTATTCCATGTGCAGTGATCTGATAAGGCTGATTTTAATTGTTCCTGTTGTGCTTTTACCTTTTGGGTTCTTGTAAAATGTCCTGTTGTTTCTTTTTCACATTCTTTCTGATTTTCTTTCTTTCTTGTGTTTAATGACATCCCTGTTTCTCCTACGTATGTTTTATTGCATGGGTTGCATGGTATCTCGTATATGACATTACATTTTGTGTGTTCTCTATTTTGTCCTTGGGGTGTGCGAGTATCTGTCTTAATGTTTTGTGTGGTTTTACTACTGTGTTTATGTTGTATTTTCTCATTGCTCGTTGTACTGGTTCTGTGATACCTCTTATATATGGTAGGGTTACTATACCCTTATTTCTGGTTTCTGATTTCGTTTTAGATTTTGTTATGATTTGGGTTGCTTGTTTGCAACTTGTTGATTTCCTTTGTTTATAGCCCATGTCGGATACTGGCAACGTGCAAGTACGTGATTGATATGTTTTTCCTCTTTTTGTCTGTCTTCTTTCTCCGTAATGAAACTGGTCCGTTTATAAAGTGTTCTCACTACTGAGAATTTATGCGCCATGGGATGTTCGGATTAGAGGGTGACAATTTTTCGGGATTCCCACGGGTCACGAGATTCCTGCAGGATTCCCGCGGGACGGGAGTCAATTTCCCTGTTGGTAACGTGATTGGGACGGGACAGGAAATAATCCACGGGATATATTAATTTTTTTACATTTATCTTGTCAGATATTAGGGAATTAGCTTTAAAAAATCACGCTGCGATGCGGTGCCAATGTGTCTGGTTATTAATCACGCTGCAAAATGCAATTCCATCGGGTCTACTACACTGCACGCAACGAAACTGAAACTGCTACGTTGTTGCTACACCACCTGGATAAACTGGTAAGCATATAACCGACTGAAAATGCGTGTATCTTAATAGTTTGGTAGTCAGACGAATCGAGTCCATTCATGACGTGGTAAGGTGGCCAAACAACGAGAAAGCAGGATATGGTTAAAGATGGCGGATAAAGCTAAATAGATTATCTTTGATACTGTGCTACGCTATGGTTTAAAGGGGGCGGGGGTCGAGCGCCATAGGAGGTAAATTACTAATCTACGGGATTTGGGTCGGGAAGGGAGTCTTTCTCTCGGGATTTTTTCGGGAAAAGATTTTTTTGGGGGGGCTGTCACGTGATCAGGACGTGACGGGAGTATTTTTTTGGGATCGGGACAGGACGGGAGCGACAATTGATTCCTGTGTCACCCTCTAGTTCGGATGTCCAAAGTAGATATTGGTCGGTGTGTGTTGGTTTCCTGTAGACTGTTATTTTGATGCTGTCGTAATCTTTGTGGTGAATCTTTAAGTCTAAAAATTCTATAGTTTTATTGCATTCTTCCTCATGTGTGAATTTTATGTTTCCAGTGAGGTTAAGGCTGTTTGTGGGCGACTGTGGCTCAGTGGTAGAGTAGTTGGCTTGCAATCGGAGGGTCGTAGGTTCGATTCCAGCTTCCTCCAGTCACATGTCGATGTGCCCCTGGGCAAGGCACTTAACCCCCAAATTCTACATTGTCCTACCGAGCCATGTTGGGTGTCGGTGTATGAATGTGAGTGTGAATGGGTGAATGTGGCTTCAATGTAAAGCGCTTTGAGTGGTCAGTAAGACTAGAAAAGCGCTATATAAGCTCAGCCCATTTACCATTTAGGTGATCCGTGAGTTCCTGTGTATGCCCATTTTTGATTTTTTTCCAGTATGTCGTCTACATAACGTTTCCAGAGGTTGGGTCTGCAATAAGATGGTGCTGTGGCTATGGCTGTGGTTTCCAAGTCCTCCATGAAAAACTGCTCATTATGGCTGATAGTGGGTCCCCCATGGCAAATCCCTCCTTTTGTCTGAATATTGTTCCTCCGTATTGGAAATATGTGGATTTTGTGACGAAAGTCAGTAGTTTGGTTATGTCATCGACTGTGAGGTTTGTGCGTCTTTTAAGTGTCTTGTCTTTTCTGAGTTATTCTTGTATGATGTGCAGTGTGACATCCACAGGGGTCTTTGTGAACAGTGATATGACATGTCGTCTGAATCTATTTTTATGTCCTTGAGGTCTTGTACTTGTTGTTTTGAATTTTGACAGTGGTTTTCTGTTAGGCCAAGGAGGGGTTTTATGATTTCAACTAAAGCTTTTGATAGGTTGAGATAGGCTGCCAGACTGAGCCAATACTGTCTACTATGGGGCGCAGTCGGATGTCCTTCTTGTGTATTTTTGGTGTTCCGTAGATTCGTGGTATAATAGTTGCGGTGGGAATTAGATTGTCATATGCGTCCTGTGTTATTTTTTTGATTTCTAGTAATGGTTTGACAAGTGCTTTTAATGTTTTTTTTCTTATCTTCTGTAGGATTGTTCTTTAGGATTTCATATGTATTGTTGTCTCTTAGCATTTCTTCCATCAGTTTTTTATATTTGTCAGTGTCCATGACAACTGTTGTACGTCCTTTGTCCGCCGGTATGATGGTGATGGATTTCTCCTTTTTGAGCGAAGTTATGGCTTTTTTTTTCTTATTTTTTGATTTTGCTTGTTGGTAATTTTGCAGTTCTTAAAATGTCAAGATGAGGATATTGGAAGCATAATTATAGTAAAGAAAATCAGTCCTAGCACAGAACCCTGTGGTACTCCACAGGTAACCCTTGAGTATGAAGAAGATTTATCATTGACATGAACAAACTGGAATCTGTCGGACAGATATGATTTATTCCAGCCTAGTGCTGTTCCCTTGATTCCTACAACATGTTCAAGCCTTTCTAAGAGAATATTATGATCGACTGTGTCAAAAGCAGCACTGAGATCTAACAAGACCAGAACAGTCATAAATCCATTATCTGAGGCCATTAGAATATCATTAGTAACTTTCACCAGTGCTGTTTCAGTGCTATGATGAGCTTTAAAGCCTGACTGAAATTCTTCAAACAGGTTGTTGCTGTTTAAATGCTCAAAAACTTGATTAGCAACAATTTTCTCAAGAATTTTGGATAAGAAAGGAAGGTTATATATAGGACCGTGGTACGCTAAATGATCTTGATCCAGGGAGGGTTTCTTAAGTAAAGGTTTGATTACAGCAACCTTAAATTCCTGAGGCACCTATCCATGTATTAAAGATACATTCATCATATCTAGAATAGGGCCAGTAACCAGAGGGAACACTTCCTTAAATAATTTAGTTGTTATTGGGTCTAACATATAAGTTGAGGGTTTAGATGAAGCTAATATTTGTGATAATTCCAAAAGTTCAATAGGATCAAAACGGTACAGACATAGACATGGTTCTACAGATCTCTCTGATACTGCCTCATTTACTGAATGAGAGTTAATCAAGTTTGGGTGAATGCCAATTATTTTATTTTTAATATAATTTATTTTATTTATGAATAAAAGTCATCACTACTGAGAGAAGGGGGAAAAGGTAGCTCAACAGAGCTATGACTTTGTGTAAGTTTGGCAACTATACTGAAAAGAAACCTAGGATTGTCTTTATTAACCTCTATTAATAATAATTAATTTTATAAAGTAGTAGACTATTTGTCCAGGGTAGAAAGGAATTAATTGTGTAGAGCGCCATTTTCTCTCCAGTTTCCTAGTATTCTGCTTTAAAGTACGCAACCTCCAATGGCTGATTACGTTCTTTTTAAGGGGGCTACACAGTCTAGTGCCAAACGCAGTGAGGAAGTAACACTTTAGTAAAACTAAAGGTTTTGAAATTATTATCTGGAGAGTATTACCAATATTTGTCCAAAAGGATTGAATTTGTGTACATTGCCAAAAGCAGTGAATCAGTGAGCCCAAGTGATCATTGCATTTGGGGCAAAAATCTGGAAAATGTACTTTATAACGGTGTTAATCTACTGGCATCCTATATAAACGCATTACCCAACTGAATTGCATAGACTCAGACGTGAGTTGACATCTTATGCATAAGGAGACATGATTTCCTCCAATCCTTCTCCAATATCTCGAGTTACAAGTCATTTACTCATGCTCTAAGTTTATCTCCTGACCCTTCTGGGGAATTGAGTAATAGCAAATGGTACATTCTAGATACACTGCCTCTCTGACAGCAATTTTTAAGCTAGGCTTCTTCTACGTTAGCAAAAGCTGGGTTTTTTTAGGGTGCCATTTTGCTTTGTCCTTATAAAGTCTCCATCCTTCAAAAGTGGCATCCAGTCTTCCTGGTGTAGAAAAAGTGAAATACCCCAGAATGAGCTAAACTCTGAAAAGTTCTGGTCTTCTCCTAAGTTTGATCTCACCTCAGACTACATCCTAATCAAGTTTTTAAGGAAGAGATTACATGTTTCTTAAATCAACTTTCTTGTAGAGTTAGAACATAAGAAAGAAGGAAATATAGGACCTAAATTACGTATGTTTCTTCATATATGGGGGGTCCGTCAACGAAATAGAATATCATCGTCCTCACTTGTATTGTCCAATTATAAAACTTGAGGTTGGGCATTGCAGCCCTCCACGGTCGTATGGCATGTATAATAATGTTAAACGAAGCCTGGCCTTTTGGCTGTTCCAGATGAAATGTAGTACAGCTTTTTAAATGTGTTTAAAAAAGTATTCTGGAGGATCAAGAGGGATATTTTGAAAGAGACATAAAATCTTAGGTCGTACCTTCATTTTCAGGATATTAATTCTCCTTAACCTAGAATAGATATGAGGAGTAATGTCCAACTATCCAGCAACATCTGAATATCCTTGAACAAGTGGTCATAATTTAAAAATATTATTACTTTCAGATTCAATGTAATTTGTATTCCCAAATATTTAAGCCGGGAAACTACTTTAAATTGTTTTACCTCTGTAGGTTGGTGATCCCTGTCTTGTTTTTTCAAAAGAAGTAAGTATTACTTTTATTTGAGAGTGTGACCTAATGACCTTTCCGTCTACAGCCTCGCTCAATCCTGATTGGGCTTGAAATACTTCTGTTTGATATGATTTTTGCCGTCGGGTCTTTATACAATAATTGGATCCATTAAAAAAAATACTGATCACTTCCACTTTAAATAGGTATGTCCATTCAATCCTTTCGAAAGCCTTCTCCGCATCCAGCTATAGTAAAGCAGTATTTCTAGCTTCTTTATTATGATAAATTACGTTTAGGACTCTTTGAATATCATGAACCATTTTGGTCTTGATTTATAATCTTTGGAAGTATATTTTGTAATCTTTTGGCAAATATCAATTGAGTAAGCTAACAGGCCTCCGGTTCCCCAGATTTTGGTTGTAATATTATTGTTGCTTTATGCAATATTGGAGATAAGGAGTTTGTTCTATACATTTCTTCAAACAATTCTAATAGAGGGACCAGTAGTTTACTTTTAAACTTTTATATACAGTGGGGAGAACAAGTATTTGACACGCTGCTTAATTTGGAAGTTTTCCCACTTACAAAGCATGTAGAGGTCTGTAATGAAAGGTGCTCTTCAACTGTGACGGACAGAACAAAAAAAAAGCAGAATATCACAGTGGATAAAAAAATAAATAATTTCAATTTTATTGCATGACATAAGTATTTGAACACCTGTCAACCAGTAATAATGTAGGCTCCCACAGACCTGTAAGTTCTTCTTTAAGAAGCCCTCCTGCTCTCGTCTCATTACGTGTATTAACTGTACCTGTTTGAACTTGTTACCTTTATAAAAGACACATGTCCACACACTCAAACAAACTCAAACATCTCCACAATGGCAAAGACCAGAGAGCAGTGCAAGGACATCAGGGATAGAATTGTAGAGCTGCAAGAGGCTGGGACGGGCTACAGGACAATAGGCAAGCAGCTTGGTGAGAAGGCAACATCTCTTGGTGCAATAATTACAAATGGAGGAAGTTCAAGATGATGGTCAATTTCCCTCGGTCTGGAGTGCCATGCAAGATCTCTACTGGTGGGGCATCAATGATCATGAGGACATTGAGGGATGAACCCAGAATTACACAGCAGGACCTGGTCAATGACCTGAATAGAGCTGTGACCACAAAATCCTGCAGTGCACGCAAGGTCCCTTCTGGATGATCCAGAGGAGGATCTGGAGAAGGTCATGTGGTCCGATGAGACAAAAGTGGAGCTTTTTGGTCTAAACTCCACTTGCCATGTTTGGAGAAAGAAGAAGGATTAGCACAACCCCAAGAACACTATCCCAACTGTAAAGCATGGAGGTGGAAACATAATTCTTTGGGGATGTTTTTCTGCAAAGACGATTGCACCGTATTGAGGGGGAGAAGGGAGGGGACATGTATGGTAAGATCTTGGCCAACAATCTCCTTCCCTCAGTAAGAGCATTGAAGATGGGTCGTGGCTGGGTCTTCCAGCATGACGACCCACAAAACACAGCCAGGGCAACTAAGGAGTGGCTCTGTAGGAAGAATCTCAAGGTCCTGGAGTGGCCTAACCAGTCTCCAGACAAGAATCCAATAGAAAATCTCTGGAGCCTGAAACCTTAATGCTCTCGAGAAGATCTGTATGGAAATCCCTGGTGCAGTGTGCAAACCTGGTGAATTAACTAGTGAAGGGTGAAGTTTAAAAACGAAAAAAGCGTGAAATGCATCATATTATGTGACAGATTACCATCCTAACTGGGATAAGCTCCAGCCCCCCCTCCACGCGACCCTGAATTGGATGAAAGCGGTATAGATAATGGATGGATGCATCATATTAAGGGAGTGATTGCAAGGAGGCTGTAAACAATTAGGCTGTCTAATGAGCACATCAGCCATATCTTAAATAGACCCCCCCAATACCATGAAAAGCACCTTGTGAACTGAAAAAAAATTAGTGGCGAGAAAAAAGCAAGGAAACGTAACTGGTCGCAGTACCAATTATTACTACTGTCTGAGTTGGTAATGGAGAGGAGGACGGTCCTCAAAGGGCGATTCAGAGCCGGGATTACGAATAAGAAGAAAAGGGAGGCATGGGTGGACCCAGCTCATTTAGCCAGAATTTTCAATTCAATTCAATTCAGTTTATTTATATAGCGCCATTTCACAACAGATGTCATCTCAAGGCACTTTACAAAAAGAGTTATTACAATACAATGTCAAGTATAATGGAACAAATGTCTGAATGATCACTGACGTACATGTTCCCATTTATTTATTTATTCATTTTAATTTTCTTAATTCTATTGTTGTTTGATATGGATAAATTACATTGTCCAGAATAAAGATATATAGCCTTATATATATATATATATATATATATATATATATATATATATATATATATATATATATATATGGTCTTAGTAGTCAAAAACAATCTGTGTGTTTATGGAGTGACATCTTTTCCTATTTACATAAATATCCTCATCTATTGATAGCACAATTGTTTTGATATGCGTGCCATCCACAGCTCCGACCACCCCCGGCAAACCTGCGATCGCCATAAAATTGGCTTTAATTCAATGCAGTTGCTGGATGTCTAATGGGAAACGGATGATTTGTTGGATAATGTGTGGTCGACAGAGCGCTTTAAGAGTTTAGTCAATTGATCGGCTGATAGATGGTTTTGACATAGGTACCCAAGTCGTCCGCGTTACAAAGTTGCATTTTCCCTGTGGATAAATATCTTAGTGTCCCTAACATTTAATTCCTGGACTGATCAGGTTGTTATACGTTTAGTTGGAGACGTGATTGCATCCCGCACCAAGTCCAAAACCTTCACGATTGGGTAAATGATGGCCAAGTGCTGGATTAAAACATTTTGAACAGTCATTGATCAATGTACAATATAGTTTAGATTTAGACTGGAATTTGACGTCTAAATAAATAAGTCATATCAACGTCTCTTTTAAGACCAAACTTTAGATGATTAAATACATTAAATAATGAACAGTGATCAAAAAAATAATTAAGTTGCACAACTGGTGTCCAAATATTGGACTTAAATAATTAGAATAGCTATTTATCAATATACAGTAAAGATTAGATTTAGCCTTGATTTATTCAATGACTATATTTAAACCTGGTTTAGACGTCTATTAAGTTATTTTAGTGGTACCCCCGCCGCCCTCACCACTAGGAGGCATCAACACACTTAAAGTTCTGCATCGTCGTTGAAGATCTGAGCATATCGGAGTCATCTGGACCAATTTATTTTACTCTCATTGGGACCACTAGGTGTGAGAACTCGTTTCTTCAAATACACATTGAAGGGCCCCATATAGGTGAGTGCTCTAAGGTATGTTATTGAAATGCCGTTTTGTCCTGCAATATTTTTTTATTTAATCGTTATCCGTTTGCAGCATAGCTAGCAGGCTAGCTAGATCTTACCTGCTAGCTAGCAGATAAGTAGCCATTAAACCGAATTATCCTTTGAAACCATGTAGCTTGTCTTAATTGATAATATTTCTGTGATCTCTGTGGCTCTTACAATATTTCTTAATTTATTCTATTGCTTTGTTTGCACAATCTGTTCAGAAAACTTTCAAAGAGGCCACAGAGTATATGATCAGCTCAGCAATGGCTGCACATCTCAAACAGGCCCCTTCTCGAAGTGGTGGAGGGGGCTATAAGAAGCTCAGGACACCATTGGTGTAATTTTATTTTTACATTTTGGTATAGGTTATGCAGTTTCCCAGAGTTTTTGTATATTTAAATAAATGTTTTGGCCTAATTTTTGTCTTTGTTTTGCAAATGTTTTGCATACAAATACCTACATTTTTATTTTATTTGAGTAATTTTGTAGATTAGACTACTTGTTTTTCATTACAATCTTTGTTTAATTAAAATAAGCAAAAAAAAGTTTTTTTATTTTGGTAATATTATATATTTGAGTTTGTGCTTTTATTTTATTGCAATGTATGTTAACAAATGTGTTGAAATGAAAAACATGTATATTGCACATTCATATGTTTGTTTTGTTTGAAAAATGTATTGTTGAAACCAATCAGTTAGGTAGATTACAAGGATGTCTAGAAGACATAAAAACCTGGATGACTCTGAATTTTCAACTTTTAAATTCAGACAAGACAGAAGTAGTTGTTTTTGGACCAGAACCTTTATAAAGGAAAATGCTAAATCAATCACTTCATCTGGATAGCATTAATTTGGCCTCTGATAATAATGTAAAGAACCTTGGTGTAATTTTTGACCAAGACATGACATTTAAATCCCATATTAAACAGGTTTCTAAGATTTCTTTCTTTCACCTCCGGAATATTGCTAAAATCAGAAACATCCTGTCCAGGAGTGATGCAGAGAAACTAGTCCATGCATTTGTTACTTCAAGGCTGGACTACTGTAATTCCTTATTATCAGGAAGTCCACAAAATGCAATTAAGGCTCCTCTCCTGTGGAACCAGCTCCCAGTTTTAGTCCATGAGGCAGATACTCTGTCTGTTTTCAAGACTAGGCTTAAAACCTTCCTTTTTGATAAAGCTTATAGTAAGTGGCTTAGGTTATCCTGAGCTATTTTTGTAGTTATGCTGCTGTAGGCTTAGACTGTTGCAGGACAGACTGGCCACTTTTCTTCTCTCTTCTACTTTTTTCTTTTACCACTCTCCAGATATACTTTTTCTGCTGTTATTGTGATTGTTAACCCAGTTTTCTCTCAGTATTTTTCTCACTATAGAATCTCCACATGGTATGGTACCCTGCTCAACTACAATGCCCCAAGCTGGATGGGGAACATCAGTCCACCGAGCATCCTCCATGCTGTCTCTTCTCTGTCTTCTCAGACCCCCAGATGGTCGTGGGAGATGACCGCTTGTACTGAGCCAGGTTCTGCCAGAGGTTTCATCCTGTTAAATTGGAGTTTTTCCTCTCCACTGACGCTACAGTATGAGGGATTGCTGAGGAATTGCTGTGGTTGGAGTCTGCCTGATCCGTGCACAAGCTCACGTTGATGACTCATCACAATCTCCTGGGATTCCCTTACATAGAAAACTTTTGACTGGTTGGAATGTTCGTGTAATTGTATTGAAACAACTTTTGTTGTAAAGTGCCTTGAGATGACATTTGTTGTGAATTGGCGCTATATAAATAAAAGTGAATTGAATTGAATTACTGATTTACATTACAGGAGCATAGTTTGGTAAATGTTAATATCAAGAGATGCTTTTATATCCAGTGGTAAAATAAGCATAATGTTACTGAAACATTTTAAAATATCATTGTTATAACATCGTGCCACGACATAAAGGAAAGGATCACAGGTACAATTCTGTCCCCCCCCCCCCCCTTTTTTTTAGAGAACCTGAATTAATATGCAATTTCACAACTTTAATTTACTGTAATTTTAATAGGTTTGTTGTGATTAATTTAATAGATTGTACTAGCTGGATTTAATAGAATATCATTAGGCTATATTAGGCTGTAAGTCTATTAGGCTACATTTAACAAACGTCTAGATTGGTGTATAAATTTGGTTTAAAAAATTTGGTATAAGAAAAAACGTCTGGCAAACGTATAACTTTAGACGTCTATAAATAGATGTTCAGTAACGGTTATTTAACCCTTAATAGTCCCTGGGGCATTTTTGTTTTGCGCAGGAGGGTGTGTTTCTTAGAATAACTATTGCTGCGCTAATGGAATGCTTAAATTTTTTTCCCAAGATGTGTATTTTTGGAGAAGTTTATCAAAAATCTATATTTTTTTTCTCTTACTAAATTTAAAACAGTAACCTATAGGTCCCTCTGTCATTTTTTGTGCCATTGACTTCCATACAAATTATATTTTTCCAACAAGCCTAAATATTGATATAATTTTTCTTTTTCTTCATTCTTCCTGGTTTTCTGCAACCATCGGACACTGAAATTGTAGTTTTTACTGTTTTTCGTCAGACCCAGTGATTTCTCATTAAAGGTTGGGGCATTGATTAAAGATTAATTTAAATGTTGTACATTTTTGGGATCTTGTGGCCATTGGATTCACAATGCAAAAGTTATTTTGAACAAATATGGTTTCAGGGATTTTTAGAGATGCCATACATTAGTCTGCATGCATATTTTAATAATTTTTGAGAATTTTGTTTCTACAGTCTTCATAAAAACAATGAGTATTTGTCCATTGAAGAATATATGTGCACTGTCCTAATATGACAGTTTTATATCTGTGTTGTGTGTGTGACTATACGCACATGCATGCACTTATGACTCAAAACACTTCATAAATATTCAGAGGAAAGATATGTCTGTACTTTTTGGACGGTATGAGGGTGGTGGTGTGGTGTGGTGGCCACAAGGTGGGTACTGTATGCTTCTGTAGAAAGCTATTATTTTCATGAACGCCTCCATTCAGCTGAATAAATATTGAAAATGTAGATTTTTTACATTTGATGAAAAATTTACTTTTGGATATTGTGATTTTAACAATTATGAGCATGCACTGAGTTGAATGAGTATGGAAAGCTGAATGAGCATTTATTCTTATATCTTGATATTAGGCATAATTGTCATGAACATGCAAGCTATTTCTGTCCACTAGTTAACTAGTGAGTGATGTTTGTGTGAACTAGTTAACTAGTGAGGGTCAAAATATGCACAACAGTTAACTCGTGACAGCAAAAATGCCAACTAGTTAACTAGTAAACACATTTTGGCTTCACTAGTTAACTAGTGAGAGCTGGAATTGTCCACTAGTTAAGTAGTAAAGGCCAAAATGCATACCAGTAAGCTACTAGTGAAGGCATAACCCGCCATTAGTTAACTAGTTGGAGTAGGCCAATGTCACTAGTTAACTAGTGAACCATAAATGGCTTACTAGCTAGCTAGTTGATGGCAGCAGGCTCACTACTTAACTAGTTGATGCATCCATTGTACAACTAGCTAACTAGTGAGGTCATAAATTATACTAGTAAATTAGTTCAAGCCTAAATTCACAATAGTCAGCTAGTGGCGCAGTATTCTAATTAGGGGGAAGAGAATTCCTCGAATTGAGGCTTTCTATTGGCTCCCTATGTCCAAGTAAATATGACGACCAATCACATTATAGAATTTCACAAAATCCCACCCAAAACATTTGCATTTTGCACACAAATTAACATGCTGGCCAAAGAAACTTTAGCTAGTAAACTAGTTGCTTCAGTGTGACACTTACATGTAAACTAGTGAAGGCAGAACTGCCCACTGGTCAACTAGTGAAGACACAAATGCCCACTAGTTAACTAGGGAGGTGCAAAAAGTGTCACTAGTTTACTAGTTTGCCCCAAAACACACACTAGTGAGCTAATGATGGCAATTTCCATTCGACTAGTTAACTAGTGAGGTGCAAAAATTGTCACTAGTCTACTAATGAGCCCCAAAACGCCCACTGGTTAACTAGTGAAGGCCATTTTAGCCCCACTATTTAACTATTGAGTTGACAAAATGGTCACTTGTTAACATATAAAGGCAAAAATACCCCCTACTTTACTAGTGAGGGTGTTGCGGGCCTTACTAATTAACTAGTGGCATGCGTATTTTGTTCACTAGTAAACTAATTACACCTAAAAATACAAACAAGCTGACAATTTTTGTCCATTAGTTAACTAGTGGAACAATTGAAGTCTTACTAGTTTGCGCGTGTGGCAGTGAAGCAGCTCAATAGTTAACTAGTGCGCAGAAGACACACACTAGTGCCTGTTTTTGGAGCTTTATAGTTAACTTGTAATACAAAAATGTACTCTTACTAGTTAACTAGTGACAAATTGGCCTTCACTAGTTAACTAGTTGACATGTTTGGCCTTACTAGTTCACTTGTAATGTAACAGCAATGACTCACTTGTTAATTAGTGAGCATATCTGCATTATAATGTCTTTCAGCAGCTTATAGAGGGCAAATTGAGCCTTACATGTTAGCTAGTGAAGACAAAACACTGTGCACAGTGAACTAGCTGAAGAAAAATGTCCGTCACACTAGTAAACTAGTGGAGTTTGAATAAATACACAAACAGCTAGCATTTTGTGCCACTAGTTAACTAGTGGGACCACAACACTGACCACTAGTTTACGAGTGAGCAATGTCACACTTGTCACACCATATCTGTTTCTGTTGACATAGAACTGCTGATATTAATCAGGTGCTGATTGTTAAAGTGTGGTGGAGTGGCGAAGATCAGCGCTTAGCATCCTGGGGTTGGTGGATTGAATCCTGCTCGGGGAGTATATTTTAATTAAAAAGACTTTATTGATCCACGAGTTAACTTGCATATGTTTTTTAGGGTCCCTGCAAGACAGAAGGTAATAAACGTATGTTTCATAATTATTAGAGTTGAGCGTTGATAATGCACTTTTGCCGAGTACGACTTTCATACGAGTACTACCAGTCAGCATCTGTGCTCGGATTGAATAAAAATTCTAGCTGACTGTGTCTGCGTTATCTCGCAGCCATCAAACTACCTAATTTCTCCTGATATCTGATGGCATCCCCTTTCATAAAAACTGTTTCTTACGAGAGGGATGGAGAATAAAACATGTCACACTTGCATTTTGTCAAGGAAGGTGCTATGGGTTACAGTTTCCTCATTCCAGTCATAAATAATTATCACCAATTCGCGAAGTTCGCAGTTTTAATCCAAAATAGGTCACCTACGTGATTTGTGTATGTGACGTATGGTGCAGCAGTAAGCCGCAAGTTTTTAGAACAGTCTTTATGTGACTGACAGAAGCTGCAGTACAAATTACTATTTACATCCTCCCAGTAATTAAGAATTAAAAAATGTTTCAACTGACTTCAAATCCAGTTTCCTTTTATTTCGGATGCACGATGGCAGTGGATATTTTTTTTCCACAGCTCTTTTGGCCCAAGAGTGCATCTATCTCGCTTATCTGGCAGAAAACAAAGTTACAGCTTAAAATCAACAGACCTGCGACCAAAGTGAGAAAAAAATACTTTCTCACCTTCTTATGACACAGAGACTCCTATGAGTTTTATGAATGAATGATAAGGGATTATTTCTAAATGTTAAGTGCTGCTGAGCAGGGGCGTATCCAGGAGGTTAATAAAGAGGGGCTTAAAGGGCCCAGGTTGGGTCTGGGACTGTAACATCAAGTTTTATTTATTTCATAATTAAATAAAGGTAGTTATGGTATAAAATTGTATTACAAATCAATTAGCTACACACACATTCCTGGTGTGGATACAACAAATAAAATAAAAAAGTACAAACAATTCACACAGATCATAAAAAAAAATAAATTTAAAAAATTAAAGTTATGTTACAATAAAAACTTGTTTATTACATTTTACTTCATAATTGCAACCGCATCAGGTTGCATGTATAATGCATGTATCAAAACTATTGATCTGTAGATTAATGCTGATGTTATGTAAATAGTTTTCTAATCAGTACTAAATTTTAGCCATATTAATTTCATGCTTAAAAACACATACCAGTTAACGCTACGCCTATTTCAATATAACCAGACCCACTTCCGTGTTAAACTCCGCCCACTTATGGATTAGGCCCCGCCCAGTCCGAGTACAGATACAGATAATTCCTTTGGGTTAACAGATACAGATAATGCTGTATTCACTCAGCCCTAATATTTATAGATAACAGTTTTGTAGCCACCTCTGCAGCCTGGCAGGGTCCATGCACAACAAATGCAATACTTGGAGACAAACCAGTTGCAAAATGTGTTGCATGGCTGAAAAATTACCAAGAAATGGGCCATAAATTATCAAGTGTATTCCCACTTTACCCCCTGGAATACAGGCACAGTCCTGCATCTGAATAGTTGCATGGAGCCGAGGGGGCAGCACAAACACCTTGCATTAAAGATATATGGGTTAACCAGTTACTTGTTGATACAGTGCCCACTTTGAATGCAAGTCTCTATTTGATGTAACATGAATCTCGGCAAAGAATGATACAACATTCACACATAAAGAAATTGTTTAAGATAGTGGAATATCAGTTTGAATATTGATTATATGAAAATAACAATGGGAGCATAAGTGGATGTTCAGCCCGCACATTTCTCAAAGAATTGTGGAAATGATCTCCGCTCCGAGCAAATTTTTTGGTTTGGTTGGCACTTTGGTTTTTTCACAAATATCAGTCTTTTGTATTAATCAGTGAGGCGGTTAAAAAAATGTGACCCTTGCAAAGAAGCCACTACTGCACATGTTTATAGTTTTCCCAGGTCACAGATCCAACAGACTCAAGGAAGCATTCCAAAGAATAGCAGGAATCAGTGTAATAATTATTGTAAAATTGGAATAAAATATAACAATAATATATTTAAAGCAATAATGAATGTATTTCATAAAGTTTGGAGACTGGAAGCACTCATCAATTTCATGTATTTCAAGGTTTACATGCATAATTGGCTGCATTGATGGAACTCACATTCTCATCATATCTCCATAAATATATATAAATACAGTTGTGGCCAAAAGTTTTGAGAATGACACAAATATTAGTTTTCACAAAGTTTGCTGCAAACTGTGTTTAGATCTTTGTTTCAGTTGAGTCTTCGCCTCACTGTCCATGCTGGTGGCACTCCAATCCCGCATCTGAATCCTATTTAGGAGACAATACTGGCGCCTGCTGGACTTTCTCGGATGCGCTGAAGAAGAATTGAACCTCTTTCCATGAAGTTCTTGATAATCCTATAAATTGTTGATTTAGGTGCAATCTTAGTAGCCACAATATCCTTGCCTGTGAAACCATTTTTATGTAAAGCAATGCGTTTCTTTGCCAGTCACCATGGTTAACAATGGAAGAAACAATGATTTCAAGCATCACCCTCCTTTTACCATGTCAAGTCTGCCATTCTAACTCAATCAGCCTGATATAATGATTTTAATACATCACAAAAACAACTGAAGCAAAGATCTAAAAGCAGTTTAGCAGCAAACTTTGTGAAAACTAATATTTGTGTAATTCTCAAAACTTTTGGCCACAATTGTATATATGTCCACGCTCCCAGTGTCCACAGTCAAGTATGAAATACGTGTTACAGTGCGTTCAGACGGCCCGCTTTTTCAGCATCAAGCAAAGCTCACAAATCCTCAAGTTTGACGCATATACACAGCCGACACATCTATAAGCTGAAGCTTGCAAAGCTCGTAGGCGGTGATTTCTCTGCCGAAAGACTTAAACATGAGCAGATCGTAGTTGGCTAGACAACGTCGAAGTCTGGTAACATCACGACAGTGAGACGTTTTGATTGGTTGCCGTGCTGCATCGTGAGCTTTAAGACCGTCAACAGTTCAAATAGCTGAACTTCTGCATTGGTGACACTAATGACACTAATGGTGAACACACCTTTAGTGTCATGAACTACATTCTTATATAGCAGACATAGCAGAAAACAAATGAATGTGTCCAGACTGAACAATCTGATTTTAAACTCTGTACTGTAAATGTACCAAATGTTGCAAATTTGTGTAGATGCAGTTGAAGCAGCAGGGGCACTGGTCTTTTTTTGATCCACCAACTAGAAAGCAGAGAAAACGGACTGAAATTCTGAACTTTATCAGAGCAAACTGTTTTTTTGTTTTAGTTTTTTGACAGCACATTGTGCTAGGCTATGTCATAATTCCTTTTACCTTGATATAGGGATTGTTTTTAAAAACTGATTTTGTTTATTTTTATTTGGCACCTTTATGAGCAAATATGTCTGTAAGTGCAGTAGTTCACTTCGAGTTCAAAATGAACCTACCGCCTTGGTCATAGTGTAAATCAAGTTAACACACGTGATACCAACTAACTTGTAGCCTGTTATACTACTGGCCTGCTGTTGTGGTCATTTCTCCTAATAAAAAAGTTTGTGAAACGCTTGTTTGTGTTTTTAAGTGTAACTAGTTTACTAGTGAACACTTTTTGCACCTCATTAGTTAACTAGTCAAATGGAAATTGCCATCACTAGTTCACTATTGGGGGTTTTGGGGCACTCTAGTAAACTAGTGACATTTTTTGCATCTCATTAGTTAACTAGTTGCCATATTTGTCTTCACTAGTTAACTAGTGAGCAGTTCTGCCTTCACTAGTTTACATGCATGTGTTACACTGAAGCCACTAGTTTACTAGCCAAATTTCCTTTGGCCTGCATGTTAACTTGTGTGCCCCATGCAAATGTTTTGGGTGGGATTTTGTGAAATTCTGCACTGATTGGTTGACATATTTTGGTTGGACATAGGGAGCCAATAGAGAGCCTAAATTTGAGGAATTCTCCACCCCCTTATTAGAATTATGTGCTGATTCCAGCAACTAAGCCCCACCCTGTGCACACACACCACACAGACACACACACACCCCACACACACACGTGCACATGCACGCAAAAACACACACGTGGTCTAGCAGTACCCCAGTCTGTCAAATCCGGGTAAGGAAGATATAAAAAATATATTTTTTTTTATTCTTATAAGTGACACTCCAGAGCCCTAACAATTCAACCTCAAAACAAGTCTTCTGGATGTAAGTCACAAAAAAATTATTTCATTTTTCCTGTGTTGGGGTCTGATACATGTCAAAAATATTAATCAAATGGCCTAGAGATATGACGCCATTCCAAATTGGCCAACGGCAGAGCCGTGCGCACTTCTCTTCTCCCTCCCCAGCTGAGCGCTGGAAGAAACTGTCGCGCTGGTTGGTCAGAAGCGCCAATCCATCAAACTCACTGCAGTTCTCTGCGGCGTGAATGGAGACTGGACCGATGGGCCGGACGAAAGGTGCCGACCCGGTGGTTTTAAATCTCAAGAATTGCCATCCCTTCTTCCTCTTCCAAACTCGCCTGACGGTGTCGGCAGTTCTCCGAACTGTAAGAAGAGACTCTTTCTCCCTGCAACCAAGTTTTCCCAATAGTTTGGCTGTCCCAAAACTATCCTTTTTTTTTGATGCGCTGAACTCCTCTCTTTTTGTATTTTTCTCCGCGCGGCTGACGAGCCAAGCATCTCGCTTCCCGACTTTTTCTTCTACACCTGGAAGCTTCCTCTTTAAAGTAAGACTGTTTAAATTTACCTTCAACCTGGGTGGATAAATTAGGAAGTTTTTCTTTATAATTATATGCATGCATAATCATTGATGTGAAGAGCCGCATCTACCTCGAGCGCTCTGAGATTGCTCGGTGTCGTGTTTTGCTTACGGGTAAATTTGTGTGTGTTTTTTTATTCAGATTGTGTGTTTCCTGTATGTTTTTGTACCGGTAGTCTTAACAGAACCGTTTAGTAAAAGTAGTGTTTTATTTTAGTTGTGTTTTCAGAATAAATTGGTCAAATTGATTCAAATCTCTGGTTTCTTTTATTCTTAGTGTGTGTGTGAATTACAGCAAGAATTAATTTCCTTCAGATAGGATCTTTGTGGTGTAATCCCTAAAAATATCATAAGTGAGATTATTGATTAATAATCCCCTTATTAATAATATATATGTTTTTGCCATTTTTTTAGAATAAAAAGAAGGATGGTGCCTCGTTAATAATCTGAAGGGAGAATTAAATTAATAATTTACAATTATTGGTTAATATTCTCAGCAGCACCAGATAGATCATAACAATTATCAATTAATTAATTACTTTTAATTGATAAATCCACAACACCTGTTTCTTTGTTTTTTTAGATTGCAGATTTTTTTTTAATAAAACCTGGCATTAAAGTGCTTAAATCTTAAAAACAGCCAATTATTTTATCATGTTTTGTGAGGACTGAAGCCAAGGATGAGATTCATGTAAAAATATAAACACTTTTGTAATAATGTAATATTTCTATATGAAGTTTTGTTTTAGCATTTTTTTGTGCTGAGGGTCTTAGAAGTTTCTTTTTTTATAAAACCAAACGCTACACAAAAAGTAGGAAGATATCAAAAAAATATTTTTATGCTCATAAGTGACACTCCAAAACCCTGAAAATTCAACCCTAAAACAAGTCTTCTGGATATAACACAATTTTCCCCCCGTTTTTCCTGTTTTTTGTTTTTAAGAGTGCAGATTTTTATTTTACAAAACCTGGCTTTAAACTGCTTAAATCTCAAAAACAGACAAATATGCTTTTATGTTTTGAGAGGACAGAAGCTAAGGATGGGATTTGTGAAAAAAACAAATAAGAGAAATGAAATATTATATTATTTTATTTACATCTTTTTGTTCATGGACGTTTTTTTGTGCAGAGGATCCCAAGTGTAGCATTTATTTGAGAGACTATTAAGGGTTAAACATCTTGCATTATACGCAGCATATAGATGTAGTCGTCTTTTAAACATCTATTAGACGGCTAGTCTAAACAAGGGCGGCTGAAAAACTTTCATTTTTAGACCAGTGGTAGACCGATTTTAGCGTAGACGTCTAAGGACCATGTAGACGTTAATTAGACGTCTTTTAGACTGAAAAATGCTCGGTGGGCAGTTTCATTGGTCCTTCACAAATTATGCATTCATGATATATTAACATAATGGGAGGTATTTTTCTCCAACCAGATTGTGATAAAAAGCAGACCCTTTGAGATGAGGATTTTATTACCTTGCAAAATTTAACAAATATTAAAATATTTACTTTAATTTTTTCTGGTTTATTAAAGCAACATTTATTTTATTACTTTATGTTTTGTCAAATGCAGCATGCTGAGTTGAAAGAAAAGTAAGGTTTTGCTTATACTAAAGCCTGTAGGCTTAGTGTGAGCATTCCAGAAGGACCCTCTCTGGTATACTTTTCTAAGACCTCAGCAGATGCCTGGGGGATTAGTTAAAACCATTTTTAGACAACGTTTATCATGTAGCAGATAATTAGTGTCCTCCTTAAACTTTTGGGTCCACTTTTTATCACAATCTGGTTGGAGAAAAAGACCTCCCATTATGTTAATGTATCATGAATGCATAATTTGTGAAGGACCAATAAAACTGTGAATTTCATGAAGACAACATGTATAGTAATGTTGATGATCAGTTGAATATGAGACAAAATTAACCCCCAGATATTTTAAACATGTTGGAAGCTATATAAGTATTGTCTCCAAAGAAGGAAAATTGTCAGACTAAGCAGAACTGACCCAGTATGAGCAGTCACTCTAAAATAAATAAATAAATATTTAACCTGTTTGAATAAACTTAAAAGAACTGGATTCTTCTCCCGTCATTTCACATTTGAACATACATGGAACTGTAGAGTTCAGAGTTTTAAGCAGACAAATTTAGCTCCTGCCATTTGGTGACCCCGACGTGGTTAAAGTTGGACCAGGATCCAGTTTGATTTTTTTTAAGTAGACAGACACGTATTTAAATGACTACTTGCGGAGATAAGTAGATATTTTTCTAAATAAAAGTTCTGTTAATTGGTTACTCTAAAACTAAATGCTTTCATGAAAGTAGTATATTTCTTATATTTTTAAGCAGGTTAAATATTTAGGGCCCATAGCTTTATGATTGAACAGCTAAGGAAAAGAGAATGTGTGTCGGGGACACGAGAAATCTGGGATTTGACTGACCTCTCAGGGAGTGGCCATCCCTACGCATCTCGGAGACGTCCGGAGGCTGAGGTGGTGGGAACCTCAGGAAGGCTGAGTAGAACTCGCTCATGGTTGAGATCCATAAATGAGGCCGGAATATATAGGTCAGTGGCAGCTTGTGGGAAGCTGTGGAGTCTGAGATTCTTTAAGGTCAAGGACCTTTCATGGTGATTTAAAGGCACAGTGTAGAATTTTGTCCAGTAGGGGGCAGTGAATACCTAAATTGTCACAAGCATGCGGTATCTGTGTCTTCGAGTAAGAAACTCAACAACGGATGTCCAAGTAGGGCTATTTTCAAACGCTCAATTCCCTGAGAATTATTTATTTGCACCAACATGATGAGCACATCAGTCTCTCTTTAATCGCTTTGAACTAGCAAAGAGGTAAAAATGTATTTATGGCGAAATTTTTTTTGCATTTTGAGGGGAAATCAATGGTTTAATAGCGGGCGTGTTCTGTGCGCTTTGTCTGTCCGGGCTCTTGTAGAAGTAAATTTGTCAGTTATTATAGCTTTCACCTGAAGAGAGGACCCGCACCTATGTATTTTAAAACTGATCTTTAAAGTCATATTTTACAATATCGCCAATATTTTGCAATTAATGTGCTTTACGTAATTATTATTACATAATATTTTAATGGATATTTTCAAAGATGTACTGCAAAAACTACACACTGTCACTTTAAGGAATAAAAGACGTCATGGAATAAAGTGAAATTAAACCTAGGTTTTAGGTAATGTGAGTCTGATTAAGAATTGATTGTTGATGTGTTTTTTCTCTTTACTTTACTTTTCTTTTCAGAATCTGATCTGTGCTCAAGGGAAGGCGCACCGATGCGCTGCTGGAAATTGGAGGGATCCGTGCAGGACTCAAAACTGGTAAGGGAAGTTTTAAATAATGTTTTTTGGTAAATTGCTGAGGTTGGGGTCCTTGGAACAATAGGTTTATAAATAAGTGGATAAATATCTGTCACAGTCTTTGTATAAATGAGAGATAGCAAACAAGTGTGTGTATGTGTTGAGATCTCTGTGTTCAGTGTGTTTGAGGAGGAGTCTTGTGATTAAAACTCGAGCATTACTTAAAAATAAATAAATAAGTAGATGAATAAAAAAAAAGTAGAAGAAAATGAATTAAACATATTACATCGGAAAGTAAAATGTAAAGAATAAATAATTTAAAACATTAGTCTACTAAGGCAATGTGAAAGAGTGTGTGGGAACAAGAAATAAAATAAAAAAACCTGGGATATACATTACACATTTAGCAATCCAAACCCTCTCAGCTCTCCTCCTTTGAGGTGAAGTCCAACTAGGATTGGCCTGAATGACTGTTGCACTCACTGACCCCCAGCCATGAGACAAAAAATGTTTGAGTAAGTAAGTGTGGGTCTATTACCCCTTTAGAATATTGTGTCTGCTGGGTAAATCTGACCAGAAGCGTATTCCCAGTTTCTCCTACATACTGTAGTCCACATTTGTGCAGGTTATTAAATATATGCAATTTGTGGAGCTTGAATTACCTTTGCATAGTGACAAAAACAAGTTTTTGTTAGAAAATGGGTGAGAGAACACAGCCCCCTTTGGAGAACCAGTAGAGGAGAGGTGGACATCTGACAGATCCATTTACTCTGACACACTGTAATGGTAAATTGACTGAACTTATATAGCGCTTTTCTAGTCATATTGACCACTCAGCGCTTTACGTTGAAGCCACATTCACCCATTCATACACCAATAGCCAACATAGCTCGGTAGGACAATGTAGAATTATTGTGATTAAGTGCCTTCCCATGGGCACATGGATATGTGACTGGAGGAAGCTGGAATCGATGAACCAATGAGCCTCAGTCACCCACTTTTTTTTCCTTAGTTTAAATACAAGCAGTATAAATTAGATTTATAGTTGTATATGAGAAATGCAAAATAGTTTTTTCTATTTTAATGCCGCAGATTTTTTCTAAATGTTTTGCAGGCGACCTACACTCAATTCTACAGTTATGGCAGTTAATGTCACTGTCCTTCTGAAAGAACAGTGGCAATGTGGAAAGGACTAAGGCAATGTGATGTATTTTGCAGGGATTCACTGCTGTTGGCTCACTGAAAAATAACACCATAGGTTGCCAGGGCTAATTCATTATGAACAGTCACGTCGAAAGAGTTGGTTCTCAGAGATGGGTCTATTACAAGCAACATGTAAGTAGTGGCGAAAGACTTGAGAAAAAAACAACAAACGCACTCTTAAATGTTATGGAGCAGATGCATTAAGCCTATCAAAATTTTATTTGAATTAAATGATTTACTAAATGCGCCTCCTCTCCATTTCCATAGTATGAGAGACTTTGAGTTGAAAAGGTGAGACTGTAATGAGTAAAATCATCCCTAAAAATATATTTTTAAACAGACAAAGTAGTGATTGCAGACCGTAATTTATCTGTTATGGAGATATGTTTCTGAGATGATACCGTCCGGTTCCTTTTGTGTCTGTTTACGGAAGCCAGCCCTGTAGGACCCAAATACTGTAGGAATGTAAATTCTATATTAAAGTGTTCCTCTGTTGTGGATTAACTCTAAAACAGTCAATTACCTCTATTCAGAGTTGAGGATCCAGTGGTCCTCAGCAGGGTCGAAAGAGTTGTATCTGTTCCAGAAACAAAGCAGAAAAGACAACAAAAACAACCAGATCTGTTTAAAAAAGAATCACATGACATGGTCACTCCCAGTACATAAACGTTCATTGTGTGCCAAAGAATCACATACTTCCCCCACTCTGCTTCTCACCCACATAATTTACAGACACCACACTTTTATAGGGGTCTTGCCATAGGCGTCATTTTAACCGGGGACGCCGGGGACATGTCCCCAGCAAAATTTGTGATTGTCAGCTGTGTCCCCCCCACTTTCAAAAAAGCCTGCAAATGAGGATTTTTTTTTTTTTTTTTTATACCAGCGCAGATCTAATACCTACGTCTGCTCCTAACAGATAGTCTATTAATATGCTTTTTAAATGTTGCATCTAATTATTTATAATTTAGCTTTAAATAAAAAAAATAAAACAGTTATAAATATAGATTAATGTGTAACATTTCTGAAAAAACGCACTCGCGGCATGCTGGGTAATCGGCCACCGCTTCATACTGAAGGAGCTGTCAGCAATTACAATAAGCAGGAGAAAATGTGGCCAGCACTACTCATGAATCCGTCATTCTTCTTTAGCTCCAAGAGATAAGCAATATTATATCTTATTTAACAACAAAAGGAGGTTATATTTTAATGTGATGAATGTCAGTGCATGTTTGGAGTAAACATAGCTACAGTTCTGCATTTTAAGCTAACATCATTATGACCAGTAGCCACAAGAGATAAGTGAGAATTGAAAGGAAGGAAAAAGCTAATTTTTTATCTCAAACTGAGAGAGAATTATTAACACAACCCTATGAACATCAGAAATTAATCATAATCAAAAAGGGTAACATCAGGTGCAGATTTGTTTTCCATGTTAATTGGTAGAGCTCACTTATGATGCAATGTTAGCCGTTCTCCCTTCTATTTTGTTTGGATGACTTGAGGATTGTTTTTAAGCTTAAAATAATATTGTTAGAAAGCCCATGGGTTTTTAGTTCATATCTTATAGTATTGTTTTTCATTCTTTTCTCTACAAGCTGATATATCGTTATGTTCATGAATGCAACATAGATTTCTACGCTGTTTAAATGTGTAACAGGTGTAATGCAGCGCAGCTTAGAACAGTTGTCTGCCTTTTTCCCCTTTTTTCGCTGCAGGAGTTTAGAGAGTTGGTTTTTCACTGTTCATATCGGTTTGTTGTTGTGTAAATGCCAGCAACTGAGTTTTTAAGTGTTTCTTTTTTGTATAGTTTTTAAGTATGGTTATTGGCTAATCATATTTGTAGAAGTTTAACTGTTGGAACTCTGTTAAATCTGCTACTCTGAAAATGAACCTTTTTTAACAAAAAAACAATCCAACCCTCTCCTTTTTAAATTTGAAGGATTCTTTAACCAAAGATGGGTCAGTTGAGTGTTTTATTAACAGAACAAAAATGAAAAGGGAAACAACCATTAGGTTTAAATGCACACAAGTTGAGATTCTGAACAAACTGAAATCTGTAGAACAATTAAATGTAGCTAAAAAGCAAATTGGTGAACCAAAATTAAATGCATATTCAACTTGATGTCAGAACTGTAAATGTAATAACCAATGGCTGTGTGAGTCTTTGAGATGGTAAACAAGTGGATATTGTGTTTTTTTCTCAGTCAGGTTGAATGTTAATAGTGGCCAAAGATGTACACCCGTCTCTCAGATGTACCAATAAAAGCTGTGGCTATTTCTCTTTTGTCTAGTTTCTTCAGTCTATCCCTGTGGACATGGCAGACTGCAGTGCTGTTAAGCCTCAGCTGTGTCATCGTCGACCTCAGCCAGGTCTTCAGCCGTCGCACAGCGCAGAAACTCCTTTCAGCCTCACAGGATGACACTGGGACCACAATTAGCAGTCTCACGAGAGTTTCAACTTGTGAGAAGAGCCCTCTGACCTCTGGTTGCATCACTCTAAGAATCTGGGCTGCTTCTTTGCAGGAAGTGTAGACATGATTTGCTTTAAACATTGCCAGCTGAATTTGCAGTTTGTGCAGGTCCAGTTCTGGGTACTGGCACACCATATCGTTGGTCTTTCCGGTAAGCAGCAGCTCCTCCAGCTTGTCCAGATTTTCCAGACTCGGCTGGTCAAAGCGGTAATGTAGCTGGGTGATAACCGTGTCAATGGCGCTGAAAAACTGGACCCGGAAATACTCCTCTGGTGTCTCAGGAGTATGATGCTTGGCTGGACCACCATATCGTACCAAGTCTGCAACAAGGTTCACAGCTTTTTCATAGATTCCCATGAAACTATCATCAGTCCTCAAAGAGAGAAAGCCCTTTCTGGTGTAATCAACTGCTTTCAGCAGTCCACTGATCGTTTTTCCTCTTGCTTGCAGACTCAAGTTCAGGTCCTCCAAGATCATAAAGACCTCTTGTCCCAGGAGAAGGCCAAGAATGGTGTTGCCCTTTTCCAGTCTGTCAAGTAGGCCATTAGCTTTAGAAGCAGTGCTGTCAGTGAGATTTGTAGATGCCATTTCTTCCAGGGCAGCCAAGATGGACTCATATTGAGTTAGGACTGCTTAAATGGCTGGTGTGCGCACAGTCCATCTGGTGGCACACAGAAGCTTGATGGAGATGAAGGATCCGTTTTTTGATATGCATATATTTTTGAATATTGTTTTGCATTTTCCAGACTGAGCAAACAAGCAACCCAGCTCGTGTACCCACTGCAGAGCATCCCTGATCACAGGTGTGGAGGTACATGCAGCCTGTGTGACAAGGTTCACACAGTGTGGGCCACAGTGGACAAAGGTAGCCAATGGTTGCTCTCTTCTAATCTGAGCTTGTAGCCCTGACAGATACCCTGACATGTTGGCTGCTCCATCATAGGTCTGTCCACGAAGACCTGAGAAAGGCAGGTTTAGGCGGAGCAGCACATCAGAGGCAATTTTAAAAAGGTTTTCGCCAGTTGTTGAAGAGGCCTCATACAGCCCAACAAAGTCCTCCTTAGGCTCCAGGCCATCATCAACATACCGGAGGCATATCGAGACCTGTTCAGTGCCAGATATGTCCTGGGTCCCATCCATTATCAGAGAGTATTGTAATACAGGTAATGAATGGATTTCAGCTGCTAGTTTTCTGATAATCTTGTTGCTCATCAACTTCAGCAGCTCATTTTGACACTCAGGACTTGTGTATGAATGATTCTTCTGCAGCCAGCTTGCCAGATTGGGGTCATTCTCAGCCTTCTCATCCAGATGCTGCTTGAAGTTTCCCTCATCATTGTCATGACCCCTGAGAGCTAGGCCCTGTTTTGCAAGATACCTCACCGAACTAACAATCTCTATCAGTGCTGACCTGGCCTTCTCCTGTGCACTTTCTGAGAGGGTGCATAGTTGCATTCTGACTGACCTATGTGTATGCGTGTGTGTGTCAACAGCAACTATGTGTGCCCTACTACCAGCGTGCCTTTCAAATGACTCCCTAGCCTTCTTCCAGTTTCTGAACCCCTGAGAAATAAAGGTTTGTTCAGTTTTTTTTGTTGAGATGCGTCTTTTGAAAGCAGTTGTGCAGAAGAAGCACAAAACTCCTTTTATTTCAGGACTGTAATGGTGCCAGGGGAAGATTCTGAACCAGCTCTCTTGGAAGTGAAGAGTGCGGTTGGGCAGAGTTTGTGGCTCAACTAGCTGTGCAGGTGGTTGGTATGGGGAATTTGGACCCTCAGCTGAATCGCTCTTCTGGTTTTCATGTGCAGGGTTATCCTGCTGCTCCGCATCAGTAGCTGATGGCTCGATCTGTAATGTAATCAATTGTCATTTATTTCTCTACATAGTTCTCAGTATGTTTTAATTGCACACAAATTACTCTAATTGGTCTACTATTGCCATTATTTATTTATTTTATCCACAACTTTCTTTCCTGTTTGTATTTGTAGTAGTAATTGTTGTGTTGTAGATCCATCTGTTGGTGCAATCAAATGTTTTCCACATTTTCTTCACAAGTTTAACCGATCCAAAGCCCCTGCAGATGGATAAAACTTGCATATGCTTTTTTTTTTTTTTTTCTTGAACCCTCACCTGCTGAACCGGATCTGAGCTTGCTTCAACACACTCCACTTCTTCAGCCAGTGATTGTGCTTGCTGTAAGAGTATACCAAAGTTGGTTTTATATTTAGTGCAAGGTTATCAGTTTTTCTGTTATGTGAATCTCACCTCTGCATTCTCAGCTGGGTGTTCGAGCATATCTTTGTTTTTCTCTGTCACATGCTGTTCCTGATAGAAAATGGGTAATAAAACAAACATTGTGCGATTTGATTTGTTTCTTTTTTGTTAATGCAGCATAGATTTCGACTTAATTATCTTTGGGGGTTTTTTTGTGGAAAAGTATAGATTCTTAAGGTGTCCATTTGTTGACTTCCAAAAAAGGACACATTCCTGAAACACTCATGTTTGGCACCTGAAAACCCTATGCTACTTATGCTTATGGTGCACTCTTACATCACATGTGACTCTAGGGGGCACTTATTCCTACTGAACAAACGTGCTGCTACTTTGTAATGCCATTAAAATCTGATTTTTAGGTTAACATTGTTTGTCCTTCAGTCACTTTTGCACCTAAAACCTGATTGAAACTTATTTAAACACTTTCACCCCAATTTTTTTTCCCTCTAATACTTCTGAGTTATGGAGGGGTCATTTAACATAAGGCCATTTGCTGTCGGGACCTTGTAGGAATTAAACAGCGCCACTCAGTGACAGGTGAAGTCTCCTAAAAACATGATGAAAACCCAGACATTTTATCAATCTATGACATCCTCCCAGATCCCCATGGAAGCCATGAGAAGCAAACATGTCTCAGGAAGAGGTTTGTTCACCTGGCATAGCTGTCTGGTCTGTAACTGTTATTGCTGCTAGCTAACTGTTAGCAGCAGAGAAGAGAAAAAGTCATTGTCCTGTTTTATCTATGTCAGTTTAAAAAATAACACTGGATATCTTAAATTTTTTTTTTAAGGTCTGCACTTACAGCACATTTTTTCTTGCCGAAAAACCATCGGATATCGGTTGCGTTTTTTCTTTTCGACATGGTGGGACACCAGCTTCAGCTTAACTTTTTTTTTTAAATCAATGAATCCGGTAGTTCACGGACAGCTTAGCTGTGGGAGTGTGGAGTTGACCAGAGGGTGGAGCCTGATATAAGCGGTAAGATGAATATATTTCTCTGAAAATCTGATCGCATATTTGACCATATCAACCACAAATAATACAACAAGCATCTTTTGTGTTAGGTTTGCTATCATATGGTTATTAATTATTCTTCCTAGCCTTCAGCCTAATGGTGGGTTTTAATGTCATTAAAAGAAAATCCTCTGACTTTCAGCTTTATTGAATAATTGAATTATTTTTAACAGTCAATACACTATGGTGCATACTGTAGTGAAACGTCAAACTGAAGAATACTCAAATGTGCATAGCATAGGCTATTTAAAAATTGTCCACGGCAATATTTAAACTCCACTCAAGTGTAATTATGTTGTCCCCCCCATTTCTAAAAACAAACTGACGCCAATGTGTCTTGCCCTAAGCTATCTTTCTTCCTGTTCCAACACAACTGCTGCAATTTCCTCCCTTTATCAGTTCCTCCTCTAAACACAGCTTGGTATTTATGACTGTTGTAAAAGCCTGGTACAAATTTAAGATTGTTTCCAATTCAAATCCCTCTTTTCATTCATTCCAACACAAATGAATTATCCTCTTCTGACCTCCCCTGCTTTAGTTAATTTTCCTTCTAAGACTGTATTATTTGGGATGAATGTGCAACATTGGTCACCAAATATGGAACATACACCACCTTTTTCAGCTAATAGCATATCTACTGCAACTCTGTTTTGAAAAGCCATCAGGGAAGTAGATTTGAGTTGCTCATGAACAGCTTCAAATCCATCTCTAGTGTTGTTTGCGAGTTTTATTACTTTTAACCAAGTGTTGTACTTTTTTGTTATTTTTGGTGGTTATTGATAAGAAGGGGTGTGTCTATTTTTGAATTTAGGTTCTATTATATTCTAACACTGTGGAGAAGGCCCCAGAGAAAAATAATGCAGATTATTAGACCACAGTATGATGAAAAAACACAACACAACATCTAATCTATCTTTCCTGTTAGAAGATCCTCTTTACACATATACTGTATCATCACACACTCTATTCTATAATTGAAATAGGTTAAAACTTTTAGTAAAATATAAATAAGAAAAATATTGAGAAAAATATGAAATATAAATGGGGGTTCAGAAACCCTTACTTAACCAGTGTTAGGAAACTGGACCTGTTAAAACAAAACAGTTAGAATATATTTGTAATCAAAACAAAAAGAGTTTACAAAAAGTATATTATTATTTTTTTAGCCTCTTAAGTCTCTATCTTCTGCCCTTGTTGATGATCCCTCTGAAACTGCTGGCAGCTGCAAGGGCGCTGATTTTGATATATGTATGGAATCCTCTTCTTCCGAAATATTCCCTCTTTGAAATGGTAATTACTTCATTAATTGACCATTTCCCCCAATCAAACACATAAATACCGCCTCCTGTGGCTTATCTCACCGATGTGAGAGCAGTCAGTACCTGCTATCACCCCCTTAAGTAGATTCCTGTATATCTCTGGAAATTTGCTGCAGTGTGCGAGAAGGATCAGGAGCACACTGTGACCAGTGGAATTAGGTGAAACCTTTGCCTTTCAGCTGGACTGCGGGGGTGGTACATGCAGACACCATGAAGGAGCCAGACAAGCGTGGTTCCTGACACTTTCTTTTAAACACCTTTAGCCATACCCAGCCTCTGTAGGTGCAGGAGCTGTGCCGTGAGTGCTGTGTGGAGAAGGTCACCAAAGATTTCAGCTGTTGATGTTCTCCACGGTGGTCAGGAGCAGGATGCGGAGAACTCAAGGTTCTCTGCCAGCCCAGGGACCAGGGAAGACCCTGCCAGTAAATATCTCATAAAAGTAACACGTTTTGGTCTTGTATACTAATGATTCTTGATGGCCATAATAGTAATTTGGAGGACCTGTTGCCAATGAGCCCTGTCTGCGCAGTTATGGTAGCCAATTTTTTACCTCAGGTCTAGATCCATACGCATCACACCAATGTGTGAGCAAATGATTGAATACCATAAGGAATCTGTAACCCCTGACCGGAGTTACAATGTTGTATGTAATCAATCACCACCTATCCATTTAACCCATACAGGTCTTAAAAAGTCCCCATCACAGGTTTAACAGTAGGGTCGTAGTAAAAGTTTGCCCAAACCTGGCCTTCATAAAATTTATCCAAAATGAAATTTATTGAAAAATGTTGAACCTACTTATTATTTTGCATAATCCTCCTAAATTCCAAATGTGTACAAGTACTGCAACCATACATTACCACCTCTCAAAAAATTTAATTGTGTACAGCCCTGTGTTAATTTGCTAGACTGACTGTGTTTGCTTGTAACAGCGACCCACTATATTAGTCACATTTGTTCCTTATTAAACATATCATTTAATGAGCCGATCGGTCATCAAGTTAGAAACAATCATAATCTGAAAAAAAATACCATAAAATGTTGGTAACCATATTAAATCTTTGCTATAGCATTTTTCCCTATTAATAATACTTTTGTATTGTAATGTGATGTTTGTTTTTCTCTTTTCTGAGTCCTGAGTACCCCTGAAGAATGTTTTGTCCAATTGGAGATAAGTTTCTGCCAGTTACCTTAGCCTTCTTTCTTATTCAGTATGTATGGTGATAGGAGGAGTATATACCAAAATAACAACTAATGTAATTTTAATATATTATAGTAATCTAAACACACCCTTTAAAATGCAACAATTACACTGTTATTTAACATTTGAATGTAAGGTAAAGGTTACTTCCTAATTCATTGTTCTTTTATTGGCTGTCCACTCCATTTCAATATATTCTAACTGTACTGTGCTGAGAAATTGTTTAAATATATGACTGAAAGATCCCTAAGGAAAGAGCAAACCCTTGCGTTATTTTGGTGCATCACAGTTTTTGTTCCTGATAAGTAAACAAAAACACATCCCTAACTGAGGAATGTAAAAGTCAGCTCAAAAAACATTTGCCACGTCAAGTCAGTTTGAATTATGAGTCAAACTAGCCAATGCTTTGTGAGGGTTGGGTGTGGCGCTTAATGCAGGTTTAAAAGCCCGATTTATGGCTTTAAGATAATGTATTATTCTTTATTTTCTCCGTACCTTGTTTCTCTAGATAGAATAATAGTGTTATAATTAGAATTTGAGGGTTGTAAACTCCCATTTGTTTTAAGGCTTCAATTATGTCAGCTATTAATGCTTCACCCTCAGGTTCATGTAACCCTGAATGTACTATATGGGGTCAGGATGTTTCAGTTCAGATGTAATAGGCTCAATTTGCATCAGATCAGAGGATCGCAGTGCATGGGGAGTCATCTATATTTTCCTGTTTTCTTTTATGCAATTATGCTGGACAGGTATAAATGTTTTTAAGAACAGGCTCAAAACTTTACCTTTTTGTCTAAGTTTGAACTGATTACTATTTATTCTGCTTGTTTACCTACATTGATAATTTTATTAACTTATTTTATTTATAGTTAAGTTTTAATACACATCCATTCTAAAATTTTATTAATCATGTTATCATCCATTCTAGCTTTTGTCATCTTAATCTGTTAAGCACTTTGAATTGCTCTTTCTGCATGAAAATTGCTATATAAATAAAGTTTTGACTTTATTTTTTTTTTATTTAAATGTTCCATTACAATGTACCTTAGCCTTAATTTAGTACATCCCTGTGGATGAAGAGTAACATAAGGATATTATTTAAGTACCTGTACCGTCTGTTACAGTTGTGTATTAATAAGGAAATGTGAGGAACCGCTACCCTCACCCATCATTTGGATTTCTTAGATGTTGAATTTGCTAATAAAACAACGCTTTCCCAACACACCAAAAAGGGACAAAAAGGGACAAACAAGTCATCAGCCCCAACTCAGACCAGCCGGGTCTGTCTGCTGAGCTCCCTGACAATATATCTACTCTCCTCAGTGTAAAAGATCCTTCCACTCACCTTCACTTCACTCAGTCATCGGTTATCCCATGTCCAGAGCTCCTGATCCGTTCCTACGTATCAGCCAGTCAACCAGACAAGTCCGGACTTCAGTTGCCCGCTCATCATCTTGCTCCACGACCCACCTACGATTCCCAGCCGCAGCCTGTCTCCTGAGCCATCCAGCCGCCTTGAACACGGGGGGGACTCCTATCCGCGCCTGGAGCGCCAAACTTCACCTGATCGCCGCTCCCTGTCCACTGGCGATCCTGACAGGATGAATGAGTCATTTAAAAGCGCTTCAGCGGAGGTAGAGGCCCTTCGGGCCGAGGTGGCACTCCTCCGTGGATTTGTGGATCGACTCGGCTCCAAGCTCGACACTCTGTCCGAGGCCCACATCAGGCTAGACGGGCTTGTCAACACCCTTCAGCAGCGACCGTCCTCCTCCACCGAACCCAGAATCTGCCTCCCGGATAAGTGGAATGGTCACGATGGCAGACCAGACGGTTTACTAGCCACCCTGGACATCATTTTCGAGTGTCAGCCCTCAACGTACGCCTCCTCTCCTACCAGGGTGGCTCTGCTCACCTCCCTCCTCTCTGGGCAGGCACAAGAATGGGCGGCAGCCCTCTACAATCAAAGTCCGTGATCTTCAACGATTACGTCCAGTTTGTTGCGGAGCTGTGGAAAACCTTTGTGCCACCCTGCAGTGAAGTGGACATGGAGACACAGCTTCTTCACCTCCGTCAGCAAGACCAATCGGTCCACATCTTCGCTGCAGATTTACGGACGCTGGCGGCTAAGCTAGGCTGGGGAGACTCGGTCCTACGATCACTCTTCTTGGAGGGCCTCGCCAATTATATCCGGGACGAGATGGTCGGCAGAGAAGCTCCCAAATCCCTCGATGAGGCTGTCAATCTGGCTCTCGAGATCGACCGTCGAGTGATGAGTCGTCCCAGGACTACGCATCGTCTTCCACCGCTGCGTCCTGCTTCATTCCGCTCAACCGAGCCCAGGGCCGCGACCGGCTGCTCCCACTCCGGCAACAGAGAGGAGCCAATGCAGCTGGGACATCTGTCCCCGAAGGAGCGGGACCAACGCTTCCGGGAAGGTCTCTGCGCCTACTGTGGGTCGCCCAAGCATCGCCGCCTGCAGTGTCCACACCGACCGGAAAACGTCCCGGCCAGGAGAGACTTGGGGGGTTTCACCTGGCCCGACAGGACCAGTTCGCTTTTTTCTTCCTGTCCAGCTCATTCATCGCAGTTCACAGCATACATTCGGCGCCCTGCTCGACACCGGAGCAGCAGAAAGCTTCATCACCACCCAACTAGCCACGAAGCTCCAGATTCCACTGGAGACTCTTCACAGCCCAGTCCCAGTGACTTCTGTCGACGGACACCCATTGCAGCCCTATCCCGTCCGACATCGTACCACCAAGATCCGTCTGTGGGTGGGTGACCATACGGAGCTCATTCAGTTTCTCGTCATTGCTTCCAGTTCCGCGCCCCTCTTCCTGGGCTATCTGTGGTTCCGCACACACGACCCATAAATCTCCTGGTCCACGCAGCGGATACTCGGCTGGGGAACCGACTGCATGACGAGGTGTCTCTGCCCCCAATCCTCGGCTCCGCCCGAGGCCACTCCAGCACCCTTGCTGGAACATCTCCCTCCGCCCTACATGGATCTGGTGGAGGTTTTCAGCAAGAGCAGAGATGCGATGTTAGCACAGCATAGATCTTATGATATGAAGATCAATTTGATGCCAGGGGCGCAGCCTCCACGTTCCCGTCAATTTCCCCTCTCACAGACTGAACCAGCCCAGATGGAGACCTACATCGCCGAATCCCTGGACCAAAGATTCATCCGCCCATCTACCTCCCCAGCATCGGCCGGCTTCTTCTTTGTTAAGAAGAAAGAGGGTACGCTGCGTCCCTGCATCGACTATAGAGAGTCAAACCAGGCCACCATAAAGGATCGCCACCCAATCCCTCTGCTGAACACTGTTTTGGACTCTCTTTCCCAGGTAACCATTTTCACCCGACTCGACCTCGGAATGCTTATAATCTGGTTCGGCTACTCAATGACATGCTGCGGGACATGCTTGGACAGTGGGT
This sequence comes from Apricaphanius iberus, assembly GCA_028564705.1. Lineage (NCBI taxonomy): Eukaryota > Metazoa > Chordata > Actinopteri > Cyprinodontiformes > Aphaniidae > Apricaphanius > Apricaphanius iberus. Next base: position 600,502 of record JAPXFQ010001268.1, read on the forward strand.
ATTTGTATACCTAGATGACATCCTGGTCTACTCCACATCTGAGGTGGACCATGTCCGAGCCGTCCTTGAGCTCCAGAACAAACTGTTTTGCAAACTGGAGAAGTGTGCATTCCACCAACGCTCCACCACCTTCCTAGGCTACGTCATCTCAGCTGAGGGGGTAGCTATGGATCTTCAGAAAGTGGCAGCAGTGAAGGAGTGGCTGCTTCCCCGGACCCTCAGACAACTCCAGTCATTCCTTGGGTTCGCAAATTTCTACTGATGGTTCATCCGTGACTACAGCACCATTGTGGCTCCCCTCACCAACCTGACTAAGTCAACTGACCAGCCGCGCTCGTTCAGCCTACCCCCCGAGGCCAAGCGAGCATTCGACCAGGTCAACCAACTATTCACCTCAGCTCCCATCCTCATTGATCTGGACCCAGCCAAGACCTTCACAGTCGAGGTGGATGCCTTGGAGGTGGGTGTCGGGGCAATCCTGTCCCAATGCAGCCCGGATCAGAAGCTACACCCCTGCTGCTTCTTCTCGAGGAAGTTCACCCCTACACAGCAGCGCTATGTGGTCGGGGATCGTGAGCTTCTGGCGGTGAATTGGGCTCTGGAGGAGTGGCACCATCTGCTCATGGAAACAGCTAAACCATTCCTGATCTGGACAGACCATCAGAACCTTATCCATATCCGTAACGCCAAGCAACTAAACCCTCGCCAGGCCCGCTGGGTGCTCCTCTTTGAACATTAAAATTATCACCTCTCAGATCGACCTGGTTCCAAGATTGGAAAGGCAGACGCCCTCTCCCGTCAGCACTCCCAAACCACCATCCCGATTCAGCCTGATGCCATCATACCCCCCCACCGCATCATGGCATCTCTCCATTGGCCGCTGGAGGACTCCATTCAAACAGCTCTGGTCCAGGAACCGGCGCCTTCAGAGACTCCATCAAACCGCCTCTATGTTCCAACCAGTTGCCGCCAGGAGGCGCTGCTCTGGGGCCATTCATCGGCCATAGCCGGCCATCCAGGCGCAGCTAGGACCCCCCTGTCAGGAAGTCATCAGCCCCAACTCAGACCAGCCGGGTCTGATGAGCTCCCTGACAATATCTCTACTCTCCTCAATATAAAAGATCCTTCAACTCACCTTCACTTCGCTCAGTCATCGGTTATCCCATGTCAAGAGCTCTTGATTCGTTGCTACAAATCAGCCAGTCAACCAGACAAGTCCGGACTTCAGTTGCCCGCTCATCATCTTGCTCCACGACCCACCTACGATTCACAGCCAGAGCCTGTCTCCTGAGCTATCCAGCCGCCTTGAACCCAGGGTGACTCCCATCCGCGCCTGAGCCAAACTTCACCCGATCGCCGCTCCCTGTCCACTGGCGATCCTGACAGGATGAATGAGCCATCTAAGAGCGCTTCCGACTGGTATACGTGTCCCCTATTTTCTACTGAACGCACTGTGGGACCCCCTTTTTTACTTTTATTTTAATCAGTTATGTTAGTAAACTACTACTAATAGTAACTACGCCATCATTTCTTCAGTATTAGTTATGGTAAAAATATACTAATTTATAGGTTTGCTCTCTCTGAAAGGGGTGATCTATGTGACATTAACATAATGTAATTCATATTCTATCTTTGCTCTTCCTTCTATCACTTTCCTGTCACTCCTACAGAAACAGGAATGTACGCATCCCTTTTCTCATCCCTGCATTAAACGTTTTTTCTCTCCTTTTGTCACAATGCTTTTTCTGAAAACACATCTGAGTCACAATCATTCTATATTTTATCAATGCAGTGCCTTTCTATTTTATTCTTAATCAGCCTCCCTTATCCCATTTTAAAAGCACACTAATATATATATATATATATATATATATATATATATGTATATACAGATGTAGAAAAACTTGTTGGTACCCTTCATTAAATAAAAGAAAAACTCATAATGGTCACAGAAATAACTTTAATCTGACAAAAGTAATAATAAATAAAAATTATATAAATGTTGACCAATGAAAGTCAGACATTGCTTTTCATCCATGCTTCAACAGAATTATTTAAAAAATAAATGCATGAAACAGGCCTGGACAAAAATGATGGTACCCCTAGAAAAGAATGAAAATAATGTGACCAAAGGGACATGTTAATCCAAGGTATGTCCACTAATCAGCATCCTAGGTGTCTACAATCCTGTAATCACTCAGTGGGCCTATATATAGGACTCCAGGTAGTCACTGTGTTGTTTGGTGACGTGGTGTGTACCACACTCAATATAAACCAGAGGAAGCAAAGGAAAGAGTTGTCTCAGGAGATGAGAAAGAAAATCATAGATAAGCATGTTAACTGTAAAGGCTATAAGACCATCCCCAAGCAGCTAGATGGTTCTGTGACTACAGCTGCACATGTCATTCATTAATGTACGATCCATGGGACTGTAGCCAACCTCCCTGGACGTGGCTGCAGGAGGAAAATGGATGACAGATCAAAGAGACGGATAATCCAAATGGTAACAAAAATCTGACACAGGGTGTCTTGAATCTGTGCAGGGTACAATGAAATCTCAAGACTATCAGGGGATTCTAGAGAGAAATGTGCTGGCCAGTGTCAGAAAGCATGGTCTCAGTCGCAGGTTACGGGTCTTACAACAGGAAAATGACCCAAAACACACAGCTAAAAAAACACCCAAGAAGGACTAAGAGGAAAACACTAGCCATCAATGAGCCCTGATCTCAATCCTATTGAGCATCTTTGGAACGAGCTGAAACGTGCTGTCTGGAAAAGGCGCGCTTCAAACCGGAAACAACTAGAACAGTTTGCTCATGAGGAGTGGGCCAAAATACCTGCTGAGAGGTGCAGAAGTCTCATTGACAGTTACAGGAATCATTTGATTGCAGTGATTGCCTCAAAAGGTTGTGCAACCAAATATTAAGTTGTGGGTACCATCATTTTTGTCCAGGCCTGTTTCATGCATTTATTTTTTAAATAATTCCGTTGAAGCATGGATGAAAAGTAATGTCTGACTTTCATTGGTCAACATTTATATAATTTTTATTTATTATTACTTTTGTCAGATTAAAGTTATTTCTGTGACCATTATGAGTTTTTCTTTTATATTAATGAAGGGTACCAACAATTACCCCAATTTCTCCCACTCTGGAGAAAACTCCACCAGCCATGTCTGGTTAATATATATATTCTAGTATGGTTCACTTCACTTATCGACCACTACACACTTATATATTGAGATCTCAACACACACACACACACTTTCCCCGCTCTTTCCCGTCTATACAAAAACTGACAGATATTTATCCACTCATTCACAGCCCTAACGCTCCCAAAACAACACAAACTCCCTACTAACTTACCCCTTTCCTGATTAGTGCGTGATATCATTGGTACTAGTTTAACCTTATATACTCCTAGTTGTTGTTCCAGAGTTAACCACCGTTTCCCCAGTTCTGGGGTGTGAGGTTTTGTCCCTGTTTGTTCAGCCCTCATGTCAATAAAATAATCTAAGGTAGTATGTGGTACTTTGATGGATCAGAATTGATAAGACCCCTGGTTGTCTTCAGATGTCAAGCTTCTACTCTTCCAGGCTTTCCCGTCTGAGCGGACATCTACTTGGCGTTTAAAATTCGCAAAACAACCAGAGTTTTGGATCCAATCCAACTTTTTCCCCTAAATGAGAGTTATTTAATTGTAGAGGTTCAAAACAGTCTCTCTAGAGGGTGTTTCTCTATCATTTCCTCTCCACATACACATACATTCACTCCACAACTATATAACTAATATATGTCCTCTATTCACACTGACCTTTTCTATCAGTAATCAATTCCAGGAACGCAGACCTTATTAGTGTACACTTTATGGGGCTCAGTTCACGGGCTGGCACATACCCAGGCTTTCTCTAGGAAACCTGTCTTCCCACTAGATATCTTACTGAGAGAATGTCTCCCCTCAGTTAGAGGCGCCTTAACTCAGAGCTGTCTCGCACGTTCCTTTTCTTTTAAAAAGACAGAGTCAACATTAAAATGAAGAATTATCAGACCAACATTCACCTAGTAATTTGTTTCAGCGCTTGCCAGATTACTGAGAAAATGACCCGGGCCTGTTATCAACGGTCAGTCCTCAGTTCTCCATCATCCTGTTAAAGGAAACGTATGTAGGATTGTGGCCAAAAGCTGTACTGCAATCACATTCAAAATACTGTAGAAATGTGTATCCCTTCCTGACTCGAGGTTGCCAGCTGCTGCGGGATCCAGCAGGAACGGCTGACCCTAACTAAATAACATTAGCAATGGTCATACAGGTTAACTTGCGGCATGTGGAGTCCACAATGTACGCGAAGAACGAATGAGCAATTATTTGTACCGAGGTATAGGCTACTCAATACTTCTCCATTACGTTTCACATTGCCAGAATCGACGTGCTGTTGTTTTCCTCGACAGTTCAGCATAATGACAAAGAAACGGGCCCTGATGCTAATGTTAGCAATGACGACACGTCGTTTTTATCTCCCAAACAATTCCTTACCTTTTCAATTTGATGACCAATCTCCTCCATATGCGCTAACGTAACGTTACTTTCCACAGACATGCATAACTTTGTTTGACTGTCGTGAATATTTGATTTGAAATGTCAATGTGAATCTTACCTGTCCAGGGGAAAATTGACGACGTTGATGTCTGTATTCAAATTCTTCTCCATTTTCAGCCGTCTCCATCTTTCAAAGGCATCTCCTATACTATACAAATCCTTGTTTTATTTGGGAATTTGTCACGACGTATTTCGGATTGATAACGAGGTATTTTCGGTTTTGCAACGTTATACATGTTTTGTCCGTAACGTTTGGAGCTTCAGCTGTGGTGAACAGAGCAGAGCTGGCAATCCGGATGAGGAAACTCTACTGACTTTGTGATTTGTAGATAGCTGGAGGGTGGAGCCTCAGACCAAAACAGAACATGACAACAATAACATCACTTGAGGGCTGCAACTTTTACATAACAATATCCTGGCCGGACCACTGTTGACAGTGATATAAGTATTTCAAAAGAACATGATTTCCTAATGTCTAGTGACATATCTGGGCCATTTTATGATTAATTAAAATAAATTTCTTACATACGTTTCCTTTAAACTCAGATCAATAATTCACTTCAGTGTTTCCTAAAAATATTTAATCAACAAGCCACTTACTTTTCTACTTTGCTCCTTGAGAACCACTGCCCGCATTCTCCACCAAATTGCTGGAGTGTAAATTCTATATTAATGTGTTCCTCTGTTGTGGATTAACTCTAAAACTGTCAATTAGCTCTATTCAGAGTTGAGGATCCAGCGGTCCTCAGCAGGATCGAAAGGGTGGTATCTGTTCCAGAAACAAAGCAGAAAAGACAACAAAAACAACCAGGTCTGTTTTTTATGAGACGCACCTGCAGGACGGGCCCACCAAATGTGCGTGCTGACTAAACAGGGCTGATCCCTTTTAATAAACTCAAAGAAAAAAAGAATCAAATTACATGGTTCCTCCTAGTACATAAACATTAATTGTGTGCCAAAGAATCACATACTGCCCTCACTCTGCTCCTCACCCAAATAATTTAGACACCCTGCTTTTATAGGGGTCTTGCAGTAAGCTATCTTTCTTCCTGTTCCAACACAACTGCTGCAATTTCCTCCCTTTATCAGTCCCTCATCTAAACACAGCTTGGTATTTATGACTGTTGTAAAAGCCTGGTACAAATTTAAGATTGTTTCCATTTCAATACCCAAATAGGATTCCAGATTGTGGACAGTTAGACAAAGACACAGTTAATGCCCAGATATTGTAAACATGTTGGAAGCTATATAAGTATTGTCTCCAAAGAAGGAAAACTGTCAGACTGAGCAGAGCTGAGCCAGTGTGAACAATCACTCTATAAAAATGAATATTTAACCTGTTTGAATAAACTTAAAAGAACTGGATTCCTCTCCTGTCATCTCTGAATTGAACTTGCATGGAACTGGACAAATTTAGTTCCTACAGCATCTTACATTAATTAGTTTTTTATTAGTTATAGTTACAAATTACTTTTCCTAAAAAGTAATTGAGTTAGTAACTCAGTCAGTACACTGTAAAAGTAATTAGTTACTTTCCAAAGTAACTGTTGCGTTATTTTTATGTTCTACAACAGTTACGTTTTATAATATCTGTAACATTTTTATTACTGAATGACCAATAAAAAAAAAGCTTATAAAGTATTTTAGAACATTTGGTTTTTGAACTTGACCAAATAAGATAAGATGTATGCAGAAAAAGAAAAAAATATATATAAAGTAAATATTGGTCATACATATTCACACACTTTTCATTACAGTGCAAAATTAAGGCACACAATTAAGTTTTTCAAATCTATGCATCTGTAATATTGCACATTAAATACAGCACTATGTAATTGTCAGTAGTAAGACATTTTCAAAACTGATTTGGTGTCACCTGTTCCCTTGAACTGGAAGCTAATTAAGAAAAATCCAATTTTACAGTAGCATATGTGGTGTAATTCTGCAAAA